>OX451736.1:1112347887-1113547887 GCA_948472305.1 Vicia faba
TGTGTTATAGAGAAAATACATCTAAAAAAAATGTCTCTTCTTCTATTTCTGATTAAGGCAGAAGTGTATTACAACGGAAACAACCCTCCTATTGAATTCAAGCTTCCAGATGGCTCCGAATCCTTTGTCACCTTGAAAGAAATATTGAATAATTTGCTGCATGATTTCGATAACAGAAGGTTGACAAAGGTAGAGTTTCGAGAGGATTAAATTGATACAAATGGAAGAGTGAAATACAACCTAATCGAGTTGAAGAATGATGCAGATGTAAAGGTCATTGTGGACATCATTTCGCCGTAGGATAACTAAAAGTCTGATCGAGTTGGATGCACAAATTCGAATATTCGTCGACGACATAATGAATATGCTGAAACGTCTTGAGTCATCCGGAAGTGCCTAGGTTTTCATGTTTAGTTGTTTTAGGGTTATGTTTGTTGTACTATTTTATGTTATGTTCATTATCGATTCAAAACATGTAATCGCCAAAACTATTATGTAATAAATAAGAAGTCTGCTCAGTCATCTATTTCCGGTGAGAACCGGTCGGAGGACGACGTCCAGCTCGTAGCTCTGAAGCCTGCGCCTCGTTAGCTCGGGTTTCAGCATCAGCTTTATCAGTGGCCCGTCCTGCAATAGAACCATGTTTGCCTCTGGTCCTCACTGCAAAATAAGAAAATATTAGAAAAATATTAACTACCGGAAATTTCTAAATTTCCGGTATTTTTTAAAAAAATTTGAACTTCGGAAATTTCAAAATTTCCGGTATAAATGATAAATGAAATTACTGGATATTTTGAAATTTCCGGTACAAAATATCAAAAATTTCACAAATCTACCATAAATTCTTACCTGTTCATGAAATTTCTGGTATCGTCCAAAAATTTAAAAAATCCAATTGGTCACGCAAATTTGAAATTTGTGGTGAATAATTTGAGTCTGAACAATTTAATCTTTTCATATCATTTGAGAGATATCATATATAATATGAGAATGGCAAATTAATTTCTCGTATTCTTAATAGCCACAATATTAATATTTTCTAATAGATCTATCACGTGTCATCTACATCATTTATATTTCTCTAAATTATAAAAAGTTAAGTGAAAAGAAAATTTTGAATCACACTACTACCTTGTAATATTTTTTATTTATTTATTCTTTCAGATTTAATATTCAATTTATACGTGTCATCTACATCATTTATATTTCTCTAAAATTATAAAAAGTTAAGTGAAAAGAAAATTTTGAATCACACTACTTCCTTGTAATATTTTTTATTTATTATTCTTTCAGATTTAGTATTCAATTTATACGTGTCATCCACGTCATTTATATTTCTCTAAACTATAAAAAGTAAAGTGAAAAGAAAATTTTGAATCACACTACTTCCTTATAATATTCTTATTTATTTATTCTTTCAGATTTAGTATTCAATTTATACGTTTAAAAGAATAATCTAAAAAAATATTACAGAAAAATAATTCAAAAAAATAATATTATTGAAGGTAAAACGAAAATCATCTATATTACAAAAGATAAAATGATATTAACCCATATGTATTTATTAGATTCAAATATAAATAATAAATCTCACTCCACTACAAATAAATTAAATATGAAATATATTGCCTCATATAATGTGGTGTCTTTTTTCTTCGGTATATTTTTGCGGCGGAGCGTTTACACGTTATTGTTTTTGACGTTCTTTTAGACTTATATAGCACCGGTCCCTTTTAAAAAAAACGTGTTTGTTTTTGTGTTGCTTTATGATTATCTTTATTAAAATATACGTGCTTCATATTTTCAGACTTTCGAACACTTTTCTCTCCTTCCTGACCGTCCCCACCACCACCTCCCGCTCACTTAGATCAATTCTTTCGGTTGGCACCGCTCTTGATTTCCCCGTCATGGAGGCTTCTGTTATTCTGCCGCATAATTTTTCCTCAATTGTATATGAATAGACAAATGTCAAATGGTGTGTAATACTAAAACACAAGCTAGCACTTAGCTGCATTTTGTTTGTTTGTATCTATTCATTTGTTGGTGATACAGCTGGGTAATTATTTTATTTGTGGGACATAATATTCATTGTATAATGATCATTTCCAGCAATTATTTGTTCACAAGATTATAAGGAGAAGCTGGCACGGTCAACTTGTAGATCCGCCCCGCGCAAACATCTTCAACACTACAACCTTCAACCTCTTCCTTACTCATAAATAATTAAATAGAAATGCAGGAGTAAAATAAATACGTTGTAAATAAGACCAAGAAAACCTGATTATATTAAGGATACAAGAAAAATTGAAAGAAGAAAAAAAAAAGAGAGATATATTAAAATCTCTCTAAAGTTAAATATTTTTATTTTCCGTTTTCTTAATTTTTTTTGTTAAAGAATCGTTCTTTTAATGTTAGAAATTTTAATTTTAGGTCTCTCATGCTAAAATCACGGCTAATTTAGTCGCTAAGTAGTAAATTGTCACTAAAAACTATCGTTAATTCAGTCGTTAAGTTGTAAATACCGTCACTAAATGTAAGAGGAATAAAAAGTTAAAATTCTTAACTTTAGAGGGACTTTTCCTTAACAAATTTTTTTAGAGAGATGAAAGGTGAAAAATATCTAACTTTAGAAAGACTTCGAACATATTTAACCCAAAAAAAACTAAGTGATAAAAGAGTTTTTGCCTCATAATATCAATGTTTTTTTTACCATTTATCTTGTCATACATATAGAATCTCTAGTAATATATTTGCAAATGCTCACAATAAGGCGATACTAGGCCAAGTCTCATCAGACGTCATCCCTTGAATATATCGCCTAGACGTAACCTCCTCTCAGTAGGTGGCTTGTCCTAGTGAGAAACATGGAGGGTGATGTGTACGTAACCTGTAATTGCGTGTGCAAGAAGTCTTGGTCATCTCATACTATTTTCAAGATTATCGATTGACCCCTCAAACTAATATGAGTCTTTTTAGCATGCTTTGCCATCACTCATACGCTTTCCGAAAAACTTCTCAGAAGGTCACTCATCCAAATACAATCTCAAGTCAAACACACTTAACTATGAAGTTCTTATTTGTTAGACTACCGAAAAGAAGATGAATCTTCTTGGTATGGGTAGTACCAATCAATCCTTATAAGTCTTCTTTCAAGCATGAAATCTCATACCTGTGCAGCCTCAAGATCCCTCTCATTTCGATGTGAATTTGATTTTTGCCTAGAAACTTCCATAAGCCGCTCACTATCATGCCTCATGCACCAACAACCACTCTCCGCCCTTGTTGGCCTCAGGTGTTACAAATTTCCTTAGAAATACAAAGTTTCTCACCATTGTGAGCTTACTCTCACATCACTGAAAACACCTCAAAACATGGTCTCTCACCATCATGAATTTTCCCTTAACTACTATGAATTATAAAACCTCTTGCCACCCATACCAACATAAGAGTGTCACACGTCTATACTTTTCAGACGTTAAATATAATTATTACAAAGAATTCAACAAAATGAAAGCAAACAGTTAGATAATTTAAAGAGATTACAATAATAGTGCTTATTATGGTCAAACCATAATCCTAGTTAAAACCCGTTCAAAATTCCACTTGATTATTTGGGAATTATGGTTGTAGTGGCCATTATGACCAAATCATAATTCTTGAGGCAATACCAAATTTCTGTTTTCTAGCTCCGTATATATTCAACAAATAATTTTGGGGCCTTGACTATGTTATTTTACCTTGAAAGCATTTTATGTTTACATGTGTCTCTAAACAATTTGTTATTCAGAAACAGTAAAGCTTATGAGGTTGTTAGCCATAAGTTTCTGAGACTGCTTAGTTAGAAGCAGTAGTTTGATGTAATCAGAGGTTGTTATTAATCCTAAGCAGAAGCTTCTGAGGTTATGTCCAGAAGTATACTTAGATTCTAGGGTTCTGGAGCTGAGTTTGTTAGAGTATCTGTTAAATTTAGTATTTTCTAGTTTGTACCTTTTAACTTAGTCATTAAGTTTACCTTTTATTAGGATCTACGTGGAAATTTACTTTGTGTATAAATAGACTAGTGGTAGCTTTCATTTGTAACATTAATAATTCTTCAATCATTCTTCCTTACAACTTTATAGCCGTTATTACAGAGCTTTAATATTATTCTCTCTTACCTTTCCTTTATTTATTAACCTTGTGCACTAACAAATTGGTATCTAGAGCTACGATTGGAATCCACGGGAAACACAAGTGAAACAATGAGGCGTTGTGTGATTGATTTTTGGTTCTTGAATTCGTGTTGAATCTTGAACAAAATCTGAACATAATTACATTTTCTGATTCTGTGGGATTGGGAAACCCTGTGTTTGTGAGATATGAGTGTTATTTACAAGATTGAAGATGACCGAAAATGGTAGTCTAAGCACCAAGCTTCAAGTATTTAATGGACAAAACTGGAACCGTTGGATGATTCAGATGTGTGTGCTATTTGGCGCTCAGGATGTTCTTGAGCTTGTTATAAATGGTTATGTTCCAGTTTCAGCAGATGTGATAGAGGAACATAGAAATGTGCAGAGAGATACAAGGAAGAAAGATCAAAAGGTGTTGTTCTTCATCCATCAGCCTGTGGATGGTAATGTATTTGAGAAAATTGTTGATTCGACGACGGCGAAGGTTGTGTGGGACACATTGAGTAGGTGTTATGGTGGTGACGCAACAGTGAAGAAGGTGGATCTTCATTCTCTTAAAAAATAGTATAAGAATCTCAACATGAAGAATAATGAGAAGGCTTGTGAGTACATCTCTAGAGTGATTCTGATCACTAATAAGATGAAGGCTTGTGGAGAAACCCCTTTTGAACAAGTAATCATTGAGAAGATGTTGAGGTCAGTTACTCCTAAATTTGATTATATTGTTGTAGCAATTGAACATTCTAAATATCTGGACACCATGAGAATAGAAGAGATGCAAATCAGTCTAGAGGCGTAAGAGTTACGTCTGACTGAAAGAACTTCTGAGAGGGAGGTTGAGCAGACTCTAAAGGCTTCTTTTGTCAAGAAGGACCAGAAGCAGAAAAAACATGGTAGCTCTCAGAAGTCAGAAGTCTTCTATTCTGATGAAAAGAAACATCAGAAGGGAAAGGAGAAGTATGACAAGAGAATGGTTCAATGTTACTGTTGTAATAGGTTTGGCCACTTTTCTAAAGATTGTTGGTTAAATAAAGAAGAAGCAAAAATAGCCATAGGAGATTCTGATGATGAACATGTGTTATTGATGGCTTATGAATCTGATGAGGAACCTGTGAGATTGTCATTTTATGATTTTAAAGGGGAAGAAGATGACTCTGAATATTCTGACTCTAAAGGAGTGTTTGAATATGAGTCAGAATCAGAAGACGATGCTGAAGATTCCGAGGATGAGTCAAAATCTGATGTTTTTAAAGATGAGTCAGAGTTAGAAGATGACTCTGAAGCTGCAGATAAGTCAAAATCCGAAGGTAATTATGAGTCTAAAGAAGAATCAGAAGATGAGTCAAAATTTGAAGAAAATTCTGCTTCTGAAGATGAATTAGAACCTGAAGGTTCTGAAGATAAGTAAAAAATTGAAAGTTCTGAAGGTGAGTCAGAGTCAGAGGATGAAGGATCTTCTGGAGACTCTAAAGATGAGTCAGATGGTGAATCTGATTCTAATCCAGATTTTGAATCAGGTGGTAATCATGCTTCTAGAAGGCAAAAATATGAAGATGTAGGTTCTTGAGGACAAGTTTCTGAAGATGATCATGTTTTTGGTGAAAATCATGTCTATAAAGGCGTACCTTCTGAAGGAGGAGCTTCTAAACATAGTCTAGCCTCTGATGAAGGTCCTGATTTTGAAAGTGGAACTTCTGAAGGAAGAGGTTCTGAAGGTGATCCAATTTTTGAAGGTGGTGCTTCTGAAGGTAGTGGTTCTGGACGAGGTCCAGAAGCTAACAAAGGTGGAGCTTCTGATGGTAGTCAAACTTCTTAAGAAAGTCCAGAAGGAGATATTGTTCCAGAGTCTGAAGGATATTTTGAACAAGTCCATAGGCCACAATGAATCAGGAAAATTCCAAGGAGATTTGCAGAGTTTGATAAGCTGCAAGATACTGAAGAGACTCTGAGGTATGAAGTGTTTTTCCCTTCTCGTGTTAAATTCGACTCAGAGTCGATATATCATTCAGATTCTGATTCGTATGGAGACAGAGTTGACAGAAGAAATACTTCTAGATATTTTTGTTTGTGATCTTACCGGTTGATCAAAACCTTCAAGCTGGCCGAAGAATGATCTTTGACGAACTGGAAATTATTAGGGTTTCATAGATGAATATTGGATATTCGATGCCTGGTCCTCACATGTGTGAGGGCTTATATAATGCCCCCGACGCTTGGCCATTGATACCTATTTTTGGGCCTAGGTATACGGGTCCACAAAAATAGGTAACTGCCAGGACTCAGTCAAAACGGGCAGATGTACCCATAACTAGCCGTTGGATCCAAGGAGAAGGCAGATTACAGGCAGATGGTTGTTCTGGACATTTCCTGGTTGTTTGCTCGACTCGTGTCAGGCTGACGAGAGACAATTGCTGATTAGGTCAGGCGTGCATGTCAGGCATAATTGGTCGTGTGCTCATGGGCGTGGTCGACCAAAATTTTGGGCCAATGTTGTTGGGTCTTGCCAAGGGTAGAAGCAGATTGGGCAAATTCTAGTCATTGGGCTAGTCCAGAACAAGAGCCCCCAATTTGTTTCTCCTGGGTACATGGGTGATGACTTTGAATCATCCCGCAAAACAGAGATGCTTCTCGACCGATATTGCCTGAGGGGTATAAATGATGTTCATCGTGTTTGCCTCGCGGGGAGGGGAACGGTTAAGCTACTCATTTCAAGGAGCAATTTTGTGCGAGGAGTTTAGAAATTTACACAGTGTTTAGTTACCAGGGGAGATGAATCTGGAGAGGTTGTGTGCTTCGCATGCATCGAGTCGCGTGCTTTCAGATAGGCATGATAATGGTTGGCCTAGGGACTAGGGCATAACGATGACGCCTATTGTACCCCAAAATTTTCCCTTCCATTTTTCTTCAAATCATTCTTTTAAGGGTTCTCAAAATACTCAAGAATCTCAAGAGTTGACCAGTCAAGATGCTCCTACTAAGCCAAGGGTCTACAACTAGGGTTTTAAGTTCCTCAAGGAAGTTTGGGTTTCAAAGGTCTCAAATTATTTCCATGGTTCTCCATAGGTCTTCAACAATGTTCATGTCAAGTTTCAAGTCTTGCATCACAAGTTTGCTCAGTCAATGGCTTAGATGATTGAAAACTAACTGTATTGGGTAAAAAGTCAACTATGGTCAACATACAGTCAAACTTCAAGATTTTTTGTCAACATAAACATTTTGAAGTGATATTAATCATTTGATCAAGGGTTGATCATGATTCCTCAAGAAAATCCCTCAAATCATCAAAGGTCAGAAATTGTCAAACTAGGGTTTCTTTAGGAGAAGTCAACTAAACTTTGACCAAGCATAACTTTGACATGCTTCATCAAATTTTCCCCAAGCAAAGCCCATTTGAAAGAAATTCAATTCTCTTCAACTTTTTATTTATTCTCAAGTCCAAAAAGTGCTTCATTTGAAGGATATGAGCTTATACATTACAAGTCATTTTCAAAAGTCAACAAAAAGGACATTTTTTTGTCAAGGCAACTTACATCAAGATAAAGTCTCCAAATACAAAAATGATCAAAAGAGAAATTGTAGAGGACATCTTGAGATTTTCAAAAATCCAAGATCACCTTCAAAAGATGAAAATTGAGAAATTTATGAGTTGCACAAGTTGGGAAATTTTGAAGAAATACATGAAATGAAAAATGTGCAAACTTGAAATTTTGAACTTGTGACCTAACTTTTTGGGCTTCAAACATGTCCATGACATTGTGAACGACTCCTAAGGCCACTCTTACTTTGTCTTGTATTTTCTTATTATTTTTTTTTATTTATATTATTTTTATTCAAATAAATGCAAAATAAGTTAAACGAAGTACAAGGTAAATGGGCCAGGCACATGAGTGGTTTCTTAGAGCCCAATACAACACATTCCAACATGTTACAACATGCCAAATTCGTGTAAGGATCAAAGAGGAAAGAATCATTCAAAAAATGGCAAGTTTTCAAAGTGTTTGATTCTTGTTTAAACATGGCTTGATGACTTGATTTCGCTCCATGTTATTGAAGTCATTTCACTCTTTTATTTAAGCACAACAACATCAAATCCAAAGACACGAGCAAGCTGCCTAAAGAGAACACAAAAACTCTAAAAAAGTTTCGAGCTAGGGCAACCCAAAAACCCATTCTCCAGCCACTCTCAACAAGTTTTAGGCATCTATCCGCCTTCCTGACGTTCTCAGGAGTAGATCTAGCCCAAGAACACTTCCAGTCGTGCCCAGAAGAAGCCTAGCCGCGATCCATCATTTGTTAAATTTCTTACATTCGAAATCTTAAATCCATGCATTATTTACTAATGTTTTATGGTTAGATGTGATCGGGGTGATGATTAGGGCTGGACAAGGCCTTACAGTCTAGCTTAAACGTAAACATGGTTACCTTCCATTTTAACCATGTTGTTTGCATTTTCATTATAACTCTGTCTCCAGTGCTTTTCTGGTCAAAATAATCCCATTATTGGATTCACAATACTTGAATTAGGGGGGTAGCATGTGTTTCTTTGTTTAAATCTGACGTTTTCGCAGGTTTTGGATTTCGGTTCGCTGGAAAAGACAACCGGAGATAGGGCTCCGACGCTTCTCCGGTCATATACTTAACTCAAGGCTTTTGTTGTTTTTGTTTGTTATACGTACCTGATGAAATGACCGACCAACGACAAGCGTGTGTGTGATTAAGGCTTTGGTGTGCCAGGGAAGGGATTCGATCCCTGCCTCTGGCATATTATTTTTTCAACATTTTTCTTGCAGATCCCATACAGGTCATGTCCAATGCGCGCATGGTGTACCTCATCTAACAACCAGTAGATCTCAATGGATTCAGATCTAGTGAATCAAGCCACACACACATGATGCACTCCAAGGAATGGTCCTCACTGGATCCAGCACAACAACCTGGGCTTCTTGAAATGGGCCTAGGGATTTCTGATTCGCACCCCCCCATTTTCTATTATTGCAGGCCCATTTGTTTTCTTTTTTGTGTTAAGTCACTATTTTATTTTTGTAATTAATTTTATTTAATCAACAAAAATCACAAAATATCATAAAAAATTAGATTTTAGGTTTTGATTAATTAATTTAATTTTTTAAAATTATTTAATTTAATCACACTTTGTTTTATTTTAAATAATTAATTAGTAAACTAATTATAATTAGGTTTAAGTATTATCTCACACTATAAAACATTTTTCTAAACAAAAAACAGCAAAAACATTTTCTTAAGCATTTAGAAATTTTTTAGGGTCTTTTACATCTTTCCCTTTTCAATCTCCGCGCGTCTATTTATTTTTGCATTATTATAAATATTGTAATTGTAAATGGCATGTAATAGATAAACTAGGATTTATTTACATCCCCTCCCCCCCCCCCCCCCCCCCCCCCCCCCCATTTTATGGTTTGTAATTCCCCATCCCCAAAGCGCTGTAATAGCGTAGATTCATCTTCTCGCATTTTTACTTTCTGCAATTATGTATTGTTGTACCCCAAAATTTACCCTCCCATATTCCTCAAGATATGTCAAGAATAATCCTCAAATTGCTCAAGATTACTCAGGGATTGTACAGTCAAATCACCTCATAATACAACTGAAATTAGGGTTTTGGTTCTTTCAAGGAATTTGAGGTTTTCAATGGTTCAATCAAGTCTCATAGGCCCATATACATCCTCAAGCACCTACATGCCAAGTTTCAAGACTCACAGTGCCAATTTGCATAGTCAAAAGCTTTATTTGACCTACAGTCAACTGCAAGGGCAAAATGGTCATTTTGCAGTCAAAAGTCAGAATTTTTGGTCAACATCTTATTTTAAGTTCATAATCATCATTTGATCAAGTCTTGATCATGATTCCACAAGAATAACTCAAAAATCATCAAGATGCAAAAAGTTACTATTTTTGGACAGCAGAAAAGTCAACTGTATCTTGACCAAGGCATAACTTCTTCATGGTTTGTCAGAAAAATTCCATCCAAAGCTAATTTTGAAGAGGATGCAATTTTCTACAATCCATCTTCACACTCCAAGTTCAAGAAATGCTCTCACAAAAAGTTATCAATTTTTACATTATAGGTCAATTTCAAAAGTCAACAAAAGTACACTTTGGGTCAAAGGCCATAACTTGAGATTGGTAAATCCAAATGACATGGGACCAAAGGCATTGGTTAGAGGACTTCAAGAGCTTTCAAAAATGTCCAAGAACATGGTCATATGATCAAAATTGAGCAAGTTGTGCATTGGAGAAGTTGGGAAATGTTTATGAATTTGCAAAAGTCAACTTTGCTCAAAACACCTTATTTTTGCTAATGGGCCTCAAATCTCTTCTTGAAACTTCACCCATGACCTATGCGCGACCCATCAGGCTTAATTGAATTTATTTTATTATTTTTATTGATTAATTGGATTTTTAATTAATATTAATTCATTTAATTAATTTAAATTGTAGGAAAATAGAAGATTTGATCTTTTAAATCTTTTTGTGAAGCAAATATGACCTAAACATGCTGGAAAATTCGTGCACAAGTCAAAGATATGAAAAAAATCCAATTTTGGCAACATTATTCAATCATGAAGAATAAAAAATATTTGATTTTCAATCAAGGATTCAATCATCAATGCAATGGATTTTTGCCCAGCTCTTGACCTAATTCAATTGCCCTATACATAAGCAAGCAAACCCTGACCTAGTGGACGTGAAAAAGCTGCAAAAACAACCCTGTCAAAACCAAGAATTTCCAAGAAAATTAAAAAACTCGTTCTTGCATTCTAGGGCGATTCAAGGGTTTTTGTTGATTCTAATACACTGCAGGAAGTGTCAGGAGTGTTTTGCAATCCAATTCAAGCATTAAAGCTCAAAGAATCAAAGAACACAGTTTCACGGTTTGCCTTCTTTATTCAAAATCGTATTTCATAATTCATGCATATTTAACATGTTCTTGTCATTGATTTGTGTTGCTAGGAACCATACGAAGCTAATGGCATAATTTAATTGAACTGAAACGCCCTGAATCAAAGAATACCATGAACAATTTTTTAGGGTTCTTGAGCTTTAAATTAGGGCTTTCTGAACCAGGCAAAATTAGGACTAATAAGACATATGACTGAACTCGTGTGGCCCAGACGAACATGATTCACCCCTCGCGAAATATTTATATTTGCTGGATTGCTAATCGTTATTTTTCCTTGCAGTATATAGTGGGGGTTAAAAACCCCCGCTATCTGATTCTAAAACATACAGAAAAACGAAGAAGACGATGACGTGTGGGCAGTTGATTCGCGTGTTTGAAAAAGCGCGCGTTTGTTTTTGTTTTACAGCACATTGATTAATTTCCCAATATAATAATTTCTCCTTATTTTACTAACAATTGAAGCAGTGTAGTGGAGTGGTTAGCGTGTTGATCTGGAAGCCTTGGGACCTGGGTTCGAATCCCAGGTCCCCCAAATGCTTATTTAATTTTTCTCTTCAGATATTCTATGCTATGCCCAGGAGATGTTCTACCATGTGTCTCAAGTTCCAAGGCGCCAGATGTCTACAGACTGAAATCCAATGGCCTAGATGGAAGGACTATCATGGTCCTTAGTCAACACACGCGTGGATAATCTCAAGAGTCAAAGCAGGCTTGAGTATTGATGGGCCACAAATTTCCAAACACACTCCAGAATTTGGCCCAACACCCCCTTCAAGTTTATTCCTTTTCTTTTCTATTTTTTTTTCTTTTATTTTCATTATTTATTATAATTATTATTTTCACTAACAAATTAATTTTTTCATAATAAATTCAGAAAAACATAAAAAAATATATAATATTTTTATTTATTAATTTAATTAGTTATTTTGTAAATAAATACTAACATAATTAATTTAGTTTTTTTAATTAGGTTATTTCTAACTTTTTTCACAATAAATAAAATTAATGTAGAACTAGGGTTTTTAATGACTTTTGACTATTTTTTATTTATTTTCCTTAACACATAAAAAACTCAAAAATATATTTCTTTTTTATTAATTAATTAGTTTTAGGTTTAATTTAATTTAATTCATAAATAATAAAAACTTCCTTCTTTCTCAAAAAGGGTCAAAACCCTAAAAAACTCCCCGATTCAATTTTTCTCGCGCGCGTGATTATATTTCATCATATAATTGTATTTGCTCCGAGGATGTAATAGCTTTAATTAGGACTTTTTATCGCTTTCATTTATTTTTCCGCAATTTACTTTTTCAAGGGTTTGTTTTTGGCGATGTAAATACCCGACGCCTTGTAATAGCTTAGTTTTATTTTCCGCAACTATTAACTGCTAGATGTATGCTAACTAGGCTATGCATGCCAAGATTTCTCTTAAATTAAAATCAACTCGTAGCTCACCAGTAACATGTACAAAGATAACATAACTGAAACCTGACACACTCGCACATGCCACTCCTAGGGTACGCCTCACTTGGTTGCCTCGACGTGGTCATTGAGTTTAGGGTGTTTTAGAGGTCGCCCTCCTGTCTAAATATCAAAAGTTGCCTTGAAACGGTTGCCTCAGATAAAACGATCTAAGACATTAGGGTTACCGCTAAGGCGTCCTACCATTGCTTTAGTGACCACACATGTCCCTATAATCGAATTGACCTGAAAACTCCAACGACGGTGCTGCCTACTTCTCAATAGTGGGATAGTACTGTCTAAAGGACATTTACACAGCTTAAATTCTTTGAGTAGGTAGAGGTTCTCAGGTACTTGCTCTTTCAAAACAAAAATACTTTTCGCACTTACACTTTTCCAAACAAAAGTTTTCAAACAAACACTTCATACACGCTTGAGGACTGATACAAGAGTTAAATCGAAGCTTTCAAACAAAACTTTTTTCAAAACCCACAAACACAAGAAAAGCAAAACATTTTTGAAAACATAGTGAGTAAGTACCTAAGAGCCCGTGGATAACCACGAATAGAAAGGGTGCTAACACCTTCCCTTTCTATAATCTACCTCCCGAACCGAGAAACATCTCGAAAAGGAATTTTGCTGTGCTTTTGTCCTTTCCTTGTTGGAGAAAATAAAAGACGGTGGCGACTCTTGCTTACCGCGACATTTCGCGAACCAGCATTAAAAACAGTCAGTTCTATTCCCACCGATCACAGAACTGGCGACTCTGCTGGGGATTATTATAAGTGAGGTGTACCTTAGGATTAGATCACTATGTTTTCAATTGTATGCCTTGTGTGCTTTAATTTTGGGGGCTTGTATCGGAGTTTTACGGATCCTAACCCGGATCTGGGGATACCCTTTAGAAGTAGCAACAAACTGTGAGGGAACTGTGCGGGGTATACCGACATGGTTGAAGCAGTAGCTACGTTGATGTGGCACTTTGGTGAGTACCGGTAACCCTTGAGTCAAGTCAAGGAGAGTACGGTGCCGCCGAGTGGTGTCGTGAAGCATCAACTGACCTTAGAACCTTACTTGACCATCCTGGCCTCTTTAGGGGTAGTGAGATGACCGACTTTGGTGCAGTCTGAAGTTGGTAGATACTCGATACTACACTCTTTGAGGGTTGTTTTCTTGGAATATTTTGGTCGCCAGTTAAGTGGCTAAATCAAAACAATGAACATAGAAAACAATCCAATGATATTGAGCTCGTTAGAACCCGGTTACTATTTATAGGACAGGTTTTGAGCCAACTAACTTCAAAAGGGTACTTACCTACGAACCCCATGCAAGTCTAAACCTAATGACTTGTTTGCTTTGTGTGAATATGACTGTCTATATATACACTTGCTTACCTTTGCATACATGTACATAGCATCATAAAGCATCATATGCATCTGCTAACCATTTCAAGGGTTCGGATCTTCATCTTTGTTCTTGTTTTGTAGGACATGGAGTCTCTCCGCAGGAAAACCATTCAAGTCAACCTTGTAAGGATCCCTCCTCAACTCAAGGAGCTTACATCCAGGATTCCCGAGAACTCTCTCTTCAGTGAAAATCATGGTAGACTCCTCAGCCTGGTCAACACCAACATTGAAGAAGACATGATAAAAGTTCTCTTCCAGTTCTTTGACCCCCTACACCACTGTTTTACATTCCCGGATTATCAATTGGTGCCCACTTTGGAAGAATTTTCTCAACTCCTGAGAATTCCTATTCTTGGTCAACTACCCTACAACGGTACGGAAAAGGAACCAAAACTTGAAGATGTTGCTCAAGCATTACGTCTGCAACCATCTGACATCAAGGGGCATTGGGAAATCAGAAGTGGTATCAAAGGATTCTTGGCAAAGTTTCCGTTTGAGAAGGCACAAGAATGTTGGAATTCCCTTGATCTACAAGCCTTTGAAGAGATTGTGACACTCCTTATCTATGGGTTGGTGTTGTTCCCAAATCCTGATCAACTTGCAGATGTGAACGCTGTCAAGATTTTCATGTCCAGGAATCCCATACCTACATTGCTTGGGGACATCCTCCACTCATTTTACACACGAACAATGAGAAAAAGAGGTGTTCTCATGTGTTGTACTCCTCTCCTGGCAAGGTGGTTTATTTCTCACCTTCCACAATCGGTTTTGAAGAACGAGCAGGGTTTAAGGTGGTCACAACGATTGATGACTCTCACACATTCTGATATACATTGGTGTTCTCGGTCCAGAGAAAATGTCACTATCATTGATCGTTGCGGAGAATTTCCTAATGTTCCTTTACTTGGAATTAGAGGAGGCATTACCTACAACCCCTGTCTGGATTTGAGACAATTTGGATATGCTCGGAGGGATGGACCTCATGACATGCTGATCCCTGACATAGTTTTCGACTTCGACAACGATGCGCAAGGACTTCGACAAAGGTTCATCCGAGCTTGGAGGATGCCTAACAAGGTAGATAGTAAGACACTGGGGCACAAGAATTCCATCCCCCTTGAGCCTTACCTCAAGTGGGTACGAACCCACTCCTAGAAGCTTATGATTCCATATCCTTACATTCTCCCCGTGATCAAAGAGCCTGTTATGGAAGGAGAGGTTCCATACACCATCCTACATCCTGACATGCCAACATCATGGGAAGAAATGCAGAAGAGTTGGATCCAACTAAAGGAAGAACGGAATGATCTTGAAGCCAGCTTACATGCCAGTGAGAAGAAGGTCTTGGAGCTCACCCGCCGACTTCACGAGGAAGAGACCCTCAACACTTACATTGCTCCAAAAAGGATGCGCAATGTCTTTTTACATTAAGTATTTTGTGATGTTTCGCCCATGAGGCACTGATGTACTAAACAAATTACTTCTTAATATGACGTGTGTTCTTTTTTTGTCTGCAACGAATTTGAATTTTTGAACCCTTGAATGCATTGCATAAATAACATACCATTCATCATATGCATAACAGGTACCCTTTTTACAGGTCACTTATCTTCTTCGCTGTTTATTTCAGCAATCATCATGTCTACTGAACCTTCCACTGAGCAAGCTATCAAGGTCCTCCAGGCCCAGAATGCCCAGTTCCAAGAGATGGTTATGAGCCTAGCCCAGGGTCAACAGGATTTGAAGACTCTGATTCTGAAGGAGAGGAAGAAGAAGAAGAAGAGGACCGTCTTGTTCAACACTGGACGCAGATTTGGGAATGGACTGCTGAATGAGGTTGAGCTGACTACCCCATTTGTAGGGTAAGATAGTCCCCAAGAGAGAAGGGTTCCTAGTCCCGTGGTCTCCGACAACGAGACGGATTATGATGAGGAACAGTATCCTCCTGCTGAGGATAGGTATAAACAGTTGGAGGACCGCTTGAGCGCCATGGAGATACAGAATGTGCCCGGGCTGGACTTTGGAGACCTAGGCTTATCCTCTGGGGTGGTGATTCCCCATAAGTTCAAAGCACCTGCTTTTGCCAAATATGACGGAGCCTCTTGCCCAAAGCTGCACCTCCGGTCGTATGTAAGGAAGATCCAACCTTACACTGCCGACAAGAATTTGTGGATCCATTTCTTTCAGGATAGTCTTTCAGGGACTCAACTCGAATGGTTCTATCAGCTGGATGGGGCCAATATCTGCAACTGGGAATATTTGGCAACTGCGTTCTATAAGCAGTATCAATATAATTCTGACCTCGCTCCTACGCGTACCCAACTCCAGGGTATGTCACTAGGGACGGGTGAAGGATTTAAAGAATATGCTCAAAAATGGAGAGACCTTGCCGGAAGGGTGCAGCCACCTTTGACTGATCGTGAGCTGGTTGATATGTTTCTGGGGACCCTGTCTGGTCCGTTATTAAACCATTTGATTGGAAATTCTTCAGCCGGGTTTACAGATCTTATCTTGACTGGTGAGAGAATTGAAGCTGGTATTAAGTCTGGGAAGATATTGAAGGGTGCTTCATCGAGCACCGAAAAGAAACCGTTCAAGAAGGAATCTAGTGTCGTCTATGGTTCAAGGAGACCAAATAGATCTGAACACCACCAAGCTGTCAACGCGGTGGTCATTTCAAAACCTGCTGGTGCTCCTCAGTATCACAATCAACAAAGGGGTGAGAGACCTCGAAGGCAGTTCACTCGACTCAGTATGACCTTGTCCCAGATATTGCCGCAGTTGTTGACAACCAATTTGGTGACTCTAAGGGAAGCTCCTAAGAATCCCAAGACAACATCTCCAAAGTACAATCCCAACGCCCGCTACGCTTATCACTCTGATAGCCCAGGGCATAACACGGATGATTGTTGGACTCTGAAGAATAAGGTCCAAGACCTGATTGATGCTAAAGAGATAGAGTTCGAGGCGCCCGAAAGGCCCAATGTTGTGACTGCTCCCATGCCCAAGCATGGAGTGAATGCTGTAGAGGAAGACCTGTTTGTAGCCTATGTGGATGATATTGTTACTCCGCTGATGACCGTCAAGAAGAACCTGTTGCTAGCCGGTTTATTTTCGGGATGTAGTGAAGGTTGTCATTTGTGTTCTGTTTCACCTGCTGGTTGTCCATCTTTGAAGTCAGGTATCCAAAACCTGATGGATAATAGGGAAATCCTGTTCGAGAAAATTGCTGTTCCTGCTACCCCTACTGAAGAAGTGTCCATTGTTACCATTTTCAATAATGCTCCCAAGGCTCCCTCAAGGAAGCCTGTCAAAATTATGCCTGTTCAGAAGCTTGCACCTATAATTATCACTGTTCCGGGGCCTATTCCCTATACATCCGACAAAGCTGTCCCGTGGCACTATGGGGCAGGTGTTTATGTGCTTGGAGTTAAGCAAGAGTTCGATACTAGTACCGGCGTCAGCAACATCACCGGGCCTGCCAAAGTCACCCGCAGCGGTAGACTTTTCTCACCTGATATTGCGCCACCAACTATCTAGAGACCTATTGTCATCACACCTGCAAGTGTGCCTACTTCCCTTCCTGACCAAGTTCCTATTTCTACCCCTGCTGCCGAGTCATCTGATACTTGGGGCAAAGGGATCGCCACTGATGTGCCTGCCCAAACGGAGGCACCGAAGACCATCAATGTTGAAGCTTCCAAACAGGAGATGGAAGAGATTCTTAAGATTATCAAGAAGAGTGATTATAATGTAGTTAAGCAACTGGGGCAAACCCCATCCAAGATTTCGATGTTATCACTGTTGTTATGTTCAGAGGCCCATGCCAAGGCTCTGATTACCTTCCTGAAGATGACCCACGTGCCACAAGAGACGTCAGCTGATCAGTTTACCGATTGTGTGGCCAACTTAACTGCTGACAATGGTTTGGGTTTCTCCGACGCTGATCTGACTGCTAAAGGGGAGAACCATAACGATGCCCTACATGTCTCCATTGAATGCAGGGGCACTACTCTTGCACATATGCTGGTTGACACTGGTTCCTCACTGAACGTCTTACCTAAGAAATCTCTAGACAGGTTGGATTGCGAGGGTTTGGAGCTAAAGCCAAGTAACATTGTTGTCCGGGCCTTTGACGGGTCTAAGAGGATGGTGCATGGTGAAGTCTACATTCCAATTAGAGTTGGTTCCCAGGTCTTTGATTCTACATTCTACGTGATGGACATTCGTCCATCCTATTCTTGTTTGCTGGGTCGTCCATGGATCCATAAGGCTGGAGCTGTGACCTCCACACTACATCAGAAGCTGAAATACCCGGTCAGAGGGAAGATTATGACAGTTCAGGGGGAGGAAGAATATATGGTCAGTCACCTCAACTCGTTCCGGTACATAGAGATGGATGGGGAGTTCATTGAGACCCCCTTTCAACACTTTGAAGAGGTCCCTCAGACATTGGCATCAACAGAGACTGTGATTGAAGATTCTCCTTTGAAGATGGCTTCCTTAAAGGATGCCCGGGCTGTTATTGAGAAGGGTGAGTATGCAAACTGGGGCCGACTTCCTGATTTCACTCAGAAGACTGACAAGTTTGGTTTGGGTTTCACTGCAGAAGCTCAGAAGGCTGTTCGTAGGGCAAGGATTGGAAGACCTCCTGTGTTCATCAGCAACTCGGGAGTAAATGCCATTGAAGATGACGTGGAGGAATATGAATTCGACAGTTGGATCTACCCTACGACCAATGGTGGACCAAGCAACTGGACAGCCAAAGACTTCACCCCTATTACTTTTGTTACTCAGTAATGAACTCCTTTGTTTTGAATTTGTAACGGACAATATTGTGAAACTTTATGGCCCGGTGTCTTACCCGGGGCACCGTGGCTTCATTTGTGAGGGCTTTTGTGTGTCATTTTCATATATCATTAATAAAAGCATTGGACGTTTTTTGCATTACAAATCTTGCGCTCCTTGTCTTTCTTTATTATATATTGCAAAACAGCTATTTACACACACTCACATATACAGGTCCCAATCCACTATGGATCTCATTGGTAACGACTCTGCTACTACCAGTTATGACTTCGAAAATCCGATCAACTTAGCCGAAGACGAAGGTGAAGATGATTGCGAAGTGCCTGGTGAGCTTGCAAGACTGCTACTCCAGGAAGATATGGCCATTCAGCCACATGAAGAGCCAGTGGAAACAGTGAATCTGGGTACTGAGACAGACAGGAAGGAAGTCAAGATCGGTGCAAATCTAGAGCTTAGTGTGAAACAATGGTTGATTCAGATGCTGCATGACTATGTGGAAATCTTTGCCTGGTCTTATGAAGATATTCCTGGGTTGGATACCGACATTATGGTTCATCACCTGCCTACCAAGGAAGAATTCCCTCCGGTAAAACAGAAGGTTCGCCGTATGCGTCCAGAGATGTTCGAGAAAATCAAGGCTGAGGTTATGAAACAATTTGACGTCGGTTTTCTAGCAGTAACTTCTTACCCTCGGTGGGTCGCCAATGTGGTTCCAGTGCCGAAGAAGGATGGTAAGGTCCGAATGTGTGTTGACTACAGGGATTTGAACAGGGCAAGCCCCAAGGATGACTTCCCTCTGCCTCATATTGACGTTCTGGTTGACAACACTGCTCAGCATAAGGTATTCTCCTTCATGGACAGTTTCTCCGGTTATAATCAAATCAAGATGGCTCCTGAAGACATGGAGAAGATCACTTTTGTTACTCAGTGGGGCACCTTTTGTTACAAGGTCATGCCTTTTGGGTTGAAAAATGCTGGGGCAACGTATCAGCGTGCCATGGTTGCTTTGTTTCATGACATGATCCACCATGAGATCGAAGTATATGTCGACGATATGATTGCAAGGTCCCAAACTGAGGAGGAACACCTTGATCATCTACAGAAGCTGTTTGACCGGTTGAAGTTGTACAAATTGAGGTTAAACCCGAACAAGTGCACCTTCGGGGTGAGATCTGGAAAACTACTAGGTTTCGTCGTAAGCGACAAAGGTATTCAAGTGGACCCTGCCAAAGTGAAAGCCATACAAGAGATGCCAGTTCCCAAGACAGAGAAAGAGGTCAGAGGTTTTCTAGGACGACTGAACTACATTGCCGATTCATCTCGCACCTAACCGCTACTTGTGAACCAATCTTCAAGCTACTGAAGAAAGATCAAGTAGTACGTTGGAACGATGAATGTTAGGCCGCTTTCGAAAGAATCAAAGAGTATCTCCAAGAGCCACCCATTCTTATGCCACCGGTTGAAGGGAGACCTCTAATCTTATACTTGACAGTACTGGACAATTCAATGGGGTGTGTGCTGGGGCAGCATGACGAGTCTGGCCGAAAAGAGCATGCTATTTATTACCTTAGCAAAAAGTTTACCGACTGTGAGACCCGATACTCACTGCTTGAGAAAACTTGCTGCGCTTTGGTATGGGCTGCTCGACGGTTGAGACAGTATATGTTGACTCACACTACTCTGTTGATTTCAAAAATGGATCCAATCAAGTATATCTTCGAAAAGCCTGCCTTGTCCAGAAGAATAGCAAGATGGCAGATGATCTTGACTGAATATGACATCCAGTACACAACTAAAAAAGCAATCAAGGGAAGTGTATTGGCAGACCATTTGGCACATCAGGCAGTGGATGATTACCAGTCTATGAACTTTGAATTTCCAGACGAGAATATCATGGTAGTGACTGATTGTGAAATACCTGGACCGGATGAAGGATCCTAGGAAGGATCCAGATGGTCTATGCACTTTGACGGAGCCTCAAATGCTTTGGGTAATGGCATTGGCGCTGTGATCATATCCCCTAAAGACTCTCATACTCCACTCACCACCCGACTATGTTTCAACTGCACCAACAACATGGCGGAGTATGAAGCATGCATCATGGGTCTTCGAGCTGCAATTGACCTAAGATCAAGTTTCTGAGTGTCTTTGGAGATTCCGCTCTCGTGATCAGTCAGATCAAAGGCGAGTGGGATACAAAACACCCAAATCTTATTCCTTACAAGGAGTACGTATTGACATTGCTTCCCCACTTCGAGGAGATAACCTTTGAACATTTCCCAAGAGAGGAGAATCAGTTGGCGGACGCGTTAGCTACGATGTCTTCTATGTTCAAAGTCAAATGGGACAACGAGGCTCCCCGGATCATTATTTGGAAATTGGATGAACCTGCACATTGCTGTGATCTTGAGACCGAAGAGGTAAATGAAAAACCTTGGTATAATGAAGTAAAGAGGTACCTTGAAGCTCAAGAATACCCCGAGGGTGCATCCGTTAACGACAAGAAGTTTCTGAGAAGGTTCGTGGCGAAGTTCTTCCTCAGCAATGGCATTCTTTACAAACGTAACCATGATTCAACCTTACTGCATTGTGTGGAAAAGATTGAAGCAGAAAGGATCATGGCAGAGCTGCATGAAGGTGCCTTCGGAACTCACTCCAGTGGACATACCATGGAAAAGAAAATCCTTCGGGCAGGATATTACTGGTCCACAATGGAAGCCGACTGTTATCAGCATTCTCGGACATGTCACAAGTGCCAGGTCTATGTTGATAAGGTGCACATTCCTCCAGTTCCTTTGAACGTCTTGACAACACCTTGGCCTTTTGCAATGTGGGGCATTGATATGATCGGCGAGATCAGACCTACGGCATCCAACGGGCATCGCTTTATCCTGGTAGCGATTGATTACTTTACGAAGTGGGTTGAAGAAGCTTCCTTTGCCACTGTAACCAAGAACGTCGTGGCACGGTTCATTCAGCATAACCTGATATGTCGATACGGTGTACCAGAGAGGATCATTACGGATAATGGTACTAATCTTAACAACAAGATGATCACTGAGCTCTGCGAGCAATTCAAGATACAACACCATAACTCTTCTCCCTACCGGCCGAAGATGAATGGGGTTGTCGAAGCGGCAAATAAAAACATTAAGAAGATTGTGCAGAAGATGACAATGACCTACAAAGACTGGCACAAGATGTTACCATTTTCTCTTCATGGGTACCGTACCTCAGCACGGACGTCAACAGGGGCAACACCCTTTTCCCTGGTCTAAGGCATGGAAGCAGTCCTACCCATTGAAGTTCAGATACCCTCTCTCCGGATTATGAAGGATGCCGGTTTAAGCGAAGATGACTGGATCCAAACCCGGCTTGATCAACTAAACCTAATCGACGAAAAGAAACTCACCGCTATTTGTCATGGTCAGACGTACCAAAAACGGATGATCAAGGCATTTAACAAGAAAGTCAGACGACAAGAGTATCAAGTTAGGGACCTGGTAATCAAGCGCATCATTCTACCTCAAGGTGATCCCAGGGGCAAATGGACCCCTACGTACGAAGGGCCATTTGTGGTTAAGAATATCTTCTCAGGAGGAGCGATGATTCTAACCACCATGGATGGTGACGACCTTCCTCACCCCGCCAATGCAGACATAGTAAAAAGATACTACGCATGATTAAAGACCCGCTAGGTTGACTGGCCTAGGCAAAAATAAGGGCTTCCCGGCGAACCAAAAGGGTTCGGGAAAAAATAAGGGATGAAAATAAATAAAAAATCTGTACACCCGGCAAGTCGAAAACCTGAAAAGGAGGCTTGGGCAAAAATGGGTATCCCGGTGGACTGAAAACCCGAAAGGGCGGTCTAGGAAAAAGTTAGGGATAAGCGTAATACTATGTCTCATTGGATCACCCTGCATCCAGACTTCGGTATCGACCATCAGGCTCGGACGACACCAATCAATCAGATTCCTCTTCAACTAAGCAACAAAGTGATGAGACGCTTGAAGACATAAAGGCGATAACAGAGTTGGAACCCAGTGGGATTTTTCACATAGCTGTTTTGTTTCCTTTTCACAAATTGTATAAACTCTATTTTGTTCGGTGGCGTTCTCTTACTAGGACGTCAGCCTCTTGTACAAAAAACGCCTATTTACAGGCAAATTTCAAAATCAATACAAGCTCATTCTTTCAGACAAATTGCAAATTGTTTTCCTTTATCTGTTTTGTTTTGCAAAGAACGTCCAATGTTCATTTTTGATATATGCATTTGACATTAATTGCTGATCATAAATATTTGCATGCGAAATAAAGGACTAATTACGGGTGACATCAGAAGTAGGGGTAATAAGAATTGTCTAAGCGATCTAGTTGCTCTGTCCACCGAGGTACCAAGGTAAGTTCGGCTGAAGAATATGACCAAGATACCGTCACTCCCCAAGCAAAATTGGTCTACCATCAGCCCAAAAAGTTGGGTATCCCCAGTAGATCTTAATATTCCCCATCGGAGTATACAGATATTCCTCAGCAAGTATCCCCGGCAGTCTTAATATTCCTTGACCGAGTATAAGAATGTTCCCCGGCGGAATACAAGATACCCCCAGTGGAACCATTTCCCAGCGCAGTCTAAAAAAGCTTCCCCGCCAGAGTTGAATCATCTCCCCAGTAGATTCTGGAAGCTTGTCCCCTGCAGAGTACAAATATCTCTCCCCAGCCATATTCAGAGGTTATCCCCGCCAGAGTCTAACTGGGTTATCCTCAGCAAGTTTCCACGGAAAGATCATCCTCAGTGAAGTTCTTTCTATCCCCAGCAGAGTTCATCATCAAAATCTCCAACAGAGCTTATCAACGGAATCCCCAGCGGCGTTATCGTTAAAATCTCAGCAAAACATCTCCTCCCCACAATATTCCCCGCAGAGTAACCTCTTCATCAAGTTTATTCCCCAACGGAGTTATCTTATCCTACAGGTTTATTCACACAATCATCTTTGTTCATCATCCCTAGCGGAAGCAAAGAATTCAACGTCATTCTCCAGCAGCTATCCGGGATTTATTTTCCACAGCTAAAACATCACATCTTCATACATCATAATACATGCACATACGCATCATATCATACGATCTCATTTATGTTGAGAACATCATTGCTTGATCCATATCATGCATTGCATATGACTGACCTTTACCTTTCAGGAAAGACGCAGTTAGATTCTCAAATCCAGTCAAAGGAGACAAAACCAGATTAATCGATTCCTAAAGATTTTTCTGAGGCAAAGCCAGTCAATGGAGACAAAATCATATTAATCGATTCCTAAAGATTTTTCTGAGGCAAAGCCAGTCAATGGAGACAAAATCAGTTAAATCGATTCCTGAAGATTTTTCTGAGGCGAAGCCAGTCAATGGAGACAAAACCAGTTAAACCGATTCCTAAAGATTTTTCTGAAGCCAGTCAATGGAGACAAAAACAGTTAAATCGATTCCTAAAGATTTTTCTGATGCTACACCCGTCAATAGAGACAACCCGTCAATGAAGACAACCTGTCAATGAAGACAACCCGTCAATGAAGACAACCCGTCAATAAAGACAACCCGTCAATAGAGACAACCCGTCAATGAAGATAACCTGTCAATGAAGACAACCCGTCAACGAAGACAAAACTACCTACCAACAATCTCTAGGTGGCATCTATAAGCCCATCCTCCCATCCATCATCTCTCCAAATGGAATCTGTAAGCCCATTCCCGACATCACAACGCTGATACTACCCTATGCGAGCGCAAATTTCTGGGCACTTTAGTGTTCAATCATCTTCCACCTTCAGATCACGAAAGGCATGCAAGCCAATCTACATCCTCAGGTTTAAGAAGATTGAACAGGGGAAACTGTTGTACCCCAAAATTTTCCCTCCCATATTCCTCAAGATATGTCAAGAATAATCCTCAAATTGCTCAAGATTACTCAGGGATTGTACAGTCAAATCACCTTCTAATACAGCTGAAATTAGGGTTTTGGTTCTTTCAAGGAATTTGAGGTTTTCAATGGTTCAATCAAGTCTCATAGTCCCATATACATCCTCAAGCACCTACATGCCAAGTTTCAAGACTCACAATGCCAATTTGCACAGTCAAAAGCTTTATTTGACCTACAGTCAACTGCAAGGGCAAAATGGTCATTTTGCAGTCAAAAGTCAAAATTTTTGGTCAATATCTTATTTTGAGTTCACAATCATCATTTGATCAAGTCTTGATCATGATTCCACAAGAATAGCTCAAAAATCATCAAGATGCAAAAAGTTACTATTTTTGGACAGTAGAAAAGTCAACTGTATCTTGACCAAGGCATAACTTCTTCATGTTTTGTCAGAAAAATTCCATCCAAAGCTCATTTTTAAGAGGATGCAATTTTCTACAATCCTTCTTCACACTCCAAGTTCAAGAAATGCTCTCACAAAAAGTTATCAATTTTTACATTATAGGTCAATTTCAAAAGTCAAAACAAGTACACTTTGGGTCAAAGGCCATAACTTGAGATTGGTAAATCCAAATGACATGGGACCAAAGGAATTGGTTAGAGGACTTCAAGAGCTTTCCAAAATGTCCAAGAACATCATCATATGATCAACATTGAGCAAGTTGTGCATTGGAGAAGTTGGGAAATTTTTATGAATTTGCAAAAGTCAACTTTGCTCAAAACACCTTATTTTTGCTAATGGGCCTCAAATCTCTTCTTGAAACTTCACCCATGACCTATGCACGACCCATCAAGCTTAATTGAATTTATTTTCTTATTTTTATTGATTAATTGGATTTTTAATTAATATTAATTCATTTAATTAATTTAAATTGTAGGAAAATAGAAGATTTGATCTTTTAAATCTTTTTGTGAAGCAAATATGACCTAAACATGCTGGCAAATTCGTGCACAAGTCAAAGATATGAAAAAATCCAATTTTGGCAACATTATTCAATCATGAAGAATAAAAAATATTTGATTTTCAATCAAGGATTCAATCATCAATGCAATGGATTTTTGCCCAGCTCTTGACCTAATTCAATTGCCCTATACATAAGCAAGCAAACCCTGACCTAGTGGACGTGAAAAAGCTGCAGAAACAACCCTGTCAAAACCAAGAATTTCCAAGAAAATTAAAAAACCCGTTCTTGCATTCTAGGGCGATTCAAGGGTTTTTGTTGATTCTAATACACTGCAGGAAGTGTCAGGAGTGTTTTGCAATCCAATTCAAGCATTAAAGCTCAAAGAATCAAAGAACACAGTTTCACGGTTTGCCTTCTTTATTCAAAATCATATTTCGTAATTCATGCATATTTAACATGTTCTTGTGATTGATTTGTGTTGCTAGGAACCATACGAAGCTAATGGCGTAATTTAATTGAACTGAAACACCCTGAATCAAAGAATGCAATTAACGATTTTTTAGGGTTCTTGAGCTTTAAATTAGGGCTTTCTGAACCAGGCAAAATTAGGACTAATAAGACATATGACTGAACTCGTGTGGCCCAGACGAACATGATTCACCCCTCGCGAAATATTTATATTTGTTGGATTGCTAATCACTATTTTTCCTTGCAGTACATAGTGGGGGTTAAAAACCCCCGCTATCTGATTCTAAAACATACAGAAAAACGAAGAAGATGATGACGTGTGGGCAGCTGATTCGCGTGTTTGAAAAAGTGCACGTTTGTTTTTGTTTTACAGCACATTGATTAATTTCCCAATATAATAATTTCTCCTTATTTTACTAACAATTGAAGCAGTGTAGTGGAGTGGTTAGCGTGTTGATCTGGAAGCCTTGGGACTTGGGTTCGAATCCCAGGTCCCCCAAACGCTTATTTAATTTTTCTCTTCAGATATTCCTATGCTATGCCCAGGAGATGTTCTACCATATGTCTCAAGTTCCAAGGCGCCAGATGTCTTCAGACTGAAATCCAATGGCCTAGATGGAAGGACTATTATGGTCCTTAGTCAACACACGGGTGGATGATCTCAAGAGTCAAAGCAGGCTTGAGTATTGATGGGCCACAAATTTCCAAACACACTCCAGAATTTGGCCCAACACCCCCTTCAAGTTTATTCCTTTTCTTTTCTATTTTTATTTCTTTTATTTTCATTATTTATTATAATTATTATTTTCACTAACAAATTAATTTTTTCATAATAAATTCAGAATAACATAAAAAAATATATAATATTTTTATTTATTAATTTAATTAGTTATTTTGTAAATAAATACTAACATAATTAATTTATTTTTTTTAATTAGGTTATTTCTAACTTTTTTCCACAATAAATAAAATTAATGTAGAACTAGGGTTTTTAATGACTGTTGACTATTTTTTATTTATTTTCCTTAACACATAAAAAACTCAAAAATATATTTCTTTTTTATTAATTAATTAGTTTTAGGTTTAATTTAATTTAATTCATAAATAATAAAAACTTCCTTCTTTCTCAAAAAGGGTCAAAACCCTAAAAAACTCCCCGATTCAATTTTCTCGCGCGCGTGATTATTTTTCATCATATAATTGTATTTGCTCCGAGGATGTAATAGCTTTAATTAGGACTTTTTATCGCTTTCATTTATTTTTCCGCAATTTACTTTTTCCAGGGTTTGTTTTTGGCGATGTAAATACCTGACGCCTTGTAATAGCTTAGTTTTATTTTCCGCAACTATTAACTGCTAGATGTAAGCTAACTAGGCTATGCATGACAAGATTTCTCTTAAATTAAAATCAACTCGTAGCTCACCAGTAACATGTACAAAGATAACATAACTGAAACCTGACACACTCGCACATGCCACTCCTAGGGTACGCCTCACTTGGTTGCCTCGACGTGGTCATTGAGTATAGGGTATTTTAGAGGTCGCCCTCCTGTCTAAAGATCAAAAGTTGCCTCAAAACAGTTGCCTCGGATAAAACGATCTAAGACATTAGGGTTACCGCTAAGGCGTCCTACCATTGCTTTAGTGACCACACATGTCCCTATAATCGAATTGACCCGAAAACTCCAACGACGGTGCTGCCTACTTCTCAATAGTGGGATAGTACTGTCTAAAGGACATTTACACAGCTTAATTTCTTTGAGTTGGTAGAGGTTCTCAGGTACTTGCTCTTTCAAAACAAAAATACTTTTCGCACTTACACTTTTCCAAACAAAAGTTTTCAAACAAACACTTCATACACTCTTGAGGACTGATACAAGAGTTAAATCGAAGCTTTCAAACAAAACTTTTTTTAAAACCCACAAACACAAGAAAAGAAAAACATTTTTGAAAACATAGTGAGCAAGTACCTAAGAGCCCGTGGATAACCACGGATAGAAAGGGTGCTAACACCTTCCCTTTCTATAATCTACCTCCCGAACCGAGAAACATCTCGAAAAGGAATTTTGCTGTGCTTTTGTCCTTTCCTTGTTGGAGAAAATAAAAGACGGTGGCGACTCTTGCTTACCGCGACATTTCGCGAACCAGCATTAAAAACAGTCAGTTCTATTCCCACCGATCACATGTATGAATGTATATACATGTTTAACTACTAGTAATAGGATTGCATGGCAAAAGACTAAAAGTAAACACTAGATAACCATAAGTTCAAGACAAATTAACTGAATCATAACACACTTCGCACATACGCACCTCTAGGGTGACCCTCACTTATTGCCTCGGATAAGAAACAACCATGTCCCTCGAACGTGGAACGCTTTAGCAAAGATCCTTCGGTTAAAAGATCGTAGTCCCTCGATGACCCTTCGATGCTTCCTCGGTAAATGATCTTAGTACCTTATGATAATTGTTAAAGCATCCTACAAGTTGCCTTTGTGACTGTACGATGGCCCACGTCCGTCCCTCAAACATCCAATGATAGGGCTACCTACTAACTAATGGTAGGATAGCACTACCTAAGGGAAAGGAGGAAAAGAACAAAAAAAATTTGAGTAGGTAGATAGCTCGTAGTCGCTTTCTCAAAAACAAAACTTCTCTCACACGTACACTCTTTTCTAAAATATTTTCAAAGAGACACACTTTGTATGCATTATCAATGATACGAGGATCATTACAAAGTTTGTCGCCCTTAGGCATTTTTCAAAATATTTTTCAAACGCACAAACACAAAGAATTTTCAAAGTGAGCTAGAGATTAAGAGCCCGTAGATAACTATGGATGAAAAGGGTGCTAACACCTTCCCTTTTCATAACCTACCCCCTTTACTCAGAAAAATTCTCAAAAGGTCTTTCTTGTTCTTTTCACCCTTTCCTTTATTGGATAAAAGAAAAGTCGATGGCGACTCTTACTATCTGCAACATTTGTGATAAGACGCAAAACTAAAAAGTCAATTCTCCCACTGTATTACAGAACCGGCGACTCTGCTGGGGATTCCTAAAAAAGTGGGGTTACCTTAGAGCTAGATCACCTTTAATTTGCTTTCCTTGTTTGATTTGCCTGATTTATTTTTAAGGGTTGTTTGGGTTATTCTTGTAAAGATCATATACCCGGATCTGGGGAATTTTAGGTAAGTAGCAATAGATCGTGAAAACTGTACGACATACACCGATACGGTTGAAGCGATGGCTACGTTAGTGCGACATATTGGTTAGTGTCAGTGTCCCTTGAGTTAAGTCAAGGGGAATGTTTGGCTGCCGCGTAGTGTCATAAAGCACTAGCTGACTGTAGAACCTTAGTTGACACAACTTAGCCATTAGAAATTAGTGAGATGGTCGGCTTTAGTGCATACTGAAGTTGGTTGATACTCGATGCTACACTCATTGAGATCAGACTCTTGAGATATTTCGGTCTAAAATCAGATGCTTGTGCTGAAACAATGCCTGAGAGAAAGATCAGTGATATTTAGAATCGTAGAACCCAATTATTTCTTTTAGGACAGTTGATCTAACTAAAACTTCAAGATGGTACTTACCTATAAACTCCTTGCAGGCTTAAACCTAAGGACTTGTGTGTTTTGTTTGTGTATGATTAAATTGTTCGAACATAACATCATAACATCATAACATCATGCCATATCATTTTCACTAACCATTTCAAGGACCAAGGAATTTATCTTTGTTCTGTTTTGTAGGCCATGGCCTCCACTCACAGAAACAATATCCGAATCAACTTTTTAAGGGTGCCTCCTAAACTTAAGGATCTAGTCTCAAGGGTTCCCGAAAGTTCTCCATTCATCAAAAGGCATGGTCGACTACTCAGTCTGGTCACCCTGGGTTTTGAAGAAGATATGATCAGTGTCCTATTCCAGTCCTTTTACCCTACACATCACTGCTTCACTTTTCCCGATTATTAGTTGGTACCCACAATAGAGGAATTATCTCAATTACTGGGGGTACCTGTTCTTGATCAGACACCTTTCACCCGTTTAGAAGAAGCTCCGAAACCAGAAGATATTGCAACAACTTTACATCTGAAGCGGTCTGACATCGTATCCAATTGGGAAATAAGAAGTGGAGTCAATGGTTTTCTGGCTAAATTTCTGATAGAGAAGGCTCAACTATTTCTGGATGCTATGAGTTTTCAGGCTTTCGAGGAGATCTTGGATCTTCTAATATACGGGTTGGTACTATTCCCTAATCCAGACCAACTCATAGATGTGAACACCATCAAAATATTTCTTTTTCGTAACCCTGTGCCTACTTTGCTCGGAGACATTCAACATTCTCTTCACACTCGTACTATGAGGAGGCGAGGAACTCTTATGTGTTATATACCTCCACTGTCCAGGTGGTTTATTTCGCACCTTCCCTGCTCGGTAATGAAGAATGAACAAGGTTTGAGGTGGTCACAAAGAATAATGTCACTTTCTCATACAAACATTTACTAGTATTCTCGATCTCATGAGGATATCACTATCATTGACCTCTATGGGGAATTCCTTAATGTTCCACTTCTTGGAATTAGGAGAGGTATTACTTACAACCCTTCTCTGGCTCTACGACAATTTGGTTATGCTCGAAGAGATAGTCCTCGTGACGCACTTATCTAGGGTATGGCATTCGACTATGAAAATGATCCTCAAGGTTATCGTTGAAGGTTTATACATGCTTGGGGCATGGTAAGCAAGATTGATAGTAAGGCTTTAAGGCAGAAGAATTCCATCCCTCTGGAGCCTTATCTCAAATGGGTACGAGCACGCGCTCAAGACCTTATTATGCCATATACAGCTATGTTATCGGTGATTATGGAGCATGTTATCGAAGGAGACGTTTCTCGCACCATCTTCCATCCACACATTCCCACCGACCTTGAAGAATTACAGAAATCCTGGATTCAACTGAAGGAAGAACGGGATACCTTTAAGACTCAATTTTATGCAAGTGAGAAGAAAGTGTTGGAGCTCACAAAGCAAATTCATGAGGAACATAGTCTTAATGCATACATACATAAATAGGCAGTGTTCGTGGGAAACTCGAGTCTTAGATTTGAGGAGTTCATATTGTTGTCTCTTTGAGACCTTTTTGTTTTCATTGTAAGCCTAAGAGGCAGTTGTAATTTTGAATTTACTAATAAAATATTTGTTTCTGTTTCCTCTTGGATAGCAAAGTTAAATCTCCTAAGGTCCTTGAAAACATTGCATTTACATATCATGCATCATTACATGACAGTTTTTTCATACAGTTTTCTCATTTTCTCACTGTTTATTTCAGCAGAAAAATGCCCCTCGAACAAACTGTCAAGGATCTCCAGGCTCAGTATGCACAATTTCAAGAGTCTCTTCTGAATCTGGCACAGGGGCAGAAAGATCTTATGGTGCTCGTCGCCAAGAAAAAGAAGACTAAAAAGCCGACTGTTATCCTGAATAAGGGGCGAAGATTCAAGGGCCCTGCTCAACCAATTCAAGTGGATGATGTTTCCTCTGAGGAAGACGACAACCAGGAAGAAGATGGTAGAAGCATAAAGCATGAAGGAAGGAATAACCAGGGTTATAGGGATGTTCATGAAGACGAAGACTACTCCAACAAACAATATCCTCCTGTAGATGACAAGTACAAGCAGTTGGAAGACCGACTCAAGGCTATGGAAATCCAGAAGGTGCTTGGATTGGATTTCAAAGAACTAGGTCTGGTCCTGGGGGTGGTCATCCCACATAAGTTCAAGGTCCACGTATTTGCTAAATATAATGGGTTCTCTTGTCCCAAACTACATTTGAGGTCGTATGTTCGAAAGATCCAACCTCATACCGCTGACCGGAAATTATGGGTCCATTTCTTTTAGGAAAGCCTAGTTGGCACTCAACTTGAATGGTTCTATCAACTCAAAGGAACCAACATTCATGCATGGGAAGACTTGGCTGCTGCTTTTTATAAGTAGTATCAATATAATGCTGACCTAGCACCGACTCGAGTGCAACTACAAAACATGCCCATGGGCTCGAATGAAGGGTTCAAGGAATATGCACAAAAATGGATAGACTTGGCTGGAAGGGTGCAACCTCCTCTGACTAACCGAGAATTGCTGGATATGTTTATGGGCACTCTGACAGACCCATTCTTTAATCTGTTGATTGGAAGCTCATCATCTGGTTTTACGGAGCTGATTCTGACTGGGGAAAGAGTTGAGAGTGGTATTAAGAGTGGGAAGATTCCGATGGCTACATCTTCTAATGATGTGAAGAAGCCATTAGACAGTAAAAAAGAAGTTAATGCTGTCTATAGCCAAAAAGGGCATAGTAAAAGTGACCGCCATCATTCTGTGGGAGCAGTATTAATCTCTAATCTGGCACTGGTTCAACAACAACAACAGGGTAACCGACGAAGGCCAGATGCTCCATTAAGATAATTTACCAAGATTGGCATATCTTTATCTCAGGCATTACAACATTTGTTAAAGGCTGAACTCATTTCACTATGGGATCCTCCTCAGAATCCCAACACATCATCTCCAAAGTACAACCCAAATGCGAGGTGTACTTATCATTCGAACAGTCCAGGGCACGACACCAACAACTGTTGGGCCCCTGAAAAGCAAGATTTAGGACATGATCGATAATAAGGAAATTAAGTTTGATCCTCCAGAGACTCCGAATGTGATCACTGCACCTATGCCCAAGCATGACAAGGGCATAAGTGCTATTGAATATGTTCTATATGTTACCTTTGTGATTGATGTGGTTACTCACCTCTCGATAATAAAAAAGAATTTGTTACAGGTCAGTTTATTTTCAGGCTATGTTAAAGGATGTTATTGTTATGCGGTCCAACCCAATGGTTGTGGGTTACTGAAGGAAGGTGTTCAACGCCTAATGGATGAACACATAATTTTGATTGAGAAAGTTTCGTCTACTGAGGATTTGTGTTGGGATTTGTCTGTCGTATCTGGTACTCCATTCAGGATCACTTCCAAGGGTCCTGTAAGGATTACCGCCAATCCAAAAGTTGCTCTATTAATCACTACAACACCTGGGCCCATCCTATACTCCTCGGAAAAAGCTATTCCATGGAATTATGGGTCTGACGTTTATTACCATGGCATTAAACAAGAGTTGTCTGATGAAGATGATGAAGAGGCTAATCCCATCATTATTAATTTTGCGGGGACCAGTAAAATCACTAGAAGCAGAAGGATTTTCTCCCCGGAAATCTCTTCACCTGCTAAAGTCAACTACCGAGGCTCAGAGTAAAGAGAGAATGATAGAGCCTGCCCAGACGGAGGCGCAAAAAGAAACCACAGTCAAAGACACCTCTGAACAAGAGTTGGAAGAGGTTTTAAAGATCATTCGCAAAAGCGATTATAAAATTGTTGAACAGCTGGGCCATACCTCGTCTAAAATTTCCATGTTATCTTTGCTGTTGTGTTCTGAAGTTCATGCGTAATCTTTAGTAAAATTCCTGAAGACTGCTCATGTGCTGCAAGAAATTTCAGCTGATCAATTTGGAATTTACGCGGCTAGTCTGACAACTAATAATGGTTTAGGCTTCTCCGATGCTGACCTGACTCTGGAGGGGAGAAATCATAATAGGGCCTTGTATGTCTCCATCGAATGCAGGGGAACTACGTTGGCTCATGTGTTAATTGATACTGGCTCTTCTTAGAATGTTCTACCAAAGGGAGGTATTGATAGACTAGATTGTGAGGGGGTTGTACTGAAGCCCCGCAATATCATAGTTCAAGCCTTTGAGAGGTCCAAAAGAATGGTGCATGGAGAAGTGGACCTCCCAATCAAAGTAGGTTCACAAATATTTGATTCCACCTTCTATGTAATGGACTTCCGGCCGGCCTATTATTGTCTATTGAGACGCCCCTGGATTGATGGGGCAGGTGTTGTTACCTCCACCTTGCATCAGAAATTAAAGTATCATTTAAAAGGGAAGGTTGTTACTGTCTGTGGAGAAGATGAGTACATGGTCAGCCACCTGAATTCATTCCGGTACATGGAGATGGACGGAGAATTTATCGAGACACCATGTCAGACCTTTGAAGCGATTTCCGCTACTGCTTTCAAAGATGTTTCTGCCATTCCAAAGACCACCAGGACTCCGCACAAGATGGATTCTTTGAAAGACACCAAAGCAACTATAGAAGAAGGTGGTTATACTATTTGGGGTCAACTTCCTAATATCCCTTACAAATCAGACAAGTTTGGTTTGGGCTTTACTGCAGAAGGTCAAAGGGTTGTTCGTCGCGCTCGTGCTGGGAGACCTCTGTCCTGTATCAGTAACAACAAAGTCAATGCTATAGAGGATACTGACAATGATTAGGATTTCGACAGCTGGATATTCCCTACCATTGGTGATGGACGTGATAATTAGAAGGCTAAAGACATTTTCCTTATCTCCTTTTGTCAGAAGTAATAGCTATATTCCTGTCTTTTTGCTTTTAAAAGATTGTGGTTATGTAATAAACAATGACTTTAAACCTTGTGTCTTACCCGGGGCACAATGGTTTATTTGTTAAGGTTTGGCAATTCATAAACATTGTTCATTCAATAAAAATATTGGACGTTTTGCATGCAAATTTTATGATCTCGGTTTTTCTTTTATCTTATTGCATTTTCAAATAGCTATGTGTTCTTACACACACCCACACACTACATTGCAGATCCTCATCCACTCTGAATCTCATTGAAAAAAATTCTACTATTGTTGCTTATGACTTTGAAAATCTGATCTACCAAGCCAGGGACGAAGGTGAGGAAGATTGTGAAATACCTGGAGAACTTGCCAGACTCTTAATACAAGAAGAAAAGGATATCCAACCACATGAAGAGCCAGTCTAAGTGGTAAACTTGGGTACCGAGACGGACATAAAAGAGGTTAAGATAGACGCTAACCTATAGAGCAATGTCAAGAAAAAATTAATCCAGATGATGCATGGATATGTTGAGATCTTTGCTTGGTTATACGAAGACATGCCAGGGCTCGATAAAGATATTGTGGTTCAATGTCTACCAATGAAAGAGGGTTGTTCTCCAATTAAGAAGAAGGTTCGTCACATGCGTCCTGGAATGTCAGAAAATATTAAAGTCGAGGTTATGAAACAATTCAACTCAGGCTTCTTAGTAGTGACATCTTATCCTTAATGGGTTGCTAATGTTGTTCCCGTACCAAAGAAAGATGGAAAGGTACGTATGTGTGTAGACTCCAGGGATATGAATAGGGCAAGCCCCAAATATGAATTCCCACTACCACATATTGATGTTTTGGTCGACAACACAACTCAGCACGAGGTATTCTCCTTCATAATTTGTTTCTCGGGTTATAATCAGATCAAGATGGCGCCTGAAGACATGGAGAAAACTACCTTTGTCATGTAGTGGGGAACTTTCTGTTACAAGGTTATGCCTTTTGGGTTGAAGAATGTCAGGGAACTTATCAGCATGCCATGGTAGCCTTATTTCATGACATGATTCACCACTAGATAGAGGTCTACATCGATGATATGATAGCAAGGCCACAGACTGAAGAAGAGCATCTTGATCATTTGTATAAATTGTTTGAAAGATTGAGGAAGTATAAGCTGAGATTAAATTCGAACAAGTGCACATTGGGGTAAGATCCGGTAAACTCCTGGGTTTCGTCGTCAGTGGTAAAGGTATCGAAGTTGATCCTACAAAAGTCAAAGCTATTCAAGAAATGCCAACTCCCCGTATCGAGAAGGAATTCAGAGGTTTCTTAGGAATAATGAGTTGCATTTCCTGATTCATTTCCCATTTGACTGCTACTTGTGAACCAATCTTCAAGTTGTTGGAGAAAGATCAAGTAGTAAAGTGGAATGACGACTATTAAATAGCCTTTGATAAAATTAAGGAGTACCTACAAAAACCTCCAATTTTGATGCCACCTATTTTACCCTAAAATTTTCTCTCTCTTTTCTCAAGACATTTCCCACAAAATATCTCAAATGCTCAAGGATGCTCAAGAGTCGATCAGACAAACTCACCTCCTAAGCACTGAGACCACAAATTAGGGTTTTGGTTTTCACAAGGAAAGTTGGACTTTTAATACCTTAAGTGACTTTCACGGTTAATTATAGGTCTTCAAGAATTCTCATACCAAGTTTCAAGTCTTGCACCACAAATTTGCTCAGTCAATTACTTAGATGACTGAAAATCAACTATATTGGATAAAAAGTCAACTATGGTCAACATACAGTCAAAATTCATGATTTTTGGCCAACATCAACATTTTTAAGTCATATTCATCAATTTATCAAGGGCTTATCACAATTCCTCAAGAGAAGCATTCAAATCATCAAAGGGGCAAAATTGTTAAAATTAGGATTTTGATTGAGAATGACTGATCATTGACTTTTGACCTAGTACATGACCTAATGAATTGAAGCATGATATTAAGGATTTAAACACAATGTCTTGACCTAATTTCATGGCTCAAATCATTTCTCAAGATCAAAGGATTGATAGTTGAAATTTGGATCAATTGATGAAAAGTTAACTCATACACAAAAAGTCAAACTTTGACTTTTTAGTCAACATTGAATTTCAAAGATCAAGATTCATCAAGATATTCAAAATATCAAACTTGATCATCAAGAATCAAGAAAGTCAAGAAAAGTCCACAAAAAGTCAAGATTTCTAATACTTAGAAAAATTCGAAGTGTTTTTATCCTTAATAAATTCAATACTTCATGACAATTTTTCACCAAGATGCAAGATGATTCAAGGAAAACTTTCAATATGAAAGTTTTAGATATTGATGAATTCTAAAACTTTGTCCTTGAGGGTTGATGTCCAAAAAAAATTAGATTTGGAGATATAGGCTCATGAAGTCATAACATTTTTGTATAAACACTTAGTGAAATTTTCAACAAGTTTAGGCAGATTTTTGTCCTAACTTCTTGGCCAATTTTCATCAAGTTCCATGTTGATTTAGCCAAAGTGGTCAACATGAAGGTTGTAGACAATGTTTCTAGCTTTCCAAAATGTCAAAGAACTTGAAGAGATCATGCTTGAGCTAGAAGTTTCGAAGAGAAGAAGATGGCATCACAAACTTGAAATTTAGGTCATTTTGTGATGAACCTTATGATCCAATCTTCAAGTATGCTGCATAATCTTGCTTTGCAGGCCTCTTAACCTCTAAATTTATCCATAATCAGTTGATTACACAAACTTTTGAGCCATTGTCCAAGTGATTCAAGCATTTTCCAAGTTACCTTACCATTTAAGGAACAAAGTTCACACTTCCATTTTGGAAAAGTGACTTTAATCATAAAGTCAACTTGTCTTGAGCCTTTAACTTGTTTGTTCTGATCACACTCAACATGTATGCTCAGAAGCAACATGTTTAAAGTTCCTAACTACCCTATGAGCCCTTGTACCATTGCATTGGAACAATTTTTGTCAAAGTTGCTTCAAAATCAAGTTTCAAAACCATAACACGTGATCTTGTGAATCTGATTATTTCAAACCCTCAAACCTTTCCTCTATAAATAGAGAGGTTGTTTGCAAGCTAACACACGAATTCACAAGCCTTGAGACACTGTCAAACTCCCTAAAATCAGAACTTGCACCAAAACCTCCATTACTTGTCATTTCTGACCTTGAACTTCAAATACACAATCCACTTGTGAGTTTTCACTTTTAATCAATCACAAAACTTCTATAACTCATATGGAAGCTATCCAAATCCTTTCCACACAAATGTAACACCATTTTCACCATCCTCCATTTCCAAAAACTCAAACCTGCAACTTGACTTCTCTAGAAGAATTCAGCCACTCTCAGCTCAAAGTCAGCATTGCAATAGCTTCCTAGGAGTTTAGTGTAGCTATCCAGATCATTACAACAATTTCAAGAGTGCTCAAACTCCAAACACGATTTCCATTTTTGAGGTAAGTTTTATCAACTTTGAACTCCTTATACAAGCATTATTAATGGTTACTTTGTGAATAAAAAATGTAGATATCATTGCCCTGAAGCTAACCATGTCCTTAGTTTTCATTTTGATAGAATGGGAAATGAGAATTTTAGTACTGAAAATTCTGAGATTTTAGGGTTCAGTTTGGTAACAAACAAAATACATGTTCATCTTTGATTTATAGCTTTAGTTATTTATATGGTTGAATTTGTGGTGAAAATGGAACAACTTTCATGTTTACACTTTTGAAAATGGTTGAGGAATGAAGAAGTTACAAATTTTACCATGGTGTTGTTCATCACTGCAAGGTTGAAGATGAAGTCATTTTCAAATTTTAGAAATGAGTTTATTTTTAGTTTATTGCAACTTGTGTTATGATCGGATGAAACAACCACCCTAATGGCAAAGAAGCGCGCGCTAAGGCATTTGTGTATAGGGACCTGGGTACGAGCCCCAACGGTATCCTTTTGATTATTTCATATTTTCTTATCTTAGATCATGTGCAGGCCAGTCTAGCGCTTACACCATGCGCCTCTCACCATCACCAACAGATACGCAAGCAACAAAGATCAAATGTTCCACATGTGTAACCCATGATGTATCTCAAAAATCCAGCAACATGGAATCATAGATAGGTGCTGGATCTTGGTTCTGGACTTGTTTGAATTTCTTCACAAAACCCCCTCTTTTACTAAAACACAGGCCCATTTTCTTATTTTTATTTCATTTCTGTTTCTAACAAAAAACTGATTTGAGCCTTTTTGCTACATTTAACCTCCTGATTACTTTTCAACATCCCAACTCATTTCTTTTTATTTCTTTTTTATATTTTTATTATTTTAATTTATATATTTATTTTATTTAAACCTAAAATAATAATAAAATATTTTCTTAAATAATTAAATTAAAAATATTTCAATTTAAACACTTCTTTTATTTTTGTTAATGTTTAGAACTAGATGTTGTTTATTTTCCATATTTTAAAATATTTTTCCAAATTGATATTAACATGAATTTTTTTTAAAATGAAATTAACTTATATTATAGGTTTTAATTAAAAAATTAATTAACTTCTCTTGTAAATTAAAATTAACTAATTTAATTAGGTTAACATTAAACCTTTTTCTCCATCAAAAACCACAAAAACAATTTCTTTTCCTTCTTCTTCATCTTTACATTTTGTGTATTTTGTTATTATTCATACTCAATGGTTTATAATAGATAATTAGGGATTTATTTATTTCTTCCTTTATTCAAAAACTTGTACCCCTCATTCCCAAAGCATTGTAATAGCGTAGGAAATTTAAATTCCACAATTTATCGCTTTCCTTATTATTGTTAGTAATTAGGGTTTGCATGACAAGACTTAAAACCAACCATAGCAAAACCCTAATTCAAGATAAAATACATGAAAACAAAACACTTTTCACACATGCACCTCTAGGGTAACCCACACTTGTTGCCTCGGATAAAAACAGTCACGTCCATCGAATGTGAGATGTTTTAGCAAAGACCCTCGATTAAAAGATCGTAGTCCCTCGATGACCCTTTGATGTTACCTTCAATAAATGATCTTAGTCCCTTACGACAAATTGCTAAAACATCTTAAAAGTTTCCTTCTATGACTGTACGAAGATCCACGCCTGCCCCTCACTTCCTATGATATGGCTCCTTACCAACCAATGGTAAAATAACACTATCTAAAGAAGGAGGAAAAGAACAAATATTTTTTGAGTAGGTAGATTGCTCGTAATTTCTTTCTCGCAAACTAAAACCATTTTTCACACCTCACGCTTTCAAAAAAACATCTTTTCAAACACTCTCTTTTCAACAAATATTTTCAAAACAAGCATTTTGTATACATTCTCAACGATACGAGAATCATTGCAAAATTTCCGTACTAAGGCGTTTTCAAAATATTTCCAAAAACAAACATTTTGTATACATTCTCAACGATACGAGAATCATTACAAAATTTCAAAAATATTCAAACATTTTCAAACATACACAAACACAAAGCATTTCAAAGTGATCAAGCAATTAAGAGCCTGTAGATAACTACGGATGAAAAGGGTGCTAACACCTTCCCTTTTCATAACCTACCCCCGAAACTCAAGAAAATTCTCAAAAGGTCTTTCCTGTTCTTTTCACCCTTTTCTTCATTAGACAAAATAAAAGTCGGTGGCGACTCTTGCTATCTGCAACATTTGCGATCAAAACACCCAAGTCAGTTCTCCCACCATATTACACCACTAGTTGAAGGAAGATCTCTAATCATGTACCTAATAGTGCTAGAGAATTCAATGAGGGTGTGTACTGGGCCAACATGACGAGTCTGGTCGAAAAGAGCATGCAATATACTACCTTTGCAAAAAGTTTACCGACTGTGAAACAAGATGTTCACTGCTCGAGAAAACTTGTTAAGCTTTGGCATGGGCTGCTCACTGACTAAGACAGTATATGTTGACTCATACTACCTTGTTAATATCTAAAATGAATCCTATCAAGTACATATTCGAGAAGCCAACTCTCTCCGGAAGAATAGCCTGATGGAAAATGGTCTTAACAGAGTACGACATTCAGTACACCACCCAAAAAGTAATCAAAGGAAGTGTACTAGAAGATCATTTGGCACATTAAGCTGTAGACGACTATCAGTCTATGAATTTCGAATTCTCGAATGAAAAAATTATGCTAGTTACAGATTTTAAAGAACTTAGACCATATGAAGGACCTGAGCCAGGATTCTGATGGACTATGGTTTTTGATGGAGCTTCCAACGCACTTGGCAATGGAATTGGTGCTGTAATTATCTCTCCTCAGGGTTGTCACACGCCCTTCACTGCTAGACTTTGCTTTGACTGCACCAATAATATGGCCGAATATGAAGCGTGCATCATGGGTATTAAAGTTTCTATTAACTTGAGAATCAAGTTCTTAGGTGTATATGGAGACTCAACCCTGGTGATCATCCAAGTCAATAGAGAATGGGATATGATGCATTCGAATCTTATCCCTTACTGAGAAAATGTGCTAACCTTGATTTCGTATTTCGAAGAGATTACTTTTGAGCATATACCAAGAGAAGAGAATCAGTTGGCCGACGCATTGGCTACCATGTCATCCATGTTCAAGGTCAGATGGGATACCGAGGCTACTAGAATTACCATTGAAAAATTCGATGAACCGGAACACTGCTATGAAATTGATACTGGTGGAGTAGAAGAAAAACCTTGGTTTCATGAAGTGAAAAGGTATCTTGAAACTCAAGAATACCCAGAAGGGGCATTGATCAATGACAAGGAATTCCCACATAGGTTATCGACTAAGTTCTTCTTGAGCAATGGAATTTTATACAAACGTAATCATGATTTAACCCTGCTTCGTTGTATGGACAAGAAGGAAGCAGAAGAAATTATTCAAGATATACACGAAGGTGTCTTTGGTACTCACTCCAGTGGGCATACTATGACTAAAAAGATTTTGAGAGATGGTTACTATTGGTCGACTATGGAAACTGACTGTCACCACCACTCAAGAACTTGTCATAAGTGCAAGATCTATGCTGATAAAGTTCATGTGCCTCCGGTTCCTCTGAATGTTATGACTGCTCCTTGGCCATTCGCAATGTGGGGCATTAATATGATTGGAGAGATCAAGCCTACCGCTTCTAATAGGCATGGCTTCATCCTCGTCGCCATTGATTAATTTACAAAGTGGGTTGAAGTGGCCTCGTCCACCTCTATTACTAAGAATGTGGTCGCCCGGTTCATAAAACATAACCTTATCTGTCGGTATGGCATCCCTGAGAGGATTATCACAGACAACAATACTAATCTCAACAACACTATGATCCATGAACTCTGCACGTAGTTCAAGATCAAGCACCACAACTCTTCTCTATATCGACCGAAGATGAACGGCGCGATGGAAGTCGCCAACAAAAATATTAAGAAGATTATACAGAAGATGGTTGTGACCTACAAACACCATCACAAGATGTTATCGATTGCTCTGCACGGCTATCATACTTTTGCACGAACATCAACTGGGGAAACCCCATTCTCTCTAGTTTACGATATGGAAGTTGTCCTACCTGTCAAAGTTCAGATTCCATCTCTGAGAATTATGAAAGAGGAAGACCTAGAAGAAGACGAGTGGATTCACACCAGGTTAGACCAGTTAAATTTGACTGATAAGAAGAGGCTTGCAGCTGTCTGTCACTGTCAAATGTATTAGAAATGTATGATCAATATACTCAACAAGAAGATCAAGCATCGGGAGTATCAGGCTAGTGACTTGGTAATAAAGTGCATCATTCCACCGCAAGGTAATCCCAGGGGCAAATGGACTCCCACCTAAGAAGGGTCATTTGTAGTCTAGAAGATATTCTCTGCTGGTGCCATGATACTAACCCCCATGGACGGTAAAGATTTCCTGCACCTTGTGAATGCAGACATAGTCAAAAAATACTACGCATGAAAACGACCCGCTAGGTTGACTGGCCTAGGAAAAAATAAGGGCATCCCAGCAAACCAAAAGGGTTCAGGAAAAAAATTAGGGATATATATGAAAGATTGTACACCTGGCAAGTCAAAAACCTGAAAAGGCGGCTTGGGCAAAAAAGGGTATACCGGTGGGCTGAAAACCCGAAAGGGCGGTCTAGGCAAAAATTAGGGATTAAAGCGTACAACTATGTCCCCATTGGATCACCTGCAACAAGCTTTATTACCAACGCCGAGTTCAAATGGTAAAAATCAATTCAATCACTTTCTTCCGACAACGAGAGATGAGATGCTTGAAGACATATAGGAAATAGTAGAGTTGAACCTGACGAGATTATTCCCATATAGCTATTATCTTGTTTTCACTTTGTACTCCTTTCATTTCACGAAAATTCCCCTTATTAGGATCTCTGTCTCTTTTTACAAAAATCACATGTTTATGGTTAAAACTATCAATAGAAATACAAGCTCTGAAATCCAAACTTTTTACCTTTTCTGTTTTGTTAGCAAAAACGTCCAATGACTAAAATTGAATGAGCATATGCATATGAATACGATTAACTGTCAACAAGTATATGCATACAAACAGGAATAAGTATTTACTCAAGACTCTTGGAGTAGGGACAATGTTTAAGCTGTCCATAAATCCCCATAGAGCCACTTCCATAGGATCATCCCCACAGAGTAGTCTAATCATACTCACCGGTGAATTCCCCTAATGGATAAAGAAATATGATCTTTTCCAGGAAATATCGCCCACTTATGGAGTTCCAATTGTCACAGTTTATGGAAATTCTCTTCCCAAGCTGAGTTTATTCTCTTCAAGACTGTAAAAATTCCCTACAGATTTCGTCTGTCCAGCAGAACTTATTTCCTCAGCAAGGGTGTTTCCTCAGCAGAGTATTTCTCTGTCAATAGGGTTTATTTCCCCAACGTGGTTTATTTCCCCAACAGGGTTTACTTCCCCAGCAGAGTTCAATCTCCCCAGCTTGAGTCTGTTTCTACCATAAATTACCGACCAGATTCCCATCTCTAGCAAAATACAGTCTGAGTTGCTATCCCCAGAGAGTTGCTAATGAGTCTGAAACTGAATTAGGTATCATTCAATCTTATTCCCTCCGACGAGTCGACATCCAACCCATCTCCTTTATTCCCAGTCAGGGTATATAAGAACTAAGTTTCCCAGTAGAGCAATGAATGACCAATGTTCTCGGACTCTTCTTCCCAAACAGGAATCAACATCCTCCAGCAGAGTTTCCTCAAAACAGAAATAAGGAATCCCTATCAAAATCGAAGATACACATACTCTTTATCCCCAGTAACGGTCAGGGATTTACTTTCCAAGACAAAGATATTGCACGGGTTTACAAATACACTTCAACAATATTTCACATTCATACATCATTTACAAATAGCATAGCATATGCATACAACAACACAATCTCATTTATTTTGAGAACATAATTACGCAATTCATTTCATACATCATGACATTGCATACAACTAACTCTTTACCTTTTCAGGAAAAATCAATCAACAGACAAACATCATCAACTACTTATATGACCAGAAAATCTTCTCAAAGGATACATCTGAAAAATTTCTACTTAAGCAATTTCCTCAGAAAGTCATTCTCAAAGAAACATATTTTCTAGTTGAAGTCGAACGCGGACATCTTTTGGCTCAGAGTAAATCAAGTGTAGATTTATTATGATACTACTTCCAATTGAAGTCAAGCATAGACATCTTCTGGCTCAGATTAAATCAAGCGTAGATTTATTCTGATACTTCTTCCTATAGACATCTTCTGGCTCATATTAAATCAAGCATAGATTTATTCTGATACTTCTTCCAGTAGACATTTCCTGGCTCAGATTAAATCGAGTTTAGATTTATTCTGATACTTCTTCCAATTAAAGACGATCATAGACCTCTTCTGGCTCAGATTAAATCGAGAGTAGATTTATTCTGATACTTCTTCTAGTTGAAGACGGCCGTAGATAGCTTCTGGCTCAGATTAAATCGAGCGTAGATTTATTCTGATACTTCTTCAAGTTGTAGACAAGCATAGACATCATCTGGCTCAGATTAAATCAAGTGTGGATTTATCTTGATACTTCTTCCAGTAGACATCTTCTGGCTCAGATTAAATCGAGCGTAGATTTATTCTGATACTTCTTTTAATCGAAAACAAGTATATACATCTTCTTGCTTAGATTAAATAAAGCATGGATTTATTCTGATACTTCTTCCAGTAGACATTTTCTGGCTTAGATTAAATCGAGCATGGATTTATTCTGATACTTCTTCCAGTTTTAGACAAGCATAGACATCTCCTGGCTCAGATAAAATCAAGCATAGATTTATTCTGATACTTCTTCTAGTTGAAGGTGGTCATAAACATCTCCTGGCTCAGATTAAATCAAGCTTAGATTTATTCTGATACTTCTTCCAGTTGAGGATGGTCGTAGACATTTTCAGGCTCATATTAAATCGAGCATAGATTTATTCTTTTACTTCTTCCAGTTAAATTCAAGCGTATACACCTCTGGTGCAGATTAAATTGAACGTGGATTTATTCTGATACTTCTTCCAGTTGATGTCGAGTGTAGACCTCGTCTAAGTTCTATCAACAAAGACTTTGGATAGAATCTATAAGCCCATCTTCGAAGACTCTTCATCACCTCTCCAAATGGCATCTATAAGCCTATTCCTGGCATAATTAACCTAAAACATTACTTCTTGCACGGGCGAGTGAAAATTTCTAGGCACTTAAGTGTTCAATCCTCTTCTACCTTCAAGTTACGAATGGTGGACATGCCAATCTAACACTTCAGGTTTAAGAAGATTGAACAGGGGCAGCTGTTGTACCCCAAAATTTTCCCTCCAATTTTTCTTCAAAAAATTCTTTTATGGGTTATCAAAATACTCAAGAATTTCAAGAGTTGGCCAGTCAAGATGCTCCTACAAAGCCAAGGGTCTACAACTAGGGTTTTGAGTTCCTCAAGGAAGTTTGAGTTTCAAAGGTCTCAAATGATTTCCATGGTTCTCCATAGGTCTTCAAAAATGTTCATGTCAAGTTTCAAGTCTTGCATCACAAGTTTGCTCAGTCAATGGCTCAAATGATTGAAAACCAACTATATTGGGTAAAAAGTAAACTATGGTCAACATATAGTCAAACTTCAAGATTTTTTTGTCAACATCAAATTTTTTAAGTGTTATTCATCATTTGATCAAGGGTTGATCATCATTCATCAAGGAAAGCCCTCAAATCATCAAAGGTCAGAAATTGTCAAACTAGGGTTTCCTTAGGAGAAGTCAACTAAACTATGACAAAGCATAACTTTCACATGCTTCATCAACTTTTCCCCAAACAAAGACTATTTTGAAGGAAATTCAATTATCTACAAAAAAAATTTATGCTCAAGTCCAAAAAGTGCTTCATTTGAAAGATATGAGCTAATACATTACAAGTTATTTTCAAAAGTCAACAAAAGGACACTTTTTGTCAAGGCAACTTACATCAAGATAAATTCTCCAAATGCAAAAATGATCAAAAGAGAAATTGTAGAGGACATCTTGAGCTTTTCAAAAATACAAGATCACCTTCAAAATATGAAAATTGAGAAAGTTATGAGTTGCACACGTTGGGAAATTTTGAGGAAATACATGAAATGCAAAATGTGCAAACTTGAAATTTTGGACTTGTGACCTAACTTTTTGGGCTTCAAACTTGTCCATGACCTTGTGAAAGACTCTTAATCTCACTAATACCTTGTCTTGTATTTTCTTATTATTTTCTTTATATTTATTTTATTTTTATTCAAATAAATGAAAAATTAGTTAAATGAAGTACATGGTAAATGGGCCAGGCACATGAGTTGTTTCTTAGAGCCCAATACAACACATTCCAGCCTGTTACAACTTGCCAAATTCGTGTAAGGCTCAAAGAGGAAAGAATCATTCAAAGAATGGAAAGTTTTCAAAGGGTTTTATTATTTTTTAAACATGGCTTGATGACTTTATTACTTACCGTGTTATTGGAGTCATTTCACTCCTCTATTTAAGCACAACAACATCAGATCCAAAGACACGAGCAAGCTGCCTAAAGAGAACACAAAAACTCTCAAAAAGTTTCGAGCTAGGGCAACCCAAAAACCCATTCTCATCCACTCTCAACAAGTTTCAGGCATCTATTCGCCTTCCTGACATTCTTAGGAGTAGATCCAACCCAAGAACACTTCCAGTCGTGCCCAAAAGAAGCCTAGCAGTGATCCACCGATTGGTAAATTTCTTACATTCGAAATCTTAAGTCCATGCATTATTTAATAATGTTGTGTGGTTAGATGTGATCAGGGTGATGATTAGGGCTGGAACGGGGCCTTATATGCTAGCTTAAATGTAAACATGGCTACCTTCCATTTAAACCGTGTTGTTTGCATTTTCATTATAACTCTGTTTCCAGTGCTTTTCAGGTCAAAATAATCCCATTATTGGATTTACAATACTTGAATTAGGGGGTAGCATGTGTTTCTGTGTTTAAATCAGAAGTTTTCGCAGATTTTGGATTTTGGTTCGCCGGAGAAGACGATCGGAGCTAGGGCTTCGGTGCTTCTCCAGTCATATACTTCATTCAAGGCTTTTGTTGTTTTTGTTTGATATATGTACCAGATGAAATGACCTCCCCAGCGGCAAGCATGTGTGCGATTAAAGCTTTGGTGTGTTAGGGAAGGGGTTCGATCCCTGCCTCTAACATATTATTTTTTCAACATTTTCCTTGCAGATCCCATACAGGTCTTGTCCAACGTGCGCATGGTGTACCTCAAATAACAACCAATATATCTCAATGGATCCAGATCTAGTGAATCAAGCCTCACGCCCATGATGGACTCCATGGAATGGTCTTCACTGGATCCAGCGCAGCAACCTGGACTCCTTGAAATGGGCCTAGGGATTTCTGATTCGCACCCCCTATTTTCTATTCTTGCAGGCCCATTTGTTTTTTTTTTGTGTTAAGTCACTATTTTCTTTTTTTAATTAATTTTATTTAATCAGCAAAAATCACAAAAAATCATAAAAAAAAAAGATTTTAGGTTTTGATTAATTAATTTAATTTTTTTAAATTATTTAATTTATTCACACTTTGTTTTATTTTAAATGATTAATTAGTAAAGTAATTAGAATTAGATTTAAATATTATTTCACACTATAAAACTTTTTTCTAAACAAAAAACACCAAAAACATTTTCTTAAGCGTTTAGAATTTTTTTAGGGTCTTTTACATCTTTCCCTTTTCAATCTCTGTGCGTCTATTTATTTTCGCATTATTATAAATATTGTAATTGTCAATGGTATGTAATAGATAAACTAGGATTTCTTTACATTTTCCCCCATTTTATGGTTTGTAATTACCCATTCTCGAAGTGTTGTAATAGCGTAGATTCATCTTCTCGCATTTTTACTTTCTGCAATTATGTATGAATGTATATACATGTTTAACTTCTAGTAATATGATTGCATGGCAAAAGACTAAAAGAAAACGCTACATAACCATACGTCCAAGACAAATGAACTGAATTATAACACACTTCACACATACGCACCTCTAGGGTGACCCTCACTTGTTGCCTCGGATAAGAAACAGTCATGTCCCTCGAACGTGGGACGCTTTAGCAAAGATTCTTTGGTTAAAAGATCGTAGTCCCTCAATGACCGTTTGATGTTGCCTCGGTAAACGATCTTAGTACCTTATGATAATTGCTAAAGCGTCCTAAGAGTTGCCTTTATGATTGTACGATGACCCACATGCGTCCCTCAAATATCCACTGATAAGGCTACCTACTAACTAATGGTAGGATAACATTATCTAAAGGAAAGGAGGAAAATAACAAAGACTTTTTTTGAGTAGGTAGGTAGCTCGTAGTCGCTTGCTCACAAACAAAACTTCTCTCACACATACACTTTTCTCTAAAATATTTTCAAAGATAAACACTTTGTATTCATTCTCAATGATACGAGGATCATTACAAAGTTTTCCGCCCTTATGCGTTTTTCAAAATATTTTTCAAACACACAAACACAAAGCATTTTCAAAGTGAGCTAGCGATTAAGAGCCCATAGATAACTATGGATGAAAAGGGTGCTAACACCTTACCTTTTCATAACCTACCCCCTTACTCATAAAAATTATCAAAAGGTCTTTCCTGTTCTTTTCACCCTATCCTTTATTGGATAAAAAAAAGTCAGTGGAAACTCTTGCTATCTGCAACATTTGCGATAAAATGCAAAACCAAAAATTCAGTTCTCTCACTTTATTACAACGCCCTTTAGAGTTCCCTAGGCGCGTGTCCACCCAAGCACTAGTGAGGCCAACCTATAAAAAAAAGGGGAGAGAGCTCCTTATATACTTTTCGCCTGTCTTTCAGCTGCTCGACACCTTCGTTCTTACCCGACTTCATCTGTATCTGCTCGACTTCATTCGTTTCCAAGATTTTCATTCGTTTTGCCATTTGCCGCTGTCTATTCTCGTCGTTCCTTCACTCAATCCAATAAGCTTTCCTTTATTCCCCTTGTTTTTGTTACTGTCACTTTCGTTATAGTTTAGATTTTAAAAGTTTTCCTTAGAAAATGCATGCGATTAAGGTTTAGGGTTATTGATTCTTTAGAAATTCTAGAGAAATGTTGGCTGGATATGGTGGTTCTAGCGCGTGAGGTCGTCGAGGATACCAAGTGTCCTCCGCAGAGGAGTTTTTGGAACCTCAGTGGTGTCAGACGAATGTAGGAAATTTTTACATGAATTCAGCTGGCTTGGTCGGGGAAGGGAGATCATCTAGTAGTCGTTTAAGTGATGGCTCTGGTGGGGGACGGGGTCCTCATTCCTTGGCGCCCTTTCACTTTATTAATGATAGAAAAGTGGATTTGATGTTGACATCTAACTCACTTTTATCCTCTTCTTTTCAGGTACAATGACTACTAGCACCAACAATGAGTTTTTAGTGAGCCTAGGGGTTCCTCCCAGAGTTCCACTGAGGACACCTCCAGCGAGATGAGCACTTCTGAGGCATACGAGTCTGCTTCGGGCGCGCTGGAGTCGGGGTGGTCTGAGCAACAAGCTGCAGATGGGGACGTGGATATGGCTCCTATTTGCCGAGTAGTTTCAAGTGAGCCTGTGGTCGAGGAGGATCCATTTGCTTGGGTTGCACCTGGCTCGTTGAAGTGCATTTCTCACTTCATCGAGTATCCTGACAATATCTTTACATCAGTGGACCTGGAGATGGATCGCGAGGGTTCCTAGGAGCAATAGGCGATATACATCCCTGTTGTACCCCAAAATTTTCCCTCTCATTTCTCAAAGGATCATTCACAAGGGCAAAATGGTCAAAAGCACACTGAAAAGTCAAACTTTAACTTTTAGATCAAAAATCAAGTTTCAACAATTATATCTCATCAAGACATGAAATTGGTTCATCAAAAGATCAGAAGTCAGAAATTACTTTGAAAAACCGTGATTAAAAAGCAATGGAACAGTATACCAAAAAATTTTGAATCCCATTTGTTTTTCCCCCCAAAACCACAACAAACCCATATATAAATAATTTTCTCCATCAAACGTTCAAGGGGCTGGTTTTTGGAGAGAGAGAATCGTCAAAAGAGAGAAAATAAAACTGTGAAACCTTCGTCAAAAATCAAGAATTCCCAAACAGAAAACCAAAACCCTTGTTCTTCCCTTTGAGTTAAAGAACTTGGAATTTTCTCTCCTGTTGCTCTTGCTGACTCCAGAACATCTGAAGGCAGCTGTTCAAGTTCCATGCACACGCTATAGGTTCAAGGTAAGTCTTTCTGACTTTGCACCTTTTCATTCAGAACATCATTAAATATGTAAATATCATAGTATTGATGTTGTCCATATCATTGCATAAGTAGAAAAACTGTGGATCAAAACCTTTTTGATTAAGGCTAGGATCAGGATTAGGATTAGAACTTCTGTGAACTGTTGCACTTTTATCCTTTTGATTTGCTGTTTGTTAAGAACTGAATAATTTGCTGATGTGCTGATTAATATGAGAAAAGAGTTGAAATGCGGCACAAAACTTCTGATTTTCACTCACTGTTTTAACACAACACAGAACTTATGAGTTTATCCTTACATGTTAAACACACAGAACTTCTAGGCTTTCTCACTGTTTTAACACACACAGAACTCCTAGGTTTTCTTACTGTTTTAACGTATAGAACTTATGATTTTCACTCACTAATTAGCACAACACAGAACTTCTGATTTTCAATCACCATTTTAACACAACATAGAACTTCTAAGTTTATCCTTACATGTTAAACACACAGAACTTCTAGGCTTTCTTACTGTTTTAACACACACAGAACTCCTAGGTTTTCTTACTATTTTAACGCATAAAACTTCTGATTTTCACTCACTGATTAGCACAACACAGAACTTCTGACTCTTGGCTCACTGCCTGAATACCACATAAAACCTCTGCTTCTTTTCCCTCTAACGTTTCCTGTAGGACCTCAGTATGTACTGTGATACGGTGGAAGAACTGACTTGAAGGTTTTGCATTTTATCGCAAATATTGCAGTTAGCAAGAGTCGCCACTGACTTTTCTTTTATCCAAAAAGGAAAGGTGAAAAATGCACAGGAAAGACCTTTGAGATTATTTCTTGAGTTCGGGGGGTAGATTATGAAAAGGGAAGGTATTAGCACCCTTTTCATCCATGGTTTTCCATGGGATCTTAGTTACTTGCTAGATCACTTGCTTTTGTTTGAAATTGTGCTTTGTGTGGTTTTTGATGGTATTTTGTAAAGAGACCATTGTTTAGGAAATCTTTGTAATGATTCTCGTTCGTAAGAATGTATACAAAGATGTTGATCTTTTGAAAATGTTTTCAAGTTTTGTAAGATGCTTTGAAATGTGTAGGTGTTTGTTTTGAAGATAGCAAGGAGGTTTTGTTTGAAATGGAGCAAGAATTAGGAGCAACCTACCTACTCAAGTGTCTTTCTTGTTCATTTTTCTTTTCCTTTGACATTGTTGTCTTACCATTGATTTGGTAAGCAACCCTATCTTTGGATGTTAACGGGACGGACATGGGTCATCGTATAACCATGATTAGCAATGTTGCAAGGTATCTTAGCATTATTTTTGAGGGACTAAGATCATTTGTAAGGAAACTTAGATAGCGTCATCGAGTGACTATGATCTTGTATTTGTTTGTTTTTGCTAAAATACCTTATATGCGTAATATGGCCATTTTGTATAAGGCAACCAAGTGGATTTTACCCTAGGGATGCTTGTGTGCAAGTGTATTATTTTCATGCTTGTTTTGTCTTGAATTAGGGTTTTCTACTTGATTGATTTTATTCTTTTCATACAAACCTTAATTACTAGCATATTATGTAAAAGCGATATATTGCGAAATTTAAAATTACTATGCTATTACAATACTTATGGGAGGGGGGGGGGGGGTATACAATTTATGAATGGGGATTGCAATAATATAAACTTAATTAATCTATTACAACCAAATTGAATTTGTACAAGAATTACATAAATGCAAAGTATAATGATGAATAAATGTATAAGGACAAAAATGTAAAGAAAAGAATTTTGTTTGATTTTTATAAAGAAAGATTTTTTGTCTTAACCTAATTTAAATAAAGAAAATAATTGATTAAAATTGAATTTATTAAAAAAATATTTTTAAAAGAAAACCCTAATTCTATTAATTAATCAAAAGAAAAATAATTTTTTAAGGAAAGTATATTTTTTAAAAACATTTTTTATCTTGAAAATATTTATAGCATTTAAAATATTTTTTAGTCTTTTTTTTTTGGTATTTAAATAATATATTTTTAAATGGTATGAAGAAAAATAAATAATATAACATTAATTAAGTTTATAAGAAAAATAATTAAAGTATAGTAAATAAAATATTTTTGTTCATGGGAAAATAAATTAAAATAAGTCAAAATATAAAATATATCATTTTTTTTTGTATTTTTATGATTTTTAGTATTTTAAAAAATATATTTAAAAGGAAAAATAAAATAAATAAGTAAATAAAAATAAATGGGCCAGGGGGTGCCAAAAGTAGGCAGGGAGGTGAGTTAGCAAAAATAAAAAAAACAATGCCAGGCCCAAAGGGCCCAACGCCTATAAAAGAAACAATGTTAGATAGTCAGAAAATATGCAAAATGTAAAAATGGTCACGTTGGGGCTTGAGCCCAGGACCAAGGGGTGAACAGGCGCGCGCTTTACTACTGGGGTGGCTATACATCCGTTTACTTATGTCAAACCATAAATACATATTATAAACTGCTTCCTGAAGATAACTTCATCTTCAACCTCGCGCCTAGCCGGACCACCTGTATCTTCTTTATCTCTCCACAAAAATGGAAAGTTCAAACATGAAAGTTGTGGTGTTTCTTCCCACGAACTCAACCATATAACTTATGTAAGCTAAAAGTCAAAGATGAAAACTAATTTTGATGGCCCTAAATTGAAACCTAATTTTCTCAGAAATTTCAAATCCAAAATTCTCTATACACAGTCAATATAAATGGGAACTCTGAACATGGTCACCTTTAGAGCAAAGATATCTACATTTTGTATTCACAAATCAGGATCAAATGATGCTTGTATGAAGAGATAGAAGTTTGAAAACTTACCTCTTGCAGCTGGAGTCGTGAATGGAGTTTGAGCAACTTTTGAGATGGCCTGAGGATCTGTTTAGCTTGCCTGGACCTCCTTGAGTGTATTCCAACTCATACTTTGCCTTGAAAGTCCATGAATCTCTCTACTCAAGTCAACCTGCAGGCTTGATGTTTGAAAATGGTGGATAGTAATGGAGGAGTTATAGTCATGAAACAGGGGCCTGGATTACTTTGGTATGATGTATAGAAGGTGTTTGAATGATTGGTTTTCAAAATGCACGAGTGAAAATGAAGATGGTGAGTTTTGGCTCAAAACTGTCAATTTAGGCAGTTTTGTGCAACAATGGTGTTTTAGAGAGTTTTAGGGTCTTCCAACTCATGTGTTAGCTTGCAAATAGTGTATGTACTTATAGGCAAGAGGTTTTGCGGCTTGAAACAACTCAGAAATTGAAATCACATGTTATGGCTTGGTTACTTGATTTTGAAGCAAAGTTGACAAGCATGGTTTCAATGTGAAGTACAAGGATTTGTAGGGTGGTTAGCAGGCTATAGATATTTTGCTTCTTGCTTTTAAATTTTTTGGAGTCAGAAACAACAATGTATGGGTCAAGAAGAGTTGACATTGTGATTAAAGTCACTTTTCCAAAATGGAAGTGGTGACTTTCTTCCCGAAATGGAAATGCAACTTGGATAATGGCTAAAATTCTTGAACAATGGCTCTATCAGTTGTGTAAACATTAAATTATTGAGTTATTAGCAAGTTTGAAGCCTGCAAAGCAAGATTTTTACAACATGCTTGAAGATTAGATCAAGTGTTCTTCACAAAATGGCTTGTAATTCAAGTTTGAAAACCCTAACTTCTTGCCTTCGATTCTTCTTGCTCAAGAAAGATCTCAAGGATTTCTTGGACATTTTGGAAAGCTTTCAATTTTCTCTACAAATCATATTTGAATTTCTTTTGAAGATTCCCCTTGGATCTATGTGAAAAATTGCCATGAAGTTAGGTCAAAAATCTGCCTAACTAAGGCAAAATTTCACTAAGTCTTTTTTAGTTCATGAGCATGTATTCACAAAATTTTAACTTGATATCCACGAATTTTTGGAAGAAGTTGTATGAAGAAAAGTTGTAGTTTTCATGGATATCTACAACTTTCATGTTGGAAGTTTCCTTTGAATCATCTTGCATCATGGTGAAAATTTGGCTTAAAGTTATGAAAAAATAAGAAAAGTTTGACACTTAGAAAAATTTCTAAGTTTAGAAATTTTGAATTTTCAAAATGAAATCTTGATTTCTTGATGAATAAGTTTCATATTTTGACATGTTTTGATGAATAATGATCTTTGGCACTTGAATTTGACCAAAAAGTTAAAGTTTGACTTTTCAGTATACAATTGACTTTTGATCAATTGACTGCAAAATTTATCTGTCAATCCAATTGATTTGCAATATTTTGAACCATGTCATTAGGTCAAAATGATGAAAATTGATTCTTGAGATCATTCCTTAAACCAATTGACCATTTGCTAGGTCAAAAACCAGAAATTGCCCTTTCCTAGTCAAAACCCTAATTTTGACAATTTTGCCCTTTTAGAGATTTGATCAAATTTCTTGAAGAGTTGTGATCCAAACTTGATAAAATGGTTCATATGAGTCTAAAATGTTGATGGGTATAAAAAATTATGAAGTTTGTCTGTAAATTGGCCATAGTTGACTTTTCCCCCAATACAACTGATTTTTAGGTCAATTGTTCAATTGACTGATCAAAAGTGTGATCCAAGGCTTGAAACTTGACATGAGTAATCTTGGGGGTCCATAATGATCCATGAAAGTCATATGAATCACTTATAATTCAAAAATCCTTGTGCAAACTCAAACCCTAATTTTGGTCATCAGTGTCTAAGGAGGTGTCTTGAGCTGATCAAACCCTAGTGCATTCTTGAGCCTAAGGAGATCTTATGAGAAAATTCTTGATAAGTGAGATGGAAAATTTTGGGGTACAATAGCTGCCCCTGTTCAATCTTCTTAAACCTGAAGAGTTAGATGGGCATGTATTGCTATTCATGACTCGAAGGTGGAAGATGATTGGACACTAGAGTGCCCAGAAATTTGCACTCGATGATGTGAAGGTTGAGGGAATAGGTTTAAAGATTCCATTTGGAGAAGTGATAGAAAGTTATTGGATATGGGCTTGTAGATTCTATCCAAGAATGATTGTTGAATTGTAATATGTAAACTGAAAGATTGAGTACCAGAATGGCGTCCGTGTCTGGAGCGTATCTGAACTTTATCTGAACGCTGATTTTGTATGAGTATCATAATGGAATCCGTGTCTGGAGCGTATCTGAACTGTATCTGGAAGAGGATCTGAATGAGTATCAGAATGGCATCCGCGTTTGGAGCATATATGTACTGTATCTGGAGGCTGACTTTGAATGAGCATCAAAATGGCATCCGTATCTCGAGCGTATCTGAACTGTATCTGAAAGTTGAATATGCATGAGTATCATAATGACATCCGTGTCTGGAGCGTATCTGAACTGTATTTGAAAGTTGAATCTGAATGAGTATCAGAATGGCATCCGTGTCTAGAGCGTATCTAAACTGTATCTGAAAGTTGAATATGCATGAGTATCAGAATGACATCTGTGTCTGGATAATATCTGAAATGTATCTGAAAGTTGAATATGCATGAGTATCAGAATGACATCCGTGTCTGGAGCGTATCTGAACTGTATGCGAAAGTTGAATTTGAATGAGTATCAGAATGGTATCCATGTCTGAAGCGTATCTGAACTGTATCTGAAATTTGAATCTGAATGAGTATCAGAATGGCATCCGTGTCTGGAGTGTATCTGAACTGTATCTGAAAGTTGGATCTGAATGAGTATCAGAATGGCATCCGTGTCTGGAGCGTATCTGAACTATATCTGAGAATTCTGAACATTGTTAATGGTAGCTATTAATCTTATCCTGAAAAGGGTAAAATGTTAGCTAAAATGCAAAGTCATGTTGTATGAAATGTATGATATAATGCATTCGTTTTATCAATGTTTTTGATACATGGATGCAATGTATGCATATGTGAGCTAATTTGCTGCACTGCTGTAGGATTAGGGAAAATAAATCCCTGACTGCTGCTGAGGATATGTAAGTCTTCATGTCTTGGAATGTTGATGAATTTACGTTTAGAGAAATAAACTCTGTTGTAAGGGAAATGACATGTATTGCTTAAAAAATCTGTTTGGAGAAATTGGATGATTTCTATCGGGGATTGATAATTAGAAGCTTTATTCTGCTGGGGATTAAACGACATACTGCGGGGATTTCTTATGGAATATCCTAGAGGTATTCCCCTATCCCTTCAACCTATAAGTAATTTTCTTTTTCATTTTGTTTATTTCTAAACAGGGATTATGTTCAAATGCATATGTTCAACAATGAATCATTGGACGTTTTTACAAACAAAACACAAGAGTAAACAAAAATAGATAATTTTGCACTTTCAAAGGAATATCTTTGTATTGGCTTTGAGCAAGTATTTTTGTACAATGAGACAAACATTCTAGTAGGAGAACTCCATCGTAAAAAATGAAAATTTTAATATAAAGAAAAGATAGCTATGTGTAATAATCCCATGGGGTTCCCATTCTGCTATAGCCTTCGTATCTCTGAGCATCTTGTTTATTTGTTTCCTTGTCAGAAGATGATTGAATTGATCAGAACCTCTGAGTTTGCAGGTTGTCTGTAAGGTGATCCAACGGGACATAGTCATACGCTTTAGTTGCCTAACTTTTTCCTGGACCGCCCTTTCGGGTTTTCAGTCCACCAGGAAACCCTTTTTTGCCCAAGTCGCCCTTTCGGGTTTTCAACTTGTCAGGTGTACAATTTTTTTTTGTTTTATCCCTAATTTTTTCCCGAACCTTTCTGGTTCGCCGGGATGCCCTTGTTTTTCCTAGGTATGTCAACTTAGCGAGTTTCTTATGTGTAGTATCTTTTGACTATGTCCGCGTTTGTAGGATGCGGAAGGTCGTCGCCATCCATTATGGTCAAGATCATTACCCCACCAGAGAAAATGTTTTTGATTACAAATGGTCCTTCATAGGTAGGAGTCCATTTTCCCCTTGGATCACCCTGTGGCAATATGATGTGTTTGATCACTAGATCCCCAAATTGATACACTTGGCGTCTAACCTTCTTGTTGAAAGCCTTGATCATCCGCTTTTAATACATTTGACCATGGCAAACAACAATAAGTATCTTCTTATCAATCAAGTTCAGTTGATCAAGTCGAGTCAGGACCCAATCGTCTTCGTTCAACCCTGCATCCTTCATAATTCTTAGAGAGGGGATCTGAACCTCAATAGGCAAGACGGATTCCATGCCGTAAACCATAGAATAGGGTGTTTCCCCGGTTGATGTGCGAGCTATGGTACAATACCCATGGAGAGCGAATGGTAACATCTCATTCCAGTCTTTGTATGTGACAGTCATTTTCTGTATGATTTTTTTAATGTTTTTATTTGCAGCTTCGACATCAGCATTTATCTTCGGTCGGTAGGGAGAAGAATTGTGATACTGAATCTTGAATTGATCGCACAAGGTTGTGATCATAGTGTTGTTGAGATTTGTACTGTTGTCAGTGATGATCCTTTCCGGGATACCATACCGGTAAATGAGGTTCTGCTTGATGAACCGAGCGACAACATTCTTGGTGACGGAAGCGGAGGAGGCTGTCTCAACCCACTTTATAAAATAGTCAATGGACACTAGGATGAAGTGGTATCCATTAGAGGCTGTCGGCTTGATTTCCCCAATCATATTAATCCCCCACATAGCAAAGGGCCAAGGATCCATCAAGACATTCATAGGAACTGTTGGTACGTGCACCTTGTCAGCATAAATCTGGCATTTATGGCAGGTTCGAGAGTGTTGATAACAATCTTCTTCCATGGTAGACCAATAATAGCCTTCCCGTAGGATTTTCTTAGCCATCGTGTGCCCACTGGAATGGGTGCCAAATGAGCCTTCATGCAATTCAGCCACGATCCTTTCAGCTTCAACCTTATCTACGCACCGAAGTAATATGGAGTCATGGTTGCGTTTGTAAAGAATGCCATTACTAAGGAAGAACTTAGCAGAAAATCTCCTTAAGAACTTCTTATCATTGACTGAAGCTCCTTCTGGATATTCTTGAGCCTCGAGATACCTCTTGACTTCGTGAGACCAAGGCTGGTCCAATACTTATTCAGTATTAATCTCGTGACAATGTGCTGGTTCATCCATTCATTCAATGGTGATCTGAGGAGCCTCATTATCTCAATTAAGTTTAAACATAGATGACATTGTAGCTAGTGCGTCTGCTAGCTGATTTTCTTCTCGCGGGAAATGCTCGAAGGTAATCTTCTCAAAATGTGGTAGCAATGTCAAAACATGTTCTTTGTAAGGGATAAGGTTAGGGTGTTTGGTGTCCCATTCCCCTTTGATCTGACTGATGACTAAAGCTGAATCTCTGAATACATTCAAGGATTTGATCCCTAAGTCCATGGCAGCTCTGAGACCAAAGATGCATGCTTCGTATTCCGCCATGTTATTTGTACAATTGAAGCAAAGTCTTGCGGTAAAGGGAGTATGACACCCTTCAGGAGATATGAGTACATCACCGATACCATTGCCAAGTGCATTAGATGCCCCATCAAAGAACAGGGTCCATCGGGATCCTTGTTCAGGTCTGTCATATGGCCTAAATTCTTTACAGTTGTCTAACCTCATGACGTCTTCATCCGGAAATTCGAATTTCATGGACTGGTAGTCTTCTACAGCTTGGTGAGCAAGGTGATCAGCTAATACACCACCCTTTATCGCTTTCTGGGTAGTATACTGTATGTCGTATTCCGTCGGGATCATCTGCCATCTTGCTATTCTCCTAGAAAGAGAAGGCTTCTCGAAGATGTATTTTATCGGATCCATTTTAGATATCAACAAGGTAGTATGGGTCAGCATATACTGTCTTAGCCGGTGAGCAGCCCACGCCAGAGTGCAACAAGTTTTCTCAAGCAATGAATATCTTGTTTCACAGTCGGTAAACTTTTTGCTCAGGTAATAAATAACATGCTCTTTTCGGCCAGACTCGTCATGCTGCCCCAATACACACCCCATTGAAATTTCTAAAACAGTCAGATACATGATCAATGGTCTTCCCTCGACTGGTGGTATTAACACAGGAGGATCTTGTAAGTATTCTTTGATTTTGTCAAAAGAAACTTGGCACTCGTCATTCCATTTGACTACCTGATCTTTCTTCAACAATTTGAAGATTGGTTCACAAGTAACTGTCAGGTGAGAGATGAATCTGGAAATGTAGTTCAAACCTCCCAAGAACCCTCTGACTTCCTTCTCAGTATCAGGAGCAGGCATATCTTGTATTGCTTTTACCTTGGAAGGATCTACTTTAATACCTTTGTTGCTGACGATAAAACCTAGGAGTTTACCAGACCGTACTCCAAATGTGCATTTGTTTGGATTCAACCTCAGCTTGTACTTCTTCAGTCTCTCAAACAGTTTTTGTAAGTAATCAAGGTGCTCTTATTCTGTTTGAGATCTGGCTATCATATCATCCATATATACCTCCATTTCGTGATGTATCATGTCATGAAATAAAGCTACCATGGCACGCTGATAGGTTTCCCCGACGTTCTTCAGTCCGAATGGCATCACCTTATAGTAGAAAGTGCCCCACTGCGTGACAAAGGTTGTTTTCTCCATGTCCCCGGGCGCCATTTTAATTTGGTTGTAACCTGAGAATCCATCCATGAAGGAAAACACTTTGTGTTGTTCCGTATTGTCAATTAGAATATCAATGTGGGGGAGTGGAAAATAATCCTTAGGGCTTGCCCTATTCAAATCTCTGTAGTCCATACACATTCGCACTTTTCCGTCCTTTTTGGGTATGGGAACAATATTGGAAACCCATTGGGGATAAGAGGTGACATCCAAGAATACAGCATTGAATTGCTTCATGACTTTTGCTTTAATATTTTCTGACATATCCGGCCTCATGCGGCGAACCTTTTGCTTTACTGGCGGACAATCTTCTCTTGTAGGCAGACGATGTACCACAATGTCTGCATCAATTCCCGACATGTCTTCATACAACCAGGCAAAGACTTCAACATAATCGTGTAATAACTGAATCAGATGCTCCTTGACACTGGGTTCCAGATTAGCACCCACCTTGACCTCTTTTTTGTCTTCTTCCGTACCTAAGTTGATTGTATCCACGGGTTCCTTGTGAGGCTGAATGGTTCTCTCTTCTTGTTGTAATAGTCTGGAAAGTTCCCCTGGTACTTCACAATCTTCCTCACCTTCGTTTTCGGCTTGGTAGATTAGATCCTCAGAGTCACAAAAGGCCATAGCAGTATCGTTACCCATGGGATACCGAATGGATGTATACCTGCATTGTGAGTATGAGTGTGTGTAAGGGTATAACTATCTTTGAAAGAAAATAAAAATGTAAAATAAAAAACAATGAGCATAAAAGTTTGTATGCGAAAACATCCATGATTCATTTATGTCATATGAAAATGAGATAATAACCCTTACAAATGGACCATTGTGTCTCAGGTAAGACACAAGGTTTTAAGAGTGCGAATTGTTTTAATATTACAGATCCAACAAAATGTAAAGACAAATTACTGTGGGATAAAAGTGATCGGGAAAAAATATCTAGCCTCCCAATTGCTGATCCCTCCATTGACATTCAGGAAGATCCAATCCTCCAGGTTACAACCATCTTCACCATCTTCCACCGTGTTGACTTTACGGTTGCTGATCTTCAGGGGTGGTCCTTCAACACGAGCGCGGCATACATCCTTCTGAGCACTTGAGGTGAAACCTAGGCCAAACTTGTCAGACTTATATGGGATATCTGGGAGTTGTCCCCAGATAGTGCACCCACCTTCTTCTACCACTGCTTTGGCATCCTTCAGAGATGACATCCGGAGTGGAGGCCTTGTAATCTTGGGAACTTGAGACACAACCTTGGTCACTGCTACATCTCGGGGGACTTCTTCAAAGTGTTGAAATGGAGTTTCAATAAATTCACCATCTAATTCCACATATCTGAAGGAATTGAGATGGCTAATCATGTACTCCCCCTCTTCATGAACGGTGATAATCTTCCCTTGAATTGGATATTTTAGGATTTGGTGCAACGTAGAAGTAACAGCGCCAGCATTGTGAATCCATGGTCGGCCTAGCAAGCAAGAATATGAGGGACGAATATCCATTACGTAAAAAGTTGAATTGAAAGTTTGGGTTCCAACTTTTATGGGGATATCCACCTCCCCATGTACCATCCTTTTCGAGCCATCAAAAGCCCTTACTACTATGTTACTTGGCTTCAATGTCAACCCCTCACAGTCAAGCCTATCAAGAGCTTTTGGTAATACATTAAGAGATGAGCCAGTGTCCACCAAAACATGGGCCAAGGTTGTTCCCCTACATTCAACTGAGACATGAAATGCCTCATTATGCTTCCTTCCTCTTGGTGTTAAATCAGCATCCAAAAAACCTAGACCATTATCTGCAGTCAAGCTGGATACGCAGTCTTGAAACTGATTGACAGATGTCTCTTGGGGTACATGGGCAGTGTTCAGGAATTTTACCAAGGCTTTTGCATGCGCCTTGGAACATAATAGTAATGCCAGCATGGAAATTTTAGAGGGAGTTTGCCCCAGTTGTTCAACTACATTGTAGTCGCTTCTTTTTATGGTCTTCAGAATTTCCTCCATCTCTTTCTTGGAGGTCTCAGGGATAGTGAATGACTGTGCCTTCATCCGGACAGGCTCAATCAAAATATTTTTACCTCGAGTCTTGGTTAACTCGGTAGCAGGAGTGTCGGTAGGAATGATAACAGGGGTTGTAACGGATTTTTCAGTTGGAGTTTTTGAGATAATTATAGGACTGGGAATGGCCTTTAGAGTAGCAGCAACAATAATAATGATTACGGGTCTAGAAATTGCTTTTGGGGGAGCAATTTCTGGAGAGAAGATCCTACCACTTCGGGTAATCTTGCTAGTTCCTGCAATATTACTGATGTTGGAGTTGACCTTTTCAGAGCTTGAATCTTCGGCGGCTGTCCAGTCCTGCTTGATACAATGGTAGTAGACATCCCTTCCATAATTCCATGGTATGGTCTTGTCTGACGAATATGGGACTGGTCCAGGCATTGTAATTATTAAAGGAGTTGCTTTCGAAACTAATGTAATACTAACGGGTCTTTTGGTGGAGACCCTGGAAGAATTGGCAGAAATGGTAATGATAGAAACATCTTCAAAAGGAACAAGGGGAACAAAAGTTTTCTCGAATAAAATCTCTTTGTTATCTACTAGGCACTGTACGTCTGCTTTCAAAAAAGGACGGTTGGTTGGTGAGGACAAACAGAAATGGCAAACTTTATCACAGCTCGGGAACACACCGACATTTAACAAGTTCACTTTGATAGTCGGAAGTGGGGTCATAAGTTCATTAATTGAAGTAACAAATATTTCTTCTTCAATGGCATTGGTATTATGGCCATGTCTGGGCATAGGGGCAGAAATGACATTTGGCTTTTCAGGTGCATCGAATTCAATCTCTTTTGCTTCAATGAGATCTTGTATTTTGTTCTTTAGAGCCCAACATTTATTAGTATCGTGACCAGGACTTTCATAGTGATATGTGCAACGGGCATTGGGATGATAGTGAGGAGATGTTGTATTCAGGTTTTTCGGAGCTTCTTTCAAGGTCACCAAATTGGATCTTAGTAGATGCGGTAATACCTGAGATAGGGTCATGTTAATTCTGGTTAATTTCCTGACCGGTATTTCCATCCTCGGTTGGTTGTTTCTTTGCTGATCAGGCGCAGATTTAGGAATCATAACAGCCCCCACCATTGCTCAGCGTTCGGCCCTATCTTGGTTTCTTTGCGGATATACAACAACCACCTCATTCTTTCTGATGAAAGGCTTCCTTACAGCTTCAGAAGAAGATGTATCTTTCTGAATCTTTCCACTCTTTATACCGACTTCTACCCTTTCTCCGATCAATATTAGTTCAGTAAAGCCTGCAGATGAACTTCCAATTAAATTATTGAAAAAGGGACCAGACAAGGTGCCCAAGAACATGTCTACCAATTCTCTCTCAGATAGAGGGGGTTGAACTCTTCCAGCCAAGTCTCTCCATTTTTGTGTATAGTCCTTGAAACCTTCATTAGAAACCATGGCCATACTCTGGAGTTGAGTACGGGTAGGTGCAAGATCAGCATTGTATTGGTATTGTTTATAGAAGGATGCAGCAAGATCTTCCCAATTGTGAATGTTGGCTCTTTCTAGTTGGTAAAACCAGTCAAGTTGAGTTCCAGACAGACTGTCTTGGAAGAAATATACCCATAAGTCTTTGTCAGCGGTATGGGGTTGGATTTTTCTCACATATGACCGGAGATGCATTTTAGGGCATGAAACTCCTTCATATTTGGCGAACATAGGTGCTTTGAATTTCGGAGGAATAACAATCCCCGATACTAAACCCAATTCCTCAAAGTCCAAGCCAGGCACTTTTTGGATTTCCATCGCACTCAACCGCTCTTCGAGATGTTTATACTTGTCATCAACTGAAGGTATTGTTCTTCCGAATAGTCTTCTTCTTCCTCTTCCTCTTCCGATTTTGAAGGGACAACTGTTTCCTTGCCTTTCCCATCTTGATTGTCTCTTTCACCGGATGTCGTTGCAAATTTCAAGGTCCTTCTTATCTGCTCATGAAATCTTCTTCCCATGTTTAGGACTCCGGTTACCTTCTTTTCCTTCTTTTTCTTCTCCTCTTCCAGCAAAGTCTTCAAATCTTCTTATCCTTTGGCTAGGGTCAAGGGAAATTGTTGAAACCGTGTATTCTAAGCTTGGAGGTCTTTCACTGTTTGCTCGAGATCCATCTTACTGAAATAAACATTAGAGAGATGAGGAGACTTGTTGCAAGAAACCTGCTTATGTTATAATGAATGGTAAATGCGTATGCAATGATTTCAAGGATTTTAAGATTTAAATTTGTTTTAGACAAAAAGGAAACACACGTTATATTAATAGATTAATGCTTGGGTACAATAATGCCTTTTTGGGAAAAACAAATACAAGCAACTCTAAGATAAAAAGGTAGTGAGCATCTTCTTTGGTGTAATGTAGGAATTCAGAGTCTGCTCCTCATGAAGTAGCCTAGTGAGTTCCAAAACCTTCTTCTCGCTTGCGTAGAATTGGGCTTCGAAAGTATCTCACTCTCCCTTGAGTTGTATCCAATCCCTTTGTAAGTCTTCAAGAGATGTGGGCATATCAGGATGTAGGATAGTGTATGGAACATCTCCTTCCATGACAGGCTCAACAATTACCGGGAGGATGGAAGGGTAAGGCATCATAAGACTCTGAGCACGAGTTCGTACCCATTTGAGGTAAGGCTCAAGAGGGATAGAATTCTTGTGCCCCAGAGTCTTTCTATCTACCTTGTTTAACATCCTCCAAGCTCGGATAAATCTCTAATGAAGACCATGATTGTCATTGTCGTAGTCAAATACCAATCCTTGAATCAGCATCTCGTGCGGGCCATCCCTTCGGGCGTAACCAAACTGTCTTAAAGCTAAGCATGGGTTATAGGTGATACCTCCCCTAATGCCAAGCAAAGGGACATTAGGGAATTCTCCATAACGGTCGACAATGATAACATTCTCTTTGGATCGAGAGCACTAATGAATGTCTGAATGTTTGAGTGCCATCAACCTTTGTGACCACCTTGAACCTTGCTTATTCTTTAATACAGATTGGGGAAGATGAGAAATAAACCATCTTGCCAAGAGAGGAGTGCAACACATAAGGACACCTCTTTTCCTCATTGTGCAAGTGTGAAAAGAGTGTAGGATATCCCCTAGTAATGTAGGCACCGGGTTGCAGGATATGATGATTTTGACGGTGTTCACATCTATGAGTTGGTCAAAATTTGGAAACAAAACCATCCCATAGATGAGGAGAGCCACAATCTCCTCAAAGGCTTGCAGATCCAAGGAATTCCAACAACTTTGGACTTTCTCAAACATGAACTTTTCTAGGAAACCTTTGACACCACTCCTTGTTTCCCAATGAGTTGTGATATCAGATGAGTGCGAGTGTAGAGCTTGAGCAATCTCTTCTGGCTTTGGGTATCTTTCCGTACCATTGAAAGGTAGTTGATTGATAATTGGAATCCTCAAGAGTTGGGAGAATTCATCCAAAGTAGGCACAAGTTGATAGTCGAGAAATGTGAAGCAATGTGTAAAGGATCAAAGAACTGAAAGAGCACCTTTATCATGTCCTCATCTGTGTTGGAGGTGACCAAATTGCGTAGGCGAGTAAGTCTCTCGGTGAATGGAGAGTTTTTAGGAATCCTTGAATCTATTTCCTTAAGTTGTGGAGGGATCCTTACAAGGTTGACTTGAATACTTTTCCTGCGAAGTGAATCCATATCCTGCAAAACAAGAACAAAAATGAATCCCAAATTCTTGAAATGGTTAGTGGATGTATATGATGTTTATGATGTTCATGATGTAATGTATAAGTATGTATATTCAAACAAAGCAAACAATTCCTTAGGTTTAGGCTTGCATGGTGTTTCATAGGTAAGTACCCTCTTGAAGTTTAGTTGGCTCAAACTTGTCCTAGTAATAGTAATCGGGTTCTAAGGAGCTCAATATCACTGGATTGTTTCCTTGGTCATTATTTCAGCACAAGCCTCTTTAATGGTGACCGAAATATCCCAAGAAACCAAACCTCAATGAGTGTAGTATCGAGTATCTACCAACTTCGAACTGCACCAAAGTCGGTCATCTCACTACATCCTAAAGGGCCAAGTTGGTAAAGTAAAGGTTCTAGAAGTTCTTAGTGCTTCATGACATCACTCAGCGGCCCCGTATTCTCTTTTATTAACTCAAAGGCTAATGATACCCACAAATATATCGCAATAACATAGCTATTGCTTAGACCATGTCGGTATACCCCGCACAGTTTCCACAATGTATTGCTACTTACCTATAATGTATCCCAAATCCGGGTAGAGGATTCAAACCCAAACAAAGAACCATAATGTAAAGCATATAAGTCACACAATTTAAGCAAGTAAATGTGATCTATCCCTAAGGTAACCCCACTTTTAGAATTTTCCCCATCAGAGTTTCCAGTTTTGTGATACAGTGGGAGAACTGACTTGAAGGTTTTGCGTTTTATCGCAAATGTTGCGGTTAGCAAGAGTTACCACCAACTTTTCTTTTATCCAAAAAGGAAAGGTGAAAAAAGCACAGGAAAGACCTTTGAGATTATTTCTTGAGTTCGGGGGGTAGATTATGAAAAGGGAAGGTATTAGCACCCTTTTCATCCATGGTTTTCCATGGGCTCTTAGTTACTTGCTAGATCACTTGCTTTTGTTTGAAATTGTGCTTTGTGTGGTTTTTGAAAGTATTTTGTAAAGAGGCCATTGTTTAGGCAATCTTTGTAATGATTCTCGTTCGTAAGAATGTATACGAAGATGTTGATATTTTGAAAATGTTTTCAAGTTTTGTAAGATGTTTTGAAATGTGTAGGTGTTTGTTTTGAAGATAGCAAGGAGGTTTTGTTTGAAATGGAGCAAGTAATTAGGAGCAATCTACCTACTCAAGTGTCTTTCTTGTTCATTTTTCTTTTCCTTTGACATTGTTGTCTTACCATTGATTTGGTAAGCAACCCTATCTTTGGATGTTAACGGGACGGGTGTGGGTCATCGTATAACCATGATATATAAATGTTGCAAGGTATCTTAACATTCTTTTTGAGGGACTAAGATCATTTGTAAGGCAACTTAGATAGCATCATCGAGGGACTATGATCTTGTATTTGTTTATTTTTGCTAAAATAACTTACATGCGTAATACGACCATTTTGTATAAGGCAACCAAGTGGATTTTACCCTAGGGGTGCTTGTGTACAAGTGTATTGTTTTCATGCTTGTTTTTGTCTTGAATTAAGGTTTTCTACTTGATTGATTTTATTCTTTCCATATAAACCCTAATTACTAGCATATTATGTAAAAGCGATAAATTGTGAAATTTAAAATTACTACGCTATTACAATACTTATGGGAGGGGGTATACAATTTATGAATGAGGATTGCTATAATATAAACCTAATTAATCTATTACAACCAAATTGAATTTGTACAAGAATTACATAAATGCAAAGTATAATGATGAATAAATGTATAAGGACAAAAATGTAAAGAAAAGAATTTTGTTTGATTTTTATAAAGAAAGATTTTTTTTAGCATTTTTTTCTTGAAAATATTTATAGCGTTACAAATATTTTTTAGTCTTTTTTTCTGGTATTTAAATAATATAATTTTAAATGGTATGAAGAAAAATAAATAATATAACATTAATTAAGTTTATAAGAAAAATAATTAAAGTATAGTAAATAAAATATTTTTGTTCATGGGAAAATAAAAAAATAAGTCAAAATATAAAATCTATCATTTTTTTTTGTATTTTTATGATTTTTAGTATTTTAGAAAATATATTTAAAAGGAAAAATGAAATAAATAAGTAAATAAAAATAAATGGGCCAGAGGGTGCCAAAAGTAGGCAGGGAGGTGAGTTAGCAAAAATAAAAAAAACAATGCCAGGCCCAAAGGGCCCAGCGCCTGCAAAAGAAACAATGTTAGAAAGTCAGAAAATATGCAAAATGTAAAAATGGTCACGCTGGGGCTTGAACCTAGGCCCAAAGGGTCCGTTTACTTATGTCAAACTATAAATATATATTAGAAACTGCTTCCTGAAGACAACTTCATCTTTAACCTCGCGCCTAGCCGGACCACCTGTATCTTTTTCATCTCTCCACAAAAATGGAAAGTTCAAACATGAAAGTTGTGGTGTTTCTTCCCACGAATCCAACCATATAACTTATGTAAGCTAAAAGTCAAAGATGAAAACTAATTTTGCTGGCCCTAAATTGAAACCTAATTTTCTCAGAAATTTCAAATCCAAAATTCTCTATACACAGTCAATATAAATGGGAACTATGAACATGGTCAGCTTTAGAGCAAAGATATCTACATTTTGTCTTCACAAATCAGGATCAAATGATGCTTGAATGAAGAGATAGAAGTTTGAAAACTTACCTCTTGCATCTGGAGTCGTGAATGGAGTTTGAGCAACTTTTGAGATGGCCTGAGGATCTGTTTAGCTTGTCTGGACGTCCTTGAGTGTATTCCAACTCCTACTTTTCCTTGAAAGTCCCTGAATCTCTCTACTCAAGTAAACCTGCAAGCTTGATGTTTGAAAATGGTGGATAGTGATAGAGGAGTTACAATCTTGAAATAGGGGCCTGGATTACTTTGGTATGACGTACAGAAGGTTTTTGAATGATTGGTTTTCAAAACGCACGAGTGAAAATGAAGATGATGAGTTTTGGCTCAAAACTGTCAAGTTAGGCAATTTTGTGCAGCAATGGTGTTTTGGAGAGTTTTAGGGTCTTCCAGCTCATGTGTTAACTTGAAAGTGGTGTATGTACTTATAGGCAAGAGGTTTTGAGGCCTGAAACAACTCAGAAATTGAAATCACATGTTATGGCTTGGTTACTTGATTTTGGAGCAAAGTTGACAAGCATGGTTTCAATGTGAAGTACAAGGATTTGTAGGGTGGTTAGAAGGCTGTAGAGATGTTGCTTCTTGCTTTTAAATGTTTTGGAGTCAGAAACAACAATGTATGGGCTCAAGAAGAGTTGTCATTGTGATTAAAGTCACTTTTCCAAAATGGAAGTGGTGACTTTCTTCCCAAAATGGAAATGCAACTTGGATAATGGCTCAAATTCTTGGAAAATGGATCTATCAGTTGTGTAAACATTAAATTATTGAGTGATTAGCAAGTTTTAAGCCTGCAAAGCAATATTTGTACAACATGCTTGAAGATTGGATCAAGTGTTCTTCACAAAATGGCTTGTAATTCAAGTTTGAAAACCCTAACTTCTTGCCTTCGATTCTCCTTGTTCAAGAATGAACTCAAAGAGTTCTTGGACATTTTGGAAAGCTTGAAATGTTATCTACAACTAATTTATGAATTGATTTTGAAGATTCCCCTTGGGTTTATGTGAAAAATTTCCATGAAGTTAGGTCAAAAATCTGCCTAACTAAGACAAAATTTCACTAAGTCTTTTTTAGTTCATGAGCATGTATTCACAAAATTATAACTTGAGATCCAAGCATTTTTGGAAGAAGTTTTGTGAATAAAATTTGTATATTTCATGGAGATATACAACTTTCATGTTGGAAGTGTCCTTTGAATCATCTTTCATCATGGTGAAAATTTGGCTTAAAGTTATGAAAAAATAAGAAAAGTTTGACACTTAGAAAAATTTCTAAGTTTAGAAATTTTGACTTTTCAAAATGAAATCTTGATTTATTGATGAATAAGTTTCATATTTTGACATGTTTTGATGAATAATGATCTTTGGCACTTGAATTTGACCAAAAGTCAAAGTTTGACTTTTTAGTATACAGTTGACTTTTGATCAATTGACTGCAAAATTTATCTGTCAATCCAATTGATTTGTAATGTTTTGAACTATTTTAACACACACATAACTCCTAGGTTTTCTTACTGTTTTAACGCACAGAACTTCTGATTTTCACTCACTGATTAGCATAACACAAAACTTCTAACTCTTGGCTCACTGCCTGAATACCACCCAAAACCTCTATTTCTTTTCCCTCTGACATTTCTTGCAGGACCTCAGTATGTACGAATCCAGAACTTCTGATTCTCACTGATGTTTCTTTCTGAATTACAGCACGTCTGGCATCAGAACTTTTGATCCCTTTTGTTCTGCTTACAGCAGCACGCTGATTCTATCTCTCATTACTTTCCCCTTTTATCATTTTCAATATTAATACCCTTTTTATTGATATAAAAAATCCATAAAAACATTTTCCTTTTTTAATTAATTAATTTATTTTTAATTCATTAAGACAAAAAACCACTTTCAAAATAAGTCCATTTTACCTTTCTTGTGTACTATTTCAATATGGTTGTAATAGATGATTAGGACTTTAATTTCTCGCAAATCCCCATTTGTAAATTTGTACACCCCATCCCCCTAATGATTTTAATAGTGTAGAATATTTACTTTCCTCACTTTTATTGCTTTCATATATTGTTAGTAATTAGGGTGTGTATGGCAAGACATGAAATCAACAATTAGATAACCCAAATCAAGACTAAAATGCTTGCAATCAAACACACTTGCACACTAGCACCCTTAGGGTAATCCCACTTTGTCGCCTTTCGGAAAATAGTCATGTCCCTCGAACATGGGCATTTAGAAAAAAAAAACCCTCGATAAAATATCGTAGTCCCTCGATGACCCTCGATGTTGACTTTGGTAAACGATCTAGTCCCTCAAAAAACATTGCTAAAACGTTCCATGGGTTGCTTTCTGTGACTATACAAACGTATCATGCTCGTCCCTTCACATCCAACGACGGGGCTTCTTACCAAATCAATGGTAAGATAGAAACATCTAAAGGAAGAGGAAAAGAACATCTAAGACTATTTTTAGTAGGTAGATTTGCTCCTAGTTTCTTTCTTGCTCACAACAAAACATTATATACACCAACACTCTCATTTTGAAACATTTTCAAAAGACAACACTTTGTACGCGTTCTTATAGAGACGAGAACCATTACAAAGAGACACCTTTTCAAAATACTTTCAAAACCCACACCACAAGCACCCATTCAAATAAAAGCAAGTGATCTAGAAAGAAACTAAGAGCCCATGGAAAAACATGGATGAAAAGGGTGCTAACACCTTCCCTTTTCATAATCTACCCCCCGAACTCAAGAAAACATCTCTAAAGGTCTTTCCTATTCTTTTCAGCCTTTCCTTTTGGATAAAAGAAAAGTCGGTGGTGACTCTTGCTAACCGCAACATTTGCGATCAAACGCAAAACAACCAAGTCAATTCTCCCGTCGTATCAATGAACTGGTGTGATACGGTGGGAGAACTGACTTGAGGTTTTGTGTTTGTTTTCGCACTTGTTCGGTTTAGCAAGAGTCGCCACCGACTTTTTATTTTATCCTAAGGAAAGGTCAAAAAGCACAGGAAAGACCTTTGAGATGTTTTTGTGGGTTCGGGGGGTAGATTATGAAAAGGGAAGGTGCTAGCACCCTTTTCATCCATGGTTATCCATGGGCTCTTAGTTACTTGTTTTAGATCACTTGCCTTTACTTTTCAATTGTTTGAAATGGTGCTTTGTGTGTGTGGTTTTTGAAAATGTTTTGAAAAAGATGCCTTGTCTAGGCAACCATTGTGACAATTATTGTTTGAATGTTTTACAAGGGTGTTTGTCTTTTTGAAAAGATGTTTCAATGTTTTTTGAAAGTTTGTTTTGAAGTTGTGTTGTGATGTGTGTTTTGAAAAATGGCAAGGATGTTTTTGCAAGTTTTTTTGATCAAGTAACTAAGAGTTGTCTACCCTATTTTACTCAAAGATTTTTCTTATGTTTTTAACCCTTTTAACAGTGTTATTTCACCATTGTATTTGGTGAACAACCTTGCATTAGGATGTTAACGGGGCGGGCGCGGGTCATCGTCTAGACCATGAAAGCAATAGTGTCAAGTATTTTGGCAATTTTCTTGAGGGACTATGATCATTTTATTTAGGCAACAAGATAGCGTCATCGATGGGCTATGATCATTTTGTTTTGTTTTTGTTTTGCCAAAGAACTCAACATGCAGCCATGGCCCATTTTTGAAGGCAACAAGCGGGATTACCCTAGTGGTGCAAGTGTGAATTATGTATTGATTGTCATGCATTTGTCTTGTGTTAGGTTATCTAGCAGTTGATTTTGAATCTTCGCATACAAACCCTAATTACTATACAGTATATAGAAAGCGATAAATTGCGGGAATTTAAAGTCTAAGCTATTACAAATAAGTATCCGGGGATGGGGGTACAAATGTTTACAAATGGGGATGAGTCTCATCAGAATGGTAGTGTCCAAATATTATTTACAACCAAATCGAATCGTCGCATCCTTAATGTAAAATATAGCAAAGTATAAGGATAAAAGAGAAATAAAAGTATTGTAAAATGCATATAATTATTTACAAATGATGCAAGTTAAGTATTATTATTTATTTTTGTGTTTTTTTATTAATTATATATAAACAAAAGGTTTAATAAAAAAAGGAAATATTTAACCTTAAAAATTCTACTTTTTGATGTATTTTTTTACTAATGTTTTATATACAAGGTTTAAATTAAACAAAAAAGGTTTTAATAGAAAAATATATTACTTACATGCTTTCAAATATAATAAATATATATATAAAAAAAAGCTATTTGAAAATAATTTTGTACAAAGAGTTTAACCTATTATTTTTATTTAACAAAAAGGGTTATGAAATTATAAAATGTTTTCAAAATATAAAAAAAAGGTAGATGGGCCTCAAAAGGTGTTCTTGGCCCAAGAAAAAAAAAGACAAATAAGGTAAGAAAAGAAAAGGGTGGATAAGGCGCCAGAATCGTTGGGCTTAGGGTTTGTGAGGGCAGGCCCAATGTTAATTTACAATGTTTTTTGTTAGGGTTTCAATTGGTTTGTTTCAAAACTAGGGTTACAAGCATTTTGTGAGCGGAGCCGTTCCCTTTCTTCTTCATCGTTCTCTTCCTCGCTCTCAACAGAGCTTCTGATGTCCTCCACTTCGCCTCAAGCCACTAGGATACCACCTCCACCTTCTCCTCTCCAAGATTTCTCAGGCAGTGATGAAAAAGAAGGTATTGATTTCTGCTTTTCATGTTTTAGGGTTTCAAATACTTATCTCTTGCATGTTTCATCTCTTACATGTTTTGACCTTTATGTGTTATTTGTGTCCGTGTGAGGTGTTAGAAAAAGGGAAAGAGGGACAATACCTTTGTTCTGCTTTTGGAGAAGAGGCGAAGAAGTGGACCGGCGGTATCCTCAGGCGGCCAAGGTAGGGAGCTCGTGATGTTGGCTTCGTTCTTGCTGGCTTTCTGGTACTTGTATCTTTTAGCTTTCCTTGAATGGTTTTATGATGATAGTGTCTGAAAACCCTGTAGTAGTTGCTTCTGAGTTCCTTCCTCTCTTTTGCTTATCTGAATGCTTGCATCTGAATGTTTGAATGCTTATTCTTTGATTCTGAGATGCTTGCTTTTTCCTCTTGGGCTTTGTTGGCCTTTTTTTCAATGATGATTATTCTGAGATTGCTTGTGCTTCTGTTTGGCCTATGATGAACATGTTCTGAGGTTTATTTGCTTACTTCTGATTCTCTTTTTCTCTTTTGGGCTTGGCTGGCTTTGCCTATGATGAAGCTAGTTCTGAGGCGCCTATTTTTGTTGTTTGGATATTTGGTTTGGATTTGTGGGAGTTTTGTTGGATTTAAGGCAGGTTGAATGTTATCAGTTTTGACAGGCTTGGACACTGAGTTTGTTCAGTTTTATGGGCTATGTGTTTACAGCTTCAGGGCTTGTTGCCTTAGGCCTCAGGGTTTGTGCTTGTTATGCTTGGCTTGGTTACAGGCTTGAGCAGTTTGACAGGTTTTTAGGCTTTGGCTTGAAGCAAGCTTTGGTTTGCTTAAGCTTGAGCAGGTTTAAGGGCTTATGCAGACTTGTATGGCTTTGGGCAGGTTTGTTGAAGCTTATGCAGGTTTGGAGCAAGCTTGACAGGTTTTGTTGAGGTTTAGGCTTTGACAGGCTTGAAAGGCTTATGGTAGTTTGAATGGTACAATTTTGAGCAGGCTTGAAAATACTTGTGTTCTATGCAGGCTTTTCTGGCTTGTGTTCTATGCAGGCTGTTGTACCCCAAAATTTACCCTCCCATATTCTTCAAGGTTTGTCAAAGATTGCATAGTCCAACTGCCTCCTAAGCCAGTCAAAATTAGGGTTTTGGTTCTTGCAAGGAAGTTGAGGTTTTCAAGGGCTCAATCAAGTCACATATGCCTATATACATTGTCAAGCATCTACATGCCAAGTTTCAAGACTCACAGCATCAAGTTGCACGGTCAAAAGCCCTAATTACTTCACAATCAAATGTAGGGGTAAAATGGTCATTTGGCAGTCAAAAGTCAAAAATTTTGGTCAACATCTTATTTTGAAGCCACAATCATCATTTTATCAAGTCTTGATCATGATTCCACAAGAATGGCTCAAAAAATCATCAAGATGCAAAAGTTTCCATTTTTGGACAGCTGAAAAGTCAACTGTAACTTGACCAGGGCATAACTTTTTCATGGTTCATCAGAAAAATCCCATCCAATGCTCATTTTGAAGGGGAGGACATTTCCTACAACTCATATTCACATTCCAAGTCCAAGAAATGCTCTCACAAAAAGTTGTCAATTTCAACATTATAGGTCATTTTCAAAAGTCAACAAAAAGACACTTTAAGTCAAAGACCATAACTTGAGATTGGTAAATAAAAATGACATGGGACCAAAGGCATTGGTTAGAGGACTTCACGACCTTTCCAAAATGTCCTAGAACATGTTCATATGATCAAAATTGAGCAAGATATGCATTGGAGAAGTTGGGAAATTTTTGTGAAATGGCAAAAGTCAACTATCCTTGAAACTTCAATTTTGGACAAAAGGGCCCACTTTCTTCCACTTGATTCAGCCTTGTCATGCCACCCACGTGTCCCATGATTAATTTCAAGACCAAACATTTATTTTTTCATTTTTATTTAATTTTTATGGATTTAATTCATTTTAATCCATAATAATTCAAATAAAATCAAAAAATTAATTAAATGGTATCTTTGTGGTTTGAATGGCTTTCATACAGCATATTCCACTTACCAATTTCGTGCCAAGCTATTTTGAGCACAAAATCATGGTTTTTGCTCCAAATATGGAAAGCTTTCAATGGTGGTTAAGGGAAATCTCCAAACATCAATTCCGTGGATCCTTGATTCAAATTTTAACCTAAATCAGTTCTACTATATGTGCATAACAAGAACCTAAAGCCTCATACGTGAAAAATCTGCTGCAAACCCTTATTCCATTTTGAAAAAAAGCCAAGAAAAGTCAAACATGAAATCAACCTTCCAGCATAATTCAAAGCCTTAGAGTGACTCAAACACCTTGCTGGGAGTCTCCAGAACGCATAGCAATCACAAACAAGCCTTAAAGCTCCAGGAATCACCTCAAACAGTCACACGGTTTACCATTCTTTTCCATAATCGAAACTCAAGTTTTATGCATCATTAACATATTTTGATTATTGCTTTGCATTGCTAACATCATTCTGAAGCTTTTGATATTGATTAATTTCCTTATGGTACCCTGAAACGCAAAACACCATTAATGAAATCTAGGGTTTCAGAGCTCTCAGATTAGGGCTTTCCACATACAGAAAAATTAAACTTCATGACGCCCATGGTTGGATTCAGAGGATCAAGACGAGTTCAATGGACATGTCGCGCCCAATTTATATAGCATACAACTCTATTCGCTATTTTCTCATGCTTGCAGGTTGTGGGGGTTAAAAACCCCCACTAACTAATTTGTTTTACAGGAAAAAAGGAAGGAGACGATGACATGCTGATCTCTGAGTGGGTGGTTCAAACGGGCGCGTGCTTTTTTTCTTTTTCCAGCCTAGTTGATGTATTTCATATATTAATTTTATTGGCCATTATATTAACAAATGCAATGCAGTGGCTTGGTGGTTGATTACGTGCCTGGTAACTACTGGGACCTGGGTTCGATTCCCAGGTCCCCCAAACGCTTGTTTCAATTTTTTCTAACATGTTCCCATGCAACATTCCAGAAAAAGTCTACCATACATATCAAGCAATCAGCGTGCCAAGTGGCCTCAGAAGCAGATCCAAAGGTCTGGATTGGACGAGCACCACACTCCTGGTCAACCCACGCTCCAGGCAAATTCCAAAAGTCAGAAGGGCTTTGTGCTTAATGGGCCTAAATTTCCAGGCTTAACCTCCACATTGGGCCTTCAACACCCCCATTGGTTTCTATTTCTTTTCTATTTTCCTTTTCTTTTTATTTTCTTTAGTAATTATTATTAGTATTATTTAATTAATCAATTAATTAGCATTTTCACAAAAAATCAAAAAAAAACTAATATTTTTATTATTCTTATTTATTAATTTCACTACTAATTATTTTTGTAAATAAATTATAATTAATTAATTAGTTTAAATAGGCAACTTTAATCTTTTTCTTAATAACTAAAATAAATTTAGAACTAGGTTTTTTCTTCTTTTAATTTTAATTCCTTTTGTTTTATTTTCATTAAAAGACATAAAAATACAAAAAAAACTTTTTTTAATAAATTAATTAATTAGTAAATTAGCTTAATTTTTAATTAATTGCAAAAAGGGACAAAAATTCAATTCTTTCTCAAAAAAGGGTCAAAACCCTCATGACTTCCTGATTCAATCTTTCGCGCGTATTTATTTTTTTTAATTCATTATTTTGTATCTGCTCAGGAAATGTAATAATTAATTAGAACTTTATCGCTTTCTTTTAAATTCCCGCACTTTATTTCCAAACGGGTTTTTGTTTTTGGCGATATATATACCTGCGCCTTGTAATAGCTAGATTTACTTTTCCGCACTTTATTTCCTACAAATCATTTAACTGCTAATATGCCTACAAGAATGTATGTAAAATAAAACCAATCCGTAGCTCACAAATAACATGCAAAGACAATTTAACTGAAATTGAACACACATGCACATGCCACCCCTAGGGTACGCCTCACTGGTTGCCTCGAACGTGGTCATCAAGTATAGGGTGTATTAGAGGTCGCCCTTTGTCTAAAGATCCAGTTTCCTCGAAACGGTTGCCTCGGATAAAAGGATCTAGGACATTAGGGTTACTTCTAAGGTGTCCTACTATTGCTTCGGTGACCACACTGTCCCTAATCATCGAATTGACCCGAATACCTCCAACGATGGTGCTACCTACCTCTCAATGGTGGGATATCACTATCTAAAGGACTCTTACACAGCCTAATTCCTTAGAGTATGTAGATTCTCATGGGTACTTGCTCTTTCAAATAAACAAAAACATCTTTTCGCACCCCACACTTTCAAAAAGTTTTCAAACAAAACACTTCATACACTCTTGAGGACTGATACAAGAGTTACTTAGAAGTTTTCCAAACGAACTTTTTCAAAACCCACACACACTTGAAAAGCAAACAAATTTTTAAAACATAAGAGCAAGTACCTAAGAGCCCGTGGATAACCACAGATAGAAAGGGTGCTAACACCTTCCCTTTCTATAATCTACCTCCCGAACCGAGAAACATTCTCAAAGAAGGAATTTTGCTGTGCTTTTGTCCTTTCCATGTTGGAGAACATAAAAGACGGTGGCGACTCTTGCTTACCGCGACATTTCACGAACCAGCTTAAAAAAAAAGTCAATTCTATTTCCACCGATCACACAGGCTTTTTGAACAGGCTTCAGAGTTTGTGCTTGTTATGCTTGCTTAGATACAGGTTACAGGTTATGCAGTTTTTGGTTTGGTTCCAGGCTTGCTTCTGGTTTGAGGCAGTTTGAAGCTTGTTGGAGGCAGGCTGAAGCAATTTGTAAGCTTAGAGGTTATGGTTATGTGTTTACAGTTTGTGGCCTTTTTCTTTATGTGTTCTTTGTATTCTGCCCCCTTCTTAACAGTGTTGATTCTGTTATATTTATCTATCTCTAAGCCTGCCTAAAAAACTGTAAGCTTGCCTAAAAAACTGTAAGCCTGCTACTTTTCTCTCTCTTTCTCTCTCCACAGAAAAAGCATTTTTTATTGCTTAACTGTCCTTTTTTCTGAAAAAAGTGTTGGTTGGAAAATGATGAAGTGTTTTACAAGTTGCTTGTAACTTTTTGATTTTCCTCTGCATCTTTCCAGATTTCCTGCATTTGCTTTTTGTGTACTTGTTGACAGTTTTGATAGCTTTGATATCTTTCTTGACAGTTTTTGACAGCTTTGATATCTTTTGGTATCTTCTTTGACAGCTTTGACAGTTTGGTTTGCCATTGTTTACACTTGTGACTTGGTTTGGCATTTTCAGTTTGCACATGTGCAGTTTGTTTGAATTTGTAACTTGGCTGTTCAGTTTGCCTTGTTTGAATTTATGCATTTTTGTGCATTTTGTTTAACACGCTGCCTTGTATTTAATTAATTCATATGCTTGCAAACATATTTTCTTTCCCTCTTTGTGAACCAAGAAGAGAGTATTCTTGCGATTTGCAGAGAGGACGAACAAACTGATTCCGGCCAACACTTTTAATGATGAGTCTTTGATTAACTGTCTGAAAAATACCTTTTTTAATTCATCTGTGTTGACTTCTTCATTTTTTGTCTTTGCAGGCAAATATCAGTTGAGCAAAGGATGCAACAGTAGAAGATGAAGACTTCAAGAGATTTAGGATATAGTTTTATTTTATTTCTAATCATTTGTAATAACATTATTGTAAACACTGTAAATAAATTTACAGTATTCAAATAATATTTGTAACAAACAATTGAAAATGAATAAAAATCTTTTTTCAGTTAATTCTTTATTTCTTCTGCACTTGTTTATTTAATTACTTAAATTTCTTGAATTATAATAATTGGAAATTATCCAATAATTTTAACTTAGAAATTATAAATAATCAATAAACGTCGCATTCTTCTAGCCTTGTATTAACCAACAATAAGCCTGGCGTTCCAGATAACCAATAGCATTGCACAGTTAAACAAACAAACGTCCATACGCCTTTCACTTTACTGATTAAACCAACACTTCAAACTCTCAATCAGAATATGTGACAGTCAATTTGAAAAGAACTGTAGAATTAGTTCCTTCTGAGAATGTGTGCGCAAACCCTAATTCTGGATTTATTGTCAAAGAAACGTCCGCCTGATCAAACCCTGAGCCAAACTCAACCAAATCAATAGAAACCCTAAAAATCTGCTTGACTGATTCAAAACCAATAGAAAAACCCTAATTTTGTCTGACTGATGAGAAAAGTCTGTTTGACCGATTCTTAAGCCAATTTGAAAAATCAGGAAAAGCCCGAAGCTGTGATTTTTTTATGAAAAAAGAGAGAGGGCAAATTTTGGGGTACAACAACTGGCAACTTTGTTGTGGACTTTCTTAAAGTGGGGTTACCTTAAGGTTAGAACACATTTACTTGCTTTCATTGTTTGACTTGTATGCTTTGCATTATGGTTCTTTGTTTGAGTTTGAATCCTCTACCCGGATTTGGGATGCCTTATAGGTAAGTAGCAATACATTGTGGAAACTGTGCGGGGAATACCGACACGGTCTAAGCAATAGCTACGTTAGTGCGACATATTTGTGGGTACCGGTAGCCCTTGAGTAGTCAAGGAGAATACGGGGCCGCTGAGTGATGTCATGAAGCACTAATTTACTTTTAGAACCTTTACTTGACCAACTTGCCCGTTAGGACGTAGTGAGATGACCGACTTTGGTGCAGTCCAAAGTTGGTAGATACTCGATACTACACTCATTGAGGTTTGGTTTTAGGGATATTTCGGTCGCTATTAAAGAGACTCGCGCTGAAACAATGCCCAAGGAAACAAACTAGTAATATTAAGCTCCTTAGAACCGGGTTACTATTGCTAGGACAGGTTTGAGCCAACTAAATTTCAAGTGGGTACTTACCTATAAGACTCCATGCAAGCCTAAACCTAAGGACTTCTTTGTTTTGTTTGTATATATCTACCTGTACATAACATCATAACATCATAAACATCATAACATCATACTCATATTCACTAACCATTTCAAGGATCTTGGGATTTATCTTTGTTCTGTTTTGTAGGACATTAATTCTATTCACAGGAAAACTATTCAAGTCAACCTTGTAAGGATCCCTCCTCAGCTTAAAGAGCTAGCATCAAGGATTCCTGAAAATTCCCCATTCAACGAAAGACATGGTCGCCTACTAAACTTGGTCACCTCCAACACTGATGAAGATATGATGAAGGTGCTCTTCCAATTCTTTGATCCTCTACACCATTGCTTCACATTTACCGATTATCAACTTGTGCCAACTTTGGAAGAATTCTCCCAACTCTTAAGGATTCCCATTCTCAATCAACTAACTTTCAACAGTACGGAAAGAGATCTAAAGCCAGAAGATATTGCTCAAGCTCTACACTTGCAATCATCTGATATCACAACTAATTGGGAAACAAGGAGTGGTGTCAAAGGTTTCCTAGCAAAGTTATTGTTTGAGAAAGCCCAAAACTATTGGAACTCTTTAGATTTCCAAGCTTTTAAGGAAATTGTGTCTCTCCTCATCTATGGGATGGTTTTGTTTCCAAATCCTGACTAACTCATAGATGTGAACGCCATCAAAATCTTCATGTCTCCTAACCCGGTGCCTACTTTGCTTGGAGACGTCCTACATTCTTTTCACACTTGTACTATGAGGAAAAGAGGTATCCTTATGTGTTGTACTCCTCTCTTGGAAAGATGGTTTATTTCGCATCTTCCCCAATCTGTATTGAGGAACGAGCAAGGTTCAAGGTGGTAACATAGGTTGATGACACTCAAACATTTAGATATTCAATGGTGTTCCCGATCTATAGAGAATGTTACTATTGTCGACCGTTGTGGAGAATTCCCTAATGTCCCTTTACTTGGCCTCAGAGGAGGTATCACCTACAACCCTTGCTTAGCTTTAAGACAGTTTGGTTATGCCCGAAGGGATGGTCCACATGAGATGCTAATTCAAGGGTTAGTAGTTGACTACGAGAGTGACAATCAAGGTCATCGCCAGAGGTTTATCCAAGCCTGGAGGATGTTGAACAAGGTAGATAGAAAGACATTGGGGCACAAGAATTCCATCCCTATTGAGCCTTACCTAAAATAGGTACGAGCTCATGCTCAAAGTCTTATGATGTCTTACCCCTCCATTCTCCCGGTAATCATAGAGCCTGTTGTGGAAGGAGATGTTCCATACACTATCCTGCATCCTGACATGCCCACCTCTCTTGAAGACTTACAAAGGGATTGGATACAGCTCAAGGGGGAATGAGACACATTCGAGGCCCAATTCTACGCCAGCGAGAAGAAGAATCTGGAGCTCACCAAACAACTTCATGAGGAGCGGACTCTAAACGCCTACATCGCACCAAAGAGGATGCGGACAACCTTTTTATCTTAAAGTTTTTGTATTTCTTTGTAAGCCCAAAGATGCATTATGTACTCAAGCTTTAATTTATTAATATAACATGTGTTCCCTTTTTGTCTAAAGCAAATTTGAATCTTTAATTTCCTTGAAATCATTGCATATACATATCATCCATAACATTGCATAAGCAGGTACCATTACAGGTTTCTCATCTTCTTCGCTGTTTATTTCAGTAAAGATGTTTTCTGAACAAAGCATCAAAGATCTTCAGGAACAAAATGCCCAATTTCAACAGATGTTCATAACTCTGGCAAAAGGGCCGGAGGACTTGAAGGCCCTAATCCTGAAAGAGAAGAAGAAGAAGAAGAAGAAGCTTGTCGGTGCCCTCAATATGGGCAGAAGATTTAGGGGGCTGCTAAGGCAACTAGTCGATCTGACCTCCTCGTCCAAAGAAAGGGAAAATAAAGAGAGAGAAACAACATAGGGGAACCCTAGTCCTGAAGTCTCTGACAATGATACAGACTACAATAATGAGCAGTATCCTCCCACTGAGGATAGGTACAATAAGTTAGAGGATCGGTTAAGCGCTATGGATATCCAGAGAATACCAGGGCTGGATTTTGAAGAGATGGGATTGGTGTCTGGGGTAGTCATCCCACAAAAATTTAAAGCTCTGGTTTTCGCAAGGTATGATGGGGTGTCTTGTCCCAAGCTTCATCTCCGTTCCTATGCGAGGAAGATTCAGCCTCACACTATTGATAGAAACTTATGGGTTCACTTCTTCCAAGACAGTCTGTCAGGGACTCATCTTGAGTGGTTCTACCAATTGGAGGGAACCAATGTCCAAAACTGGGAGGATTTGGCTGCTACTTTTTATAAGCAGTATCAATACAACGCCGACCTTGCCCCCACCCGTACTCAACTTCAGAGTATGTCCATGGGTGCAGGTGAAGGCTTTAAGGACTATGCGCATAAGTGGAGAGATTTGGCTGGGAGAGTCCAACCCCCTTTGTCTAATAGGGAGTTGGTCGACATGTCTCTAGGGACACTGTCTTGTCCATTCTTCAACCATTTGATCGATAGCTCATCGGCTGGTTTTACTAAGCTGATATTAACTAGAGAGAGGGTAGAAGCTGGGACTCGGAGCGGTAAAATACAGAAAGATATCTCGTCAAGTTCAGCAAAGAAGCCCTTCATGGCTAAGAAGGAGGTCAGTGCTGTTTATAGCCCAAGAGGTCAAAGCCGAGCTGAGTACCGTTCAACGGTAGGTGCTGTGATGATACCTAGGCCTGCGACTACCCCACAACACAATAATCAACAAAGGGTGGAAAGACCACAAAGGAAGTTTACCCAGATTAACATGACATTGATAGAGGTTCTACCCCATCTACTGAGATCCAACTTGGCAACCTTGAAAGAGGCTCCCAAGAATCCTAATACCACCTCTCCTCGATATAATCCAAACGCTCGGTGTGCCTACCATTCTGAAAGTACTGGTCACGATACAAATGACTGCTGGGCTCTAAGAAATAAAGTACAAGATCTGATTGAAGCCAAGGAGATTGAGTTTGATGCTCCGGAGAAGCCCAATGTCATAACTGGTCCCATGCCTAAGCACAACTGTGGAGTTAATGACATTGATACTGATCTGTTCGTCACCTATGTTAATGAAGTTTCTACTCCTCTTATGACTGTTAAGAAAAATTTGTTGTTGGCAGGCTTATTTCCGGGCTGTGGTGAAGGTTGCCACATGTGTTCATCTCTGCCCTCTGGTTACTATTTGCTGAAAGTAGGTGATCAACGACTGATGGACAACAGAGAGATTTTGTTCGAAAAAACTTTGATTCTGACTGTTTCGTTTGAAGATGTTGCCATTATAACCATTTCCTCTAATCCTTCCAAGGTATCCTCTAAAAGACCTGTTAGGATTACACCTGCTCTAAGAATTGCTCCGTTAATAATCACTTTTCCTGGTCCTGTCCCATACGCCTCGGACAAAGCTGTCCCTTGGCATTACAGCGCCAATGTTTACTATCATGGCGTTAAACAAGATCTGAAGAATGAAGAGGCTGATCCCGATATCAGTAACATTGTCGGGACAAGTAAGATTACCAGAAGTGGAAGGGTTTTCTCTCCCGAGATTTCCCCGAAGACTGTCAATAAGCCTGTTGTTATTTCACCTGCTTTTCCTACCAGTACTTCAACTACTACTCCTGTTCTTACTCCAATTGTTACTCCTGTCGTCGAGTCATCTAGGACTCGAGGCAAAGAAGCTATAGGTGAGCCTGCCCGTGAGCCTGCCCGGAAGGAGGCACCTAGAAAGATTGTCATAGAAACCTCTAAGAAAGAGATAGAGGAAATATTAAAAATAATTAAAAAGAGCAACTACAATGTGGTCGAGAAGCTGGGGCAGACCGCCTCGAAGATATCAATGTTGTCTCTGTTGCTGTGTTCCGAGGCCCATGCAAAGGCTTTGATTGCATTCCTAAAGACTGCACATGTGCCACAGGAAACTTCAGACGTTCAATTCAAAGACTGTGTGGCCAGTTTAACTGCTGACAATGGGCTGGGCTTTTCAGATGCCGACTTAACGCTAAAAGGGAGGAAGCATAATGATGCTCTGCACGTCTCAATAAAATGCAGGGTAACCACTTTGGCTCATGTGCCAGTGGATACTGGGTCTTCACTGAATGTTCTGCCTAAGAAGGCTCTTGATCGGCTGGATTGTGAGAGCTTGACCTTAAAGCCTAGTAACATTATGGTAAGGGCTTTTGACGGGTCGAAGAGAATGGTGAATGGAGAGGTGAACATCCCTGTCAAGGCAGGCTCTCAGACCTTTGAGTCCACCTTCTATGTGATGGACATCAGGACATCATACTCTTGTTTTTTGGGTCGTCGTTGGATCCATGAAGCTGGGGTTGTTACTTCTACACTACACCAAATGTTGAAGTATCAGGTGAAGGGGAAGATAGTCACTGTGCATGGAGAAGAGGAGTATATGGTGAGCCACCTGAACTCCTTCAGGTACGTAGAGGTGGACGAGGAATTTATAGAGACGCCTTGTCAAAACTTTGAAGAGGTTCCCCAGATCTTGGCGTCAACTGAGACCACTACCAACACCAAACCTCTGCTAAAGATGGCTTCTCTTAAGGACGCCGGAGCAGTAGTTAAAGAATGGGCTTAAAGGGCTATTCAGCGCGCTCGAGTTGGAGGACCTCCCCTATGCACTAGCAATCGAGGGGTCAATGCTATCGAAGACAGTGAGGAAGACTTTGATATTAACAACTGGATTTAACCGACTACTAAAGGTGGATCGAGTAATTAGACGGCCAGAGATTTTATACCAGTTTCTTTTAATCCGCAGTAATTGTCTTACTTGTGTTATGAATTTGCAATGAACAATTTTTAACTTTTTGGCCTTGTGCCTTACCTGAGGCACAATGGTTCCATCTGTGAGGGTTATTATATGTCATCAATAATGAATTGGACATTCCTTGCATACAAATTTTGCGTTCTCTAATTTTCTTTTCTGTTTTTACTTTATCAATACAGCTATACTCTCACACACACTCACGTATCAAACTGCAGATCCATATCCACTCTGGATCCCATTGATAACAGTTCTGCTATTTCCAGTTATGACTTCGAAAATCTGATCAACCAAGCCGAGGAAGAAGGTGAGGAAGATTGTGAGGTGCCTGAAGACTTGCTAGACCGTTACAACAGGAAGAAAGGGCCATACAGCCCCATGAAGAGCCAGTTGAGACAATGAATTTGGGTACAGAGGAAGACATAAAAGAAGTCAAGATCGGAACAAATGTAGAGGCTAATGTCAAACAGAGGTTGATACAGATGTTGCACGACTATGTTGAGATCTTTGCCTGGTCATATGAAGACATGCCTGGTTTAGACATTGATATTGTGGTACATCGTCTGCCAACTAAAGAAGATTGTTCTCCGGTTAAACAGAAGGTCCGCCGTATGCACCCTGAAATGTCAGAGAAGATCAAGGTAAAGGTCATGAAGTAGTTCAACGCATGGTTCTTAGTTGTTACCTCCTATCCGTAGTGGGTTGCTAACGTTGTTCCGGTACCTAAGAAGAACAACAAGGTATGAATGTGCGTGGATTATAGAGGTCTGAAAAGGGCAAGCCCCAAGGATGACTTCCCGCTTCCTCACGTTGATGTTCTGATCGAAAACACCGCACAACATAAAATCTTCTCCTTCATGGATGGTTTCTCTGGCTACAACCAGATCAAGATGGCTCCTGAAGACATGGAGAAGACAACCTTCGTCACACAGTGGGGCACCTTCTGCTACAAGGTGATGCCTTTTGGGTTGAAGAATGTTGGGGCAACTTATCAGTGAGCCATGGTCACTTTGTTCCATGATATGATTCACCGTGAGATCGAGGTTTATGTTGATTACATGATAGCCAGGTCTCAAACTGCAGAGGAACACCTGTATCATCTACAAAAGTTGTTCAATAGGTTGAAGATATACAAGTTGAGGTTGAATCTGAACAAGTGCACCTTCGGGGTAAGGTCTGGTAAGCTTCTGGGTTTCATCGTCAGTGACAGAGGTATTCAGGTAGACCCCGCAAAGGTAAAGGCCATATAAGAGATGTCGGCTCCCCGTACAGAGAAGGAAGTTAGAGGTTTCTTGGGACGCTTGAATTATATCACCAGATTCATTTCACATCTAACTGCTACTTGTGAGCCCATCTTCAAGCTTCTGAAGAAAGATCAAGTGGTAAAGTGGAATGGCGAATGCCAGACTGCCTTCGAAAGGATCAAAGAATATATTCAAGAACCGCCAATTTTGATGCCTCTGGTTGAAAGAAGACCTTTGATATTATACTTAACGGTGCTAGACAATTCAATGGGGTGTGTCCTGGGGCAGCATGACGAGTCTGGTCGAAAAGAGAATGCAATATACTACCTTAGCAAAAATTTTACCGACTGTGAGACACAATACTCACTGCTCGAGAAAACTTGTTGCGCTTTGGCATGGGCTGCTCGCTGACTAAGACAGTACCTGCTGACTCACACTACTCTGTTGATATCTCAGGTGGATCCAATCAAATAGATCTTCGAGAAGCCCACACTCTCCAGAAGAATAGTGAGATGGAAGATGATCTTAACTGAATACGATATACAATATACAACCCAGAAAGTAATTAAGGGGAGTGTACTGGCTGATCATTTGGATCATCAGGCCGTGGATGACTACCAGTCCATGAATTTTGAGTTCCCGGACGAGAATATTATGCTCGTGACTGACTACGAAGGACCTGGACCGGATGAAGGACCCAAGGAGGGATCCCGATGGACTATGTTTTTTGACGGAGCTTCGAACGCACTCGGTAATGGCGTTGGAGCCGTAATCATATCTCATGAGGGCTGTCATACTCCTTTCACTGCACGACTATGTTTCAACTGCACTAACAATATGGCAGAGTATGAAGCCTGCATCATGGGTCTCAAAGCCGCTATTGACCTTAGGATCAAGTTCTTAAATGTCTTCGGGGATTCAGATTTAGTGATAAGTCAGATTAAAGGTGAATGGGATACGAAACATCCAAACCTCATCCCATACAAAGAGCATGTACTAACATTACTCTCACACTTTGAGAAAGTAACCTTTGAACATTTCCCACGAGAGGAGAATCAGTTAGCGGACGCGCTAGCTACCATGTCTTCTATGTTCAAAGTCAGGTGGAACAATGAAGCTCCACGGATCACCATTGAGAAGTTGGATGAACCGGCGCATTTCTGCGAGATCGATACTGAAGAGGTAGCAGATAAGCCTTGGTTTCATGAAGTCAAAAGGTATCTCGAGGCTCAAGAGTATCCCGAAGGAGCATCTGTTAATGATATGAAGTTTCTGAGAAGGTTCGCTGCGAAATTCTTCCTCAATAATGGAATCCTCTATAAGCGCAACCATGACTCTACTTTATTACGATGTGTAGACAAGAGCGAAACAGAGAGGATCATGACAGATCTACATGAAGGTACCTTCGGAACCCATTCCAGTGGACATACCATGGCTAAGAAGATCCTACGGGCAGGAGACTACTGGTCTACTATGGAAGCAGATTGTTATCAGCACTCCCGAACTTGTCATAAGTGCCAAATTTATACTGATAAGGTGCATGTGCCTCTGGTTCCTTTGAATGTCTTGACATCTCTGTGGCCCTTTACAATGTGGGGCATTGACATGATCGGAGAAATTAGCCTACCGCTTCCAATGGGCATCGCTTCATCCTAGTGGCCATCGATTACTTCACGAAATGGGTTGAGGCGGCCTCCTTTGCTACCGTTACCAAGAATGTTGTGGTGCAATTTATCAAGCATAACCTGATCTGTCGGTATGGTTTGCCAAAGAGAATTATCACCAACAACAATACGAATCTAATAACACGATGATCACCGAGCTCTGTAAATAATTCAAGATACAACATCATAACTCTTCTCCCTACCGGTCGAAGATGAATGACACTATTGAAGCGGCTAACAAGAACATCAAAAAGATCATAGAGAAGATGACAGTGACATAAAAAGACTGGCATGAGATGTTACCATTCGCTCTTCATGGGTACCGTACCTCAGCACAGACGTCGACAGGGGAAACACCCTACTCTCTAGTATATGGCATGGAGGAATTCCTACCCATCGAGGCCCAGATTCCTTCTTTAAGGATTTTGAAAGACGCGAATTTGAACAAAGACGACTGGATCCAGACCCGACTTGATCAACTAAATCTGATCGACGAGAAGAGACTTACTGCTGTCTGTCATGGTCAGACATATCAAAAGCGAATGATCAAGGATTTTAACAAAAAAGTCAGACGGCAAGAGTATCAAGTCGGGGATATAGTAATCAAGCACATCATACTGCCGCAAGGTGATCCCAGGGGCAAATGGACTCCCACCTACGAAGGGCCATTTTAATTAAGAAAATTTTCTCGGGTGGAGCCATGATTCTAACCACCATGGATGGTGACGACCTCCCTCACCCTATCAATGCAGACATAGTAAAAAGATACTACGCATGATAAAAGACCCGCTAGGTTGACTGGCCTAGGAAAAAATAAGGGCTTCCCGACGAACCAAAAGGGTTCGGGAAAAAATAAGGGATGAAAATGAAAAATTTGTACACCCGACAAGTCGAAAACCTGAAAAGGAGGATTGGGCAAAAAAGGGTATCTCGGTGGACTGAAAACCCGAAAGGGCGGTCCAGGCAAAATTTAGGGATGTAAAGCGTATCACTATATCCCATTGGATCACCTTGCGATCAGACCTCAGTATCAACTATCAAGCTCAAACGACACTGATCAATCTAGTCAGCTTCGGACAAGCAGCAAAGTGATGAGACGCTCGAAGACATAGCGGCAATAGCAGAATTGGAACCCAATGGGATTGTTGTACATAGCTGTTTTATTTTTACATAGTATTGTATAACTTCTAATTTTACGGCGACATTATCTTACTAGAGCGTCAGTCTCCTTGTACAAAAATGCTTATTACAGGCCAACTTCGAGAAATCAATACAAATCATTTTTAAAAAAAATTATGAGTTTTTCTTTTCTATTTTGTTTTGAAAGAACGTCCAATGGTTTATTATTGACATATGCATTTGAACATGATTTTTACTCACAAATGTTTGCATAAGAAACGAAAAGACAATTTCTCGGAGCTTAAGAAATAGGGGCAAAAGCAAGAATGTCAAAACCCGACAGTTACTCTATCCAGTCGGTACCCGGGTCAGAGACAACTTTGAAGCATAATCATCAGTGCATACGACCTTGTAACATCTGTACTTCCCCACAGAGTAAATTTAATCAAAGAATTTATATCAGTTCTCTTAAAACATGAAGTAATCTCCCTAGCCAGGGTCATCCAGAAACCTGACGTCTATATCCCCCAGCCGAATTTCATAATCGTGAGCGGATCATCATAAATTTTTATCTCCCCAAGAAAAGTTTATTTCTTTGGATACAGAAGCTCAATCCCCAACAGAGCTTATTACTTCAGCTACGGAAGTCCACCTTCCAACATAGTCATTCCCCCGTAGAGCTATTCTCATACAGAGTCTCTCCTAGGCAGAATATTCACAAACAACAAAGATCAAATCTCTGGCGCAGTCATTTCCGTTCACCATCCCCAACGGAAGTAGAAGAATCACAGTCAGGAATGCTATACTCTCTAGCAACAATCAGGGATTTATTTTCCCAGACTCAGACATGTCGCAATAGCATTTTATGTTCATACATCATGACGTGCGCATACATATTGCATACAGCATAATCTCATTTATTTTGAGAACATCATCACACAATGCATATCATGCATTGCATATAATTAATCCTGTACCTTTTCAGGAAATATGGTTATCGTCAATGTTGTACCCCAAAATTTGCCCTCCCATATTTCCTCAAGATTTGTCAAAAATAATTCTCAAATTGCTCAAGATTGCTCAAGGATTGCACAGTCCAAATACCTCCTAAGCCAGCTGAAATTAGGGTTTTGGTTCTTTCAAGGAATTGGAGGTTTTCAATGGCTCAATCAAGTCTCATAGGCCTATATGCATTCTCAAGCACCTACATGCCAAGTTTCAAGACTCACAGTGCCAATTTGCCTAGTCAAAAGCCTCATTTGACCTACAATCAACTGTAGGGGCAAAATGGTCATTTTGCAGTCAAAAGTCAGATTTTTTGGCAACATCTTATTTTGAGTTCACAATCATCATTTGATCAAGTCTTGATCATGATTCCACAAGAATAGCTCAAAAATCATCAAGATGCAAAAAGTTACTATTTTTGGACAGTAGAAAAGTCAACTGTATCTTGGCTAGGGCATAACTTTTTCATGGTTTGTCAGAAAAATTCCATCCAATCCTCATTTTGAAGGGGATGCCATTTCCTACAACCCATCTTCACATTCCAAGTCCAAGAAATGCTCTCACAAAAAGTTATCAATTTCTACATTATAGGTCAAATTCAAAAGTCAACAAAAATGCACTTTAAGTCAAAGACCATAACTTGAGATTGGTATATCCAAATGACATGGGACCAAAGGCATTGGTTAGAGGACTTCAAGACCTTTCCAAAATGTCCAAGAACATGGTCATATGATCAAAATTGAGCAAGATATGCATTGGAGAAGTTGGGAAATTTTTATGAATTTGCAAAAGTCAACTTTGCTCAAAACACCTTATTTTTGCTAATTGGCCCCAAATCTCTTCTTGAAACTTCATCCATGACTTATGCACGACCCATCAAGCTTAATGGAATTTATTTTATTATTTTTATTGATTAATTGGATTTTTAATTAATATTAATTCATTTAATTAATTTAAATTGTAGGAAAATGCAAGATTTGATTTTTTTCAATCTTTTTGTAAAGCAAATATGGTCAGGATATGCTATAAATTTCGTGCTCAAAGTCAAAGATGCAAAATATCCAAAATTGGCAACTTTGTTCAATCATGAAAATGCAAAAAGATTTGATTTTCAATCAAAGATCAAATCATCAATTCAATGGATTCTTGCTCAAGTTTTGACCTAATTCCATTCCTCTATATATATACAAGCAAACCCTAATCTCATACACGTGAGGAAAGCTGCAGAAAAGCCATAACATATTAAAAAATTTCCAAGAAAAACTCAAAACTGATTTTTGTTTTCTAGGGCGATTCAAATTTTTTTGTTGATTCTAATACCTTGCAGGAGTTCTCAGGAACGATTTACGATCAAATTCCAATACCAAAGCTCAAGGAATCGTCCATTACAGAACCACGGTTTGCCATTTTTTTTCCAAAATCGTATTGCCTAATTCATGAGCATTTAACATGATTTCTTGTTTGTTTTGCATTGCTAGAACCCATATGAAGCTAATGATATCGTTTAATTGGATTATAATGCACTGAATCAAAGAATGCCATGAACGATTTTCTAGGGTTTCCAAGCTTTGAATTAGGGCTTTATGAACCAAGAAAAATTAGGACCAGTGATACATATGGTTGGAATCTTTGAACCAAGACGAACAAGACTGACCATTCGCGAAATATTTATATAAACCACATTGCTAATCGCTATTTTTCCTCGTAGCATATTGTGGGGGTTAAAACCCCCCGCTATCTAATGTTGTTTTTACAGGTACAATGAGGAAGACGATGATGTGTTAATACTCCATTGGCCGGTTTGAAAAATACGCGCGTTTTGTTTTGTTTTCAACATATGGTTTATTTTTCATATATAATATTCTCTCTCTATCCTAATAACAATTAAAGCAGGTGGTTGGAGTGGTTAAGGCATGGGCATGTGAGCGTTGGGACCTGGGTTCGAATCCCAGGTCCCCCAAAATTATTATTGCTATTTTCTTGCAGCTTATCCAGTATACCTCAGGCCTTGAGGTCCACCATGTGCTTCATCTCTCCAAGCGCCAGATGTCCCCAGACATGAATCCAATGGTCCTGAGTGGAAGACCATCATACTCCTAGTCAACACGCGCCATGGAGAATCAAAAAAGTCAATGTGGCTGGAATATTTGTTGGGCCTGGAAATTGCATCATACACCTCCTAACCTGGCCCATCACCCCTGGTTTCATTATTTCTTTTCTTCTTTTATATTTTTTCTTTTAATTGTTTTATTATTAATTATTATTATTATTATTTAATTAACCCAAATTAACTTTTTCATAATAAAAATCAGAAAACTAAAATATAATATTTTTTCTTAATTAAAATTAATTTCACCTTTAATTAGTTATTTTTGTAATTAAATGCTAACACAATTAATTTAGTTCTTTAATTAGGTTAACTTTAATTATTTTCATAATAAATAAAATCCACATAGAATTAGGGTTTTTATTAACTTGTGACTTTTTTTCCTTGAAACATAAAAAACCAAAAATATTTCTTTTAATTAATTAATTAGTTTTAGGTTTAATTTAATTAATTGCAAAATAATAACAAAAACTTCTTTCTTTCTAAAAAAAAGGGTCAAAATCCTAAGAACTTCTCCGATTCAATTTTTTCTCGCGCATATTCTTTTTGACTCGTATTTTTGATCATTATTATGTAATTGTTCCGAGGATGTAATAGCTTTAATTAGGACTTTTTATCGCTTTTATTTAATTTTCCGCAATTTATTTTTCAAGGGTTTGTTTTTGGCGATGTAAATACCCGACGCCTTGTAATAACTTAGTTTACTTTCCTGCAAACTATTAACTGTTAGATGTATGTTAACTAGGCTATGCATGACAAGACTTATCTCTGAAATTAAAATCAACCCGTAGCTCACCATAATATGTGCAAAGATAACTTAACTGAATCCTGACACACTCGCACATGCCACTCCTAGGGTACGCCTCACTTGGTTGCCTCGACGTGGTCATTGAGTATAGGGTGTTTTAGAGGTCGCCCTTCTGTCTAAAGATCTAAGTTGCCTCGAAACGGTTGCCTCGGGTAAAACGATCTAAGACACTAGGGTTACCGCTAAGGCGTCCTACCATTGCTTTAGCGACCACCTGTCCCTATAATCGAATTGACCCGAAAACTCCAACGACGGTGCTACCTACTTCCTAATAGTGGGATAGTACTGTCTAAAGGACATTTACACAGCTTAATTTCTTTTGAGTAGGTAGATTTCTCCTAGGTACTTGCTCTTTCAAAACAATAAAAATACTTTTCGCACCTACACTTTTCTGACAAAAGTTTTCAACAAACACTTCATACACTCTTGAGGACTGATACAAGAGTTAAATCGAAGTTTTCAAACGAAACTCTTTTCAAAACCCACAAACACAAGAAAAGCAAAACTTTTTGAAAACATAGTGAGCAAGTACCTAAGAGCCCGTGGATAACCACGTATAGAAAGGGTGCTAACACCTTCCCTTTCTATAATCTACCTCCCGAACCGAGAAACATCTCGAAAAGGAATATTGCTGTGCTTTTGTCCTTTCCTTGTTGGAGAAAATAAAAGGCGGTGGAGACTCTTGCTTACCGCGACATTTCGCGAACCAGCATTAAAAAACAGTCAGTTCTATTTCCACCGATCACAGTCAACAATTCCAACAGTTCAAGATTAAACCTATAAGCCCTACTATCCAGGCTCTCATCTCGAAGTAACCCTAATATCCATGTTCCTTCTTATAGCCCTACTATCCAGACTCTCATCTCGAAGTAACCCTACAACCTAGGTTCCTTCTCATAACCCTACGATCCAGGTTCCTTCTCATAGCCCTACTATCCAGACTTTCATCTCGAAGTAACCCTACTATCCAGGTTCCTTCCCATAAGCCCTATTATCTAGGCTTTCATATCGAAATAACCCTACTATCCAGGTTCCTTCCCATAAGCCCTACTATCCAAGCTTTTATCTCAAAGTAACCCTACTATCTAGGTTCCTTCCCATAAGCCCTACTATCCAGGCTTTTACCTCGAAGTAACCCTACGACCCCGGTTCCTTCTTATAGCCCTACTATCCAGGCTTTCATTTCGAAGCAACCCTACTATCCAGGTTCCTTCTCACAGCCCTACTACCCAGGTGTTGTACCCCAAAATTTTCCATCCCATATTTCTCAAAACATTTCAAGAAAGATTTTCAAGTTGCTCAAGGAAGTCCAAGGGTTGACCAGACAAGCTCCCTTCTAAGGCAGTCTACCTTAAATTATGGTTTCATGTTGCATCCAGATACTTGAGTCCAAGGGATCCCAAAGTCTCACCATTATCCTAATATGTTCTCAAGATCATCCATGTCAAGTTTCAAGCCCTACAAAGAAAGTTTGCCCAGTCAATTGCTCAAAGGCCTAAAAATCGACTGTGCTAAGGCAAAAGTCAATTGTGGCCCACATACAGTCAAACTTCAAGATTTTTGGTCAACATCCTCATTTTGAAGTATATTTCATTATTTGATCAATGATTGATCATGATTCATCAAGGATTGCTCATAATTCATCAAGAACCAAAAGTTGTTAAATTAGGGTTTTGTAGGAAAAGTCAACTCAACTTTGACCAAGAATAACTTTCTCATACTTTATGAGAAATGACCCATACAAAGCTCATTTTGAAGAGGATGAAATTCCTTACAATTCATCTTCATCTCCCAAGTTCAAAATATGCACTCACAAGAAGTTATGAATTTAGACATTATAGGTCATTTTGAAAATTCAACAAAAACACCTTTTTTGTCAAAGCTTCATAGATGAGAATGGAATATCAAATTGAGATGTGACCAAAAGGGTTGCTTAGAGGACATCTCAAGCTTTCTAAAAATTCCAAGAACAACTTCAAAGAGTCAAAATTGAGGAAGTTATGCTTTAGTGAAGATGACCCTTTTTGCAAAATTGCCAAAAGTCAACTATGCCTAAAACTTCAAATTTTGCCAAATGGGCCGAATCTTTTGCACTTGTTTTGAGTTGGCAACATGGTCCACGAGCCCTAGCCTTTGCCACTTGTCATTATCTTATTTATATTATTTATTTTTATTTTTATTTGAATTAAATCATTTTAAATTAAAACAAATCATATAAAATCCAAAACATTGAAATTCAAAGATCTTGTGCTTGTTTCAGGTCTTAAATTCCAGCTAGCATGAGATCAAATTCGTCTAAAGGCATGGTGTGCACAAAAAGATTGGATTAGGCCTATTTTTTGAAAGATTTTAAGGTGAATCAAATCAAGATCAAGGACATTGATGGAGGAAGATTGAGGCCAGGTTTTCAACCCTAATCTATTCTTCAATACTTATAGAAGGAAGGAAGACCTAAAACGAGGCTAGAGGCAGGCGCAGGAATTAGAACAAAAACTTGAAAAAACACCAAAAAGTGAAAACACGAATTCACACTTAGAGGCCAATTCAAGACCCTTGGACCATTCCAATCACTTCCTGGGATCCCTAGCAAGCAAACGCAATCAAGAACAAGCGTTCCCAAGCCCTATATCTCGCTATAAGCCCATCACGACATTGCTTATTTATTGAATTCGGTTTGCATGATTTAGACATTGATAGCATGAATTAATGATATATTCTTGATCGCCATCATGTTTGCAAGCTTCCTGTAAAATTTGATTGCATTTTCATGGCTTGTATTGGATTTCACCATAGCTAGGGTTTTATGGTTCAATTTAGTATTTTCGTTTACCGGCAAAATTATGCCATGAAAGGGCCACCATTATACTCAGGAGGTCCAGACGAATTGATTGGTGGCCCTAGTTTTCGTTTATCTTGCTCATGGTTGGTTTTAAGAGAACGCAGGCTGTAGCTACGAACAAACGTTCGTAGGTAAAAGTTTGGAACTTTTACCAATAGATCCAAGGAGGAAGATGACAAGCTGGCAAATAACCATTGGCTTGTTCAAATTTCCGCTTGCTGAATTGATATATGTGGCCTTTTTAATATTTGATTATTATTTTGTATTATTATAACAACTAACACAATTGGCCTAGTGGTAGCCAGACAAGTGTTAAGGCGTTGGGGAGCTTGAGGTTAGGGGTTCGACCCCTGCCTCTAACATTTGCATTTTTCTTAATTTCTTCCTACAGATCTCACCCGTACACAAGCCAGGGGACTACCATACATCCTCATTATCCAACCATTGGACCTCCTGGAAGCTAGATCTGAAGGCTAGCATGTGAGAGACCACCATGGGGCCTAGTCAAAGCAATGCACTGGATGCAAAAAGTCAAACATGGACACCCTTGGGCTTGGGTCAGATTGCTTCTCACACCCTCCCAAATTGCTTTGTTCAGGCCCAAATCTCTTCTTTATTCTTTTTATTTTTTTTATTAATTTATTTATTTTATTTACTAACACAAAATTAATTATTTTCTTTTATCAAAAAATCACAAAAAATAGTACTTTTCACAAATTAGGTTTAGATTTTATTTTTTATCAAAAAAAAAAATTAATTAAATTAGATTTTAATTTTAGGTAAACTTTAATTTCTTTTTGCAAATAAATTAAAAATAATTAGAATAATTAGGTTTTTGTTTCTAATTTAACTATAATTTCTTTTTTTTCCTAAAAATAACCAAAAACACCAAAATAGGCCATGTAATTATTTTCATTAATTAATTTAATTTACTAATTAATTTAGTATTTAATTTAAAACCTAATTATTTTCTTAAAAAATATTAAAAACAACAAAAAAACAATTTTCTTTTGATTAGGTTAGAAGGGTCAAAACCCTAATTTCTTCCCGGTCTTAATTTCATCGCACGCTTTATTATTATTTTTATCCATATTAATATAACTGTTCACAAGTTATAATAGTTAATTAGGACGTTTATTTTCATTTATCACTTTATTATTTAAGGGTTTGTTTTTGGCTTTGTAAATACCCGAAGCCTTGTAATAGCGTAGTTTAATTTCCGCACTTTTAATTCCACAAAATGTTAAACTGTTAGATGTATGATATTAGGATGCATGACAAGAATGTATGTAAAACTTTAACACAGTTAGATAACCCTAAAATGTGCAAAGACAAATAATCTGAAATTGAATCACTCGCACATGCGCACTCCTAGGGTACACTCCCACTTGGTTGCCTTCGGTAAACGGTCATTGAGTATAGGATATTTTAGTGGTCGTCCTTTTGTCCAAAGATCAAATTTGTCTCGGAATGGTTGCCTCAGATATTGTTGCCTCGAATAATTGATCTAAGACATTAGGGTTACTACTAAGACGTCCTAACATTTCTTTAGTGACCGTACATCCCTCTTCGAATTGACCCTCAAATTCCAATGACGGTGCTCCCTACTCACTAATAGTGGGATATCATTGTCTAAAGGAAACAAGAACAAAAACATTCTTTTTTCGAGTAGGTAGATGCTAGTAGGTACTTGCTCAAAATCAAATCTTTTCCACACTTACACTCTTTCAAAACAACTTCGTAACACTCTTGAAGACAGAAGCAAGGGTTAAATCGAAGTAAAACAAAAACTTTTTCAAATCAAACACACACAAGTAATTTTGAAAATGATGAGCAAGTACCTAAGAGCCCGTAGATAACTATAGATAGAAAGGGTTTTAATACCTTCCCTTTCTATAATCTACCCCCCGTACTCAGAAATATCTCAAAAAAGGAATTTTCTGTGCTTTTTTCCTTTCCTTGTTGGATAAAATAAAAGTCGGTGGCAACTCTTGCTTACCGCGACATTTTGCAAACATAAACGCAAAATGCAAACCAGCAATCCTAAAAACAGTCGCGGTTCTGGCCACTGTATCACAGAACTGGCGACTCTGCCTTGGAGTTAATAAGTGGGGTGTACCTTAGGATTAGTTCACCATATTATTTTCAATTTATTGGTTTGTTTGCTTTATCTTTGTGGGTTTTGTATCAGAGTTACTATAGATCCTAACCTGGATCTGGGGACACCTTTTAGGTAAGTAGCAATAGACTATGAGGGAACTGTACGGCGTAGACCGATACGGTTGAAGCAGTAGCTACGTTGATGTGGCACATTAGTTGGTACCGATATCTCTTGTGGAGGAACAAGGAGAGTATATGGCTGATATATGGGTCATTAAGCATCAACTGACCTTAGAACCTATAATTGACCAACTTGGCCTTAGAAAGTAGCAGGATGCTACACTCATTGAGACCATACTCTCGAGATGGTTCCGGCTGCAAGAAAAGATTGCGTGACTGGAATTATGACCGATGAAGGATGGTCAGTGATATTGAGAACCTCTAGAACCCGGTTACTATTATTAGGACAAGTTGAACCAACTAAACTGCAAGAGGGTAGTACCTAGACTCCATGCAAGCTTAAACTTAAGGGCTATTGTATGAATTGTTTGCCCTTACCATGTTTGCTATCTGTGATACATGTGGTGTGTTTTTTATCATGACATCATGCATCATAACATCAAATGCATATTTCATTAGACTAACCATTTCAAAGACTGAGTGGATTCATCTTTGTTCTGCTTTGCAGATCATGGCTTCTATGCGCAGAAATACCATTTGAGTCAACTTCGTTCAAATCCCTGCTCAACTTAGAGAGTTGGTTTCAAAAGTTCCTGATACTTCTTCCTTTGTTAGAAGACATGGTCATATCATTAGCTTGGCCACTTCAAGGTTGGATGAGCAAATGATGAGCGTGTTGTTCCAGTTCTTTGACCCGTTGCATCACTATTTCACCTTCCCGGACTATCAGTTAGTCCCTACTTTGGAGGAGTTTTCTGATTTACTGGGTATATCTATTCTAGAGCAGACACCTTTTACAGGTTTGGAGATAGCTCCGAGGCTAGAGGATATTGCTTCAGCCCTACATATAAAAATGGTTGATGTAGCATCTAACTGGGAGACTCGGAGTGGGGTTAAAGGTTTCTTGGCTAAGTTTTTGATCGATCAAGCTCAACAGTTCTGGGATAGTTTAGACTTTCAAGCATTTGAAGACATTCTGGCTCTCCTCATCTACAGCTTGGTTCTTTTCCCAAATCCGGATGCCTTCATAGATGTGAACACAATCAAGATCTTCATGTCTCGTAACCCAGTGCCTACTCTGTTAGGTGATATTCTACATGCTCTCTATACCCGTACTGTGAGGAGAAGGCGAACTCTCATGTGTTGTACACCGCTGCTGGCGAGGTGGTTTATTTCTCACCTCCCCAAGTCTGTATTGAAGAATGAGGAAGGTGTAGGTTGGGCTTATAGAATCATGTCCCTTGCTCATACAGATATCCTTTGGAGTTCTAAGGATATGGAAAGGGTAGTTGTCATTGATCGATGCGGGGAATACCCTAATGTTCCTTTACTTGGAATTCGAGGGGGAATAACCTATAATCCTTGTTTGGCTTTACGACAGTTTGGATGAGCTCGGAGAGATGGTCCCCATGAGCTGCTGCTTACAGGCATTGTCTTTGACTACAAGGGGGATGTTGAGGGACATCGCCGCAGGTTTATACGAGCCTGGGACAGGGTGAACATGTCTGATCCACATGAGCTAGGATTGAAGACTTCCCTCCCGATGCAGCCTTACCTCCAGTGGGTTCGAGCCCGTGCTCAAAAGCTAGGGATGCCATATGAAGCTATTTTGCCGGTGATTGTAGAGCATACTGATGAAGCAGGTGTTCCTTATACAGTCCTCCATCCCTACATGCCTATTGATCTGGGAGCATTGAAGAGATCTTGGATCCAGTTGAAGGAAGAAAGGGATACCTACAGAGAGAAGTATCATGAGCAGGAACGAAAGATCTTGAAGCTTATAAGGCAACTTGAGAATGAGAGGACAATCAACGATTATGTCAGCACGAAGGGAAAATGACCATGGGATTTCTGATGTCTTTTATTGTTTCTAGTTTAGATTTGCTTTTCAGTATTTCTTTTGTAATGCCTTAAAGGAATTTGTTAAACATTGTTACCAGTTTTATCTAATAAAGTGTGTTTTATTTTGGTTTAAAAATTTGAATCTCCCTAAGTCTTTGAACTCATTTCATACGCATTCCATTCCCATGCACCTCATTACAGGTACCCTTACAGGTTTCTTATCTTCTTCGCTATTTATTTCAGCAATCATGTCTTCTGAAACACCTACTGATCAAGATATTAAGGCTCTTCAGGCTCAGAATGCTCAATTCTAGGAGTTGTTCCTGAACTTGGCCAAAGGGCAGCAAGATTTGAAGACTCTCATCTTGAAGGACAAGAAGAAGAAGAAGAAGAGGGTGTGGTTCTACTAAATATGGGTCACAGATTCAGGAACAATTTACGACAGGAAGCTGATTTATCCCATTCATATGGAGGGGGAGAGAATCAAGAGGAAAGAAAGGGTCCTAGCCCTGTAGTTTCCGACAATGACACTGACTTTGATGAAGACCAGTATCCTCCGGCTAAGAATAGGTATAAGCAACTCGAAGACTGGCTCAGTGCAATGGAAATTCAGAAGATACCTGGTTTGGACTTTGGCGATTTTGGATTGGCATATGGGGTGGTGATCCCGCACAAATTTAAAGCTCCTGTCTTTGCAAAGTACGATGGGGTCCCTTGCCCAAAACTACACCTCCGCTCGTATGTCAGAAAGATTCAACCATATACTGCTGATAGGGACCTGTGGGTTCATTTCTTTCAAGATAGTCTGTCAGGGACTCAACTTGAATGGTTCTATCAACTTGAAGGAGCTAATGTCCACAACTGGGAGGACCTTGCTGCTGCTTTTTACAAGCAATACCAGTATAATGTCGACCTTGCTCCCACGCGTACTCAACTTCAGGGTATGTCTATGGGTGCGAGTGAAGGTTTTAAGGACTATGCTCAGAAGTGGAGAGATCTTGGTGGAAGAGTACAACCCCCTCTGTCTGATAGGGAGTTAGTGGATATGTTTCTTGGGACTTTGTCTGGTCCATATTTCAATCATTTGATCGGTAGTTCATCGTTTGGGTTCAATGAATTGATTATGACTGGGGAGAGAGTTGAAGCTAGTATTAGAAGTGGAAAGATACAGAAAGGTGCTTCGTCAAGTACAAAGAAGAAGCCTTTCAAGAAGGAATCTAGTGCAGTTTACAGCTCGAGGAGCCAAAATCGACCTGAGCGCCGCCAAGCAGTGAATGCGGTGGCAATATCAAGACCTACTGTTGCCCCACAATGCAACAATCAGCAAAGAGTAGAGAGGCCGCAAAGACAATATACTCGGATCAGTATGACTCTATCTCAAATTCTGCCGTAATTGTTAAAGACCAACTTGGTGACTCTGAGGGAAGCCCCGAAGAATCCTAGCACCACCTCTCTGCTGTATAATCTGAACGCCCGTTGTGCTTATCACTCCGATAGCCCAGGGCATGATACGAACAACTGCTAGGCCTTGAGGAATAAGGTACAAGATTTGATTGAAGCTAAAGAGATTGAATTTGACGTGCCAGAAAAACCTAATGTCATGACTGCTCCTATGCCCAAGCATGGAGTAAATGTAGTGGATGATGATTCGTTTATGACCTCCGTGGAAGACATTTATACTCTGTTAACGACAGTAAAGAAGAAACTTTTGTTGGCCGGTTTATTTCCGGGATGTGGCGAAGGTTGTCGTCTGTGTTCCATCCTACCTGCTGGTTGTCCTATATTGAAGTTAGGTGTTCAACGCCTGATGGATAACAAATAGATCATGTTCGAGAAAACTTTGGTTCCATTGATTCCTGTTGAAGATGTTTCTATAATCACCATTTCCGCCAATTCTTCTAAGGCTTCCTCAAGAAATCCTGTTAGGATTACATTTGTTCCGAGAATTGCTCCATTGATCATTACTATCCCTAGACCTATCCCGTACACTTCGGATAAGGCTGTCCCGTGGCACTATGGGGCCGATGTTTATTATCATGGAATTAAACAAGACTTGAAGATTGAAGAGGTTGATACTGACGTCAGCAATATTATTGGGTCTAGCAAGGTCACCCCAAGCAGAAGACTCTTCTCTCCTGAGATTTCCCCACCAACTGTTCAAAAACCTATTGCTATTCTACCTGTCAGTACATCTGCTACTATCCCTGTTCATGTTCTAATCATTACCCCTGTCGCCGAGTCATCTGACGCTCGGGGCAAAGAGATCACCGGTGAGCCTGCCCGGATGGAGGCACCGAAGAAGATTATTGTTGAAACCTCTAGACAGGAGATAGAGGAAATCCTGAAGATTATTAAAAAGAGCGACTATAACATAGTCGAGAAGCTGGGGAAAACCCCGTCGAAGATCTCCATGTTATCTTTATTGTTGTGCTCAGAAGCCCATGCTAAGGCTTTAATTGCTTTCCTGAAAACTGTGCATGTGCCGCAGAAAACATCTGCTGATCAATTTAAAGACTGTGTGGCTAGTTTGACCGCTGACAACGGGTTTGGTTTCTCCGACGTAGATCTAACTTCCAAAGGAAAGAATCACAATGACGCTCTGCATGTTTCAATCAAGTGCATGGGCACTACTCTGGCTCACGTGCTGGTGGATACTGGGTCCTCGTTAAATGTTTTACCCAAGAAAGCGTTAGATCGGTTGGACTGTGAAGGGTTGGTTTTGAAGCCAATTAATATTTTGGTTAGGGCCTTTGACGGGTCCAAAAGGATGGTGCACGAGGAGGTGGATGTCCCTGTTAAGGTTGGTTCCCAGACTTTTGCGTCTACATTCTATGTGATGGACATTCAACCATCTTATTCCTGTTTGCTGGGTCGCCCGTGGATTCATAAAGTTAGGGCAGTAACTTCTACGCTCCATCAAATGTTAAAATATCCAGTGAAGGGGAAAATTGTTATAGTACGAGGAGAAGAGGAGTACATGGTGAGCCACCTTAACTCTTTTCGGTATGTGGAGATGGATGGGGAGTTCATTGAAACCCCGTGTCAAAACTTTGAAGAAGTCCCCCAGACTCTCGAATCGACTGAAACTGTTGCTGAAGATCCTCCAATGAAGATGGCTTCCCTCAAGGATGCCCGGGCTGTTATTGAAAAAGGTGGGTGTGCGAATTGGGGTCAACTCCCTAACTTTGCACACAAAACTAACAAGTTTGGTTTGGGTTTTACTGCAGAAGCTCAAAGGGCTGTTCGGCGTGCGCGGATTGGAAGACCTCTCATGCGTATCAGTAATCCGGAAGTGAATGCAATTGAAGATGATGATGAAGAGTCTGAGTTCGACAGCTGGATTTACCCGACTACCAATGGTGGATTGAGCAATTGGACGACAAAGGATTTCATGCCCATTTCTTTTATTACACAGTAATAGACTTTTGCTTTAATTTGTAACAGACAATTTGAAACTTTACGGCCCGGTGCCTTGCCCGAGACACCGTGGCTTTGTTTGAGGGCTTATTATGTGTCATTTCCATATATCATCAATAAAAGCATTGGACGTTTTCTTGCATTACAAATTTTGCGCTCCTTGTTTTTCCTTTTTTTTTGCACTTTATCAAAACAGCTATTGTCTTACACACACTCACATATACAGGTCCACATCCACTCTGGATCCCACTGATAACGACTCTGCTACTGCAAGTTATGACTTTGAAAGTCCGATTAACCAAGCCGAGGACGAAGGTAAGGATGATTGTGAAGTGCCTGGGGAACTTGCTAGACTGTTACTTCAGGAAGAGAGGGCCATACAACCGCATGAAGAGCCAGTGGAAATAGTAAATCTGGGTACAGAGGAAGATAAGAAAGAGGTCAAGATCGACACAAATCTGGAGTCTAGTGTCAAGAAACGGTTGATACAGATGCTGCGTGACTATGTTGAGATCTTTGCCTGGTCTTATGAAGATATGCCTGGGTTGGATACTGACATTGTGGTTCACCGTTTGCCAACCAAGGAAGACTGTCCTCCAGTAAAGCAGAAAGTTCGCCGAATGCGCCCAGAGATGTCTGAGAAAATCAAAGCTGAAGTTATGAAACAGTTTGATGCCGGTTTTCTAGCAGTTACTTCTTACCTACAGTGGGTTGCCAACGTGGTTCCGCTGACGAAGAAAGATGGTAAGGTTCAGATGTGTGTGGACTATAGGGATCTGAACAGGGCGAGCCCCAAGGATGATTTCCCTCTGCCTCATATCGACGTTCTGGTTGACAACATCGCACAGCATAAGGTCTTCTCCTTTATGGATGGTTTTTCCAGTTATAATCAGATTAAGATGGCTCCTGAGGATATGGAGAAGATGAATTTTGTTACGCAATGGGTTACCTTTTGCTACAAAGTCATGCCTTTCGGATTGAAGAATGCTGGGGCAACGTATCAGCGCGCCATGGTCGCTTTGTTCCACGACATGATTCACCATGAGATTGAGGTATATGTCAACGACATGATTGCAAGATCCCAGACTGAGGAAGAACATCTTGACCATCTTTAGAAGCTATTTGACAGGTTAAAGTTGTATAAGCTAAGGTTAAACCCGAACAAGTGCACCTTCGGAGTGAGGTCTGGTAAGCTGCTGGGTTTTGTCGTTAGTGATAAAGGTATTCAAGTGGATCCTGCAAAGGTGAAGGCTATACAGGAAATGCCAGCCCCCCGAACGGAAAAAGAAGTCAGAGGCTTTTTAGGACGTCTGAACTACATTGCTCGATTCATTTCACATTTAACCGCTACTTGTGAGCCAATCTTCAAGTTACTGAAGAAAGATCAAGTGGTAAAGTGGAATGATGAGTGTCAGGCCGCTTTCGAAAGGATGATAGAATATCTCCAAGAGCCACCTATTATGATGCCTCCAGTTGAAGGGAGACCATTGATCTTATACTTGACAGTACTCGACAATTCAATGGGGTGCGTGCTGGGGAAGCATGACAAGTCTGGCCGAAAAGAGCATGCTATTTATTACCTTAGCAAAAAGTTTACCGACTGTGAGACCCGATACTCACTGCTTGAGAAAACTTGCTGCGCTTTGGCATGGGCTGCTCGCCGGCTGAGACAGTATATGCTGACTCACACTACCCTATTAATATCCAAGATGGACCCTATCAAGTATATCTTCGAAAAGCCTGCTTTGTCTGGAAGAATAGCAAGATGGCAGATGATCTTGATTGAGTATGACATCCAATACACAACCCAAAAGGAAATCAAGGGAAGTGTGTTGGCAGATCATTTGGCACATCAGGCAGTGGATGATTACCAGTCTATGAATTTCGAGTTTTTGGATGAGAGAATCATGTTGGTAACTGACTGTGAGACACCTGGACCGGATGAAGGACCTGAGGAAGGACCCCGATGGTCTATGTACTTTGATGGAGCTTCAAACTCTTTGGGTAATGGCATTGGAGTCGTGATCATATCTCCTGAAGGCTGTCATACTCTGTTCACTACCCGACTATGTTTTAACTGCACCAACAATATGGCGGAGTATGAAGCATGCATCATGGGCCTTCGAGCAGCTATTGACCTAAGGATTAAATTCTTGAGTGTTTTCGAAGATTCCACTCTCGTGATCAGTCAGATCAAAGGCGAGTGGGATATGAAACACCTAAATCTTATTCCTTACAAGGAGTATCTACTGACGTTGCTTCCACACTTCGAGGAGATAACCTTTGAACACTTCCCAAGAGAGGAGAATCAGTTGGCGGACGCGCTAGCTACTATGTCTTCTATGTTCAAGGTCAGGTGGGACAATGAGGCTCCCCGAATTACCATCGAGAGTTTGGATGAACCTGCACATTACTGTGATATTGAGACTGAAGAGGTAGCAGATAAACCCTGGTTTCATGAGGTGAAGAGGTATCTTGAGGCTCAAGAATACCCCGAGGGTGCATCTGTTAATGATAAGAAGTTCTTAAGGAGGTTCGCGGCGAAGTTCTTCATCAATAATGGTATCCTTTACAAGCGTAACCATGACTCAACCTTACTGCGATGTATGGATAAGAACGAGGCAGAAAAGATTATGGCAGAGTTACATGAAGGTACTTCCGTAACTCATTCCAGTGGACACACCATGGCGAAGAAAATCCTACGGGCAAGATATTATTGGTCTACTATGGAAGCCGACTGTTATCAGCATTCTCGGACCTGTCATAAGTGCCAAGTCTATGCTGATAAGGTGCATATACCTCCAGTTCCTCTGAATGTTTTGACGGCACCTTGGCCTTTTGCAATGTGGGGCATCGATATGATTGGTGAGATCAGATCTACTATGTCCAACGGGCAGCATTTCATCCTGGTAGCTATTGATTACTTTACAAAGTGGGTTGAGGCAGCTTCCTTTGCTACTGTAACCAAGAATGTTGTGGCACGGTTCGTTTGGCATAATCTGATCTGTCGATACGATGTACCAGAGAGGATCATTACGGACAATGGTACAAATCTCAATAATACAATGATCACCGAGCTCTGCAAGAAGTTTAATATACAACATCACAACTCTTCTCCTTACCGGCCGAAGATGAATGGGGTTGTTGAAGCAGCTAATAAGAATATCAAGAAGATTGTGCAGAAGATGACGGTGACATACAAAGATTGGCATGAGATGTTACCATTCGCTCTTCATGGGTACCGTACCTCAGGACGGACGTCAACAGGGGAAACACCCTATTCCTTGGTATATGGCATGGAGGCAGTCTTACCCATTAAAGTTCAGATACCCTCTCTTCGGATTATGAAAGATGCAGGTTTGAGTGAAGATGACTAGATCCAGACCCGACTTGATCAGCTGAATTTAATCGATGAAAAGAGACTTACTACTATTTGTCATGGTCAGACGTATCAAAAGCGGATGATCAAGGCATTTAACAAGAAAGTTAGACGACAAGAGTATCAAGTCGGGGACCTGGTTATCAAGCGCATTATCCTACCTCAAGGTGATACCAGGGGCAAATGGACCCCTACTTACGAAGGGCCATTTGTGGTTAAGAACATTTTCTCAGGAGGAGCTATGATTCTAACCACCATGGATGGTGACGACCTTCCTCACCCCGTCAATGCAGACATAGTGAAAATATACTACGCATAATCAAAGACCCGCTAGGTTGACTGGCCTAGGCAAAAATAAGGGCTTCCCGGCGAACCAAAAGGGTTCGGGCTAAAATAAGGGATGAAAATGAAAAAAACTGTACACCCGGCAAGTCGAAAACCTGAAAGGGCGGCTTGGGCAAAAAAGGGTATCCCGGTGGACTGAAAACCCGAAAGGGCGGTCCAGGAAAAAATTAGGGATTAAGGCGTAACACTATGTCTCATTGGATCATCTTGCAACCAGACTTCTGTATCGACTATCAAGCTCGGACGACACTAATCAATCTGATCTACCTTCAACCAAGTAGCAAAGTGATGAGATGATCGAAGGCATAAAGGAAATAACAGAGTTAGAACCCAGTGGGATTGTTCACATAGCTGTTTTTCTTTGTTTTTCACAAACTGTATAAATTATGTTTGTTCGGCGGCGTTCTCTTACTAGGACGTCAGCCTCTTGTACAAAAATGCCTATTTATAGGTTAACTTCAAAATTAATATGATTCATTTTCACAAAGAAGTTTCAAATTATTTTCCTTTTTCTGTTTTATTTTGCAAGAACATCCAATGTTCATTTTTGATATATGCATTTGACAATAATTGCTGCTCATAAATATTTACATGCAAAACAAAAGACGATTACTCGTAATATCAGAAACGGGGGAAAATAAGAAATGCGCAAACCGTACAGTTTCTCTATCCACCAGGTATATGGATAGACCTAGTTGGAGAAAACGATTGAAGGTACATTCACTCCCCGCAGAGTAAGGAAAAGACAATGATATTAGCGGTCCCGAACAGGACACCATTCTCTCCAGCTAAGGCTCGCAACTGCAAATGAGTCGGTGATATTCTCCCCAAACAAAGTTTATCTATCACCAGCACTGAAAGATTATCCCCAGTGAAGTTTGGAGAATTATCCCCAGTGAATTTTGGAGAATTATCCCCAGTAGAGTCTGGAAAACTGTCCCAGTAGAGTCTAAAAGATTATCCCCAGTGAAGTCGCAACTGGAAAATCATCCCCAACGAAGTTAATCCCTTTCACAAACAGAAACTCATTTCCTAACAGGTTTCATTATCGCCAACAACGGTAATTCATCCACAGCTGAGGTTATTCTTCCAAATCAACAGATCCTCCGACAGAGTATGTCCTCCCCACAGAGTCATGTCCTCGTCAGTCTATTCCCCAGCGGAGTTATTCTCTCCTACAGGATTATGTTCATAATCATCTTCATTCACTATCCCCAGCGGAAACAAAGAATTCAACTTCTTGCACTCTCCAGCGGCAATCTGGGATTTATTTTCCCCCAGCTAGAAAACATTACATGTCCATACATCATGACATACGCATACGCATCATACAACATAATCTCATTTATTTTGAGAACATCATTGCTTGATACATATCATGCATTACATACAGCTAACCTTTACCTTTCAGGAAAGATACAGTCAAATTCTCACCAAGTTCAAGCTATGAAGCCCGGGTACGACCGGATAGTATCTTGATTTCTACAGCATATTGTGAAGCCCGGATTCGACCGAATAACAGTATCAGACTACCGCGAAGCCTAGATTACGACCAGATAGTGGTATCTCTTAAAAGCAAGCTATGAAGCCCAGATTAGACCGGATAATAGTTTAATCCCCAGCAAGCCGTGAAGCCCGGATTACGGCCGGATAACAGCTCAGTAATCCATGAAGCCTGGATTACGACCAGATAATGGTAGAAGACATTGTGAAGCCTAGATTACAACCAGATAGCAGCCAAGAATACTACGAAGCCTGGATTATGACCAGATAGTGGTATATCTTTAACATAAGTTATGAAGCCCGGATTTGACCGGATATAATCTTGATTCCTCCGAACACCATGAAGCCTGGATTTCGACCGGATAATGGTATGAGACATCGTGAAGCCTGGATTACGACCAGATAGCGGTAAAAGACACTGTAAAGCCTGGATTACGACCAGATAACAGTGAGGGACACTATGAAGCTTGGATTACGACCAAATAGAAGTTCACCCAGCCAATTACGATGAAGCCCGGACTCGACCGGATATTAGTAGGCCCAAAGTCAAATGGAAAGCCCGGATGCGGCCGGATAACCACTTGATTTCTTCTGAAGCCTAGATTACAACCAAATAAGAACCGAGAAATTGCGAAGCCTAGATTACGACCAGATAGTAAGTTTAATCTCATCTCCCCAGTAAGTCACTGTAAAGCCTGGATTACGACCAGATAGCAGTCGGTCTTATCACTATGAAGTCTGGACCACAACCAGATAGTAGTTCATTTTCACCTCCTCGACTAAGAGACGGTTCCATAGTAGAATAAAGGACGACCAAAGTTCCTAAAATTCAACTTTCCTCAAAACAGAGACGATTCCTCAGTAGAATAACGGACGACCGAAGTTCCTATAATTCGACTTTTCTCAAAACAGAGACGATTCCTCAGCAGAATAACGGACGACTGAAGTTCCTAAAATTCGACAGAGACGATTTCCCAGTAGAATAACGGACGACCGAAGCTCCTAAATTTCTATTTCTCTCAAGACAGAGATCAGCATTCCCCAGCGGAATCTTCCTCAACCACAGGTATACAAGCTCTCCTTAAGAAATCTCTAAGGTGATCGACACTCCTTAGGATGGCATCTTTAAGCCCATCCCCCGTCAGCAAGTTCCAAATGACATCTGTAAGCCTATTCCCGACATCGCAAGACGAACACCACATCATGCGAGTGCAAATTTCTGGGCACTTTAGTGTTCAATCCTCTTCCACCTTCAGATCACGAAAGGCACGCAAGCCAATCTACATCCTCAGGTTTAAGAAGATTGAACAGGGGCAGCTGTTGTACCCCAAAATTTTCCCTCCCATATTTCTCAAAACATTTCAAGAAAGATTCTCAAGATGCTCAAGGAAGTCCAAGGGTTGACCAAACAAGCTCCCTCTTAAGGCAGTCTACCTTAAATTAGGGTTTCATGTTGCATCAAGATACTTGAGTCCAAGGGATCCCAAATTCTCACCATTGTCCTAATATTTTCTCAAGATCATCCATGTCAAGTTTCAAGCCATACAGAGAAAGTTTGCTCAGTCAATTGCTCAAAGGCCTAAAAATTGACTATGCTAGGGCAAAAGTCAACTGTGGCCCACATACAGTCAAACTTCAAGATTTTTGGTCAACATCCTCATTTTGAAGTATATTTCATCATTTTATCAAGGATTGATCATGATTCATCAAGGATTGCTCATAATTCATCAAGAACCAAAAGTTTATAAATTAGGGTTTTGTAGGAAAAGTCAACTCAACTTTGACCAAGCATAACTTTCTCATACTTTATGAGAAATGACCCATCCAAAGCTCATTTTGAAGAGGATGCAATTACCTACAATTCATCTTCATCTCCGAAGTTCAAAATAAGCACTCAGATGAAGTTATGAATTTGGACATTATAGGTCATTTTGAAAAGTCAACAAAAACACTTTTTTTGTCAAAGCTTCATACATGAGCATGGAATATCAAATTGAGATGAGATAAAAAGGGTTGCTTATAGGACACCTCAAGCTTTCTTAAAAGTCCAAGAACACCTTTAAAGAGTCAAAATTGAGGAAGTTATGCTTTAGTGAAGATGACCCTTTTTAGCAAAATTGCCAAAAGTCAACTATGCCTAAAACTTCAAATTTTGCCAAATGGGCCCAATCTTTTGCACTTGTTTTGAGTTGGCAACATGGTCCACGAGCCCTAGCCTTTTCCACTTGTCATTATCTTATTTATATTATTTATTTTTATTTTTATTTTAATTAAATCATTTTAAATCAAAACAAATCATATAAAATCCAAAACATTGAAATTCAAAGATCTTGTGCTTGTTTCAGGTCTTAAATTTCAGCTAGCATGAGATCAAATTCGTGTAAAGGCATGGTGTGCACAAAAAGCTTGGATTAGGACTATTTTTGGAAATATTTTAAGGTGAATCAAATCAAGATCAAGGACATTGATGGAGGAAGATTGAGGCCAGGTTTTCAACCCTAATCTATTCCTCAATACATATAGAAGGAAGGCAGACCTAAAACGAGGCTAGAGGCAGGCGCAGGAACCAGAACAAATACTTGAAAAAACACCAAAAAGTGAAAACACGAATTCACACTTAGAGGCCAATTCAAGACCCTTGGACCATTCCAATCGCTTCCTGGGATCCCTAGAAAGCAAAAGCAATCAAGAACAAGCGTTCCCAAGCCCTATATCTCGTTGTAAGTCATTCACGACATTGCTTATTTCTTGAATCCGGTTTGCATGATTTAGACATTGATAGCATGAATTAATGATATATTCTTGATCACCATCATGTTTGCAAGCTTCCTGTAACATTTGATTGCATTTTCATGGCTTGTATTGGATTTCACCATAGCTAGGGTTTTATGGTTCAATTTAGGATTTCCGTTTACAGGAAAAATTAGGCCATGAAAGGGCCACCATTATACTCAGGAGGTCCAGACGAATTGATTGGTGGCCCTAGTTTTCGTTTATCTTGCTCATGGTTGGTTTTAAGAGAATGCGGGTTGTAGCTACGGACAAACGTCCGTAGGTAAAAGTTTGGAACTTTTACCAACAAATCCAAGGAGGAAGATGACCAGCTGGAAAATAACCATTGGCTTGTTCAAATTTCCGTGCACTGAATTGATATATGTGGCCTTTTTAATATTTGATTATTATTTTGTATTATTATAACAACTAACACAATTGGCCCAGTGGTAGCCAGGCAAGCGTTAAGGCGTTGGGGAGCTTGAGGTTAGGGGTTCGACCGCTGCCTCCAACATTTGCATTTTTCTTAATTTCTTCCTACAGATCTCACGCGTACACAAGCCAGGGGACTACCATACATCCTCATCATCCAACCATTGGACCTCCTGGAAGCTAGATCTGAAGGCTAGCATGTGAGAGACCACCATGGGGCCTAGTCAAAGCAATGCACTGGATGCAAAAAGTCAAACATGGACACCCTTGGGCTTGGGTCAGATTGCTTCTCACACCCTCCCAAATTGCTTTGTTCAGGCCCAAATCTCTTCTCTATTCTTTTTATTTTGTTTTATTAATTTATTTATTTTATTTACTAACACAAAATTAATTATTTTCTTTTATCAAAAAATCACAAAAAATAATAATTTTCACAAATTAGGTTTAGATTTTATTTTTTATCAAAAATTAATTAATTAATTAATTAAATTGGATTTTAATTTTAGGTAAACTTTAATTTCTTTTTGCAAATAAATTAAAAATAATTAGAATAATTAGGTTTTTGTTTCTAATTTAACTATAATTTCTTTTTTTTTCCCGAAAATAACCAAAAACACCAAAATAGGCCATGTAATTATTTTCATTAATTAATTTAATTTAATAATTAATTTAGTATTTAATTTAAAACCTAATTCTTTTCTTAAAAAATATTAAAAACAACAAAAAAACAATTTTTCTTTTGATTAGGTTAGAAGGGTCAAAACCCTAATTTCTTCCCGATCTTAATTTCATCGGGTGCTTTATTATTATTTTTATCCATATTAATATAACTGTTCACAAGTTGTAATAGTTAATTAGGACGTTTATTTTCATTTATCGCTTTATTATTTAAGGGTTTGTTTTTGGCTATGTAAATACCCGAAGCCTTGTAATAGCGTAGTTTAATTTCTACACTTTTAATTCCGCAAAATATTAAACTGTTAGATGTATGATATTAGGATGCATGATAAGAATGCATGTAAAACTTTCAAACAGTTAGATAACCCTAAAATGTGCAAAGATAAATAATCTGAAATTGAATCACTAGCACATGCGCACTCCTAGGGTACACTCCCACTTGGTTACCTTCGGTAAACAGTCATTGAGTATAGGATATTTTAATGGTCGTCCTTTTGTCCAAAGATCAAAGTTGCCTCGGATATTATTGCCTCGAATAATTAATCTAAGACATTAGGGTTACTACTAAGACGTCCTAACATTGCTTTAGTGACCGTACATCCCTTTTCGAATTGACCCTCAAATTCCAACGACGGTGATACCTACTCACTAATAGTGGGATAGCATTGTCTAAAGAAAACAAGAACATAAACATTCTTTTTTCGAGTAGGTAGATGCTAGTAGGTACTTGCTCAAAATAAAATATTTTCCACACTTACACTCTTTCAAAACAACTTCGTAACACTCTTGAAGACAGAAGCAAGGGTTAAATCGAAGTAAAACAAAAACTTTTTCAAATCAAACACACACAAGCAATTTTGAAAATGATGAGCAAGTACCTAAGAACCCGTAGATAACTGCGGATAGAAAGGGTGCTAATACCTTCCCTTTCTATAATCTACCCCCCGTACTCAGAAATATCTCAAAAAAGGAATTTTCTATGCTTTTTTCCTTTCCTTGTTGGATAAAATAAAAGTCGGTGGCGACTCTTGCTTACCGCGACATTTTGCAAACATAAATGCAAAACACAAACCAGCAATCCTAAAAACAGTCCCGGTTCTGGCCACCGTATCACACCAGGCTTTCATTTCGAAGCAACCTTACTATCCAGGTTCCTTCTCTCTTATCTCCAGACAACAGTTTACAACACTATAAGACCTGGACCCAACCAGATACGGTGGATTTCACATTTCCCTAGTAAGTCGTTGTGCAGCTTGGACCCTGACCAGGCATACAGTCTACTGTTACCTCCTCAATCAAGAGTTAATTCCCCAGCAGAGTGATGGACAACCGAAGCTCCTAGACTCTACTCCCAAGGATATCAATGAACATTCCCTGGCAAAGTCTTCCCCAACAGCAGGTACATGAATTTTCGCCAAGGAATCTCTTATACAACCGATCTTTTCTGAATGACATCTTTAAGCCCATCTCTGAAGATTCTCCGTCTCCTTCCAAATGGAATCCGTAAGCCCATTCCCGATATCACCAATTAGTATTACTTCTGGAGAGTGCAAATTTCTGGGCACTCTAGTGTTCAATCATCTTCCACCTTCAGGTCACGAAAGGTAGACCAGCCAATCTACATCCTCAGGCTTAAGAAGATTGAACAGGGGAAGCTGTTGTACCCCTAAATTTTCCCTCTCTTTTCTCAAAGGATCATCCTGGACCCTCAGGTTTGCTTCTATCAAGTTTTAAATCTTGAATTATAACTTTTCAAGAAAATCATTCACAAGGGCAAAATGGTCAAAAGTACACTGAAAAGTCAAACTTTGACTTTTAGATCAAAAATCAAGTTTTAACAATTATATCTCATCAAGACATAAAATTGGTTCATCAAAAGATTAGAAGTCAAAAATTACTTTGAAAAAGTCAAATTTCTAAACATTTAGAAATTTTCTAAGTGTTAAGAGAATATGATACTTCAAAACTTCTGAGTCAGCCTCCACGCAAGTGCAGTCAGAAGTTGCAAACATGGTTCAGAACATAGTTCTTCAATCAGAACATGACTCTTCATAACATAGTTCTTCAATCAGAACATGACTCTTCATCATATTCTTCGATCAGAGCATCACCCTTCGAGTTTCATTTTGGTCTTCATCGATCAGAACATGACAAAGCCCCAAAACCTTGTTTGAACAGCCTGCTGCACTACTATAGCACAGTCCTACAACCAGCTGCCACAACAGTCCAAATTGCTGCTGATCTAGTCCACGCCTGCATTTTTCTTAAACCCTATATTTGCACCAAATTAGCATATAAAAACCGTGATTAAAAAGCAATGGAACAGTATACCAAAAAGGTTTGAATCCCATTTGTTTCCCCCCCCCCCCAAAAAAAAACCACAGCAAACCCATATATAAATAATTTTCTCCATCACACGTTCAAGGGGCTGGTTTTTGGAGAGAGAGAATCGTCAAAAGAGAGAAAAGAAAACTGTGAAACCTTCGTCAAAAATCCAGAATTCCCAAACAGAAAACCAAAACCCTTGTTCTTGCCTTTGAGTCAAAGAACTTGGAATTTTCTCTTTCGTTGCTCTTCCTGACTCTAGAACATTTGAAGGCAGCAGTTCAAGTTCCAAGCACACGCTCCAGGTTCAAGGTAAGTCTTTCTGACTTTGCACCTTTTCATTCAGAACATCATTAAATATGTAAATATCATAGTATTAATGTTGTCCATATCATTACATAAGTAGAAAAACTGTGGATCAGAACCTTTTTGGTTAAGGCTAGGCTCAGGATTAGGATTAGAACTTCTGTGAACTGTTGTGCTTTTATCCTTTTGATTTGTTGTTTGTTAAGAACTGAATAATTTGCTGATTAATATGAGAAAAGAGTTGAAATGCGGCACAGAACTTCTGATTTTCACTCACTGTTTTAATACAACATAGAACTTCTAAGTTTATCCTTACATGTTAAACACACATAACTTCTAGACTTTCTCACTGTTTTAACACACACAGAACTCCTAGGTTTTCTTACTATTTTAACGCACAGAACTTCTGATTTTCACTCACTGATTAGCACAACACAAAACTTCTAATTTTTCACTCACTGTTTTAACACAACACAAAACTTATGAGTTTATCCTTACATGTTAAACACACAGAACTTCTAGGCTTTCTTACTATTTTAACACACACATAACTCCTAGGTTTTCTTACTGTTTTAACGCACAGAACTTCTGATTTTCACTCACTGATTAGCATAACACAAAACTTCTAACTCTTGGCTCACTGCCTGAATACCACCCAAAACCTCTATTTCTTTTCCCTCTGACATTTCTTGCAGGACCTCAGTATGTACGAATCCAGAACTTCTGATTCTCACTGATGTTTCTTTCTGAATTACAGCACGTCTGGCATCAGAACTTTTGATCCCTTTTGTTCTGCTTACAGCAGCACGCTGATTCTATCTCTCATTACTTTCCCCTTTTATCATTTTCAATATTAATACCCTTTTTATTAATATAAAAAATCCATAAAAACATTTTCCTTTTTTAATTAATTAATTTATTTTTAATTCATTAAGACAAAAAACCACTTTCAAAATAAGTCCATTTTACCTTTCTTGTGTACTATTTCAATATGGTTGTAATAGATGATTAGGACTTTAATTTCTCGCAAATCCCCATTTGTAAATTTGTACACCCCATCCCCCTAATGATTTTAATAGTGTAGAATATTTACTTTCCTCACTTGTATTGCTTTCATATATTGTTAGTAATTAGGGTGTGTATGGCAAGACATGAAATCAACAATTAGATAACCCTAATCAAGACTAAAATGCTTGCAATCAAACACACTTGCACACTAGCACCCTTAGGGTAATCCCACTTTGTTGCCTTTCGGAAAATAGTCATGTCCCTCGAACATGGGCATTTTAGCAAAAAAAACCTCGATAAAAGATCGTAGTCCCTCGATGACCCTCGATGTGGCCTTCCGTAAACGATCTAGTCCCTAAAACGACATTGATAAAATGTTCCATGGGTTTCTTTCTATGACTATACAAACGTCTCATGCCCGTCCCTTCACATCTAACGACGGGGCTTCTTACCAAATCGATGGTAAGATAGCAACATCTAAAGGAAGAGGAAAAGAACATCTAAGACCTTTTTGAGTAGGTAGATTTGCTCCTAGTTGCTCGCTTGCTCACAACAAAAACATTTTATACACCAACACTCTCATTTTGAAACATTTTCAAAAGACAACACTTTGTATATGTTCTTATATAGACGAGAACCATTACAAAGAGACACCTTTTCAAAATGCTTTCAAAACCCACACCACAAGCACACATTCAAATAAAAGCAAGTGATCTATCAAGCAACTAAGAGCCCATGGAAAACCATGGATGAAAAGGGTGCTAACACCATCCCTTTTCATAATCTACCCCCCGAACTCAAGAAAACATCTCTAAAGGTCTTTCCTGTTCTTTTCAACCTTTCCTTTTGGATAAAAGAAAAGTCGGTGACGACTCTTGCTAACTGCAACATTTGCGATCAAACGCAAAACAACCAAGTCATTTCTCCTACCGTATCATAATCCCCAATAAGAAAACTCGGGTCTGATTGAAGTTTGAAGCCTGCAGGTTCCCTATGTATGATATCCCGTTCAGGGAGATGGGTTTTCAGCTTCCCTTCTCGGATTTCCAGGAGGTGGTCTTCAGGCATCTCCGTCTTGCTCCTTCCTAGCTACACCCGAATTTGATCGCCTTCTTATGGGATTTCGAGATCGTGTGTGACTATCTGGGCATCGGGGCCACTATTCCTCTATTCTTCAATTGTTTACATCTTCAAATTCAAACGTCTGGTGGCTAGTTTGTATGGGTTTCCCGAAAATAGGAGAATAGAAAATTAGTCAAGGCGTATTTGGAGTATGTCAGTTTCTTCAAGGACAAGTACATGCATATTCAGCCCGTCTCGCATAGGGTATTGTTAAACGTATTTAGGGTTGCTCCAGTGTACGACGAGGACGGGGCTCCTATCTTGAAAGAGGAAGGGGGAACATGAATAAATTGGTGCCCAAGTTCCCCTTTCAGTGGACCAGGAAGAACTATGATAATGTGACAGAGGTTTATCTCTGGAAGAAGGGCCAGCTTGGTGTTGAAGATTAGGCCAGTTTGGACTACGTCACTGCCTTTGTTGCAGAGATTCCTCATGTCTAGCATGTGGGTAGTGAAGGAATACTGGTCATCGACAAGGATGGGAAGGTGGTGCACGACCTTGGTTTGATAGGTGTCAAGGATCTCCTCGAGAGCGAGGACCCTGCGGCGTATCTTGGTAGTCGCTTTTACGATCTGATTTTCTTTATATGCATGACACAATCATTTTTTCTGTATGCTGATCTTTATTTGTTATTTCTTCGCAGATAAGATGAATCCCACTCAAGAACTCCTGGAAAAGACGGCTGCTTCCAACCTGAAGAAGGCTAAAAAAGGTGCCAAGTCCTCTTTGACCGACACGGGGATGGCTCCTAAGTCAGGCTTGGGTGCTTCATCAATGGGCCCAGTGGCCGGGGAACTTTCCCCTCTATGGGTATCCTCGAGGCTTAAGAGGAAGCACAACAAGGGCACTGTTGACCTGACTAGGGAGAAAGAGAAGGGAAAATATGAACTGCCTCCTTGCTGGCATAATAGGGCCTTCTTCGAAGGCTCTTCCTTGTATATCCTTCGAGGCGAGCCCCTTTTGCTCGAGAAGTTGGATCGTCCGGCCAAGCAGGTTGCATTGGCTCAATATGCTGGGGCCGTTATGAGGGTCTTGGAGATGGACGTTGCGTACACTTAGGGAGGTTCCTCTCAAGAAGTTAAGATGAGAAAATTTCGGGCTAAACTGGCCGATATTGAGAAGGAGCACACTGACGAGGGGGTTGCTCGAAATTTGGCAGAGGAGAGGCTGGAGAAACTAACCAAGGACCATAGGGCGCTGCTCCTCGAGAAGAGAACTTCTGATGAACAGGTGGCGACCTTGAGTGCTGAAGCTGCTCCTGCCGAGGACGAGCTAGGGGAAGCCCAGGGTGTGAAGACTCACACGTAATTGGTTACACGTCCCCAACTGGCTTTGGAAGATGCTCTCGCTGCTGCTCAGGGAAGCTTTGATAATACGGTGATGCAGGTTCGGGTTTTGAACCCTGAGGTCGAGCTCAATATGATTGGGATGGGACTCCATTATTATGTTGCTGATGGCAAGATCGTGATCCCTGATTACATCAAAGACGTCGGGGATGTTCCCGTAGGATATTCATCGCATCAAGAGCCCTCCACCGACGAAGAGCCTCAGCCAAATATTTAGCTGCTTCTTGTTATTCCTTTTTTTGTTCTGATTTACACGTTGTATTGTTGTAATTCGTTTTGTGGGCTTCGGCCAATTTTGATTAAGTTTCGAAAAGTTGTGGTCTTTACGGATACGTGATTACTTTGTTGGATGGGGGCATTGGGCTCCCTTTTGTAAAATTTGCACAACCGCGACCTTATTGGCCGTATCTTAATTTTCTGACTGTTGTGGAAATTTGCTTTAGTCCGTGCATGATTGTGTAACTTTTATATTTGAAGTGTGTTGCATGTTCATTGTATGCTCGTTTACTTGAGACACTTTTTATGGGCTAAGAGTTTTTAGCGAGGAATTGCTCGTTAGTTAGTGTGTTTGCCAGTGTGGGGAAACTGGTCAAACGACCAGGGTGAATACTGGGAATGGGACAGAACTCAAGTCTCGTTTCGAGGACCCGGGCTCGACAGCATGAACCACCCATCGTGAGCTGGGAATTTTTCCGGAATGGTACAAGGACGATGGATATCGGTCGATTTATCCATGTTGGGCTAAGGATCCGCTCGTCAAAAAGAGTAGAAACTTGCCCCCTCATTTAAATTAGAGTGCCATGCTTGTACCTAGGTATACACGTGTGGTCGGGCCTGGATGAGTCTGTCTTGTCGACAAAGCTCGTCGTCTGCTCAGTGTTTTAACTGTAACATTGTTTTAGCTTTTCAGTGTTTCATGGTCGAGCAAGTTGTTACCCTTGTAGATTTTCTAAGTAGTACGCCCCAGTCCCTGTTTTTGCGTAGGCGCGATAGGGACCTTCCCAGTTCGCTACGAGCTTTCCTTCACGAGATTCTTTGTGATTTCTCTTCAAGACAAGGTTGACAACCTCGAACTCTCTTTGTATGAATTTGGTGTCGTAGCGTATGGCTATTTTTTATTTGAGAGAGGAATATCGTAGGGCCGCTCTTGTTCGTATTTCTTCACCAGATCTAGTTATTCCCGTAGGACGACATCATTCATCTCCTCATCTAGGGGAGTTTCAGTTTTCATGGAGGGTTCCTTGATCTCTACGGGGATGAAGGCCTCCATTCCATAAGCTAGTCGAGAATGAGTCTCCTTGGAGGATGAATTGCTATTGTTCGGTAGGCCTAGAGTATGCTATGCAGCTCCTCGACCCATATTTTCTTGGTCTCGTCTAACCTTCGTCTGAGACCCATGAGTATCACCCTATTCGTGGACTCGGCCTGGCTGTTCGTCTGGGGATGCTCGACAGAGGCAAAGTGTTGGGTGGTGCCTAACTTGGCGACAAAATCCTAAAAGGCTTGGTCTATGAACTGGGTTCCATTGTCAGTTACTATCGCTTGCGGGACGCCGAACTGAGCAAGGATGTTTCTTTTGTAGAAGTGCAAGAAGTTTTGGGCGGTAATTTTTGTCAATGCTTCTGTTTCTATCCATTTGGTGAAGTAGTCGATGGCAACTTTTAAGTATTTGTTTTCATTTGTACCTACCACGAACGGTACGAGGAGATCTAACCCCCACCAGGCAAAGGGTCAGGGGGAAGAGAGGGAATTGAGCTCGTTCGGGGGAGCTAAGCACATGTCCCCGTGCCGTTGGCACTTTCCGCATCTCTTTATATGTTCTTTTGCATCGTACTGCATGGTGGGTCAGTAATACCCCGCTCATAGAGCTTTCCTGGCGATGGATCTTCTGCCCATGTGTTGGCCATTTATCCCATCATGGATTTCGAGTAGGATGCGATCTGCGTCGCTTCGGTCAACGCATTTGAGGAGGGGAATGGAAAACTCTCTCTTGTACAATTTTCCTTTGACCAGGATGTAGGAGCAGGCTCTTCGTCTTACCACGATCATCTCCTTTGAGTCGGAGGGTAGCTCCCCTTTTGTGGAGTAGTTGTGTACATGGGTCATCCAGCAGTCGTTGTCTCCTATGGCGAATACTTCCAAAGCCGAGAGGGGTCTCTGGGTTCTTGGTCGAGGAAGAATTTCCTGTATCACTGACATATTCCCCTCTTTCCTCTTTGTGCTCGCTAGTTTAGGCAGTGTAATACAGTGGGAGAACTGACTTTGTTTTTCATTTCATCGCAAATGTTGCGGATAGCAAGAGTCGCCACCTACTTTTATTTTATCCAATAAGGAAAGGGTGAAAAGAACAGGAAAGACCTTTTTTTGATTCTGAGTTCGGGGGGTAGGTTATGAAAAGGGAAGGTGTTAGAACCCTTTTCATCTGTAGTTATCTACGGGCTCTTAATTGCTTAAATCACTTTATTTTGAAAATTGATTTGTGTTGTGTGTTTGAAAATATTTTGAAAAGTTGAACTTTGTAATGATCCTCGTCTCTACCCTCGAGAAAGCGTACAAAGTGTTTGCTCGAAAATATTTATTGAAAAGTGTTTGTGTGAAATGTTATTTTTGTTTTGAAAAGCTTTGTGAGCAAGCGATTACGAGCATCTACCCTACTCAAGGTCGTTCTTATATTTTCCTCCTCCTTTATATAGTGCTATCCACACCATTAGTTGGTAGGAAGCCATATCGTTGGCTGTGAAGGGACATGCGTGGGTCATCGTACAATCATTAAAGGCAACTCGTAAGGATGCTTTAGCAATTTTTATTAAGGGACTAGATTATTTACCAAAGAAAACATCGAAAGGGTCATCGAGGGAATATGATCTTTGTATCGAGGGACTTTGCTAAAGCGTCCCTGTTGTACCCCAAAAGTTGCCCTCTCATTTATCAAGGATCCTCTCACAAGATTTTCTATGACGTCAAGTTTGCAGCACTCATACATCAATTTAGGCTTGGAATTGGCACAAGGGCAAAATGGTCATTTGCATATTAGAAAGTAAAACTTTGAATTTTTGGTCAACATTACATTCCAAAGATCAAATTTCATCAAGACATTCAAGAATATCAAGCTTGATCATCAAGAAGTCAAGAAGTCAAGAAAGTCAAAAGTCAACTTGAAAAGTCAAGATTTCCAAGACTTAGAAATTTTCTAAGTGTTTTTTATACATGATAATTTCATCACTTCATGCCATTCTTTCACCAAGATGTAAGACAGTTCAAGGGAAACTTTCAACATGAAAGTTGTAGGTCTCCATGATATCTACAACATTTCTTTACACAACTTCTCCTAGAAGTGCTTGGATTTTGAGTTATAAATTCATGAAGTCATGACATTTTCATTTAACACTTAGAGGAATTTCAACAGATTTAGGTCAGGATTTTACCCCAACTTCTTGGCATTTTTTCACATAGTTCCAAGATGATTTTGTCAAAATGGCCAACATGAAATTTATGGAGGATGTTTCAAGCTTTTCAAAACATCCAAGAGCATAAATTTATCATACTTGAGCTAGGAGATTCAAGGGCTTGAAGTTGGCCATCCATCTTTGAATTGCAAGTCATTCTATTGAAGAACACACAAAAAAACCCTTATGGTATGCTGCATAATCTTATGTTGCATGCCTTCTTGCTTGCAAATCTCTACATAATTTAATGTTTACACCCACTTTTGAGCTATTACCCAAGTGTTTAAGCCATTGTCCAAAAGATCTTTCCATTTATGGCATAAAGGCACCATTGCTATTCTTGAAAAGCAAGCCTTTTGTACAAAGTTTTTCTTGAGCCCATACCTTGCTTGTTGCAGATTACACTCCACCATAAATCATGGGAAATAGCTCCTCTATACCAGCAACTTTGGTACTTCACTTTGGGACTATGGAGTACTTGACATAGTTTGATTTTTGTAATCCAACCAAACCATAACATGATGTCTTGCAAACTTAGTCAGCTCATATGCACAAACCCCTTGCCTATAAATAGAAGAAGCATTTGCAATAGAAAAAGGTTGGAAAAAGGTTAGAAAAAATAGAAAGAAAACCATAAGTTTTATTGACAAACTCTCAAAAAATCTCATAACTGAAAAAGGCCATAACGGTCCACAACGCAACACCTCAAGCTCAAAACATAAATTCTAGCTGCAAGGTAAGTCTCCTTAACTTTAAACTATTCATTTCAATCATCATCATTTGGTTCATTTTTTAGGGTAAAATGCAGTGACCTTTGAAGAAAAGGTTTGTAAAAAATCATGAACAATTGCCAAGATTGAGTGAAAAGTTTTCCATGAAATAACATCATGAACAGGCAGGTGTAAGGCAGCTGTTTTTCAAAACCATACAGTGTGCAATCAATTGCACAACCATGCAAATCGATTGCAAGGGGTTCCAGTAGCCAGATTTCCAATTTTTTTGAGTGTGCAATCGATTGCACAACCATGTAAATCGATTGCACGGGGTTCCAGTAGCCAGATTTCCAAATATTTTGTGTGTGCAATCGATTGCACAACCATGCAAATCGATTGCACTGGAAGTCAGTAGCCAATGTTTTGAAAACCTGAAGAATGCAATTGATTGCACTAACATGCAAATCGATTGCACTCAAATGAAAATTGATTTTTTTTGCTTTGAAAAGACTTAAATAAAGAGTTGGACAATATAAAATGTTTCTTTTGACCATTGAGCATCTATATCTTAAGTTCAAGGTAAGTATTATCATTATACCTTGAAATTTGCTAAGGGCTTGAACCAAAGACTTCATCCAAAGAGGCTTTTAGCTTGGTCAATAATTTTTGCCTTCTTTATCAATCATGATTTGTCTTCATCAAAGCAAAAGTGCATTCGAGAAGCTTGATTTCACGGCATGTGTCGACACATAATGATCCAAAGTGTTTTCTTTTCCTTTCATTTTTCTTTATTTTTACATGCTTCTTATATTTTCTTCATGGCTATTCAATATGGTTGTAATAGATAATTAGGACTATAATTTCTTGCAATCCCCATTTGTAAATTTGTATACCCCATCCCCAAATGATTGTAATAGTGTAGGATATTTACTCTCCGCAATTTATCGCTTTATATAACATGTTAATAATTAGGGTTTGTATGGCAAGATAAAACCAATCGAATAGAAAACCCTAATTCAAGAAAAAATCAAGCATGAAAATGACACACTTTCACACAAACACCCCTAGGGTTACTCCACTTGGTTGCCTTGAAGAAAATGGCCATATTACGCATGTAAGGTATCTTAGCAAAACAAACAACAAGATCATAGCCCCTCGACAACGCTATTCAAAGTTTCGTTATAAAAATGATATTAGTCCCTCAAAATGCTAAGACACTTTGCAACATTGATAATCATGGTCATACGATGACCCACGCCCGTCCCGTTTACATCCAAAGATAGGATTGTTTACCAAATCAATGGTAAGACAACAATATCAAAGGAAAAGAAAATGAACAAGAAAGACATTTGAGTAGGTAGATTACTTTTGGTTACTTGCTCCATTTCAAACAAATATCCTTTCTATTTTAAAAACAAACACACACATTTCAAAACATCTTACAAACTTGAAAACATTTTCAAAAAGACAAACATCTTTGTATACATTCTTACGAACGAGAATAATTACAAAGATTGCCTAAACAATGGCCTCTTTTACAAAATACTTTCAAAACCACACAAAGCACAATTTCAAACAAAAGCAAGTGATCTAGCAAGTAACTAAGAGCCCATGTAAAACCATGGATGAAAAGGGTGCTAATACCTTCCCTTTTCATAATCTACCCCCCGAACTCAAGAAACAATCTCAAAGGTCTTTCCTATGATTTTTCACATTTTGGATAAAAGAAAAGTCGGTGGCGACTCTTGCTAAACCGCAACATTTGCGATAAAACGTAAAACCTAAAAGTCAATTCTCCCACCGTATCACAGAACTGGCGACTCTGTTGGGGATTTGACTAAAGTGGGGTTACCTTAGGGTTAGATCACATTTACTTGCTTTCTTTGTTTGATTTGTATGCTTTACATTATGGTTCTCTGTTTGGGCTTACTTTGATCCTCCACCCGGATCTGGGACACCTTTTTAGGTAAGTAGCAATAGATTGTGGAAACTATATGAGGTAGACCTATATGGTTGAAGGAATGGCTACCTTAGTGTGACGCATTTATGGGTACCAGTATCCATCATGGTGAATCGAGGAGAATACGGGGCCGCTGAGTGGCGTCATGAAGCACTAACTAACTTTAGAACCCTAATTGAACAAACTTGGCCATTAGGATGTAGTGAGATAACCGGTTTCGGTGTAGAGCTGAAAGTTGGTTGATACTCGATACTAAACTCATTGAGGCTGGACTTTTGGGATATCTCGGCCGCAAGAAAAGATTGATTGTGCTGAGACAACGCCTAAAAGAAAGGTCGGTGATATTGAGATCCTTTAGAACCCGATCACTATTACTAGGACAGGTTGAGCCGACTAAACTTCAAGAGGGTACTTACCTATAAAACCTCATGCAAGCCTAAAACATAGGGATTTGTTTTCTCTGTGTGTATATACTTACTTGTACATAACATCATAAACATCATAAGCATCATACGCATACTCACTAACCATTTCAAGGATTTAGAAGTTTATCTTTGTTTTGTTTTGTAGGTCATGAATTCCGGCCGAAGAAACACCATCTGAATCAGCTTTGTAAAAGCACACCCTCAACTTCAAGAGTTAGCCTCAAGGGTGCCAGGGGATTCTCCTTTTACCAAGAAATATGGTCGACTCCTCTGTTTGGCTACATCCAACTTCCAAGAGGAGATGATGTGTGTGATGTTCCAATTCTTTGATCCCGTACATCATTGCTTCACTTTCCCGGACTATCAGTTGGTACCTACACTGGAAGAGTTCTCTCTACTCTTAGGGGTTCCCGTGCTTGATCAGATACCGTTCACCTGTCTAGAAGGGATTCCAAAACCTGAAATCATCGTCGAAGCTTTGCATCTGAAAAGAACTGACATCATAACCAATTGGGAGACAAGAAGCGGGGTCAAAGGTTTCCTAGCCAAGTTTCTATTGGAGAAGGCTCGTTCATTCTGGGACGACATGGATTTCCAAGCTTTTGAAGATGTCCTGGCTCTTCTCATTTATGGTTTGGTTCTTTTCCCCAACTCAGACCCATTCATAGATGTTAATGCCATCAAAGTCTTTCTCTCTCACAATCCCGTACCTACCATATTTGGAGACATCTTGCATTGCCTTCATACCTGCACCATGAAGAAAAGAGGTACTCTTTTGTGTTATATTCCCTTACTCGCCAAATGGTTCACTTCACACCTACCTCAATCAGCATTGAAGAACGAGCAAAGAATGACATGGTCTCAAAGGATGATGTCCCTCACCCATTCTGACATCCGTTGGTGTTCAAGATCCTTGGAAGATGTCTTTATTATTGACCGATGTGGGGAATTCCTTAACGTCCCTTTGCTTGGTATTAGGGGAGGTATCACCTACAATCCCTGCTTAGCTCTTCCATAGTTTGGGTATGCCCGAAGAGATGGCCCTCATGAGATGCTCATTCAAGGTCTGGTGTTCGACTATGACAAGGAAGACCAAGATTACCGCCAGAGGTTTACACGAGCTTGGAGAATGGTGAACAAGGTGGACAGTAAGACTTTGGGACACAAAAACTCTATCCCTCTCGAGGCTTACCTTAGGTGGGTACGGGATCGTTCTCAGACACTTGTGATGCCTTATCCTCCCATTTTACCAGTCATCATGGAACCTGTGGTCGAAGGGGATGTTTCCTACACTATCCTCCATCCCGACATGCCTACCTCTCTCGAAGACTTACAAAAGGGTTGGATCCAGCTGAAGGAAGAACGAGGTACTTTCGAGGCTCAGTTCTATGCTAGTGAGAAGAAGGTCTTGGAGCTTACGAAGCATCTACAAGAAGAACAAAGTGTGAATGCTTATCTCACGCCAAAGAGGACATGTTCAGTCTTTTTATCTTAGAAAGTTATTTTGTAAGCCCAAGAGGCATGATGTAATCTTTTTTGTTTTGTCTAAATGATAATTAACGTTTGTCCATTCTTTTGTCTATACAAATTTAAATTTCGTTAATACTTGAAATCATTTGCATACACATATTCCATGCATCATAACATGACAGGTTTTCGCATAACAGGTTTCCTTATCTTTCTGCTGTTTATTTCAGCAAGATGGATCTAGAGAAAACTGTGACGGAACTCCAAACCCAGAACTCTCAGTTTCAGGAAGCTCTACTCGCCCTAGCCAAGGGGCAGCAAGATATGATGGCTTTGTTGGCCGTTAAGAAAAGGCCAAAGAAGAAAGCTCTACTCAACATGGGTAGAAGATTCAAGGAGACAATCCATCAAATCCCAGTGGGAGGAGACTCGTCTGAAGAGGACGAGAAACGGGTCAGTGAGGTCAAGAGTAATCAGGCTGAATGTGCTAATAATCAAGAATTTGATGATGATTATTTCAACGAGCAGTATCCACCCGCTGACATCAAATACAAGCAGTTAGAAGACAGATTGAAAGCTGTTGAAATTCAAGCCGTCCCTGGTTTAGATTTTGATGATTTGGGTTTGATCTCTGGATTAATCATTCCCCATAAATTCAAAGTACCAATCTTTGAAAAGTACGATGGGTTTTCTTGTCCCAAACTCCATTTGAAATCTTATGTACGCAAGATACAGTCGCACACTGCTGATAAGAAGCTATGGGTTCACTTTTCCCAAGAGAGCTTGGCTGGAACACAACTTGAATGGTTTTATCAGTTAGATGGTTCTCGTATCAACACTTGGGAGGATCTAGCTACTGCCTTCTACCATCAATATCAATACAATGCCGACTTGGCACCAACAAGGGTTCAGTTACAAGATATGACCATGGGAAAGAATGAAGGATTTAAGGAATATGCGCAAAAGTGGAGAGACCTTGCTAGTAGAGTCCAACCTCCCTTGACTGATAGGGAGCACATCAACATGTTCATGGGCACTTTATCCGGTCCTTTCTTTAATCTGTTGGTTGGTTGTTCTTCTTCTGGTTTCACCAAACTAATCTTAACCGGTGAAAGAGTGAAAAGTGGCATCAAAAGTGGGATGATCTCTGTGGCATCTACCTCCACCATCAATCCTATCAAGAAACCTTTTGCTGCAAAGAAGGAAGTTAATGTTGTGTATGGGGCAAGGGCCCATACCAAGAAGAATGATCGTCCATCTGTCAATGTTGTCCGAATCTCCAATCCAACTCCTACTCCAAGACCATCCGCAAATCATCAACATTTTGAAACTCCAAGAAGAAAATTTATAAGGTTAGGCATGTTAGTGTCTCAAGCCCTTCAACATTTTCTCAAGGATAATTTAGTGACGTTGCGCGATCCTCCCGCCAACGCTGACACCTCATCACCAAAGTATAATCCAAACGCTAAATGTGCTTACCATTCAAACAGCCCCGGGCACGAGACTAACCAGTGCTGGGCCTTGAAGAACAAAATCCATGATTTAATTGACAACAAAACTATTGAATTTGATCCTCCTCCAATGTCGAATGTAATTACGACTCCAATGCTGAAGCATGACAAAGGTGTTAATGTTGTCGAAGATACAATTTTTGTTACCTCTGTTGAAGATTTGACTACTCCGTTGAATATAATCAAGAACAATCTGTTGAAAGTTGGGATCTTCCCTGGCTGTAAAAAAGACTGTGTGTGTTGTACAAGACGACACAATGAATGTGAAGGGCTGAAGAAAGGCATACAACACCTGATGGATAGCCACAAAATTCTGTTTGAAAAGACTCCATTTGCCAAGAGTTTGATCAACAAATGTGAAGACCTCTCCATTATTACCATCTCAAACAAACCTATTAGGATCACCTCCAAAGGTCTTATTATGATTTCAAATGAACCCACCATTGCTGCATTAATAATTACCAATCCTAGACCGATTCCTTAATCTTCAAATAAAGCGGTACCATGGAATTATGGTGCTGAGGTGTTCTATCATGGGATTAAACAAGATGCCTGGATCAGAGAAGGAAAAGATAACGATGTCGGTAACATAGTTGGCTCAAGCAAAGTAACTAGAACTGGGAGAATATTCTCACCCAATATCTCACCTCCAGTAGTTACAAAGACGCCCATCTGCATTACTATCGCCAAGCCGAGTACCGAGACAAAAGGGAAAGGGAAGGTTATTAATCCTAATGTGATTGAAGTACTCTCCAAGGATGTAGCTAATGAAGAACCCTCCGCCCGTGAAATGGATGATATTTTGAAGATCATCAAGAGAAGCGACTTCAAAATTGTAGAACAATTAGGGCAAACCCCCTCTAAGATTTCAATGTTATCATTACTGCTTTGCTCTGATGCCCATGCTCGAACATTAATCAAGTTCCTGAAAAAAGCTCATGTCCCCCATGAGACAACAACAGACCAATTTCAGAATTGAGTGGCTAGCCTGACAGCTGATAATGGCTTGGGGTTTTCAGATATTGACTTAACACCTCTCGGGAAGAATCACAACAAAGTTTTACATGTTACTATCGAGTGCAAAGGGACTACCTTAGCATATGTGCTAGTCGACATTGGTTCTTCTCTGAATGTATTACCCAAGGGGGCGTTAGACCGTCTTGACTATGAAGATTTAATCTTGAAGCCAAGTGATATCATCGTAAGGGCGTTTGATGGATCAAAGAGGATTGTTCATGGGGAGATAGATCTTCCTATCAAAGTGGGTTCCCAAACCTTCAACTCCACCTTCTATATTATGGATATTCGTCCGGCCTATTCCTGTCCGTTAGGTCGACCGTGGATCCATAAATCCGGGGCAGTAACCTCAACCCTCCACTAGAAACTCAATTATCCAGTCAAGGGCAGAATAGTCATCGTCTGTGGGGAAGAAGAGTTTATGGTGAGCCACCTTAACTCTTCAAGTATGTAGAAATGGACGAAGAATTCATTGAAACCCCATGTCAAGCCTTTGAGGTTGTACCATTGATGATTCCTACTACTAAATGTTCTTCTGATGAGCCTAAAGCTGTTAAGGCCACACCAAAGATGGTTTTAGTCAAGGATGCCCGTGCGGCAATTGAAGAAGGAAAATGTGATACTTGGGGGAAACTCCTCGATATCCCTTTTAAAACGGACAAATTTGGGTTGGGCTTCACTGGAAAAGCTCAAAAGGAAGTGAGGCGTGCTCGTTCTGGAAAGCCACCTCTCCGCATTGGAAACCATGAAGTAAACGCCGTGGGTGACTCTGAAGAAGAAGCCGCATTTGAAGAATGGGTGTATCCAACTACTACGAAGCTGAAGAATTGGCATACAAAGGACTTTGTGCCCATCTCCTTTATTGAGGTGTAATATACTTGTTATTGCTTTTCTTTAAATCAAGAAAATGTTGTCTGTAATATGTTAACAATGACTTTTCAGCCATTTGCCTGGCCCGGGGCACTTTGGTCCATTTGTCAAGGGTTTTATTTATGTTCATCTAATCATATGATCATTCAGCACATTGGACTCTTTTGCATTCGAATATTTGTGTTCATTGTCTTTCCTTTCTTTCAATTACATTTTTCAAAAAAATAGCCATGTATCTTACATGCACACACACACACACACACATACACACATACTCTTACAGGTCCACATCCACTATGGATCCTATTGCCAATGACTCTACTCTTGCCGACTATGACTTTGAATGTCCTATCAACCAAGCCAAAGACGAAAGCGGGTAAGATTGTGACATACCGGGAGAACTAGCCAAACTTCTATTACAAGAGGAAAAAGCTATTCAACCGCATGAAGAGTTAGTTGAGGTTATCAACTTGGGTATTGAGTCAGATAAGAAGGAAATCAAGATCGGCGCTAACTTGGAAAGCAGTATCAAGAGCAGGTTGGTTTAGATGTTGCATGATTATGTGGAAGTTTTTGCTTGGTCTTATGAAGATATGCCTGGGTTGGATACCGACATCGTAGTTCATCGTCTGCCGACAAAAGAAGACTGTCCACCTGTCAAGAAAAAGGTTCACCGCATGAGGCCTGATATGTCTGAAAAGATCAAAGCTGAATTGATGAAACAATTTTATGTAGGGTTCCTAGCTGTTACATCCTATCCTCAATGGGTTGCCAATATGGTGCAAGTGCCAAAGAAAGACGGGAAAGTTTGCATGTGCGTAGACTATAGGGATCTAAACAGGGCAAGCCCCAAAGATGATTTCCCTCTACCATACATTGACGTCTTAGTTGATAATACTGCTCAGCATAAAGTCTTCTCATTCATGGATGGCTTCTCAGGCTATAATCAAATAAGGATGGCTCCCGAAGATATGGAAAAGACTACTTTCATTACATAGTGGGGCACCTTCTGCTACAAGGTCATGTCGTTCGGACTAAAGAATGCAGGGGCAACATATCAAAGGGATATGGTAGCTTTATTTCATGACATGATTCGTCATGAGATAGAGGTATATGTGGATGATATGATTTCCATATCATAAACCGAAGAAGAACATCTCGATCACTTACACAAATTGTTCGAGAGGCTTCAGAAGTACAAGCTGAGGTTAAACCCTAACAAGTGCACCTTTGGAGTACGCTCTGGAAAGCTTCTAGGTTTTGTTGTCATCAATAAAGGTATTGAAGTTGATCCTGCCAAGACAAAGGCCATCCAAGAAATGCCAGTCCCTCATTCTAAAAAAGAAGTCAGGGGATTCTTGGGTCGTCTCAATTACATTGCCCGTTTCATATCCCACTTAACTGCTACTTATGAACCACTCTTCAAACTCTTGAAGAAAGATCAGGTAGTCAGATGGAACGATGAATGCCATATTGCCTTTGACAAAATCAAAGAATACCTACAAGAACCTCCTATTCTCATGCCTCCAGTTGAAGGAATACCCTTGATCATGTACTTAAATGTACTAGAGAACTCTATGGGGTGTGTATTGGGCCAACATGACGAGTCTTGCCAAAAAGAGCATGCTATTTATTACCTGAGCAAAAAGTTTACCGACTGTGAAACCAGATATTCACTGCTCGAGAAAACTTGTTGCACTCTGGCATGGGCTTCTCGCCGACTAAGATAGTATATGTGGACTCATACCACTTTGTTGATTTCTAAAATGGACCCAATCAAGTACATCTTCGAGAAACCTGACCTTTCCGGACGGATAGCCAAAAGGCAAATGATCTTGATTGAGTACGACATTTAATACACGACTCAAAAAGCCATCAAAGGAAGTGTACTAGCAGATCATTTGGCCCATCAAGCCGTGGATGATTATCAGTCAATGAACTTCGACTTCCCTGGTGAGGAAATCATGCTGGTAAACAACTGTGTGAAGCCTAGACCGTACGACGGACCTGAACAAGGATCCCAATGGACTATGGTATTCGATGGGGCTTCCAACACCTTGGGTAACGGAATTGGTGTTGTGATCATCTCTCCTGAAGGTTCCCACACTCCTTTCACTGCCAGACTATGCTTCGATTGCACAAACAATATGGCTGAGTATGAAGCATGCATCTTAGGTCTGAAAGCCACCATTGACTTAAGGATCAAGCATTTGGATGTGTTTGGAGATTCCGCCTTGGTGATCATCCAAGTAAAAGGAGATTGAGACACTAAACACCCTAATCTTATCCCTTACAAGGAACTTATGTTATCCCTAATTCCTTATGTGATCGGTGGATCTGGAACTGACTGTTTAACGTTGGTTCGCGAAATGTCGCGGAAGCAAGAGTCGCCACCGTCTTTTATTTTCTCCAAATGGAAAGGACAAAAGCACAGAAAAATTCCTTAAAGAGATTGCTCTCGGTTCGGGAGGTAGATTATAGAAAGGGAAGGTGTTAGCACCCTTTCTATCCATGGTTATCCATGGGCTCTTAGATACTTGCTCATTGTGTTTTCAAAAATGGTTTGTTTGCTTTTCAACTGTGGGTTTTAAAAAGTTTCTTTGAAAATTCCAGTTCGACTCTTGTATCGGTCCTCAAGAGTGTTTGAAAAATTGCTTTCGAAAGCTTTTTGAAAAGGTGTCGGTGTGAAAAGTATTTTTGATTTGTTTTGAAATTAGAGCAAGTATCTAGAGTCGTCTACCTACCCTAAGGAATTCGTCTGTGTAAATGTCCTTTAAAGTAATGCCATCCCACCATTGAGAGGTAGGTAGCACCACCGTTGGAGGTGTTCGGGTCAATTCGAGGTTCGGGACATGGTGATCACCAGAGCAATGGGAAGACACCTTAGAAGCTACCCTCATACCAGGTTCCCGGATCATGAGGACTTACTAAGACATCCTCTACTCGACGATCACCTTTCGAGGCAAGGCAACAGTGAGGCGTACCCTAGGGGTGGTGTGTGATTCGTGTGTCGTTTTCAAGTATTTTTGTCTTTTGTCATGTCATGGGTGATCTAGCGTTTGTTTTTATTTTTGTCCATACATTCTTTCATGCATTTATTAACAGTTAAAAATTGCCGAAAGTAAATTCTAAGCTATTACAAACGGCGCGGGTCCACATCGCCAAAATTTCTCGAACCCGATTTGACAGAAAGTAAAGAAATAAAGTAAAAAACAATAAAGAGTTAAAAGTGCGAGAAATTAATTACATGGCTTTGGGAGAGATACATAAATATTAAAACGAAATAAAATAAATATGCGAATTAAATGAAAATTAAACGAGGGCGTTGGACCCTTTTTGCAAAATTAAATTTACATGGAATTAATTAATAAAGAAAAAGAAAAGGAGATGTTTTTGGTATTTTTTTAATATTTTAGGATTTTAATGAAAAAGAATTACTTGAAATTAAATGCTAACCCTAATTCTATTTGTTTTTTTTTAATTTATTAAGAAAAGATTAAATTTGACCTAATATTTACCCTAATTAATTTACATGCAAATTTAATTATGAAAATAAACATTTAATTATTTAATTATTTATGAAGGAAAAATATAAAAAAAGATGAAAATTAATTAACCCTAACTCTATGTTTTTTAGGTTTTTATTAAAAGAATTAAAATTGAAAACCTAATTTAAAACTAATCAATTTATGAATTAATATAATTTATTTAGGAAAACACTAAAAATAAAAATAGTTATTATTTTTCTCTTTTCTGATTTTTTTATGTGTTTTTTATATTTATGAAAATAATAAAACTAATTAATAAAACAATAATAAAAAGAAGTATAAATAATATAAAAAAATAAAGAAAGTAAAAAATATGCAAACCTAGGGGGTTCAGACCCCAAATAGGAGGTGAAAGCCCAATATTTCTGAGCCCAAATCAGCATGGCTTCGCTGACTTTTTCAGACCACATGTAGCTTCGTTGACTTATGCTTATGGTGTTCTCCAGATTCTAGCCTTCCGATTGATCCCCTTGGGCACGTGGACGCTGGATTTTGAAGGTGCATCATGGAACAACAACATTGAACCTGCATGTGAATGCTGAACGAAAAATAATATTGAAAGCATGAAGACCTGGGGCTCGAACCCAGGTCATTAACATTACCAGCCAACACGTATGCCACTAAGCCACTTCGTTCATCTGTAAATTAATATAATAAACAAACATAATAAAACAAACGCGTTAATGTTTCTTTTTTTCGCGCGAACTTTTGAATTGACCAATCAGCTTATGCCACCGAACCATCTTCTTCGTTGTGTTTTATTTTTTCCTGAAACAAGAACAAACTAGCAACGGTTTTCAAACGTTGCCATAGGTGCCATAGAAGAAAATAGCGAATAGGCCATAAGGCCTCATAAATTGAGTGCGATCATGCCATTGTTTTCGTCCAAACGCACTGATCATGACCATGGCATCGTGGTAAGCTAATTTTACACTATTTGAAAACGCCCAATTCACAGTTCTGAAAACCCTAGAATTTGATAATGGTGAAATCGCATATAGCTTGCAAAAACTCAATCAAGATAGATGGTTAGCTTCAGAATCACACAAGGAATATGAATCAATAATTAAAATGCCATGAAAATGCATAGATGTTAAAACACGATTATGAAAAAAAATGGAAAAGTGTGACTTCTGTACAATGATTCAAAGGGTTATGTTTGATGTTTTTGATCCAGGAAGATTGCTTGAGGTCCTAGGAGTGCAATGGGATGAAAATTTCGCCTTGAATCATCCTGCAAAGGTGTTTTCAGAATTGGAATTTTTTGACAAATTTCAAGCTTTGCTTTTCAGATTTTTGAGCAGCTGCGTGGTTCTTTGAGCACAAGGGTTTGATCAGGCTTATGTATTGAGTGAATTAGGTTAAAGAAATCAAACAAAAAGCTTGGCATTCATGACTTTGAAAGATTTGATTTTCAAGATCTTTTTTCAAATATTTTCCATGTGTTTTTGTACAAATCATGATCAATTCTCTCCAAATCTTTCCATATTTGATTATGCACGAATTATTGAGTAGATTTCATGCACAAAAAGATTGTAAAGCTTAGGTTAAATATTTTTCATGTATTTAATTTGATTTAAATGAATTATTATCAATAAAAATTCAAATAAATAAATAAAAAATGAAGAAATACTTCCCTTTGGGCCAAGTGGTCGTGCACATGTATTGGATGATGAATTATGGACGAAAAATAGGCCCATTAGCAATTTTAGGTCATTTGAATCAATGTTGACTTTTCAAAATAAACAAAAATTTCCCAACTTCTACAAGGCATAACTTACTCAATTTTTAAGCTTTTCTCATGTTCTTGGACATTTTGGAAAGGTCTTTGAGTCCTCTAACCAATGCCTTTGGTCCCATGTCATTTTGATTTACCAATCGCAAGTTATGGCCTTTGACTTAAAGTCCCTTTTTGTTGACTTTTGAAAATGACCTATAATGTTGAAATTGATAACTTTTTGTGAGAGCATTTCTTGGACTTGAAGTAAGAAGATGAATTGTAGGAAATGTCTTTCTCTTCAAAATGAGCTTTGGATGGAATTTTTCTGATAAACCATGTGAAAGTTATGCCCTGGTCAATTTACAGTTGACTTTTTCAGCTGTCCAAATAAGGAAACTTTTGCATCTTGATGATTTTTGAGCCAAGCTTTGAGAATCATGATAAAGCATTGATAAAATGATGTTTGTGGCTTCAAAATGAGATGTTGACCAAAAATTTGAACTTTTGACTGTCAAATGACCATTTTGCCCCTACAGTTGACTGTAGTGCAATTAGGGTTTTTGACTGTGCAATTTTGTGCTGAAAGTCTTGAAACTTGATATGAGGATGCTTGACCATGTTTATTGGCCTATGAGACTTGATTGAGCCATTGAAAACCACAAATTCCTTGCAAGAATAGAAGCCCTAATTTTGACTGTGTTAGGAGGCAATTGGACTGTGCAACCCTTGGGGAACTTTGAAGCTTGACTTGGCAATTTCTTGAAGAATATGGGAGGGAAAATTTTGGGGTACAACACCTTACTTCGAAGAGATCACGTTGGAACACTTCCCTAGGGAAGAAAACCAGTTGGCTGACGCTTTGGCAACCATGTCTTTAATGTTCAAAGTCAGATGGGACATCGAAGCCCCTATGATAACAATTGAAAGATTCGATGAACCTGCACATTGTTATGAGCTTGACACCGATGCGGAAAAGCCATGGTACCATGAGGTGATGAGATACCTTGAAATACAAGAGTATCCAGAGGGGGCATCTATCAATAACGAAAAGTTCTTGCGAAGATTTGTAGCCAAATTCTTCCTAAGTAACGGGATATTGTACAAACGCAACCATGATTCAACTCTACTCCGATGTATGGACAAGAAGGAGGCAGAGGAAATTATGGAAGACATGCACGATGGTCTCTTCGGTACTCACTCAAGTGGGCATACGATGGCCAAGAAAATCTTAAGAGCGGGTTACCATTGGTCAACAATGGAGACTGATTGCCATCAACATTCAAGGACCTGTCACAAATGCCAAATCTATGCTGACAAGGTCCATGTGCCTCCTATCCCTCTGAATGTCATGACCGCTCTGTGGCCATTTGCAATGTGGGGCATTGACATGATTGGAGAGATCAAGCCCAAAGCTTCCAATGGACATCGCTTCATTCTTGTTGCTATCGATTATTTCACCAAATGGGTCGAAGCCGCCTCATTTTCCTCAGTCACCAAGAATGTGGTAGCCAGATTCATCAGACACAACCTCATCTTCCTTTATGGTATCCCCGAAAGGATCATCACCGACAATGGGACTAACCTCAATAATGCTATGATTACTGAGCTTTGCACTCAGTTTAAGATCAAGCATCACAATTGTTCTCCATATAGACCAAAAATGAATGGCACAGTCGAAGCGGCCAACAAAAATATCAAGAAGATTGTGCAGAAGATGGTAGTAACCTATAAGGATTGGCATGAGATGTTGTCGTTTTCTCTACATGGTTACCGTACTTCAGCTATAACCTCAACTGGGGCAACTCCCTTTTCCTTAGTTTATGGCATGGAAGTTGTTCTGCCAGTGGAAGTTCAAATTCCCTCGCTGAGGATTATGATTGAGGAAGGCTTAGGCGAAGACGAGTGGATTCAAACGAGATTGGATCAGCTGAACTTGATTGACAAAAAACGGTTAGATGCTGTTTTCCATGGTCAGACGTACGAAAAACAGATGATCAAGGCTTTCAACAAAAAGATCAAGCCTCGAGTATATCAAGCTGGTGACTTGGTGATAAAACGCATCATTCTACCACAAGGAGACCCCAGAGGTAAACGGACTCCCACCTATGAAGGGCCATTTGTTGTCAAGAGAGTTTTCTCTGGAGGTGCCATGATGCTGACTACCATAGATGGTGACGATTTCCCACATCCCATAAACGCAGACATAGTTAAAAAATACTACGCATAAGAGACCCGTTAGGTTGACACACCTAAGAAAAATAAGGGCATCCCGGTAAACCAAAAGGTTGGGGCAAAAATTAGGGATATATATACAAAAGATTGTACACCCGACAAGTTGAAAACCCGAAAGGGCGACTTGGGCAAAAAGGGGTATCCTGGTGGGCTAAAAACCCGAAAGGGTGGTCCAGGAAAAAGTTAAGGATTAAAAGTGTATGACTATGTCCCGTGGAATCAATACAGTAAATTTTATCATCAAGGTCCAAGTTCAAACGGTCCAAGATCAATCCAATCAACTTCTATCAACGACAAGAGACATTCGAAGACATTGGGGCAATAGTAGAGTTGGAAGGCAATAAGATCATTTCACGTGGCTATTTTGTTTTCATTCTAAATGTTTGTTTTTCCTTTCGACGATTTCCTCTTACTAGGATCTCCGTCTCGCTATATAAAAACGCCTATTCATGGGCAAAATATCAATACAAATACACTTTGAAGTGCAAACTTTCTGTCTTTGTTTTGAATGCAAATTTGTCCAATGACTAAAATTGAATGAACATATGCATATGAACATAATTAAAAACTATTTGGCACATGTGTCCTGCTAAGCAGCAGTAAGCATCTCTTTAATGTGTAGGAAATATCCCCACAGAGTTATCTCATTATCATTATCCCCATGAGGACGGCTGCAATAAACCTTTCCCCAACAGGTTTTTATTTCCCTAACAATCATCGGGGAACCACATAACTCCCCAGCCGAGTTCAAATTTCCCCAACATACAACAATCAAGACGCCACAAAGTTCCCCAGCTGAGCATATCTTCCCCGGCCAAGGCTATTATCCCCAAGCGGAGTTTATCCTCCCCAGTTGAGTATATCCTCCCAAGTTGAGTTTGTCCTACCCGACTGAGTCTACACTCTCCAGTTTGAATTTTGTTTCAGATTATTGCAAATTATATGGCCACAACCCCTGATCCCCAGTAATGTCGTCAGCAAAGCCTTTACTATTTCTAAAAAAAAGATACTATGAAGCTTGGATCCGACCAGGTATTAGCACAATTTTCAAGTTATTACTAAAGCCTGGACCCGACCAGATAATAGTTTGACTTCTTCAAGTTGCTGGAACCTGGACTCGACCAGATAACAGTTTGAGTATCTGAAACCTGAAACCCAACTAGATAACAGTTGATCTCAATTTTAAGATGCTATGAAACCCGGACCCGAACAGATAATAGTCTAACTCTTCAAAGATATATAAGAACCTGGACTCAATCCGACCAAGGTTTAATTTCTTTTCCCCAGTAGAGTTTGCCCCTACCCAACAAGTTGTTGTGAAGCTTGGATCCGACCAGATAGAAATTACCCTCGGAGATTCATTGTGAAACCTGGAAACCGACCAGATAACAACTAAATCCCCAAATAGTTTATTGTGAAACCTGGACCCGACCAGATAGCAATTGACCTCATCAACCTCAGAAATCTGCAAAGCCTGGACCCGACCAGATGACAGTTTTTTTCAAACAGTTTATTGTGAAACCTGGAGCCCGACCAGATAACAATTAACTATGATCCCCAGAGAGACACTATGAAGCCTGGACTCGACCAGATAATAGTACAGCTTTCCAAAAACCATGAAACCTGGATCCGACCAGATAGTAGTTACCATGTCAAGTTACTGTGAATCCTAGATCCGACCAGATAACAGTTAACTTCCATATCCCCAACAAGTTGTTGTGAAGCCTGGATCCAACCAGATAACTATTCAATTTCAAGAAATTTTCCGCAAAGCCTGGAATCCGACCAGATAACAGTTAATTCGTCTCTTCCCCCAGTAAGTTGTCGTGAATCCTGGATCCGACCATATAGTAGTTGACTACTTCATCTTCAGCAAATTGTGAATCCTGGATCCGACCAGATAACAGCTGACATTCAAGACATATTCCCCAACGAAAGCATCCTTTCAGCAAAGTTTAAAGATATACATATTCTTCATCCCCAACGGCAATCAAGGATTCAACCCCCCAGAATTTCCTCAGCAGCAGTCAGGGATTTATTTTCCCGGACAAAAACATACATCTCACAATCATACATCATAGCATGTACATACCCTATGCATTTAGCATAATACCACATCTGGTGAACATCATGCATGCATCTGCATTTTACTAACTCTTTTTCTCACAGGTAAAACATCAAGTTTTAGTATAAATCAACAAGATATTTGTGCTAATATTTCTTCTAATGTTTATCAACTTTCCTCCAAATGGCATCTATAATCCCATTCACCATCCATCTTCGAGTGCAAATTTCTGGGAACTTTAGTGTTCAATCATCTTTCACTTTCAAGTCACGAATGGCAGACTCACCAATTTAACTCTTCAGGTTTAAGAAGATTGAACAGGGGCAGTTGTTGTACCCCAAAATTTTCCCTCTCATTTATCAAGGATCCTCTCACAAGACTTTCTATGACGTCAAGTTTGCAGAACTCATACATCAATTTAGGCTTGGAATTGGCACAAGGGCAAAATGGTCATTTGCATATTAGAAAGTAAAACTTTGACTTTTTGGTCAACATTACATTCCAAAGATAAAATTTCATCAATACATTCAAGAATATCAAGCTTGATCATCAAGAAGTCAAGAAGTCATGAAAGTCAAAAGTCAACTTGAAAAGTCAAGATTTCCAAGACTTAGAAATTTTCTAAGTGTTTTTTATACATGATAATTTCATCACTTCATGCCATTCTTTCACCAAGATGCAAGACAGTTCAAGGGAAACTTTCAACATGAAAGTTGTAGATCTCCATGATATCTACAACATTGCTTTACACAACTTATCCTAGAAGTGCTTGGATTTTGAGTTATAAATTCATGAAGTCATGACATTTTCATTTAACACTTAGAGGAATTTCAACAGATTTTGGTTAGGATTTTACCCTAACTTCTTGGCATTTTTTCACATAGTTCCAAGATGATTTTGTCAAAATGGCCAACATGAAAGTTATAGAGGATGTTTCAAGCTTTTCAAAACATCCAAGAGCATAAATTTATCATACTTGAGCTAGGAGATTCAAGGGCTTGAAGTTGGCCATCCATCTTTGAATTGCAAGTCATTCTATTGAAGAACACACAACAAAACCCTTATGCTATGCTGCATAATCTTATGTTACAGGCCTTCTTGCTTGAAAATCTCTACATAATTTAATGTTTACACCGAATTTTGAGCTATTACCCAAGTGTTTAAGCCATTGTCCAAAAGATATTTCCATTTATGGCATAAAGGCACCATTGCTATTCTTGAAAAGCAAGCCTTTTGTACAAAGTTTGTCTTGAGCCCATGCCTTGCTTGTTGCAGATTACACTCCACCATAAATCATGGGAAGTAGCTCCTCTATACCAGCAACTTTGGTACTTCACCTTGGGACTATGGAGTACTTGAAATAGTTTGATTTTTGTAATCCAACCAAACCATAACATGTTGTCTTGCAAACTTAGTCAGCTCATATGCACAAACCCCTTGCCTATAAATAGAAGAAGCATTTGCAAGAGAAAAAGGTTGGAAAAAGGTTAGAAAAATTAGAAAGAAAATCAGAAGTTTTGTTGACAAACTCTCAAAAAATCTCATAACTTAAAAAGGTCATAACAGTCCACAAGGCAACACCTCAAGCTCAAAACATAATTCTAGCTGCAAGGTAAGTCTCCTTAAATTTAAACTCTTCATTTCAATCGTCATCATTTGGTTCATTTTTGAGGCTAAAATGCAGTGACCTTTGAAGAAAAGGTTTGTAAAAAATCATGAACAATTGCCAAGATTGAGTGAAAAGTTTTACATGAAATAGCATCATGAACAGGCAGGTGTAAGGTAGCTGTTTTTCAAAACCATACAGTGTGCAATCGATTTCATAACCATGCAAATCGATTGCACGGGGTTCCAGTATCCAGATTTGCAAATTTTTTGAGTGTGCAATCGATTGCACAACCATGCAAATCGATTGCACGGGGTTCCAGTAGCCAGATTTCCAAATATTTTGAGTGTGCAATCGATTGCACAACCATGCAAATCGATTGCACTGGAAGTCAGTAGCCAATGTTTTGGAAAACTGAAGCATGCAATCGATTGCACTAACATGCAAATCGATTGCACTCAAATGAAAATTGATTTTTTTGCTTTGAAAAGACTTGAATAAAGAGTTGGACAATATAAAATGTTTCTTTTGACCATTGAGCATCTATATCTTAAGTTCAAGGTAAGTATTATCATTATACCTTGAAATTTGCTAAGGGCTTGAACCAAAGACTTCATCCAAAGAGGCTTTTAGCTTGGTCAATAATTTTTGCCTTCTTTATCAATCATGATTTGTCTTCATAAAAGCAAAAGTGCATTCGAGAAGCTTGATTTCACGGCATGTGTCGACACATAATGATCCAAAGTGTGTTCTTTTCCTTTCATTTTTCTTTATTTTTACATGCTTCATATATTTTCTTCATGGCTATTCAATATGGTTGTAATAGATAATTAGGACTATAGTTTCTTGCAATCCCAATTTGTAAATTTGTATACCCCATCACCAAATGATTGTAATAATGTAGGATATTTACTTTCCGCAATTTATCGCTTTATATAACATGTTAATAATTAGGGTTTTTATGGCAAGATAAAACCAATCGAATAGAAAACCCTAATTCAAGACAAAATCAAGCATGAAAATGACACACTTGCACACAAAAACTCCTAGAGTTACTCCACTTGGTTGCCTTGAACAAAATGGCCATATTACGCCTGTAAGGTATCTTAGCAAAAAAAACAACAAGATCATAGTCCCTCCATGACGCCATTCAAAGTTTCCTTACAAAAATGATCTTAGTCCCTCAAAATGCTAAGATACTTTGCAACATTGCTAATCATGGTCATACGATGATCCACGCTCGTCCCGTTTACATCCAAAGATAGGGTTGTTTACCAAATCAATGGTAAGACAACAATATCAAAGGAAAAGAAAATGAACAAGAAAGACATTTGAGTAGGTATATTACTTTTGGTTACTTGCTCCATTTCAAACAAATATCCTTGATATTTTCAAAACAAACACACACATTTTAAAACATCTTACAAACTTGAAAACATTTTCAAAAAGACAAACATCTTTGTATACATTCTTACGAACGAGAATCATTAAAAAGATTACCTAAACAATGTCCTCTTTTACAAAATACTTTCAAAACCACACAAAGCACAATTTCAAACAAAAGCAAGTGATCTAGCAAGTAACTAAGAGCCCATGGAAAACCATGGATGAAAAGGGTGCTAATACCTTACCTTTTCATAATCTACCCCCCGAACTCAAGAAACAATCTCAAAGGTCTTTCCTGTGCTTTTTCACCTTTTGGATAAAAGAAAAGTCGGTGGCGACTCTTGCTAAACCGCAACATTTACGATAAAATGCAAAACCTAAAAGTCAGTTCTCCCACCGTATTACAGTCCCCAAGTTCGAAGGACATGTCTCTTTTTTCCGAGACAACAAGGGAGGCTATCCTAGAGGTACGAGTGATTTGTTTTCATTTATTTTAATCTTTGCGTTAGAGTTAGCTATCGATTCATTATTAATCTTTCCATACAAGCCCTAATTAATAAGAGATAATATAGTAAGTATAAAAAAGCAGTAAATATGCAGAAAGTAAAGGCATAAAATAAATCCTAGAATATCACATCGCTTCGGGGTAGTTACAAAAATGTAAAAGCGGAAATTAAAAAACCTATAATAATTCCAATCCATACACAGTTACATAATCCAAAAAAAATGTGAGAGAAAATAAACTACGCAAGAAAAGAATGCAAGACAAAGAAAGGAAAACGAGAAATGTTTTTTGGTGATTTTCGATGAAAAAAAAAGTTTGATGATTAACCTAAAATACCCTAATTAATTTTAATTAAAAAAAAGAAATTGATTAATTAAATTAATTAAAAAAAACTAAACCTAAAAAGCTAATTTGATTAAGGTTCATGAAAAAATAATTTTTGGTTTTTGTAAGAAAAGGGTTTTGGTTAGGTTAATTTAGGATTTCTAAGTGAAAAATTGATAAAAACAAGGTTTAAAAAATACTTCCAGTGGTGGGTGTTGAACCCACGCCCTCAGCCTCTCTGGCCAGCACCTTCACGACTGCGGCAAGCGCGCGCTTGTGTACAAGGGATAACATCAACACACTTTGTATGTTAACCTGCAAAAACTAGAAAATGCGAAAAAAAGTAAGAAAGGAAGGGATCGGACCCACGCCTTGATAGAGGAATGCCCTAATGCGTGCGCTTTAACCACTTGGGTGGTGATACATCCATTGTTATCAACGAAGAAAAATATATGTAAAATAAAGACATTGCCTGGACCGGAGAGGCGCCAGAGACCTATCTCCAGTCGTCTTCTCTGGTGAGTATATTTCATGTTCTTGCAAAACAAAACAAAAATTAGGAGTCCAAAGGTACCCTACCCCCCCTAAATCCAACCCTGCAAATTCAATGGAACGGTTATCTTGGTCTGAATCGTGCTAGTTTCTGAGCTATGACAAAAATAATGCAAATGTGCATGAACATGGTGGTTCATGATTTTGCCATTGTGGGGATCATGCTTTGGGTCATTCCTGCACTATTAAACCTCATAAACATGTTGGTAAAGTCAGTATCCTTAAAAACACAAAGAAAAACAAGAATGTAAATCCATGCACGATGAGAAATCGGTGATGCATGGAATGTTGTTTTCGAGCCCTTTGGATCATCAAGGATGATCCATCCTTACCCTATACCACCTCAGAGATCGATTGGGAAGGCTGAGATGCTTTGAAAATGGATGCAAATAGGTTTCTTGATTTGCCCTAATTTTGATCTTTTTTGGAATTTTTGGAGAGGTGTTCTTTTAGGTCAGGGTTCATGTGGCTCTTGTCTGAATGCATGGAATATATAGCATTGAATTAGGTCAAACCAAGAGTGGGCTTGGACCTTGTCCTAAAGCTTTTGTTTTATTTCACTTATTTTGAATTTTAAATAAATAAAAATAATAAATAAATAAAATAAAAACCAAAGGTGTGTATGAATAAGAGATAAGGTTCAAATTTGGGTGTATAACATGCATGGACCTTGAAATAATGTCCCATTAGCCCAAAGTCTCAAGTTTGATCACTTTTGGTTTCATGCATTTGCTCAAAATTTCCTAACTTGAACTAGCCATAACTCTCTCAATCGTTGTCATTTGAAGGTGATATATGACTTTTTGGAAAGCTCAAGATGTCCTCTACAATCTCTATATTGACCAGTTTTGCATTTGAAGAATTTATCTTGATGTAAATTGCCTTTACAAAAAGTGTATTTTGTTGACTTTTGAAATGACCTATAATGTATTAGCCCATGTCTCTCAAATGAAATTTTTTTTGACTTGAGATTAGAGAGACAAAGTTGTAGAGAATTTAATTTCCTCTAAAATAAGCTTTGGTTGAGGAAAGTATGATGAAGCATGTGAAAGTTATGCTTTGTCAAAGTTTAGTTGACTTCTCCTTAAGAAAACCCTAATTTGGCAACTTTTGACTTTTGATGATTTGAGAATTTTCTTGATGATTTGACTTTTGATAAAATGATGAATATGACTTCAAAATATTGATGTTGACCAAAAATCTTGAAGTTTGACTGTATGTTGACCATAGTTGACTTTTTGTCTAATACAATTGATTTTTAGTCATCTGAGAAACTGATTGAGCTAACTTGTGATGCAAGGCATGAAACTTGGTATGAGAATTCTTGGAGACATATAAGAAACTATGAAATCCACTTGAGGCATTAAAAACCCAATATTCCTTGATAAAAATGAAACCCTAGTTGTAAGTCTATTGCTTAGGAGGAGAATTGGTCTGATCAATTCTTGAGGAACCTTGAGCATTTGAGAACCCTAGGAGAATGTCTTGAATAAAGGGAGGGAAAATTTTGGGGTACAACAGCTGCCCCTGTTCAATCTTCTTAAATCTGAGGAGTTAGATTGGCATGCCCTCCATTCGTGATCTGAAGGTAGAAGAGGAATTAACACTTAAGTGTCCAGAAATTTGCACTCGCATGTGCACGAACTAATGTTGTTGGTTGATAATATTGCTTGAATAGGCTTAAAGATGCCATTCGGATAGGTGACAAAACGTCATTGGAGATGGGCTTATAGATGCCATCAAAGTAGCTGTTGATATGAGTATCAGAATGCGTCTACGCTCGACCGTCATCTGAGGAATGCTTTCCAGAATGAATCTTTGGGGAAAATGATTAAGTAGTTGCTTGTCATATTTAGTCTCTTAGGGAAATGCTTGTCATGTAGGTAGTCGCCCCGTCCTGTTTTGGAAATTAATCTACAATCTTCTTTTGTCGGTAAACCTATCCTGTTTCGGGAATTCATACCTCCTAGTCATGTTGATAGTTACCCCGTCCTGTTTCGGGAGTTAATCTTTTCCTGGTTATAAAGATAGTTGCCTCATCCTATTTCAGGAATTAATTTTTGCATGGTCATATAGATAGTTTCCCCGTCCTGTTTCGGGAGTTAATCTTGGACCTTCTTTTTGTTGGCGAACTTGTCTTGTTTTGGGAATTCATACAGCCCGATCGTATAGATAGTTGCCCCGTCCTGTTTCGGGATTTAATATCTGACCTGTTTAAGAATTTTCGATGATATTCGTTTGTTTGTAGACTTTACCTGAAAAGATAAAGTTAGTCTTTATGGAATGTCATGATGTATGTAATGCATTGCGTAATGATGTTCTCAAAATAAATGAGAGTTTCATATGCGTGTCGTATGCATATGCTATGATACTTGTAAATGGTGTATGGATGTGAGATATCATTGAAGTGTACCGATAGCTTCTTGTAACAACTCTGGCTGGGGAAAATAAATCCCTGACTTTCGTTGGGGATGAAGGATATGTCTCTCCAATCTTGTTCAGAATTTCTCCACTGGGGATTCCGATTTTCTGTTTTGAGGATACTCTGTTAGGAAATTTTGACTTCTTCTTGGGGATAGAAGAGTTCAGGAACATTGGTCGTTTGTCGCTCTACTGGGGAATTTAATTCTTATATACCCTGACTGGGGATAAAAGAGGTGAATAACCTTCTTAGGCACTACCTGACCGAGTTTCCTATATGGATACTAACTTTTCTGGGGAGGATAAAGTTAAATGACATTTGGCCCGATTTCAGATTCCATACAATTCTCCGGGGACAACAACCTATATTTTGCTGGAGAAGAGAATTTTTCCGGTGATTTGCAGTAGTCGGAGAAATGAACTTTGTTGGGGAAGTAAAACCTACTGAAGAAATAAACTTTGCTGAGGAAATAAGTCCTGCTGGAACAAATAATTCTGTAGGGGATGATGTTGGAGAAATAAACTCCACTGGAGGATTGAATTCCTGTGAACTGTATTGAGGAATCATAATCTCTAACGAGGATTGGAATTTTGTAGGTTGTGCGGGGGAAGTTTCCACTATATGCGGGAGAAATGATCAAACTCATTTATCCACTAGGGGGATCTACTAGAGAGTATGGTTATGTTAATAGCTGGAAGGAGCCTCAGTTTCTGTCTAAGGACATATTAGACTTTCTGAAGATTGTATCTCCGTTAGGGATGAGCTTGTGTAGGTAGCTCTGCGGGGATTTTTTTATGGGGATTCGTGGACGACTTGCATGTTACCCCAACTCCTAGAGTCTTTAGTAAATGTTGATCCCTATTTTTATGTATATATTTCTTAATAAGAATCATATTCATATGCATATGTTCATTCCATTTAGTCATTGGACGTTTTTGCAAACAAAACAGAAAAAGTTAAACAAAATTTGAATTTTGAAATTGTATTTATATTGAAAGTTTGCATATAAACAGGAGGTTTTGTACAAAGGATACAAAAATCCTAGTAAGAGGAAATTGTCGTAAAATAAAAAGAGTACAAAGAAAAACAAAGAAAGACGACTATGTGGAAACAATTCCATTGGTTTCAACTCTGATATTTCCCCTATGTCTTTAATAATCTCATCCCTCACTGTCAGAACAAGCTGATTGAATTGATCTGTACCGTTTGAACTTGACATTGATGATAAAGCTTGTTGTAAATAGGTGATCCAACGGGACATAGTCGTACGCTTTAATCCCTAGTTTTTTCCTGGACAACCTTTTCGGGTTTTCAGTCCACCGAGATACCCTTTTTTGCCCAAGCCGCCTTTTCAGGTTTTCGACTTGCTGGGTGTATAATCTTTATATATATATCCCTAATTTTTGCCCGAATCCTTTTGGTTCACTGGGATGACCTTATTTTTTCCTAGGCCAGTCAATCTAGCGGGTCTCTTTTATGATACATCTGACAATGAAAAATAGTCGTAATCCTTTTCTCGTTGATCAAATTTAGCTGGTCCAACCTAGTCTGAATCCACTCGTCTTCGTCTAAATTTGCGTCTTTCATAATCCTTAGAGAAGGAATCTGGACTTCGACGGGTAGGACCGCTTCCTCACCATAGACTAGAGCGAATGGGGTTTCCCCAGTTGATGTATGCGCTGAAGTGCGATAGCCATGAAGAAAAAATGGTAACTTCCCGTGCCAATATTTATATGTCACTTTCATCTTCTGTATAATCTTCTTTATGTTCTTATTGGAGGCTTCCACTGTACCATTCATCTTCGACCGATACGGAAAAGAATTATGATGCTTAATCTTGAACTGTGTGCAAAGTTCCATGATCATAGTACTGTTGATATTGGTACCATTGTTTGTGATGATCCTTTCGGGGATACCATACCGACAGATAAGGTCATGCTTAATAAACCAAGCCACGACATTGTAACTGAGTCAAACGAGGTTGCTTCAACCCACTTGGTGAAATAATTAATGGTGACGAGGATGAAACGATGTCCGTTAAACGCAGTAGGCTTAATCTCTCAAATCATATCAATTCCCCACATTGCAAATGGCCAAGGATCAGTCAAGGTGTTCATAGGAACTGGAGGCACGTATACCTTGTTAGCATAAATCTGGCATTTGTGACAAGTTCTTGAGTGGTGATGGAAATCAGTTTCCATGGTTGACCAATAATAACTTGCTCTCAAGATTTTCTTAGCCATCGTATGTCCACTGGAATGAGTATCGAAGACTCCTTCATGCATATATTTCATAATTTTCTCAGCTTCCTTCTTGTCCACACACAGAAGTAGAGTCGAATCATGGTTGCATTTGTACAAAATTCTCTTGCTCAGGAAGAACTTAGTAGAGAACCTCCAAAGAAATTTCTTGTCATTGATAGATGCCCCCTTGGAGTGCTCTTGAGCCTTGAGGTATCTTTTTACTTCGTGAAACCAAGGCTTTTCTTCTACTCCATCAGTATTAACTTCGTAGCAATGTGTCAATTCACCCAGTCTCTCAATAGTAATTCGAGGAGCCTCATTGTCCCATCTGACTTTGAACATAGATGACATGGTTTCCAAGGCATCTTCCAACTTATTCTCTTCTCGCGGAATATGTTCAAAAGTGATTTCCTCGAAGTACAAAATTAATGTAAATACATGCTCTCAATAAGGAATGATATTTGGATGCTTTGTATTCCATTCTCCCTTGATTTAACTGATAACTATGGCTGAGTCCCCATACACATCCAAGAACTTAATCCTCATGTCAATAGAAACTTTGATACCCATAATGCACGCTTCATATTCTCCCATGTTGTTGGTACAGTTAAAGCATAATCTGGCGGTAAAGGGCGTATGGAAACCCTTGGGAGAGATAATCACAGGACCAATTCCATTACCAAGTGCTTTGGAAGCTCCATCAAAAACCATAGTCCATCGGGATCCTGGCTCAGGTCCTTCATAAGGTCCAAGTTCTTCACAATCTGTAACTAGCATAATATTCTCATCCAGGAACTCAAAATTCATAGATTGATAGTCGTTTATGGCTAGATGAGCCAAATGATCTGCCAATACACTTCATTTGATTGCCTTCTGAGTGGTGTATTGAATATCGTATTCTGTTAAGACCATTTGCCATCAGACTATTCTTACGGAGAGAGCGGGTTTCTCGAATATGTATTTTATGGAATCCATTTTAGAGATCAACAAAGTAGTATGAGTCAGCGTATACTGTCTTAGTCGGCGAGCAGCCCATGCCAAAGCGCAACAAGTTTTCTCGAGCAGTGAGTATCTTGTTCCACAGTCGGTAAACTTTTTTCTAAAGTAGTATATTGCATGCTATTTTTGACCAGACTTGTCATGTTGGCCCAGTACACACCCCATTGAGTTTTCAAATATTGTTAAGTACATGATCAGAGGTCTTCCTTCGACTGGTGGCATTAGAATCATAGGTTCTTGGAGGTACTCCTTTATTTTTTCAAAGGATGTTTGGCAGTCGTTGTTCCACTTCACTACTTGATCTTTCTTTAGTAACTTGAAGACCGACTCACAAGTAGCAATTAAATGGGAAATAAACATGGAAATATAGTTCAGTCATCCCAAGAAACCTTTGACTTCCTTCTCAGTACGGGGAGCTGGCATTTCTTGAATGCCTTTGACCTTGCCGGGATCAACTTCAATACCTTTACCACTGACAATGAAACCTAGGAGTTTACCTAATCTCACCCCAAAAGTGCACTTGTTCAGATTTAACCTTAGCTTGTACTGTTTCAATCTCTCAAACAGCTTGTGTAGATGATCAAGATGTTCTTCTTCAGTTTGATATCTGGATATCATGTTGTCTACGTAAACCTATATATTATGGTGAATCGTGTCATGGAACAAAGCTACCATAACACGTTGATATGTTGCACCGGCGTTCTTCAACTGGAAAGGCATAACCTTGTAGCAGAAAGTGCCCCACTATGTAACGAAAGTAGTATTCTCCATGTCTTCAGGTGCTATCTTGATCTGATTATAACCCGAGAAATCGTCCATGAAGGAGAATATGAAGAAGTGAAAAACACAAGAAGGGGGGGGGGGGGGAGGGGGGGTTGAATTGTAAAACTGAAAATCAATTGCAATGAACACGATATTTTTTCCTGGTTCGTTTGATCTCAAACTACTCCAGTCCACCCGTCAAGGTGATTTCACCTCTCTCCAACGAGGTCTTAATCCACTATATTCAACTGAATATTACAATCTGCTTTAACAACTACTAAAGCCTTATTGATGCAAACCACAAACCGGTTTCTCAAGGAATCACTTTCTTACAAAGAATTGAAATCTAGGTGTGTGAATATTTTCTACAAAACAGTTTATCACAACTGTGATACTACACAACTTAAGCTTATGGAAACTAGATTGCTAAAATAATTGAGTAAGGAAATATGGAGCTTTTAGCAAACTGAGAGTAAGGAAGATGATGATTAGCTTTTAGGCGTGTAAATTGATGTAGAGCATTAGCCAATTCAATCTTCATTGACTTGTTTATATAGCATTGGATTTGATGAACGTTGGAGCAATAATTCTGATTCAATGCCAATAACAATCTTTCCTTATTAAGCAGATCTTGTCTGGAATGATGCCGTTGGTAATAACTCATCTTGAATGCACAGTACCGTTGCAACTAAAGCGTGTTCTAGCTTTGGCTCATTCTGACGCTGCTTAAGTGATGATGAACTGTTGTTGTCTTTATCAGAGACCAGAGTGTTGAGCGCAGATCTGTTCATCAAGCTTCAGCATAAGCGTGAGTTGTTCTTCTGATTCTGGTATCTGATATAGCAGCTTCTGATGCTGATGTTGATATCCAACTTTCTGATGCTGATGAGGATGTTCTCATGCTGATACCCATCAGAGTTTCTGCAAAAAAGAATTTAATTTTTAGGTAGCAAATAGTTCTTACATGAATCACATAATTAATATATCATTTCATTTTGTTATCATCAAAACATAAACTTAGGGTAGTAGATTCAAACTTTGTTCTAACAATCTCCCCCTTTTTGATGATGACAAAAACTAGATATTTTTTAATTGAAAATAGCGTGAAAAGTATCAGAGATAACTAAATGATAAGTTGTATCAGAATTAAATAAGGAGTTATCAAAGATAAAGGATAAAGAGATGTCTGAGTTGGGATCGGAGATACTCCCCCTGAATTTATTACTTCCCTTTTTAATTCCAAGAGTTCTTCAGGATCAGATCTTTATTGACTTTCTTTGAACATCAGAATATCAGAGCTTTGGATCAGAGTATCAGAGCTTTGCTTTGGATCAGAGTATCAGAGCTTTGACTTATCAGAACTTCAGATCAGAATATCAGAGTCTTTAGAGCTTCAGTGTATCAGAGAGCATTCTTGTACCTGTAGACTTATGCACAAACAGAAAACATTCAAGTATGTCAGAGTGTTAGAATGTTTGAGACTTTTCATCTCAGTAATCCGTTATTGAAAAATATCATTCTTGTTCTCCCCCTTTTTGTCAGCAATCAAAAAGTGTAAGTGATGTGCTAAAGCGATCAGAGCAGAAAAACTTGTTATATTAAAATATTCAGAGCCAGACAAAATAGTACAAAAGATATGCAAAGAAAACATGAGAATATTATGAATGAAAAACTAAGGTTGGGGAGGAAAGTGTGTGAACAGAGTCTCCAGCATTGCCTTAATCTGATCAGCAGTTTCAGTCTGCTTGTGCACCATGCTGACTACTGTATCTATCTTGCTGTCCTGCACATCCATCCTTTCCTTCATCTTTTGATCACTTTCATCCATTCTTTGCTGCAGACGAATATCATTCAGCTTCATCTCTTCCAGAGTCTGCCTGTCCAAGGCAGCTTGAGAAACATCAGAAGCAGGAAGCTTCTGAGAGCTTTCTGCAACATCTTCAGCTTGACTGACTTCAGCTTGAATTGTCTGATCTTCTTCTGGCTGCACTTTTGAAGCTGGGCGCTTCTCAGACCATGGCTCACTATCCAGAAGGAGCACGTCTTCTTTCAGCAGCTGACTTCCAACTTCGTTCAGAAGCTTGCTGAAATTCTGCTGTGCTTGCTCATAATTGATGTCTTGCAATTTGAGAGCTTCAGCATGTACCCAAATTCTGAATTGTGTCCAGAGCTGGTCTGAGGAAGCAGGATCAATCATTCCAGGACAGACTTGCTTCAGAGAAGCAATCCATTGCTGCAAACCTGTTTCAAAATTCACAATGCCAGAGCCAACATCTGGCTGTTTTGGTTTTGGAATGGCTATTTTATTTTTGAGATCAGCAAGACGGTCAAGGATTGTTAAATCTATGAAGGTCCTGCTGGGGTCATCTGTAGTTTGTTTGGGAGATGTTTGTTTGGGAGATGGAGTGGGAGAGTCAGAAATAATAATTGAACTGTTTGGAGTTTTTGGAGTGTTTCGAGGGGTAGATTCTGGCGAGGATGGCAGATGGGCCATGGTTACAGTTGTTCCACATGGCAGCTGAATTGCCAGAGGTTGTGGCTCAGAGGATTGAGGAGAATGAGGTTCAGGAGATGGAGTTTCAGAATGATGAAACTCAGGTTGAGGAGGTGATGATGGAGGTGATGGTTGATGAATTTCTGGTTGAGGAGAGGGAGGAGGAATAGCTGGTTGTGGAGAAGGAGGTGGAATTTCTCGTTGTTCAGGAATTTGTGGTTCTTCTGGTATGGGTGAGAGAGGTTGTTCTGGTTGAGGAGAGTGGGCAATATCTGGTTCAGTGTTTGGATTATTTGAGAGGTGATCAGAAGCACGTTGATCAATGTCAGACAGAACTTTATCAAGTTCTGATGTTGTTGAAGTTGTGGGTTTTGGATGTTTGGTGCGGGGTCTTCTGAGAGTCAATGACTCATAAGGGTCATCTTCTGGTTCGGTTTCATCAATAGTTGGTATGGGGATTGGAATTTCATGTGAAGCTGAGGTTGGGATTGATGTTGGAATAGCAGAAGAATTTAAAACAGAAGCAGCAGATAAATTACCTCTTTTCTTGGGGGTCTGTTGGGATGATCCTTCTGAAGTGGCCTTCCTTTTCTTCGTCTTCTTCAGAGAAACTTCTGGTTGTTGTTGGTGCAGATCTTTTATATTTAGCTTGGGATCTGTACCATCAGCCTTGCACGCGTCCAAGTATCTGAGAACCACCACTGGCTTTGATTCAATCTCAGAAAATAATGGAAAGTCGTCCAGAGGGACTCTTCTGCTGGTGATGTCAGCAAGAGGAGTAACGTTGGGCTCCTTTCTGATATTCTCTATCAGTTTCATTTTCTTCAGATTCTTGGCGTTCAGAGGCTTGCCAACAGTTGGTTCAATAGTGCTTAACTCCTGAGATTCTAAAAGGTGCTCTATCAGGCTATTCTCAGTCAGAATATCTGATATTAACCTGCCAAAGGGTATCCAATCCCTCTTTGTTCTTTCTTCTTCCCTGGTCTCCTTGACGCTGGTCATGAGGTGATTAAACAGAAGATGAGCCAAGTTGATTTTTACCTTCTGATTAATAAAGTAGATCAGAAACTGCTTATCTATATTTATATAATCAGGGGAGCTAGTTGGCTTCCTGTGATTAAAGCACCCCAGAATGATCTTCGCCCAAACTCTGTGGTGATCCTTTAAGTCTCTGATTTTGCTGCTGGGCACCTCAAGGGTGAAAATATGTTCTGCTATGACACCAACGTCAGAGCATCTTTCAGCCATATCAATACAGCGGACGCCACCGCCACTGTAACCAATCAGTTTTGCTATGTGATCCTCAGTGATCACAATATTCTTTCCCATTATGTAGGAGGTGACTTGATGCATTGATGAGGACGCATGAATCCAGAACTCCTTGACCAAAACTGGGAATGTTGGTCCAACCAACCTGTCAAAATATATCTCCCATTTCTGTGCCCTAACTTCTTCTGTCAAGTCAAAACCATTCTCTTTCAGACTGGAGAAGTCAACAATCAGTTCAGACAACACTTCTAAATTCTTCACTGGTGTAAGGAGTGTTCTGAATGGAACTTGGTACTGTTCAGAGGAAGCTTTCTTTTGAGAACCTGCAGAAGCATTGTTGGAGGTTGCCATGTTCACACTTAGGGTTTTTCTGAGAAAACTGAAAAATGGGTTTCTTGAGAGAGAAGAACACACAGAGAAAATGCAGAAAATATTTGAGAGAATATGAGAAACGATAAAGGATTAATGTGATAAGTTAAAGTGCTTAAATAGATTTAAGAAAATTGTTGAAAGTGTAAACGGTTTCAAGAAAGAGAAAATAAAATCATGATTACGTTTTAAAACATGATTACTTTCATTTAATGCTTGCTGATTTTGGGGGATTTGAGAAAGATACTTGAAACGGTTACCAGACATGTGTCTTAATGCACCCAATCAGCGTTTTGACTTCTCAGAAGCGTGCACGCGTGTTCTGCTTCAGAGATTTGTTGATGATTGGATGACACTTGTTTGATTTAGTGATCAGCACGTCTATCCTTGAGCTGAAACGCTCAGATCTTTAAGACTAGCATCTGATACTATCTGCATGTTCTATCTTTCTGAAAAGAGATTGATCAGAAGTTCACAGTAAAACAAATACATTCTGAAGGATAATATATAAACTTAAAACATTTTCATTCTGGGAAGAGTTTCATGCTGAGATGTTTCAGAATGAAATTAAACCTATCTTCAGAAAGGGGTTTAGTGAAGATATCAGCCCATTGATGGTCTGTATCAATAAATTTTAAATTCAAAATTCCTTTCTGAATATAGTCCCTAATGAAATGATGTTTTATTTCTATATGCTTAGCCCTAGAATGTAAAATAGGATTCTTACTTAAGCAAATAGCAGAAGTATTGTCACAGAGTATAGGGATGTTACTCTCAAAAATCTGGAAGTCTTCAAGCTGACTTTTCATCCAGAGCATTTGTGTGCTACATCCTGCTGCTGCTATGTACTCAGCTTCTGCTATTGATAGCGCAATTGTGGATTGCCTTTTGCTGGACCAAGAGATCAGATTTTCTCCCAGAAACTGGCAGCTTCCAAAAGTACTTTTATGCTCTACTCTGTCTCCAGCAAAGTCAGCATCGCAGTAGCCTACTAAGCTGTAATCACTAGATTTTCTATAAAATAAACCCAGATTAGTAGTACCTTTCAGATACTTGAAAATTCGCTTAACAACTGTTAAGTGAGATTCTCTAGGATCTGATTGGAATCTAGCACAAATACATACGCTGAATAAGATATCAGGCCTTGAAGCTGTCAGATAAAGGAGAGAGCCAATCATACCTCTATATACCTTCTGTTCTACCTTTTTGCTTACCTCTTCTCTTTCCAGAATGCACGTGGGATGCATTGGAATCTTTGATGGCTTACATTCTGAGAGGTCAAATTTCTTCAAAAGATCTCTGACATATTTTCTCTGATGAATGTAAGTTCCCTCTGGAGTTTGATTGATCTGAATTCCTAGAAAGAATTTCAGTTCCCCCATGAGGCTCATCTCAAATTCTGCCTTCATACACTTAGCAAATTTTCTTCCAAGAGAAGGATTAGTAGATCCAAAAATAATATCATCAACATAAATTTGACAGACTAAGATGTCATTCTTAACTGACTTACAGAATAAGGTAGTGTCCACCTTCCCTCTGGTGAATTCATTTTCTAACAGAAAGTTACTTAGTCTTTCATACCAAGCTCTGGGAGCTTGTTTCAGACCATATAGAGACTTCTTTAGTTTGAAAACATGTTCTGGATGTTTTGTATTTTCAAAGCCAGGGGGTTGGTGCACATAAACCTCTTCTTCTATATAACCATTTAAGAATGCACTCTTGACATCCATCTGATACAGAGTGATGCCTCTATTAACAGCAAATGAGATTAAAAGTCTGATAGATTCTAACCTGGCGACTGGAGCAAAGGTTTCTGTATAGTCTATCCCCTCTTGCTGACTATAACCTTGTGCTACCAGTCGTGCTTTGTTTCTGATAACTTCACCTTGTTCATTCAGCTTGTTTCTGAACACCCATCTTGTTCCAATGACGTTGAATCCTTTAGGTCTAGGAACAAGATCCCATACGTCATTTCTGGTGAATTGATTCAACTCTTCTTGCATTTCTAGAATCCAGTCGTTGTCCAGAAGCGCTTCATCAATAGAAGAAGGTTCAATCAGAGACACAAGTCCCATGAGGGATTCTTCAGAGTTTCTGAAGCTTGCTCTTGTTCTGATTGGATCTTCCTTTCTTCCTAAGATAGTTTCTTCTGGATGATCCAAGCTGCTTCTGGGTACTCTCTTCTGAGGTTGATCAACAGCTGTTGTAGGATTGCTAGCAGTGCTCCTTTCAGATGTTGAAGGAGTGTCTGTGTTGAGAGCTTCTGATGACTTGTCTTTAGAACCTGTAAATTCAATTTCCATACCTGCAAAAACTTCATTCTGCTTTGACTTTTCAGAGTCAAGCTTATCATCAAAATGAACACTGATTGATTCTTCCACAATCTGTGTTTCTGTATTGTATACTATGTACCCTCTTGAGCGTTCAGAGTATCCTAACATAATACACTTCTGTGCTTTAGAGTCAAACTTGTTCAAATAATTCTTTGTATTTAACATAAAACAAGTACATCCAAATGGATGAAAATATGAAATGTTGGGCTTTCTATTCTTCCACAATTCATATGGAGTCTTTTCCAGAATAGGTCTTATTGAGATTCTATTCTGAATGTAGCACGCTGTGTTTATTGCCTCTGCCCAGAAGATCTTAGCAACGTTTGTCTCATTGATCATGGTTCTGGCCATTTCTTGCAATGTTCTGTTCTTTCGTTCTACAACTCGATTTTGTTGGGGAGTTCTAGGACAAGAGAAATCATGCAGAATGCCTCTGTCATTAAAGAATGACTCAAAATCTTTATTTTCAAACTCTCCACCATGATCACTTCTGACTTTAACGATTCTAAGATCCTTTTCATTCTGAACTTGGTTACAGAAGGTAACAAACACAGAGTGTGACTCGTCCTTGTGTCTTAAGAACTTTACCCATGTCCATCTGCTATAGTCATCTACGATTACTAACCCATACTTCTTGCCACTGACTGAAGCAGTTTTAACTGGTCCAAATAAGTCAATGTGCAGAAGTTCTAATGGCTTAGAGGTAGAAACAACATTTTTAGATTTGAAAGAAGGTTTTGCAAACTTTCCTTTCTGACATGCTTCACACAGAGCATCTGAATTGAACTTCAAATTAGGAAGTCCTCTGACCAGATTGAGTTTGTTAATCTGAGATATTCTTCTCATACTAACATGCCCCAATCTTCTGTGCCAGATCCACTGCACGTTGTTAACAGACAGAAGACACTTTACATTCTGACTTTTCAGTTCAGAAAGTTTGATTTTATAGATGTTGTTTTTCCTCTTTCCATTAAACAGGATAGTCCCATCTTTCTGACTAACAGCTTTACACGATTTTTGATTAAAGATTATATCATAACCGTTATCACTTAATTGACTTATGGATAACAGATTATGCATTAATCCATCTACTAGCAGAACATTATTTATAGAGGGAAGATTTCCATTACCTATAGTTCCAGAGCCAATTATCTTTCCCCTCTGATTGCCTCCAAAGCCAACGTGGCCTCCAGGCTTAAGTTCCAGGCTTTGGAACATATGCCTTCTTCCCGTCATGTGTCGCGAGCAGCCAGAGTCCAGGTACCATGACTGGTGTTTCTAATTTGCTGCTAAAGATATCTGCAACATGTATTATTTTATCCTTAGGTACCCAGATTTTCTTGGGTCCTGATTTGTTAGATTTACCAAAACTCTGGTTGAGTTTTGGTTTCACAGAATACTTACTGTTAGTGTATTTAATATCATGTGTGTGACCATACACAAAATGTGAGTTCAGAGGAGTGTGTTTAATGGTTAAATCCATGACATTCTTTGGTGTAGGAACCTTACCTTGGTATCCTATTCCCTTCCTGTCGTTTCTGCTAACTCCATAGATCATTGAAGCCATTTTGCTTCTATCTATGCTTTTAGCAAGGAACTTCTGGAAACTGTGATCATACTCCTTGATGATATCATCAGCGCTGCTGGGAGTTTCAGAAATTGGTTCCTTCTGAGAGTTTTGTAAAGTATTTTCTAATTTTGAAATTTTGTTTCTCAGCTCAGAATTTTCCAATTTGAGACTTTCAGTATTATCAGAGTCAGATTCAAGATTCCTTTTCAGGTTTCTGAATTTAACTCTAATCTGCTGGTACCTTTCCAGAATTTCATTAAGACTTTCAGCAAGTTCAGCCTTAGTAAAATTAATTGCAAAGTCAGGAAATACCTCTTCAGTATCTGATTCTGAGTCTGATTCAGAAGCTTCACTATCTTCTGAAATGTTGGCCATGAGAGCTATGTTTGCTCTCTCATCATCTGATTCTGAGTCAGCTTCAGACGAGTCAGAGTCATCCCATGTAGCCATGAGACTTTTCTTCTTTTCTCTTCCAAACTTCTTTTTGGGCTTTTCCCTCTGAAGCTTTAGGCAGTCACTCTTGTAGTGTCCTTGCTCATTGCACTCATAGCAGATGATGTCCTTGGTGTTTGGATTTCTGCTTCCTGAGGAGCCTTCAGATCTTCTGTATCCAGAGGAAGAATTTGTCCTTCTGTATCTGGAAGAAGACTCGTTCTGATCAGATCTTCTGGGATTCCTGAACTTCCTTTGCCTCTGCTTCCACAGTTGATTCACTCTTCTGGAGAGGAGAGAAAGTTCGTCTTCTTCTTATGAGGATCCATCAGATGTTTCTTCTACTGCCTGCAAAACTTTAGACTCAGATTTTTTGTTAGATTTTAATGCTAAAGGCTTACCTTGCTTCTGAGGTTCATCAGCTTCTAGCTCTATCTCATGACTTCTGAGGGAGCTGATAAGTTCCTCCAGAGAAATTTTGTTGAGATCTTTTGCTAGCTTCGAGCTGTAACCATTGGCCTCCACTGCTTTGGTAAGCTTCTGATAATCTTCTTGATGTGATCAGCAGTAGAGTATCCCTTGTCCAGAACCTTGAGACCAGCCACCAGAATTTGGAATCATGAGAACATTGTTTCAATGGATTCACTTTCTTCCATTTTGAATGCCTCATACATCTGAATGAGCGCAAGAGCTTTAGTTTCTTTGACCTGAATGTTGCCTTCATGCGTCATTCTGAGTGAGTCAAACATGTTCTTTGCTGTGTCTCTGTTAGAGATCTTTTCATATTCAGCATAGGAGATAGCGCTGAGAAGGATGGTTCTGGCCTTGTGGTGATTTTTGAAGTCACGATTTTGTTGGTCAGACATTGCTTTTCTATCAATCTTCTGACCGTTTGCATTCACAGGGTGTGTGTATCCATCTGTCACCATGTCCCACAGATCAGCATCATGTGCCAGAAAGAAGCTTTCAATTTTGTCTTTCCAGTAATCAAAATTTTCTCCATCAAAGACTGGAGGTTTGCCGCTGAATCTGTCTTTGTCTTCATTGTTGTCATTGCTGGTGTGAGAATAAGTTCCTGCCATTGTGTTTTTCTGACGCTGTATCTTGTACTGACACGGTTAAGTGTTTTAGCTCAGAACCAGGCGCTCTGATGCCAATTGAAGAAGTGAAAAACACAAGAAGGGGAGGGGTTGAATTGTAAAACTGAAAATCAATTGCAATGAACACGATATTTTTATCCTGGTTCGTTTGATCTCAAACTACTCCAGTCCACCCGTCAAGGTGATTTCGCCTCTCTCCAACGAGGTCTTAATCCACTATATTCAGCTGAATATTACAATCTGCTTTAACAACTGCTAAAGCCTTCTTGATGCAAACCACAAACCGGTTTCTCAAGGAATCACTTTCTTACAAAGAATTGAAATCTAGGTGTGTGAATGTTTTCTACAAAACAGTTTATCACAACTGTGATACTACACAACTTAAGCTTATGGAAACTAGATTTCTAAAATAATTGATTAAGGAAATATGGAGCTTTTAGCAAACTGAGAGTAAGGAAGATGACAATTAGCTTTTAGGCGTGTAAATTGATGTAGAGCATTAGCCAATTCAATCTTCATTGACTTGTTTATATAGCATTGGATTTGATGAACGTTGGAGCAATAATTCTGATTCAATGCCAATAACAATCTTACCTTATTAAGCAGATCTTGTCTGGAATGATGCCGTTGGTAATAACTCATCTTGAATGCACAGTACCGTTGCAACTAAAGCGTGTTCTGGCTTTGGCTCATTCTGACGCTGCTTAAATGCTGATGAACTGTTGTTGTCTTTATCAGAGATCAGAGTGTTGAGCATAGATCTGTTCATCAAGCTTCAGCATAAGCGTGAGTTGTTCTTCTGATTCTGGTATCTGATATAGCAGCTTCTGATGCTGATGTTGATATCCAACTTTCTGATGCTGATGAGGATGTTCTCATGCTGATACCCATCAGAGTTTCTGCAAAACAGAATGTAATTTTTAGGTAGCAAATAGTTCTTACATGAATCACATAATTAATATATCATTTCATTTTGTTATCATCAAAACTTAAACTTAGGGTAGTAGATTCAAACTTTGTTCTAACAGAATATCTTATGTTGAGCGGTGTTGTCGACCAGAACATCGATATGTGGAAGTGGAAAATCATCCTTAGGGATTGCCCTGTTCAAATCCCTGTAGTTTACACACATACGTACTTTGCCATCCTTTTTAGGTACTGGCACCACATTTGCAACCCACTAAGGATATGATGTAACTACTAAGAAACCTGCATTGAATTTCTTCATAACCTCAACCTTGATCTTCTCTGACATCTCGGAGCGCATTCGACGAACCTTTTACTTTATTGGATAATAACCTCTTTCATCAGAAGACGGTGAACCATAATATCAGTATCAATACCTGGCATGTCTTTGTACGACCAGGCGAAGATCTCAACATAGTCACACAACATCTGGATTAATATGTTTTTGACGATGTCTTCTAGGTTAGCACCTATCTTCATCTCTTTTCTGTCTTCCTCAGTACCCATGTTTACAACCTCAACTGGGTCTTCATGCGGTTGTATGGCCTTTTCCTCTTGCATTAATAGTCTGGAAAGTTCTCCAGGTATTTCAAAATCTTCCTCACCTTCATCCCCGACTTGGTAGATCAGATTCTCGAAAGCATAAGTGGCAATAGCATAATTGTTATCAACGTGATCCAGAGTGGATGTGGATATGTAATTTACTGTGTGGGTGTGTGTAAGAACACATAGCTATTTGAGAGTGTAATAAAGTAAAAATAAAGACAAAGAGCACAAAGTTTGAATGCAAAACATCCAATGTTTTATTGAATGAAAATATGCTTATGAAATGACAACCCTAACAAACGAACTGTTGTGCCCCGGGTAAGATACAAGGCTTAAAGTCATTGTTTAAAATTACATAACCAAAACTTCAAAAGTAATAAGAAACAGAAAATGGCATTTACTTCTAACTAAAGGAGATTGAGATAAGGTCTTCAGTCTTCCAATTGTTGAGCATGTTGCCGATGGTAGGAAAGATCCAGTTATCGAAGTCATAATCACTATCAGCATCTTCTATAGCATTGGCTCCATTGTTGCTACGCGGAATGGTGGTCTTCCAGCACGAGCATGATGAACAATCCTCTGAGCCTCTACAGTGAAACCCAAACTAAATTTTTCTGATTTATACGCAATTTCAGGAAGTTGACCCCAAGTAGTGCAACCACATTCTTCCACTACAGCACTAGCATCCTTCAAAGAAGCCATCCTGGGTGGGACCCTGGTAATCTTGTGAATAGTAGAAACATCTTCAGTAGCGATAGCAGGGATAACTTCAAAAGTATGGCAAGGAGTTTCAATGAATTCTCCGTCCATCTCGACATACCTGAATGAGTTTAAGTGACTCACCATATACTCTTCTTCACTGCAGACTGTAACAACCTTTCCTTTCACATGATACTTCAGCTTTTTATGTAAGGTTGAAGTAACAGCGCCCGCCCCATGATTCCATGGACTCACTATATCATTGGGTTTCAGCATAACCCCTTCACAATCAAGCCTGTCCGGAGCACCCTTCGGTAGAACATTTAGCCAGGAACCCGTATCAACCAATACATGCGTTAAATTAGTGCCCCTGCATTCAATAGAGACATCCAGGGCCTTGTTGTGGTTCCTTCCTTCAGGGGTCAAACCAACATCAGAAAATCCTAGCCCATTATCAGTAGTTAGGCTAGCAACATAACTTCTAAATTAATCGGCATAAATTTCTTGTGGCATGTGAGCAGATTTTAAGAACTTTACTAAAGCCTGCGCATGCGCTTCAGAACATAGTAAGAGGTATAACATGGATATCTTTGAGGGAGTCTTCCCTAACTGTTCAACAATTTTGTAATCACTTTTCTAGATAATTATCAATACCTCCTCCAACTCTTGCTTGAAGGTGTCTTCAGCGGTAAATTCTTTAGGTGCCTCCATCTGGGTAGGCTCATTCGTTTGTTCTTTGCCCCGAGTCTAAGTAGTTGACTCGGTAGCGGTAACACGAACTGGTGTGGCGACAGTCTTCAGAGAGATTTTCATAGAGAAAAGCCTTCCACTTATAGTAACCTTACGGGTCCCAACAATATTGTCAACATTAGGATTAGCAACTTCAGTACCTTTATTCTCACCAGTCAATGGCTCCTACTTGATGCCATGGTAGTAGACGTCGGCTCCATAATTCCAAGGGACAACCTTGTCCGAGGAATACAGAATTGGTCCAGGCAAAGTGATTATCAGAGGAGCAATTTTGGGTTCGGCCTTAATCTTTACAGGACCTTTGGCAGTGATCTTGATAGGAGTGCCGAAAATTACGGATAAGTCTTAAAAAAATTCTCAATAGAATAAATCTTATCAACTATAATGATATGGTTGTCCATCAGACGCTGAGTACCTTCTTTCAGTAACTTGTAGCCATTGAGTTGGGCTGCGTAGCAGTAACATCTTTCAATACAACCCAAAAATAAACCGGCTTGCAACATATTCTTCTTAATGATGAATAAGGGAGTAGTAAACTCATCTACAGTAGAAATATATGAAACATCATCAATAGCACTAATGCCTTTGTCATGCTTCGTTATAGGTGTTGTAATCACATTCGGAGTCTCGGGAGGATCAAACTCAATTTATTTATTGTCAATCATGTCTTGAATTTTATTCTTCAAAGCCCAATAGCTATTGGTGTCGTGCTCGGGGCCATTGGAATGGTAAGCACATTTCACATTAGGATTATAACGAGGACAAGAGGTGTTGGGATTATGAGGAGGATCCCTCAGTGTAATCAGCTATGCTTTCAGTAAGTGTTGTAATGCCTGAGATAATTGAATGTTAATCTTTATAAATTGTCTTCTTGGTGCGCCTGACCTATGGTGATTGTTTTGATGTTGTTGCACTTGCGCAATATTAGAAATTAGCATCGCTCCCATAAATTGGTTGCGATCACTTCTAGTACGACCCTTCTTGCCATAAGCAGAATTTGTTTCCTTCTTACCATTGAACGTCTTCTTCATAGTACTTGAAGACGTGACCACATGAATATTTCCACTTCGGATACCACTTTCGACACATTCTCCTGTTAGTATCAACTCGGTAAAACCAGATGAAAAGCTTCTGATCAAATGATTAAAGAAAGGTCCTATTAAAGTTCCCCTGAACATGTCAACCAGCTCCATATCAGATATAGGAGGTTGAACCCTTCCAGCTAAATCTCTCCACTTCTAGGCATACTCTTTGAAGCCTTCGTTTGAGCCCATAGTTGTACTTTGTAATTGCACACAGGTTGGTGCAAGGTCAGCATTGTATTGATATTGCTTGTAAAAAGCAGCATCCATGTCTTCTCAAGTATGTAAATTGATTCCTTCCAGCTGATAGAACCATTCCAGTTGTCTCCCAAATAAGCTCTCTTGAAAAAGTGAACCCATAACTTTTTGTCAGCAGTATGGGGTTGGATCTTCTGGACAAAAGACCTCAGTTGAAGCTTAGGACAAGAAACACCATCATATTCAGCATAAGTAGGGACCTTGAAATTGTGAGGGATAACAACCCCCGAGACTAATCCCAGCCCTTCAAAATCTAACCCAAGCACTTTCTGGATTTCTTTGGCATTCAGACGATCTTCCAGATGTTTGTATCTGTCATCAGCAGGAGTGTAATACGGTGGGGGAACTGACTTGGGTGTTTTGCGTTTGATCGAAAATGTTGTGGTTAGAAAGAGTCTCCATCGACTTTTCTTTTATCCAAAAGGAAAGGCTAAAAAGAACAGGAAAGACCTTTGAGATTATTTCTTGAGTTCGGGGGGTAGATTATGAAAAGGAAAGGTGTTAGCACCCTTTTCATCCATATTTATGTATGGGCTCTTAGTTGCTTGCTAGATCACTTGCTTTTGTTTGAAAGTATGCTTTGTGGTGGTTTTTGAAAGTATTTTGAAAAGGCGCCTTCGTTTAGGCAAACTTTGTAATAGTTCTCGTTCATAAGAACGTATACAAAGCGTCGGGCTTTTGAAAATATTTCATGTTTGGAAAATGTTTTGATAGTGTTTTTGAAAGTGTTGGTGTTTGTTTTTGAAAATGAGCAAGGATGTTTGATTTGAAAATGAGCAAGCAACTAAGAACAATCTACCTACTCAAAAGTCTTAGTTCATTTGTTCTTTTCCTTTGATATTGCTATCTTACCATTGATTTGGTAAGAAGCCTTATCTTTGGATGTAAAAGGACGGGCGTGGGTCAACGTATAGTCATGATAGAAATGTTGTAAGATGTCTTAGCATTTCTCTTTGAGGGATTAAGATAATTTTAAAAGGCAACATTTATAGCGTCATCGAGGGACTATGATCTTGTATTTTTGATTTATTTTTGCTAAGACATGTCACATGCATAATGTTGTACCCCAAAATTTGCCCTCCCATATTTCTCAAAACATTTCAAGAAAATTCACAAGTCCAACCCGGCGCGTTATATTCAGGTGTTCTTTCGCCAAGATATCTCTGATAACATATTCTCAAATTCAGGTTCGGCTCAAGAGTCAATTCTTTAAAGAAGGTATCCGAATGTGTGAGTTTTCTTGAAGAAATATAGTGAAAAAGTGTGTTGAAAGTGCAGTTTTTACGCGCTAAAAAATTCATAACTTGAAGATCGTGACTCGTTTTGAACCCGTTCCAGTGGGCAAAATTCCTTCTTGACATTATCTACGTTTTCATCTCTCACGGCTGGAAGCCAATTTCGATCAGAAGGTCTTCAAAAATATGGATTTATCAAGTATTTTCATGCAGAAAATTTGTGACAGAAGTTTATTTGCGTCATGTTCAAAAAATCATAACTTGGTCGATTTTCATCATATCGAGCTGGTTCTGGCGCCAAAATTTCAGAAATTGAGTTGGCTACATTTTCACATAAGGTATTGAGTTCAAACGGTATTCAAAAGGCCTTCGTTTTTTGCTCAGAGTGCGTGACACGCTGAAAATCCTGAATGCTGAATATTATTTCATCTGGGCCGAAACTTCGAAAATTCATAACTCGGTCAATTTTTATCGGATTGGGCTCATATTTTTACACAAGGTCACTGACTCATAGATCTACAACTTTGCTTCAAAAGTCGAGACCGGATTATGCTCCGATCAATACCAGTTTTTTATTGAAGAACATGTCAGAGTCGACACTGGAGCCCAAAATAAGTTTGTCTGAGCTGAAACTTCAAAAATTCATAACTAATTCACCGTTTATCCGATTGAGCCGATTTTCGGACAGGAGTTAGTTATCGATGTCAGCTACATTTTGTTTTCACATTTCAACTTCAAAAAATGCACTTAAGTCCCTGCGATTTAGCCTGGAAAGTGACGAATTCAAGTGAATATTGGAGGCTCAATTGCACATTCAAAGCCCATTTGCTTTACCCTAATTTCCATTATATAATCACCTTCTTTTCACACAAACCAGAGAAGAGGAGAAAAGAAGAGAGAAAAAAAACCTTGCCACAACACTGTTAGAATATCAAACTCTTTCAAGAACCCTAAAACCTTGAAATCCTTATTACAAATCCCTCTCTCACTACAAAAAAGTCATCACAGTTACAAACCAATACCTCACTACTTCTTTAGTAAGGATAAGGCTGGCTTGATCTCCATGATCCTAATTTTCCAGTAAGGCATAAAAGCATTCAGGTCACTAATTTTCCAGTAAGGGTAAGATTGATTTGATCTCCATGATCAAAAGGGTATAATCATTCATACATGCCATATTGTGCCTAAACATTAAATTTCTTCATATATTGGCTTTATTTTCATTTTATGATTTTATTTAATGTGTTCATGAGATTCAACACTGCAGATTTAGACAAGATCCCATGCAGGTTTATTAAGGAACGTTGAGGCCAAAACACACATGGCCAAAAGCCAAAAGCCAAATGGCCAAAGTAGAACAACTTATGCATGATGAGGCCAGAACACAAATGGCCAACAGCCAGAACACAAATGGTCAAACCACTCCAATTCACCTCCAAAAAGGGCCAGACACCCCCCATGATTTGCATCATTTTTATTTTTTATTTGATTTTCCTTTTTCATTCTTTTAATTGTTTTAATTGTTTTCTTTAAATTCATGAATTAATTTTTATAATATAAAACCAGAAAATCAAAAACTAAGAATATGTTAATTAATTTACTTATTAAATATTTTTGTAAATAAATGTTAAATAATTAATTTAGTTAAATTAGGTTTTAAAACTTAAGTCTTTTTCTTAACAAATTAAAATATGTAGAAATTAGGGTTTTTAACTTTTCATCATCTTTTTAATAAATAATTTTTTCTTATTATTATTGTTATTAATTATTAAATATTTTTGTAAATAAACATGTACATTAAATATTTAGTAAATTAGGTTAAACTTTAACATTTTCATTAATAATTAAAAAAACTTAGAATTAGAGTTTCTTTTAATTTTAATTTTCTTTATTTCATAAATACAAAAAAACTAAAAAACATTTCTTTCCTTTTATTAAATAATTAATTAGCTTTTTAATTTCATTTAATTTCTTTAAAGGGTCCAACGCCCTCGAACGTTCTATTTTTATTTCTTTCGCACATTTATTTTCTTTCAAATATTATGTAATTGCTCAAGCCATGTAACTCGGACATTTTATATTTCCCGCATTTTATTTCTTTATTTTATGTCAAATCGGGTCCTGGTTTAATTTGGCGATGTGGACTCGCGCCTTTGTAATAGTTTAGGAACTTTATATTTCTCGCAATTTTTAACTATTAATAATGACATGCAAGAATGAATGATAAAATAAAAACAAACGCATAGATCACTTTGACAAAAGACAAAAATAAATGAAAACGACACACAAATCACACACCACCCCTAGGGTACGCCTCACTGTTGCCTTGCCTCGAAAGGTGATCGTCGAGTAGAGGATGTCTTAGTAAGTCCTCATGATCCGGGAACCTGGCATGAGGGTAGCTTCTAAGGTGTCTTCCCATTGCTCTGGTGATCACCATGTCCCGAACCTCGAATTGACCCGAACACCTCCAACGGTGGTGCTACCTACCTCTCAATGGTGGGATGGCACTACTTTAAAGGACATTTACACAGACGAATTCCTTAGGGTAGGTAGACGACTCGTGGATACTTGCTCTAATTCAAAACAAAACAAATCAAAAATACTTTTCACACCAACACATTTTCAAAAAGCTTTCGAAAGCATTTTTCAAACACTCTTGAGGACCGATACAAGAGTCGAACTGAAATTTTCAAAGAAACTTTTTAAAACCCACAGTTGAAAAGCAAACAAACCATTTTTGAAAACACAAGTGAGCAAGTATCTAAGAGCCCATGGATAACCATGGATAGAAAGGGTGCTAACACCTTCCCTTTCTATAATCTACCTCCCGAACCGAGAGCAATCTCTATAAGGAATTTTTCTGTGCTTTTGTCCTTTCCATTTGGAGAAAATAAAAGACGGTGGCGACTCTTGCTTCCGCGACATTTCGCGAACCAGCGTTAAACAGTCAGTTCCAGATCCACCGATCACAGAACTGGCGACTCTGCTGGGGAATATTTTAAAGTGAGGTGTACCTTAGGACTAAGATCACTTGTGTTTTCAATTGTCTGAATTGTTTGCTTTAAATTGTGGGCCTGTCTTGGGAGTTCTATAGATCCTAACCCGGATCTGGGGATACCTTCTTAGAAAGTAGCAACAAGGCTGTGAGGGAACTGTGCGGGGTATACCGACATGGTTGAAACAGTCTGCTACGTTGATGTGGCACTTTGGTGTGTACCGGTAACCCTTGAGTTCAGTCAAGGAGAGTACGGGGCCTCCGCGTGGTGTCGTGAAGCATCAACAGACCTTAGGAACCTTAATTGAACTATCTTGGCCTCTTTAGGGTAGTGAGATAACTGACTTTGGTGCAGTCCGAGGTTGGTTGATACTCGATACTACACTCAATTGAGGGTTGCTTTCCTGGAATATTTCGGTCGCCAGTTCAGTGGCTAAATCGAAACGATGAACAATGAAAGCAATCCAGTGATATTGGGACCCTTAGAACCCGGTTACTTCTAATAGGACAGGTTGAGCCCACCAACTTCAAGAGGGTAATACCCAGACCCCATGCTGGCCTAAACTCTAAGGGTTTCTCTTGTGTGACTTGTGTGCCTTCGTACTTGACTATTTGCATGCTTGTTGTCTGACACTTGAGCTTCTTGCAGGTTTTGTTTATAGTCCTTAATTAGGACTCATAACAAGGTCTACCGAGTTTCTTGCAGGTTTCGTTTATAGTCCTTAATTGGGACTCATGACAGGGTTTACTAAGTTTCTTGCAGGTTTTGGTTTGCAGTCCTTAATTGGGACTCATAACAGGGCTACTCACATTACCCCATGCATACCATAACATCATACCATTGCATACATCCTAACCCATTTCAAGGATCTCAAGGGTTTGTGATGCAGGTCATGGTGAATCAACTATCCCAGCAAGGGGCAAAGAGGATTTATTTTCCTCTAGCCAAGGTAGTCAGGGGCTATGACCCACTTGATATGGTGAGCTTTGACACTTGAAGAAGGTTGCCCTAGCCAAGGTTGTCAGGGGCTATGACCCACTGGAATGGTAAGCTTTTTACCCTTGAAGAAGGATTCTCAGCAACATAGGGCTCCTCCAATCAAGCTAACAAATTCAAATGCTAACAGTCTTCTTGTTTATCCCGCGAGGTCCTGGAAAACATTGCATGCATACATACACATCATAACAGGTATCCTTGTTGCAGGTCACTTACCTCTCTCGCTGTTTATTTCAGCAATGGCTTCCCAACAAGATAACCAGGACCTTCTTACTCAAGAAACTCGGTCCGGGGAAATCCTCCTGAATCTATCCAAGGGGCAGAAGGAGCTAAGGACACTTCTCATGGAGACTTTGGTCAGGAACAGCGCTGAGGACGAACGGCTGAAACACCTGCAAGCTGAGATGGATGCAATGAAAGCCCAAATGCTGGGGCAGGGGACTGCTATTTAAGGTTTATCTCAAAGACAAGAAGAGCTCGGTGTTCTCATCAACCAACTGCTTCAGAGTAACCAACTGGGGCAAGCGTCTAAGGGTAAAGAGCCAGTCATCGTTCAGCCACCTTTGAAACAAGGAGGTAAGGGGAGAGCTCCTCAAAGGGCTCCAGTGTCACAAATTCAGCATCAACCTCACCGGCTTCAGCCAGACAAGTCCAGGAGGCAATTCACCCCGCTCAACATGTCGCTGTTTCAAGCTTTACAACGCCTGCTGAGATTGAATTTGATCACATTAAGGGCTCATCCCCAGAATCCCAACACAACACATCCTACTTATGATCCCAATAAAAGGTGTGCTTACCACTCTGCCAGTCCTGGACATGATACAAATGAGTGTTGGGCTCTGAAGAACAAGATCCAGGACCTGATTGATGAAGGGGCATTGGAGTTCACCCAAGATGGTCAGGCTGAATTTTTCTATCATCCCTCCAAGACTCACCATTTAAAATGACAAGCCTTGAGACTAGGAAACTTTTGTTCATTCGAATGTTCAAGTTGTAATTCTTTTTGATTGTTCAAACATTTGTTCATTGTTAAACATTGTTATTTCATTAATGCATCGCATATGTCCGTTTTGAAGCAATATATTCGTATTCACTATACGCAAATTATTTTCATATTTTTTCTGATGATCAACTCTCAATTAATAATTCTAAGCCTCTTGAGGGAGGATGACGAAAACGATACTGCTATCTTTACAGTATGCTTTTGAACAGACCCTGCTGATGAAGTACATGCATTGTTTCAAATCCCTAAACACTGGAGTTATAAGGAAGATAATCCCTCGTCAACCCCTCTGAGCCAAAGAAGTAGGAGTTTTTCTTTTCGAAATTTAAAACCCTTAATCATAACCTGGGGCAGGATAGTCTCTCAGTTGATCCAAGTGCATAACGAATGGCACCAAAGAGGTCCTTACAAAACAAAGAAAAACGGTGATGGTTCCGAATAATCAAGAAGGACAGGCAGTCATTATATCTCTCAAAATAAAAAAGCCCATTAAGTCAAAACCTATGAAGGAGACTTACAAAACGGGGGCATCCCGCTGACTGTAATCACAAAAGAAACAGTTCAGGCAAAATTCAGGGATAGCAAAATCAAAAAGAAAGAGGTCTTACAAACCCTCAACAAAAAAGGAAGGACTGCCTATTCAAAATAAGTTATCAATATCCGAATCATCACCGAAAAATCAGAGCAAAGACTCAAACAAGGTCTAACGTATGATCAACTGAGTTTAGGTTTGGAGAACATCACGAAGAGCGAGTGGGTACAAATAATTTGAGCCTTTATCCTTTGTTTCTTGAACCATGAACCAGGCCACGTTATAACCCTTAAAAGTCCTAGCTGAAGCATGGGTTAGTTCGAAAGCATACTGTTACAAAAGGTATCCTGACTCCTTAAGGCCTACGGTAAATACGGAGTTGACATCACGTTTTACAAACATTCACTTATTTTATGAAAAAGAATTCATTTTCAAAATCTTCAAGACAGACATAAGCTTTGCATTTTTGATATAACATTGTTTGCATATGTCTATTTGTTTGAACAACAGGGAAATTCGCACAATGAATACCTAGTGAACAAAAGCACTTCTAATCAAGGGGCATGGCGTGATCATTGTCTATCATCTGGGGCAGTTAAGTCAAGATTCGGAGAATATCTCAAAAGGCTAACCAACTTGGGGCAAATCTCCATCCGAGTCACTTGGGGCATTGAACAGGAATTCCAGCTACGAATCTTGCACGATCAAACGAAGATCTTCTGGTCACATGGCAACACAATGCTACTGACAGGGGCAACTCCCTACATCCTGAGAGCGTGGACATAGTCGAAAAAATATTGCGCATAATCAAAGACCCGCTAGGTTGACACACCTAGGCAAAAATAAGGGATGAAATGAAAAAATCTGTACACCCAGCAAGTCGAAAACCTGAAAAGGCGGCTTGGGCAAAAATGGGTATCCCGGTGGACTGAAAACCCGAAAGGGCGGTCCAGGCAAAAATTAGGGATCAAAGCGTACGACTATGTCCCGGTATCTCGTCACTTGCTTACCAGAAGAAGATTTGTCAAACAGCAGTCATCAAACACCTTCACAGGTACCTTCTTCTCCAACAGAAACTGGGACAATAATGAGTTGTCTAAAATGATCAGGCTGCCCTGTCCACCGAAGTGCCAAGGTAAGTTCAGCTGAAGAATGCGACCAAGATACCTTCACTCCCTGCAGAGCGAACGCGTCTCCCCGGTTTTATTCAAAGGTTATTTCTCCACCAGAGCTTATAACTGGGTTATCCTCAGCTAAAAGCCACGAAAAGATCGTCCCCGACAAAGTCTCCTTATCCCCAGCGAAGTCTATTAACACTTCCAAAAGAACAGTGGTATCCCCAGCGAAGTTACCATCAACATTTCAACAAAGTATCTATCTCCCCACAGAGTATTGTTCCCCAGCAAGATCATTAGAGTACTTTTCTCCCCGCAGAGTAATCCATTCGCCAAGTTTATTCCCCAACGGAGTTATCTTCTCCTACCGGTATTCTTGCAGCTATCATCCCCAGCGGAGGCAAAAATCTATTCTTCAATATCAGCCCAGGATATGACTTCCCGGCACCCGTCAAGGATTTATTTTCCTAAGACGAAAACATACATTCATAAACATCGCACTCCCATACATATATGCATCACATCTTACAAATCTCATTATGTTGAGAACATCACTGCTTGATCCATGTCATGCATTGCATATGACTGACCTTTACCTTTCAGGAAAGATTCAGTTAAGTTCTCAGCTATTTCAAGACCTAGACTGGTTCAGTTAAGTCGACCCTAAGATTTTTCTGTTTCTTATCCAGTCCAAGGCCTTCTCTGGTTCAGTCAGATCGACCCTAAGATCTCCTTGTTTCTTATCCAGTTGAAGATTTCAAGACCTAGACCGGTTCAGTTATTCGACCCTAAGATTTTCTGTTTCTTATCCAGTCAAAGGCCTTCTCTAGTCCAGATAAATCGACCCCAAACAGATTTTCCTGATAAAGACTCAGTAGAAGTTATCCAAGATTCTCTCAATGATTACTGTTGAGGTTGTAGTCGCCTGTGGTTATCTCCCCGTTACTGCGGAGGTAGTAATCGCCCCAAGATTCTCTCAGCGTTACTGTTGAAGTAGAAGTTATCCAAGATTCTCTCAATGATTACTGTTGAGGTTGAAGTCGCCCAAGATTCGCTCAATGATTACTGTTGAGGTTGAAGTCGCCCAAGATTCTCTCAATGATTACTGTTGAGGTTGAAGTCGCCCAAGATTCTCTCAATGATTACTGTTGAGGTTGAAGTCGCCCAAGACTTTCTCAATGATTACTGTTGAGGTTGAAGTCGCCCAAGATTCTCTCAATGATTACTGTTGAGGTTGAAGTCGCCCAAGATTCGCTCAATGATTACTGTTGAGGTTGAAGTCGCCCAAGATTCTCTCAGCGTTCCTGTTGAGGTAGTAATCGTCCAAGATTCTCTCAGCGTTCCTGTTGAGGTAGTAATCGTCCAAGGTTCTCTCACCGTTCCTGTTGAGGTAGTAACCATCCCTGGTTCATTCATCGCCGTTTGAAGCTCCAGATTCGATTCCTGTAACCAGTCAGGGCGCATCTATACAAAGAGTTTGAAGACCAGCTCCTGTAACCAGGCCAGGTAATCATTTTCTTTTTCAGGTACGCAAGTTCTCGCTAAGGAATCTCTTACGCGATCGACACCCAGATGGCATCTATAAGCCCATCCACCTACCCATCATCTCTTAGCATGGCATCTATAAGCCCATCATCCTATCCATCAATCTCTAAATGGAATCTATAAGCCCATTCCCCCGTCACACTACTATGTGAGCGCAAATTTCTGGGCACTCTAGTGTTCAATCATCTTCCACCTTCGGATTACGAAAGGCACGTCAGCCAATCTGCATCCTCAGGTCTAAGAAGATTGAACAGGGGCAACTGTTGTACCCCAAAATTTGCCCTCCCATATTTCTCAAAACATTTCAAGAAAATTCACAAGTCCAACCCGACGCGTTATATTCAGGTGTTCTTTCGCCAAGATATCTCTGATAACATATTCTCAAATTCAGGTTCGGCTCAAGAGTCAATTCTTTAAAGAAGGTATCTGAATGTGTGAGTTTTCTTGAAGAAATATAGTGAAAAAGTGTGCTGAAAGTGCAGTTTTGACGCGCAAAAAAATTCATAACTTGAAGATCGTGACTCGTTTTGAACCCGTTCCGGTGGCCAAAATTCCGTCTTGACATTATCTACGTTTTCATCTCTCACGGCTGGAATCCAATTTCGATCAGAAGGTCTTCAAAAATGTGGATTTATCAAGTATTTTCGTGCAGAAAATTTGTGACAGAAGTTTATTTGCGTCATGTTCAAAAAATCATAACTTGGTCGATTTTCATCGTATCGAGCTGGTTCTGGCGCCAAAATTTCACAAATTGAGTTGGCTACATTTTCACTGAAGGTATTGAGTTCAAACGGTATTCCAAAGGCCTTCGTTTTTTGCTCAGAGTGTGTGACACGCTGAAAATCCTGAATGCTGAATATTATTTCATCTGGGCCGAAACTTCGAAAATTCATAACTCGGTCAATTTTTATCGGATTGGGCTCATATTTTTACACAAGGTCACTGACTCATAGATCTACAACTTTTCTTCAAAAGTCGAGACCGGATTATGCTCCGATCAATACCAGTTTTTTATTGAACAACGTGTCAGAGTCGACACTGGAGCCCAAAATAAGTTACTCTGAGCTGAAACTTCAAAAATTCATAACTAATTCACCGTTTATCCGATTGAGCCGATTTTCGGACAGGAGTTAGTTATCGATGTCAGCTACATTTTGTTTTCACATTTCAACTTCAAAAAATGCACTTAAGTCCCTGCGATTTAGCCTGGAAAGTGACGAATTCAAGTGAATATTGGAGGCTCAATTGCACATTCAAAGCCCATTTGCTTTACCCTAATTTCCATTATATAATCACCTTCTTTTCACACAAACCAGAGAAGAGGAGAAAAGAAGAGAGAAAAAAAACCTTGCTACAACACTGTTAGAATATCAAACTCTTTCAAGAACCCTAAAACCTTGAAATCCTTATTACAAATCCCTCTATCACTACAAACAAGTCATCACAGTTACAAACCAATACCTCACTACTTCTTTAGTAAGGATAAGGCTGGCTTGATCTCCATGATCCTAATTTTCCAGTAAGGCATAAAAGCATTCAGGTCACTAATTTTCCAGTAAGGGTAAGATTGATTTGATCTCCATGATCAAAAGGATATAATCATTCATACATGCCATATTGTGCCTAAACATTAAATTTCTTCATATATTGGCTTTATTTTCATTTTATGATTTTATTTAATGTGTTCATGAGATTCAACACTGCAGATTTAGACAAGATCCCATGCAGGTTCATTAAGGAACGTTGAGGCCAAAACACAAATGGCCAAAAGCCAAAAGCCAAATGGCCAAAGTAGAACAACTTATGCATGATGAGGCCAGAACACAAATGGCCAACAGCCAGAACACAAATGGTCAAACCACTCCAATTCACCTCCAAAAAGGGCCAGACACCCCCCATGGTTTGCATCATTTTTATTTTTTATTTGATTTTCCTTTTTCATTCTTTTAATTGTTTTCTTTAAATTCATGAATTAATTTTTATAATATAAAACCAGAAAATCAAAAACTAAGAATATGTTAATTAATTTACTTATTAAATATTTTTGTAAATAAATGTTAAATAATTAATTTAGTTAAATTAGGTTTTAAAACTTAAGTCTTTTTCTTAACAAATTAAAATATGTAGAAATTAGGGTTTTTAACTTTTCATCATCTTTTTAATAAATAATTTTTTCTTATTATTATTGTTATTAATTACTAAATATTTTTGTAAATAAACATGTACATTAAATATTTAGTAAATTAGGTTAAACAACATTTTCATTAATAATTAAAAAAACTTAGAATTAGAGTTTCTTTTAATTTTAATTTTCTTTATTTCATAAATACAAAAAAACTAAAAAACATTTCTTTCCTTTTATTAAATAATTAATTAGCTTTTTAATTTCATTTAATTTCTTTAAAGGGTCCAACGCCCTCGAACGTTCTATTTTTATTTCTTTCACACATTTATTTTCTTTCAAATATTATGTAATTGCTCAAGCCATGTAACTCGGACATTTTATATTTCCCGCATTTTATTTCTTTATTTTATGTCAAATCGGGTCCTGGTTTAATTTGGCGATGTGGACCCGCGCCTTTGTAATAGTTTAGGAACTTTATATTTCTCGCAATTTTTAACTATTAATAATGACATGCAAGAATGAATAATAAAATAAAAACAAACGCATAGATCACTTTGACAAAAGACAAAAATAAATGAAAACGACACACAAATCACACACCACCCCTAGGGTACGCCTCACTGTTGCCTTGCCTCGAAAGGTGATCGTCGAGTAGAGGATGTCTTAGTAAGTCCTCATGATCCGGGAACCTGGCATGAGGGTAGCTTCTAAGGTGTCTTCCCATTGCTCTGGTGATCACCATGTCCCGAACCTCGAATTGACCCGAACACCTCCAACGGTGGTGCTACCTACCTCTCAATGGTGGGATGGCACTACTTTAAAGGACATTTACACAGACGAATTCCTTAGGGTAGGTAGACGACTCGTGGATACTTTCTCTAATTCAAAACAAAACAAATCAAAAATACTTTTCACACCAACACATTTTCAAAAAGCTTTCGAAAGCATTTTTCAAACACTCTTGAGGACCGATACAAGAGTCGAACTGAAATTTTCAAAGAAACTTTTTAAAACCCACAGTTGAAAAGCAAACAAACCATTTTTGAAAACACAAGTGAGCAAGTATCTAAGAGCCCATGGATAACCATGGATAGAAAGGGTGCTAACACCTTCCCTTTCTATAATCTACCTCCCGAACCGAGAGCAATCTCTATAAGGAATTTTTCTGTGCTTTTGTCCTTTCCATTTGGAGAAAATAAAAGACGGTGGCGACTCTTGCTTCCGCGACATTTCACGAACCAGCATTAAACAGTCAGTTCCAGATCCACCGATCACACATAACATGGCCATTTTTGTAAGGCAACAAAGTCGAATCACGCTAAGGATGCAAGTGTGTTTGATTTACATGCATTGCTTATCTTGAATTATGGTTTGTTACTTGTTGATTTTAGTCTTTCCATACAAACCCTGATTTACTAGCATTTATATAAAGCGATAAATTGCGGAAAGTAAAATTACTAAGCTATTACATCATTGGGGGAATGGGTATACAAATTTATAAATGGGGATTGCAAGAAAATTAAGCCTAATTATCTATTACAACCATATTGAATAATATACAAGAATTGAATAAATAATGTACAAAGATATAAATGGAAAAAGAAATGATTTTTATGTGGTTTTTAATGAAAGGGTTTTAACCTAATTAAAAAATGATTAGTTAAAATTAAACAAAATTTAACTTAAACTAATTAAGAAAGAAAATAAGTTTGAAATATTTTTAGGGTTTTTTATGAAAAAGGTTTTAACTTAAATGAAAATAATATGAAAATTAATTAATTAAAAGAAAACCTAAATCCTAAGTTAATTTTAAATAAAAATAATAAAAATAATAATTAAACCTAAATCTAAATATTAATTAACTAAGAAAAAGAAATTAATTTATTAAGCAAATATTTTTGTTCTTTTTTTGTTTTTATAAAGAAAATAAATAAGTGTAAAAAGAAATAAAATATTTTTTGGATTATTTTATTAATAACAATAATAATAATAATAATAATGATAATAATAATAATAATAATAATAATAATAATAATAATAATAATATAATAAAAGAAAACTGAAAATAAAATAAGAAAAAAGAAAATAAATAAAAAATGAAAATATAAAAAAAGGTAGGGCCAACATGCAAAAGTAAACAGGGGGGTTAGAGGAAGCAAAAATAGGAAAGCCCATTGCAAGAGGCCCAGGCGCTTCATTTTTGTAACAAAAAAAAAAGGAAAATGTTGAAAAATTGCACAAAAGGTAGCGTTGGGTGTTTAACCCCTGGCCCTCAGCATACATACGTGCTACCTTTGCCATTGGGGTGGGTGTACATCCAGTAACATTGGTGAAATAATAAACATATAACACAAATCAAATCTTGAATATGACTTCATCTTCAACCTCCAGCCTGAACATCTGTAATTTCACCATTTCTCAACAAAAATGAAATATGCAAACATGGAAGTTGCTCTATTTTTCCATATGAATCCAACCATATAAATATCATAAGCTATAAATCAAAGATAAATAAGAATTTCTAAAAGTACCAAATTCTGACCTAATTATTTTCATTGATTCAAACTTAAAATTCTCTAAGCTCAATCAATATAAATGAAATCTCTGGACATGTACAGTTTCAGGGTAATGATGCCTACATTTTATCTTCACAAATGCAAGCCTAACAATGCCTAAATGAGAAGATAGAAGTTCATAAAATGTACCTCAAAATTGGAAATCATGAAATGAGTTTGATCTGCTTTCAAGGAGTTATGATGATCAGGTTAGCTTCCTCAAGTTCCCAGGAAGCTAATGCAATGATTAGCTTGAGCAATGGATGGCTGGAATGACTTGGAGAAATCAACTTGCAATGCTCTGTTTTTGGTTATGGAGTTTGATGAAAATGGTGTTACAGCTATGAAACAGAGAAACAAATAGGTTATATTTTATGTATAGGAGCTTTAGGAATCAAAAGGCCAAGAAACGCACGAGTAGATTCTGAGTTTCAAATTCAAAGTCAGAAACTATGCAGCAATGGTGTTTTTGGACAATTTATGGTTTGATGGAGATTGCGGGAGTTTCAGGGTGCTTAATATCGTGTCTTAACTCACAAATAGTGCCTTTAATTATAAGCAACAAGTTTGGAAGCTTGTCTTTGATCAGAATTCAAAATCACATGTTTAAGCTCAACATGTGATTTTTGAGAAATCAAGTTTCAATGTCTTGTGTACTTGCTATTGTAGAGTGGTTATGCTTTAAACAAACTTACTTCTGACTTTGTAGGTGGAGTGTGTTCAGAGGGAACAAGTTAGAGGTTCAAGAATTGACTTTGTGCATAAAGCTTCCTTTTCAAGAATGGCATTCTTCACTTTCTTCCCAAAATTGTAACTTAAGTTGGATAATGCTTAAACCACTTGGATTATAGATCAAAAGTTTGTCTAATCCATTAATAATGGATAGATACACAAGTTATAAGGCCTGCAAAGCAATATTATGCAGCATAACATTGAGATTGAATTATGTGTTCATCAAGAAATGACTTGTAATTCAAGAATGAAACCCTAACTTCATGCCTTCGATTCTCCTTGCTCAAGTATGATCTCATGGAGTTCTTGGACATTTTGGAAAGCTTGAAAAATCCTCTACAACCTCTATGTTGGACATTTTTGAAAATTAATCTTGGAACTATGTGAAAATTTTCCGTGAAGTTAGGTTAAAATCCTGCCTAAACTAGGGCAAAATTTCACTAAGTTTTTCAAGTTTCATGAATATGTCTCCTCAAAATCATAACTTGAAATCCACGCATTTCTAGAAAAAATTGTGTTCTACAATGTTTCATATCTCATTGAGATCTACAACTTTCATGTTGGAAGTTTCCTTTGAATCATCTTGCATCATGGTGGAAATTTGGCTCAAAGTTATGAAAAAAAAGTGAATTTCCAACACTTAGAAATATTTCTAAGTTTAGAAATTTTGACTTTTCAAAATGGAATCTTGACTTTTTGATTTCGTGATGAACAAGTTTCATATTTTGACATGTCTTGAAGAATTGTGATCTTTGATATTTGATTTTGACCAAAAAGTCAAAGTTTGACTTTTCAGTGCATAGTTGACTTTTCATCAATTGGCTGAAATTCATCTGCCAACCAATTGATCTTGAGGAATGTTTTGAGCCACACCATTAGGTAAAAATGAAGCATTTAAATCCTTGAGATTATGCCTCAAACCAACGAGTCATTTGCTAGGTCAAAAATCAGAAATTACGCCTTCTCAGTCAAAACCCTAATTTTGACCATTTTGCCCTTTTGATGATCTGATCAAATTTCTTGAGGAATTATGATCCAAACTTGATCAAATGAAATATATGAGTTCATTATGTTGATATGGATCAAAAATTAATAAGTTTAACTGTAAATTGACCACATTTGACTTTTTCCCCAATACAGCTGATTTTAGGTCAACTGATCAATTGGCTGAGCAAAAATATGATCCAAGACTTGAAACTTGACATGAGAAAACTTGAGGGTCCAAAATGATCCATGAAAGTCATATGGGGCATTAAAAGTCCATTTGTCCTTGTGCAAATTCAAACCCTAATTTTTAGTTATGAGTGCTTGAGGAGATGTCTTGAGCTAATTAACCCTTGTGCAGTCTTGAATCAAAGGAGACCTGGTAAGAGATTACTTGAGAAATGAGAGGGAAAATTTTGGGGTACAACAACTTCCCCTGTTCAATCTTCTTAAACCTGAAGAGTTAGATTGGCGGATCTGCCATTCGTGACTTGAAGGTGGAAGATGATTGAACACTAGAGTGCCCAGAAATTTGTACTCGAAGATGGGTTGGGAATGGGCTTATAGATGCCATTTGGAGGAATGATGGTAATTACTGGAGGAAGTATCAACACCAATCTTTGATCGACTTATACTAAAACTTGATGTCTTACCTGTGGGAAAAAGGGTTAGTAAAGTGCAGATATATGCATGATATTCACAAGATGAATGAGATCATGCTAAATGCATTTTGTATGTATATGCTATGATGTATGAATGTGAGATGCATATTTGTCTGGGAAAATAAATCCCTGACTGCTGCTGAGGAGTTTTGAATCCCGGATTATTGTTGGGGATTATCTCTTGAATGTCAGTTGTTATTTGGTCGGATCCAGGCTTCTTAACTTGTTGAGGATGAGGAAGTCAATTGCTATCTAGTCAGATTCCAGGCTTCACAGTAACTTACTGGGGGAGAAATAAATTGACTGTTATCTAGTCGGATTCTAGGCTTCGCAGAAAATTTCTCGGGGAGAGTGAGTTTTGGCTGTTATTTTGTTGGATTCCCATCTTCACAACAAGTTGCTAGGGATACAGAAGTTAATTGTTATCTGGTCGGATTCCAGGTTTTGAAGTAACTTGCTAGAACAGATAAAGTTAAACTGATATCTTGTCGGGTCCAAGCTTCATAGTAAATTGAAGTGGTAACTATTATCTGGTTGGGTCCAGGCTTCATAGTTTTTGAAAAGTTATACTATTATCTGGTCGGACTCCGGGCTTCATAATAACTTGCTTGAATAGACGAATTTGAACTGATATCTGGTCGGATTCAGGCTTCATAGGTATTGAGGTGGATGAAGTTAATTGCTATCTGGTCGGGTCTAGGCTACACAATAAACTTGTTTGAAAAGATAGAGTTGAACTGATATCTGGTCGGATCCAGGCTTTACAGTAACTTGTTGGGAACTTAGTTGTTATTTGGTCGGATTCCAGGTTTCACAATAAACTTTTGAGGGGAATTTCTATCTGGTCGGATCTAGGCTTCAAAATAACTTACTTGAAAAGATGAGGTTGAAAACTGATATCTGGTCGGATCCAGGCTTCACAGTAACTTGTTGGAGTAGAGGAAAACTCTACTGGGGAAAGTAAGTTAAACTTTGGTCTGGTTAAGTCCAAGTTCTTCTATATCTTTGGAGAGTTAAACTATTATCTAGTCGGGTCCAGGTTTCATAGTATTCTGAAAGGTTTTCACTAACATTTGGTCGGGTCTAGGCTCTATAGTGACTTGAGAAGTTGACTATTATCTGGTCGGGTCCAGACTTCATAGTAACTTGGAAATTGTACTTATATATGGTCGGGTCCAGGCTTCCTAGTGTCTTTTGGAGATAATGAAGGTTTTATTGATGACTTCACTGGGGATTATGGGGCTGTGGCCCTATGATTTGCAATAGTCTGAAAGGCGAACTCAAACTGGAGAGGATAAACTCAACTGGGGAAGACAGGCTCGACTGGGGAGGATGGACTCAGCAGTGGAAGATAGACTATGCCGGGGGAAATCAAACTCAGCTGGGGAGTTATGCTACTCGTTTTTTTGTTGGGGAAATAAACCTTGTTGGGGAAATAAACCCTGTTGATGAGTACTCGATGAAATGCTGATGAGGTGAGTTCTTTGAGAAAGAGATCCATAAGGCTTCTTCTTGTAGGATCAACTTAGTTGGGAGAGAGCTGTCAAGAGATTGAGACTCTGGCTGGATATTGGTTTATTGTAACCGTCTTGTGGGAATAATGTTAATGAAATAACTCTGTGGGGATATTCTATAAACATTAAAGAGATGCTTACTGCTGCTTAACAGGACACATGTGCCAAATAGTTTTAATCATGTTCATATGCATATGTTCGTTCAATTTTAGTCATTGGACAATTTTTCATTCAAAAACAAAGACAGAAAGTTTGCACTTCAAAGTATATTTGTATTGATATTTTGTCCATGAATAGGCGTTTTTGTACAAAGAGACGGAGATCCTAGTAAGAGGAAATTGTCGAAAGGAAAACAAAATTTGGAAACAAAACAAATAGCCATGTGAAAATGGTCTCATTGCATTCTGTAACAGCTCGAGCCTTCAGCATTCCCGACACTATTAGCTCACGATCTTCTTTACCCCCCTCACTAGTAGAGTTTTTGCCTTTCATGGGAATCGAACCTTGTACCATGGGGTTCAAGTACATGCTCAATGTACTTGCCGGGTGTATAATCTTTTGCATATATCCCTAATTTTTGCCCAAACCTTTTGGTTTACCGGGATGCCCTTATTTTTCCTAGGTGTGTCAACCTAGCGGGTCCTTTATGCGTAGTATTTTTTAACTATGTCCGCGTTTATAGGATGTGGGAAGTCTTCACCATCCATAGTATTCAGCATCATGGCACCACCAAAGAACACTCTCTTGACAACAAATGGCCCTTCGTAGGTGGGAGTCCATTTTCCCCTGGGGTCCCCTTGTGGCAGAATGATGCGCTTTATCACCAAGTCACCAATTTGATATACTCGAGGCTTGATCTTTTTGTTGAAAACTGTGATCATGCATTTTTGGTATGTCTGACCATGACAAAATAGCAGCCAGTCGTTTTTTGTCGATCAAGTTCAACTGATCCAATCTTGTCTGATCCCACTCGTCTTTGCCCAAGCCTACCTCATTCATAATCCTTAAAGAGGGAATCTGAATTTCTACTGGAAAAACGACTTCCATGCCATAGACCAAGGAAAAGGGAGTTGCCCCAGTTGATGTTCTAGCTAAAGTGCGGTAGCCATGAAGAGCAAACAGTAACATCTCATGCCAGTCCTTATAGGTTACTACCATATTCTGCACAATCTTCTTAACATTTTGTTGGCCGCTTCGACTGTGCCATTCATTTTAGGTCTATATGGAGAAGAATTGTGATGCTTGATCTTGAACTGAGTGCAAAGTTTAATAATCATAGCATTGTTGAGGTTAGTCCCATTGTCGGTGATGATCCTTTCAAGGATACCATGGTGGCATATGAGGTTATGTTTCATGAATCTGTCTACCACATTCTTGGTGACTGAGGCAAATGAGGCGACTTCGACACATTTGGTGAAATAATCAATAGAAACCAGAATGAAGCGATATCCATTGAAAGCAGTGGGCTTGATCTCTCCAATCATGTCAATGCCCCACATTGCAAATGGCCACGAAACGGTCATGACATTGAGAGGGATATGAGGCACATGGACCTTGTTAGCATAGATTTGGCATTTGTCACAAGTCCTTGAGTGTTGATGGCAATCAGTCTCCATTGTTGACCAATAGTAGCCAGCTCTCAGGATTTTCTTGGCCATAGTATGTCTGCTTGAGTGAGTGCCAAAGAGACCATCATGCATGTCTTCCATAATTTCCTCTGCCTCCTTATTGTCCACACATCGGAGTATAGTAGAGTCATGGTTGCGCTTGTACAATACTCCATTACTTAGGAAGAATTTGGCTGAAAATCTTTGTAAGAACTTTATATCATTGATGGATGCTCCCTCGGGATACTCTTGTGCCTCAAGGTATCTCTTCACCTCATGGTACCATGACTTTTCCGTATCAGTGTCAAGATCATAGCAGTGCGCAGGTTCGTCGAATCTTTTGATTTTAATCATGAGGGCTTCGTTGTCCCATCTGACCTTGAACATTGAAGACGTGGTTGCCAAAGCGTCCGCCAACTGATTTTCTTCCCTAGGGAAGTGTTCAAAGGTGATCTCTTCGAAGTAGGGAATTAGGGATAGCACAAGTTCCTTGTAAGGGATTAGATTAGGGTTCTTAGTGTCCCAATCTCCTTTTACTTGACTAATCACTAGAGAGGAATCCCCAAACACACTCAAATGTTTGATCCTTAAGTGAGTTTTCAGACCTAAAATACACGCTTCGTACTCGACCATGTTGTTAGTGCAATCGAAGCATAGTCTGGCAGTGAAAGGAGTGTGGCAACCTTCAGGGGAGATTATCACAGCACCAATTCGTTACCCAAGGCGTTGGAAGCCCCGTCTAAGACCATAGTCCATCGAGATCCTTGTTCAGGTCTGTCATACGGTCCAGAATTCGTGCATTCGGTCACCAGCATGATGTTCTCATCTGGGAAGTCAAAGTTCATGGACTGATAGTCATCAACATCTTGATAGGCCAAATGATCTTCTAGTACACTTCCTTTGATGGCCTTTTGCATTGTGTATTAAATGTCGTACTCAGTCAAGATCATTTTCCATCTGGCTATCCGTCCGGAAAGAGCAGGTTTTTCGAAGATATACTTGATTGGGTCCATTTTAGAAATCAACAGGGTGGTATGAGTAAACATATACTTTCTTAGCCGGTGAGCAGCCCATGCCAGAGCGCATCAAGTTTTCTCGAGTAGTGAATATCTAGTTTTACAGTCGGTAAACTTTTTGCTCAGGTAATAAACAACATGCTCTTTTCGGCCAGACTCATCATGTTGGCCCAAAACACACCCCATAGAGTTCTCTAGTACTGTCAAGTACATGATCAAGGGTCTTCCTTCAACTGGAGGCATGAGAATAGGAAGTTCTTGCAGATATTCTTTGATTTTATCGAAAGCAACTTGGCACTCATCATTCCATTTGACTACCTGATCTTTCTTCAAGAGTTTGAAGATTGGCTCACCAGTAGCAGTCAAGTGAGATATGAAGCGGGCGATGTAATTGAGACGACCTAAGAGTCCTCTAACTTCCTTTTCAGAATGAGAAACTGGAAATTCTTGGATGGCCTTTACCTTGGCAGGATCAACTTCAATGCCTTTATTGTTGACAACAAAACCTAGAAACTTTCCAGATCGTACTCCAAATGTGCACTTCTTAGGGTTTAACCTTAACTTGTACTTTTTCAACCTCTCGAATAGTTTGTACAGGTGATCGAGATGTTCCTCTTCAGTTTGAAATATGGAAATCATATCATCCACATATACCTCTATTTCATGATGAATCATATCATGAAACAAAACTACCATAGCCCTTTGATATGTTACCCCTGCATTCTTCAACCCAAACGACATGGCCTTGTAGCAAAAGGTGCCCCATTGCATAATGAAAGTTTTCTTCTCCATGTCTTCGGAAGCGATCCTTATCTGATTATAGCCTGAGAAGAAATCCATGAAAGAGAAGACTTTGTGCTGAGCAGTGTTATCGACCAAGACGTCAATGTGAGGTAGAGGGAAGTTATCATTGGGGCTTGCCCTATTCAGATCCCTATAATATACGCACATATGAACTTTTCTGTCTTTCTTCGGCACTGGAACCACATTGGAAACCCGTTCGGGGTAAGATGTGACAGTTGGGAATCCTGCACAAAATTGTTTCATCACTTCAGCTTTTATCTTTTCAGACATCTCAGGCCTCATGCGACGAACTTTTTGTTTGACAGGAGGACAATCTTCCTTTGTCGGCATACGATGAACTACGATGTAGGTATCCAACCCCAACGTTTCTTCATACGACCAAGCAAATACTTCCACATAATCATGTAACATCTGAACCAACCTGCTCTTAACACTGCTTTCCAAGTTAGCACCATTCTTGACTTCTTTCTTGTCTGTTTCGGTACCCAGATTGATGACTTCAACTGACTCTTCATGTGGCTGAATAGCTTTTTCCTCTTGTAACAGAAGTCTGGCTAGTTCTCCCGGTATATCACAATCTTCCTCGCCCTTGTCTTCGGCTTGGTTAATTGGACATTCAAAGTCATAGTAGGCAATAGTAGAGTCATTGGAAATAAGATCCAGAGTGGATGAGGACCTGCAAGAGTGTGTGTGTGTGTGGTGTACCCCAAAATTTTCCCTCTCATTTCTCAAGTAATCTCTCACAAGATCTCCTTTGGTTCAAGACTGCACAAGGTTTGATCAGCTTAAGACACCTCCTCGTGCACTGATGACTAAAAATTAGGGTTTGAGTTTGCACAAGGACAAATGGACTTTTAATGCCTCATATGACTTTCATGGATCATTTTGGACCCTTAAGATTTCTCATGTCAAGTTTCAAGTCTTGGATCACATTTTTGCTCAGTTAATTGATCAGTTGACCTAAAATCAACTGTATTGGGAAAAAAGTCAACCGTGGTCAATTTACAGTCAAACTTCATATTTTTTTACCCATATCAACATTATGAACTCATATATGTCATTTTATTAAGTTTGGATCATAATTCCTCAAGAAATTTGATCAGATCTTCAAAAGGGAAAAATGGTCAAAATTAGGGTTTTGACTCAGGAGGTGCAATTTCTGATTTTTGACCTAGAAAATGACTTCTTGGTTTGAGACATGATCTCAAGGATTCAAATTCTTCATTTTTACCTAATGGCATGGCTCAAAACATCTCTCAAGATCAATTGATTGACAGTTTATTTTCAGCCAACTTATGAAAAGTCAATTGTACACTGAAAAGTCAAACTTTGACTTTTTGGTCAAAATCAAGTATCAAAGATAACAATTCATCAAAACATGTCAAAATATGAAACTTTTTTTATCAAGAAATCAAAAAGTCAAGATTTCATTTTGAAAAGTCAAAATTTCTAAACTTAGAAATTTTTCTAGGTGTTGGAAAATTCATATTTTTTTCATAACTTTGGTCCAAATTTTCACCATGATTCAAGATGATTCAAAGGAAACTTCCAACATGAAAGTTATAGATATCAATGATATCTAAAACATTTTAGAACATAACTTCTTCTAGAAATGCATGGATTTCAAGTTATGATTTTGTGAAGACATGTTTATGAAACTTGAAAACTTAGTGAAATTTTGCCCTAGTTTAGGCAAGATTTTGACCTAACTTCATGGAAACTTTTCACATAGTTACAAGATTAATTTTCAAAAATGTCCAACATAGAGGTTGTAGAGGATGTTACAATATTTCCAAAATGTCCAAGAACTCATTGAGATCATATTTGAGCAAGGAGAATCGAAGGCAAGAAGTTAGGGTTTCATTCTTGAATTATAAGTCATTTCTTGATGAACACATAATACAGTCTCATTGTTAGGCTGCATAATATTGATTTGAAGTCCTTCTAACTTGTGTATATATCCATAATTAATGGGTTACACAAACTTTTGAGCTATAATCCAAGTGGTTTAAGCTTTATCCAATTCTCATTGCCATTTTGGGAAGAAAGTGAAGAATGCCATTCTTGAAAAGCAAGCTTTATGCACAAAGTCAATTCTTGAGGATCTAACTTGTTCCCTCTGATCACGCTCTATCTACAAAGTCTTAAACAAGTGTGTTTAAAGAATAACAACTCTACCTTAGCAAGTACATAAGACTTTGAAACTTGGATTTCTCAAAAAATCACATGTTGAGTTTAAACATTTGTTTTTGAATTCTGATCAACAACAAATATCCAAACTTGTTTCTTATGAATAGAGGCACTATTTGTGAGCTAAGACACGAGAATTAACACCCTGAAACACTCCCAAACTCCCTCTAGCAAGAAATTGCCTCAAAACACCATTGTTGTGCAAGTTCTGACTTTACATACCAAACTTCCATTTCCCTCGTGCATTTCTTGGCCTTTCACTTCCAAAAGCTCCTACATATCAAATATAGTTCACCCCCATCCTTATTCCAAAACTGTAACACCATTTACCATAACCTCCATAGCCAAAAAACAGAGTATGCGCATTGACTTCTCCAGACCATTGCAGCCACTCTCCAATCAATCTAACTGTTGCATTAGCTTCCTGGGAACTCGAGGAAGCTAACCTGATCATCACAACAACTTGAATCAAGCTCTAACTCAAAACACGATCTCCAACTGCGAGGCACATTTTCTGAACTTCTATCTTCTCATTTAAGCATTGTTAGGCTTGCATTTATGAAGATAAAATGTAGACATCTTTTCCTGAAACTATACATGTCCATAGATTTCATTTATATTTCTTGAGCTTAGAGAATTTTAGGTTTGAACTTCTAAAAATAATTAGGTCAGAATTTGGTACTTTCAGAAATTTTCATTCATCTTTGATTTATAGCTTTAGTTATTTACATGGTTGGATTCGTATGAAAAAATGGAGAAACTTTCATGTTTGCATAGTTCATTTTTGTTGAGAAATGGTAAAGTTACAGGATTCATGACTGAAGGTTGAAGATGAAGTTCATTTTTGGAACTTATTTTGTATTATGTATTTATTATTTCAGTTAAGTTAACGAACGTACAACCACCCCAGTGACAAATGTAGCGCGTGTGTATGTATGAGGTCAGGGATTCAACACTCAGCGCTACCTTTTTTTCCTTATTTTTCACGTTTTCATCCTTTTTTGTTTACAAACACAGGGGCTTTATTATTTTTGCTGGCTTCTGACCCTCTGCCTACTCTTGCACCCCTGGCCCAACTTTTTATTTCTTTTTCATTTATTTCTTTTCTTATTTTATTCTATTTCAGTTTTATTTTATTATTTTTTATTACTATTATTATTATTATTATTATTATTATTATTATTTTATTATTAAAAAATATAAAAATTATTTTTATTTATTATTTACACTAATACATTTTTATTTTTCTTTATAAAACAAAAAGACTAAAAACATTTTCTTAACAAATTAATTAATTTATTTTCTTAATTAATTAATATTTAAATTTAGGTTTAATTATTATTTTTATTTTAAATTAAAATTAACTTAGAATTTAGGTTTCTTTTAATTAATTTTCATTTTTATTTTTATTAACTTAAAACCCTTTTTTTCATAAAAACCCTAAAAAATCATTTTAACTTATTTTCTTTATTAAATAGTTTAGGTTTAATTTTGTTTAATTTTTAATTAATCATCTTCTTTAATTAGGTTAAAACCCTTTCATGAAAACCAAACAAAAATCATTTCTTTGTCCATTTATATTCTTGCATTTTATTTTCAATTCTTGTACAATATTCAATATGGTTGTAATAGTTAATTAAGTTTAATTTTCTTGCAATCCCCATTCGTAAATTTGTATACCCCTCCCCTAATTATGTAATAGCTTAGTAATTTTACTTTCCGCAATTTATCGCTTTATATAAATGCTTGTAAATTAGGGTTTGTATGGAAAGATAAAATCAACAAGTAGCAAACCCTAATTCAAGACAAAATAATGCATGTAAGTAAAACACATTTGCACACTTACACCCTTAGGGTAATTCCACTTTGTTGCCTTATAAAAATGGCCATGTTATGCATGTGGGATATCTTAGCAAAAAGCAATAAAAAATACAAGATCATAGTCCATCCACGATGCTATCAAATGTTGCCTTTCAAAATGATCTTAGTCCCTCAAAGAGAAAAATGCTAAGATATCTCACAATATTGCTATCACGGCTATACGATGACCCACGCCCGTACCTTTACATCCAAAGATAAGGCTTCTTACCAATAAATGGTAAGATAGCAATATCAAAGGAAAGAAAGAAATGAACTAAGACTTTTGAGTAAGTAGATTGTTCCCAGTTGCTTGCTCATTTTCAAATAAAACATCCTTGCTAATTTTCAAAACAAACACCAACACTTTCAAAAACACTTTTAAAACATTTTCCAAACATGAAATATTTTCAAAAGTCCAACACCTTCTATACGTTCTTACGAACGATAACTATTACAAAGTTTTCCTAAACGAAGGCGCCTTTTCAAAATACTTTCAAAAAACCATACAAAGCATATTTTCAAACAAAAGCAAGTGATCTAGCAAGCAACTAAGATCCCATAGATAACTATGGATGAAAATGGTGCTAACACCTTCCCTTTTCATAATCTACCCCCCGAACTCAAGAAATAATCTCAAAGGTCTTTCCTGTTCTTTTCAACCTTTCCTTTTTGGATAAAATAAAAGTCGGTGGCGACTCTTGCTAACCGCAACATTTATGATAAAATGAAAAACACCCAAGTCAGTTCTCCCACCGTATCAAAGAACTGGCAACTCTGTTGGGGAGTAACTTAAAAGTGGGGTTACCTTAGGGCTAGATCACATTTATTTGCTTTCATTGTTTGACTTCTATGCTTTACATTTTGGTTCCTTGTTTGGGCGTGCATTAAATCCTCTACCCGGATTTAGGATACCATATAGGTAAGTAGCAATACATTGTGGAAACTTTGTCGGGTATACCTACATGGTCTAAGCAATAGCTACGTTAGTGTGACACATTTGTGGGTACCGGTAGCCCTTGAGTAGTTAAGGAGAATACGAAGCCACTGAGTGGTGTCATGAAGCACTAACTGACTTTTAGAACCTTTACTTGACCAACTTGGCCATTAGGACGTAGTGAGATAACCGACTTTGGTGCAGTCCGAAGTTGGTTGATACTCGATACTACACTCATTGAGATTTGACTTCTCGAGATATTTTGGTCGCCGTGAAAGAGGCTTGCGCTGAAACAATGCCCGATAAGACAAATCAGTGATATTGAGATCCCTTAGAACCCGGTTAATTTTTCTAGGACAGGTTTGAGCCAACTAAACTTCAAGAGGGTACTTACCTTTGAGACTCCATGAAAGCCTAAACCTAGGGGCTTGTTTTCCTTATTTGTATATACTTACTTGCACATAATATCATAAACATCATGACATTATACTCATTCTCACTAACCATTTCAAGGATTTTTGGGATTTATCTTTTTTCTGTTTTGTAGGACATGGCTTCTATCCGCAAGAATACTATCCAAGTCAATCTCGTAAGAATTCCTCTTCAACTCAAAGAGTTAGCATCAAGGGTCCCTGAGAATTCTTCATACACCGAAAGACATGGTCGCCTCCTAAACTTGGTTACCTCCAACACTGATGAAGCTATGATGAAGGTGCTTTTCCAATTCTTTGATCCTCTACACCATTGCTTCACTTTCCCCGATTATCAGCTTGTGCCTACTCTAGAAGAATTCTCTCAACTCTTAAGGATTCCCTTTCTCAATCAACTACCCTTCAATGGTAAGGTAAGAGATCCAAAACCTAAAGAGATTGCCCAAGCACTACACTTGCAACAATCTGATATCAAGGCTAATTGGGAAATAAGGAGTGGTGTCAAAGGTTTCTTAGCCAAGTTCTTGTTTAAGAAAGCTCAAGATTGTTGGAACTCCTTGGACGTACAAGCTTTTGAAGAAATCTTGTCCCTTCTCATCTATGGGATGGTTTTTTTCCAAACACTGACCAACTCATAGATGTAAATGTTGTCAAAATCTTCATGTCTCACAATCCGGTGCCCACTTTGTTGGGAGATATCCTACATTATCTCCACACTCGCACTATGAGGAAGAGAGGGATCCTCATGTGTTGCACCCCTCTCTTGGAAAGATGGTTTATTTTGCATCTTCCCCGATCTGTGTTGAAGAACGAGCAAGGGTTAAGGTGATCCCATAGGCTGATGAAGCTCAGACATTCAGATGTTCATTGGTGTTCTCGATCCTTGGATAATATTACTATCATCGACCATTGTGGGGAATTCCCTAATGTCCCTTTACTTGGTATAAGGGGAGGTATCACTTAAAACCCTTGCTAAGTCTTACGACAGTTTTGTTACGACCGAAGAGATGGTCCACATGAGATGCTCATCCAAGGAGTGGTATTAGACTACGAGAGCGACCATCAAGGTTACCGCCAGAGGTTTATACGAGCTTGGAGGATGGTAAGCAAAATGGATAGTAAGATGCTAGGACACAAAAATTCCATTCCTCTTGAGCCTTACCTTAGGTGGATACGATCTCGTGCTCAGAAACTTGTGATGCCTTATCCCTCCATCTTACCAGTTATCATGGAACCTGTGGTTGAAGGAGATGTCTCGTACACTGTCCTTCATCCCGACATGCCTACCTCTCTTGAAGATTTGCAAAAGGGTTGGATTCAGCTAAAGGAAGAACGAGATACTTTCAAAGCTTAATTCTATGCTAGTGAGAAGAGGGTCTTGGAGCTTACAAAGCAGCTACAAGAAGAGCAAAGTGTGAATGCTTATCTCATGCCGAAGAGGATGCATTCAGTATTTTTATCTTAGAAAGTTATTTTGTAAGCCCAAGAGGCATGTTGTAATCATTTTGAACTAATTAATAAATTGACGTTTGTTCATTATTTTTCTATACAAAGTTAAATTTCATAAATCCTTGAAATCATTTGCATATACATCTTCCATGCATCATAACATGACAGGTTTTCACACAACAGGTTTCCTTATCTTTATGCTGTTTATTTCAGCAAGATGGATCTAGAGAAAACTGTGAAGGATCTTCAGGCACAAAACTCTCAATTCCAAGAGACTCTACTGGCCCTAGCCAAGGGGCAACAAGATATGATGGCATTGCTGGAAGTTAAGAAGAAACCCAAGAAGAAAGCCCTTGCCAACACGGGCAGAAGGTTCAAAGAGTCGGTTCGTCAGATCTCGGTAGTGGAAGACTCATCGGAAGAAGATGAAAATCAGATTGGTGAGGTCAGGAGTACCCAAGTTTACTGTATTAATGATCAAGCGTATGATGATGATTATATTGACGAGCAGTATCCACCCGCCGATGTCAAATATAAGCAGTTAGAAGACAAATTAAAGGCTGTTGAAATCCAAGCCGTCCCCGGTTTAGATTTTGATGATTTGGGTTTGATCTCTGGGGTTGTTATTCCCCACAAATTCAAAATACCAGTCTTTGCAAAGTATGATGAAGTTTCCTATCCAAAACTTCACCTGAAATCTTATGTGCACAAGATACAGCCGCACACCGCTGATAAGAAAGTATGGGTTCACTTTTTCTAAGAAAGCTCGACCAGAACGCAACTAGAGTGGTTCTACTAGTTGGATGGTTCCCGTATCAATACCTGGGAGGACTTAGCTACTGCTTTCTACCATCGGTACCAGTATAATTCTGACTTGGTGCCGACAAGAGTATAGTTGCAAGATATGACAATGGGGAAGAATGAAGGATTCAAAAAATATGCACAAAAGTGGAGAGACCTTACCAGTAGGGTTCAACCACCTTTGACTGATAGAGAGCACATTGAAATGTTTATGGGCACTTTATCTAGTCCATTCTTTAACTTATTGGTTGGCTGCTCTTCTTCTGGTTTCACCGAGCTAATCTTAACAGATGAAAGAGTTGAAAGCGGCATCAAAAGTGGGAAGATTTCCATGGAATCTGCCTCCACTTACAATCCTGTAAAGAAACCTTTTGCTGCAAAGAAGGAAATCAATTCTGTGTACGGGGCAAGGGCCCGTATAGGAGGTATCACTTAAAACCCTTGCTTGGCCTTACGACTGTTTGGTTACGCCTGAAGGGATTGTCCATATGAGATGCTCATCCAAGGAGTGGTATTTAACTACGAGAGCGATGATCAAGGTTACTGTCAGAGGTTTGTACGAGCTTGAAGGATGGTGAGAAAAGTGGATAGCAAGATGCTAGGACACAAGAATTCCATTCCCCTTGACCCTTACCTTAGGTGGGTACAAATTCATGCTCAAAAACTTGTGATGCCTTATACTTCCATCTTACCAGTCATCGTGGAACATGTGGTTGAAGGAGATGTCCCATACACTGTCCTCCATCCCGACATGCCTACCTCTCTTGAAGACTTGTAAAAAGGTTGGATTCAGCTAAAGGAAGAACAAGATACTTTCGAAACTCAATTCTACGCTAGTCAGAAGAGGGTATTGGAGCTTACAAAGCAGCTACAAGAAGAGAAAAGTGTAAACACCTACCTTGCACCGAAGAGGATATGTTCAGTCTTTTTATCTTAAAGAGTTATTTTGTAAGCCTAAGAAGCATGTTGTATTCCTTTTGAACTAATTAATGAAAATTGACGTTTGTTCATTCTTTTGTCTATACAAATTTAAATTTCAGAAATCCATGAAATCATTTGCATATACATCTTCCATGCATCATGACATGACAGGTTTTCGCATAACAGGTTTCCTTATCTTTCAGCTGTTTATTTTAGCAAGATGGATCTAGAGAAAACTGTGAAGGACCTTCAGGTACAAGAAGAAACCTAAGAAGAGAGCCCTGGTCAACATGGGCAGAAGGTTCAAAGAGCAAGCCCGTCAGATCCCGATAGTGGAAGACTCATCTGAAGAAGATGAGAATCAGATTGGTGAAGTTAAGAATACCCAAGCTGACTGTACTAATGATCAAGCGTCTGATGATGATTATTTTGACGAGCAGTATCCACTCGCCCATGTCAAGTATAAGAAGTTAGAAGACAAATTATAAGTCGTCGAGATCTAAGCCGTCCCCGGTTTAGATTTTGATGATTCGGGTTTGATCTCTGGGGTTGTTATTCCCCACAAATTCAAAATACCAGTCTTTGCAAAGTACAATGGAGTTTCTTGTCCAAAACTTCACCTGAAATCTTATGTGCACAAGATACAGCCGCACACCACTGATAAGAAACTCTGGGTTCACTTTTTCCAATAGAGCTTAGCCAGAACGCAACTAGAATGGTTTTATCAGTTAGATGGTTCCTGTATCAATACCTGGGAAGACTTAGCCACCATATTCTACCATCAGTACCAGTATAATGTCGACTTGGTGCCAACAAGGGTTCAGTTGCAAGATATGACAATGGGGAAGAATGAAGGATTTAAAGAATATGCACAAAAGTGGAGAGACCTCGCCAGTAGGGTTCAACCACCTTTGAGTGATAGGGAGCACATTGACATGTTTATGGGCACTTTATCTAGTCCATTATTTAATCTACTAGTTGGATTCTCTTCTTCTGGTTTCGCCGAGATAATCTTAACCGATGAAAGAGTTGAAAGCGGCATCAAAAGTGGAAAGATCTCCATGGCATCTGCCTCCACTTCAAATCCTGTCAAGAAACATTTTGCTGCAAAGAAGGAAATCAATGATGTGTACGGGGCAAGGGCCCATACCAAGAAGAAGGATCATTCGTCTGTTAATGTTGTATGAATCTCCAATCCAACTCCTACTCAAAGACCATCTGCTAATCACCAACGGTTTGAAACTCCGAGAAGACAATTCACGAGGTTAGGCATTTCATTATCTCAAGCCTTACAACACTTTCTAAAGGATAATTTTGTGAAGTTGCTCAATCCTCCTGCCAACCCTGATACCTCTTCACCAAAGTATAACCCGAACTCTAAATGTGCTTACCACTCAAGTAGCCCTGGGCATGAGACTGACCAATGCTGGGCCTTGAAGAATAAAATCCAGGATTTGATTGATAACAAGACTATTGAATTTGATCCTCCTCCAATCCCGAATGTAATCACCGTGCCTATGCCGAAGCATGACAAGGGTGTTAATGCTGTTGAAGATACAATTTTTGTTGCCTCTGTTGAAGGTATTGACTACTCCGCTGAATATCATCAAAAAGAATCTGTTGAAAGCTGGGATCTTCCCTGGCTGTGTAAAAGATTGTATTTGATGTACTAAACAACTCAATGGATGCGAAGGGATGAAGGAAGGCATTCAACGTCTGATGGATAGCCAAGAGATCCTATTTGAGAAGACCCCGCTTGTCAAAATTCTGACTGATAAATGTGAAGATCTCTCCATTATAACCATCTCAAACAAACCTATTAGGATCTCCTCCAAAGGTCCTATCAGGATTTCAAACGAACCAACTATTGCTCCCTTAATAATTACCAATCCCGGACCAATTCCCTACTCTTCAAACAAGGCAGTGCCATGGAACTATGGTGCTGAGGTGTTTTACCATGGGATAAAACAAGACGCTTGGATCGAAGAAGGAAAAGCTGATGATGTTGGTAACATAACTGGCTCAAGTAAGGTAACTCGAACTGGGAGAATGTTTTCACCCAATATCTCACCACCAGTTTCTACAAAGGCACCCATCCGCATCACTACTGCCAAGGCAAGTACTGATATGAGAGGGAAGGAGAAGGTTGTTGAGCCGGTCGAGACGGAAATACCTACAAAGGACGTTGCTGATGGAGAACCTTCCGCTCGTGATGGACGAGATCTTGAAGATAATAAAAAGGAGTGACTTCAATATTGTGGAACAATTGGGGAAAACCCCTTCTAAGATTTCTATGTTGTCTTTTCTACTCTGTTCCGATGCCCATTCTCAGATATTAATCAAATTCTTGAAAAGGGCTCATGTCCCCCAAGAGACCACAGCGGACCAATTTGAGAATTGTGTGGCTAGCTTGACGGCTGATAATGGCTTGGGATTTTTAGATGCTGGCCTAACTCTTCTTGGGAAGAACCACAATAAAGCTCTACATGTTTTTGTCGAGTGCAAGGGGACCACCTTAACTAATGTTCTAGTCGACACTGGTTTTTCTTTGAACGTACTACCCAAGGGGGTGTTAGACTGCTTAGACTATGAAGGTTTAATCTTGAAACCAAGTGATATCATCGTGAGGGCCTTTGATGGATCAAAAAGGACAGTTCATGGGGAAGTAGATCTTCCAATCAAAGTAGGCTCACAAATCTTTAACTCCACCTTATACATCATGGATATCCGTCCTGCTTATTCTTGTCTGTTGGGTCTCCCGTGGATCCATAAAGCTGGAGCAGTAACGTCAACTCTCCATCAAAAGCTTAAGTATCCTATATGGGAAGAATTGTCACCATCTGTGGTGAGGAAGATTTTATGGTAAGCCACCTCAACATCGTTCAAATACGTAGAGATGGATGGAGAATTCATTGAGACCCCATGTCAAGCCTTTGAAGTTGTTCCACCAATGGTTGCTTCTACCAAATGTTCCTCTAATGAGTCCAAGGCTGTTAAGGTCGCACCGAAGATGGTTTCAGTCAAAGATGCTCGTGTTGCAATTGAAGAAGGAAGTTGTGATACTTGGGGGAAACTCCTTGATATCTCATTCAAAGCAGACAAGCTTGGTTTGGGTTTCACCGTCAAGGCTCAGAAGGAAGTGAGGCACGCTCGTGCAGGAAAGACATTTCTCCGTATTGGAAGCCATGAGGTCAACGCTGTAGGTGATTCTGATGATGAAGTTGCATTTGAAGATTGGGTGTATCCTACTACAACAGAGCTGAAGAATTGGCATGCAAAGGACTTCGTGCCCATCTCCTTCATTGAGAAGTAATAATTTGTTTATTGCTTTCCTTTCAATTCAAGAACATTTTGTCTGTAATATATAAACAATGACATTTAAGCCATGTGCCTGGCCCGAGGCACTATGGTCCATTTGTCAAGGGTTTTTATTTATGTTCATTTAATCATGTGATCATTCAATACAAATCATTGGACTCTTTTGCATTCAAATCTTTGTGTTCATTGTCTTTCCTTTCCTTCAAAATACATTTTCAAAATAGCCATGTATCTTACATGCACACACACACACTCTTGCAGGTCCTCATCCACTCTGGATCTTATTGCCAATGACTCTGCTATTTCCGACTATGACTTTGAATGTCCAATTAACCAAGCCGAAGACAAAGGCAGGGAAGATTTTGAAATACCGGGAGAACTAGCTAGACTTATATTACAAGAGGAAAAAGCTATTCAACCGCACAAAGAGTCGTTTAAAATTATCAATCTGGGTACTGAGGCAGACAAAAAGGAAATCAGGATCGGTGCTAACTTGGAAAGCAGTGTCAAGAGCAAGTTGGTTCGGATGTTGCTTGATTATGTGGAAGTATTTGCTTAGTCTTATGAAGATATTCCAGGTATGGATACCGACATCATAGTCCATTGTCTGCCTACAAAGGAAGATTGTCTTCTTGTCAAACAAAAAGTTCATCGCATGAGGCCTGACATGTCTGAAAAGATAAAAGCTGAAGTGATGAAACAATTTGATGCAGGATTCCTAGCTGTGACATCCTATCCCCAATGGGTTGCAAATGTGGTGCCAGTGCCAAAGAAGGACGGAAAAGTTCGCATGTGCATAGACTATAGGGATCTGAATAGGGCAAGCCCCAAGGATAACTTCCCTCTACCTCACATTGACGTTTTGATCGATAATACTGCTCAGCATAAAGTCCTCTCTTTCATGGACGGTTTCTTCGGCTATAATCAGATAAGGATGGCTCCCGAAGACGTGGATAAGACCACTTTCGTTACGCAATGGGGCACCTTTTGCTACAAGCTCATGCTGTTCGGATTGAAGAATGCAGGGGCAACATATCAAAGGGCTATGATAACTTTGTTTTATGATATGATCCATCATGAAATAGAGGTATATATGGATGATATGATTTCCAGATCACAAATTGAAGAGGAACATCTCGATCACCTGTACAAGCTATTCGAAATGTTGAAAAAGTACAAGTTAAAGTTAAACCCTAACAAGTGCACATTTGGAGTACGATCTGGAAAGCTTCTAGGTTTTGTTGTCAGCAATAAAGGCATTGAATTTGATCATGCCAAGGTAAAGGCCATCCAAGAAATTCCAGTCCCTTATTTTGAAAAGGAAGTTAGAGGATTCTTGGGTCGTCTCAATTACATCGCCCGCTTCATATATCACTTGACTGCTACTTGTGAGCCAATCTTCAAACTCTTGAAGAAAGATCTGGTAGTCAGATAGAATGATGAATGCCAAGTTTCCTTCTACAAAATCAAGGAATACCTACAAGAACCTCCTATTCTCATGCCTCCAGTTGTAGGAAGACCCTTGATCATGTATTTGACAGTACTAGAGAACTCTATGGGGTGTGTTTTGGACCAACATGACGAGTCTGGCCGAAAAGAGCATGCTATTTATTACTTGAGCAAAAAGTATACCGTCTGTGAAACCAGATATTCACTGCTCGAGAAAACTTGTTGCGCTCTGGCATGGGCTGCTCGCCGGCTAAGACAATATATGTTGACTCATACCACTCTGTTGATTTCTAAGACAGACCCAATCAAGTACATCTTCGAGAAACCTTCCCTTTTCGGACGGATAGCCAGGTGGCAAATGATCTTGACTGAGTACGACATTCAATACACTACGCAGAAATCCATTAAAGGAAGTGTGCTAGCAGATCATTTGGCCCAACAAGATGTTGATGATTATCAGTCCATAAACTTTGACTTCCCGGATGAGAACATCATGTTAGTGACCGAATGTGTGAAACTTGTACCGTATGATGGACCTGAACAAGGATCCCGATGGACTATTGTCTTCGATGGGGATTCCAACGCATTGGGTAACGGAATTGGTGTTATGATCATCTCTCCTGAAGGTTTCCACACTCCTTTCACTGCCAGATTATGCTTCGATTGCACGAACAATATGGCTAAATACGAAGCGTGTATTTTGGGTCTGAAAGCTTCCATTGCCTTGAGGATCAAGCATTTGAATGTGTTTGGGGATTCCGCTCTAGTGATTAGCCAAGTAAAATGATATTGGGACACTAAACATCCTAATCTCATCCCTTACAAGGAACTTGTGCTATCCCTGATTCCCTACTTCGAAGAGATCACCTTTAAGCACTTCCCTAGGGAGGAAAATCAGTTGGCCGACGCTTTGGCTACCATGTCTTCAATGTTCAAGGTCAGATGGGACAACGAAGCCCCTATGATTATCATTGAAATATTCGATGAACCTTCAAACTGTTGTGAGCTTGACACTGACGTAGAAAAGCCATGGTACCATGAGGTGATGAGATATCTTGAAGAACAAGATTATCCCGAGGGAGCATCCATCAATGACAGAAAGTTCTTATGAAGATTTTAAGCCAAATTCTTCCTAAGTAACGGAATATTGTATAAGCGCAACCATGACTCTACTCTACTCCGATGTGTGGGCAAGACGGAGGGAGAGGAAATCATGGAAGACATACATGATGGTCTCTTTGGCACTCACTCAAGCGGACATACGATGGCCAAGAAAATCCTGAGAGCCAATTACTATTGGTCAACAATGGAGACTAATTGCCATCAACACTCTAGGACTTTCCATAAATGCCAAATCTATGCTGACAAAGTTCATGTGCCTCCTATCCCTTTGAACGTCATGACCACTCCGTGGCCATTTGCAATGTGGGGCATTGACATGATTGGAGAAATCAAGCCCACCGCTTCCAATGGACATTGCTTCTTTCTGGTCGCTATTGATTATTTCACCAAATGGGTCAAAGCCGCCTCGTTTTCCTCAGTCACCAAGAATGTGGTAGCCATATTCATCAAGCACCACCTCATCTATTGTTATGGTATCCTCGAAAGGATCATCACCGATAATGGGACTAACCTCAACAATGCTATGATTAATGAACTTTGCACTCAGTTCAAGATCAAGCATCACAATTCTTCTCCATATAGACCTAAAATGAATGGTGCAGTCGAAGCGGCCAACAAAAACATTAAGAAGATTATGCAGAAGATGGTAGTAACCTATAAGGACTGGAATGAGATGTTACCGTTTTCTCTGCATGGCTACCGTACATCAGCTAGAACATCAACTGGGGCAACTCCCTTTTCTCTAGTCTATGGAATGGAAGCTGTTTTGTCGATGGAAGTTCAGATTCCCTCACTAAGGATTATGAATGAAGCAAGCTTAGGCAAAAACGAATGGGTTCAGACAAGATTGGATCAGTTGAACTTGATCGACAAAAAGCGACTGGCTGCTGTTTGTCATGGCCAGACGTACCAAAAACGTATGCTCAAGGCTTTCAACAAAAAGATCAAGCCTCGAGTATACCAAGCTGGTGACTTGGTGATAAAGCACATCATTCTGCCACAAGGCGACCCCAAGGACAAATGAACTCCCACATACGAAGGGCCATTTGTTTTCAAGAGAGTGTTCTCTGGTGGTGCCATGATGCTGACTACCATGGATGGTAAAGACTTCTCACATCCTATAAACGCGGACATAATTAAAAAATACTACACATAAGAGACCCGCTAGGTTGACACACCTAGGTAAAATAAGAGCATCCTGACAAACCAAAAGGTTTGGGCAAAAATTAGGGATATATGCAAAAGATTGTACACCCGGCAAGTTGAAAATCCAAAAGGGCGACTTGGGAAAAAATGGGTATCCTGGTGGGCTGAAAACTCGAAAGGGCGGTCCAGGAAAAAGTTAAGGATTGAAAGCGTATAACTATGTCCCGTTGGAATCACCATAATCAACTTTATCACCAAGGTTCGAGTTCAAACGGTCCAAGATCAATCCAATCAACTTCTGTCAACGGCAAGGAGCATTTGAAGACACTGGGGCAATAGTAGAGTTGGAATGCAATGAGATCATTTCCACATGGCTATTTGTTTTGTTTCCAATTTTTGTTGTCCTTTCGACGATTTCCTCTTACTAGGATCTCCGTCTCTTTGTACAAAAACGCCTATTCATGGGAAAAATATCAATACAAATCTACTTTGAAGTGCAAAATTTCTATTTTTTGTTTTGAATGCAAACTTGTCCAATGACTAAAATAGAACGAACATATGCATATGAACATAATTAAAACTATTTAGCACATGTGACTTGCTAAGCAGCAAGCACCTCTTTAATGTATATGGAATATCCCCACAGAGTTATCTCATTAACATTATCCCCACAAAGACGATTACAATAAATCAATCTCCATCCAGAGTCTCAATCTCTTGGCAGCTTTCTCCCCAATAAAGTTGATTCTACAAGTAGAAGCTTTATGGATCTCTTTCTCAAAGAACTCACCTCATCAGCAATTCATCGAGTACTCATCAACAGGGTTTATTTCCCCAAAAAATAACGAGTAGCAGAACTCCCCAGCTGAGTTTGATTTTCCCCGACATAGTCTATCTTCCACAGCTGAGTCCATCCTCCCCATCTGAGCCTATATTCCTCAGTTGAGTTTATCCTCCAGCTTGAGTTTGCCTTTCAGACTATTGCAAATCATAGGGCCACAACCCCTAATCCCTAGTAAAGTCATCAACAAAACATTTACTATCTCCAAAAGATACTATGAAGCATGGACCCCACCATATATTGGTACAATTTTCAAGTTACTATGAAGCCTGGACCTGACCAGATAATAGTCAACTTCTCAAGTCACTATTGAGCCTGGACCCGACCAGATGTTAGTGAAATCCTTTCAGATACTATGAAGCTTGGCCCCGACTAGATAATGGTACAACTTTCAAATACTATGAAACCTGGACCCGACCAGATAATAGTTTAACTCTTAAAAAATGTAGAAGAACTTGTACTTAACTAGAACAAGGTTTAACTTCTTTTCCCCAGTAAAGTTTGCCTCTACCCCAACAAGTTATTGTGAAGTCTGGATCCGACCAGATGGCAATTCCCCTCAGAAGTTTGTTGTGAAGCCTTGAATCCGACCAAATAACAACTAAACTCCAAGCGAGTTACTGTAAAGCCTGGACCCGACCGGATATTAGTTCAACTTTCTCTCTTCAGACAAGTTTATTATGAAGCCTGGACCTGACCAGAGAACAATTAAATTCATCAACCTCAAAATCTGTAAAGCCTAGACCCGACCAGATATCAGTACAACTTCATCCTTTTTAGCAAGTTACTGCGAAGCCTGGGATCCGACCAGATAACAATTAACTTCCTTATCCCCAGAAAACTATTGTGAAGCCTGGACCCGACCAGAAAGCAATTAGATACAATCCCCAGCAAGACACTATGAAGCCTAGACCCGACCAGATAATAGTATAACTTTTCAAAAAACCATGAAGCCTGAACCCGACTAGATAGTAATTACCATTTCAGGTTTATTGTGAAGCCTGGATCCGACCAGATAACATTTAATTTATTCTTCCCCAAAAAGGTACCGTGAAACCTGGAATCTGTCCAGATAGCAGTTGACTTCCTTATCCTCAACAAGTTGTGAAACCTGGATCAGACCAGATAACAACTAGCATTCAAGAGATATTCCACAGCAGAAGCATCCTTTCAACAAAGTTTGAAGACATGTATACTCTTTATCCCCAACAACAATTCAGGATTCAAAATTCCTCAGCAGTAGTCAGGGATTTATTTTACCAGACAAACATACATGCCACATTTATACATTATAGCATATACATACAAAATGCATTTAGCATGATCTCATTCATCTTATGAATATCATGCATACATCTGCATTTAACTAACCCTTTTTTCCACAGGTAAAACTTCAAGTTTTAGTATAAATCGACCAAAGATTTGTGCTGATACTTCCTCCAGTGTTTACCATCATTCCTCCAAATGGCATCTATAAACCCATTCCCAATACATCTTCGAGTGCAAATTTCTGGGCACTCTAGTGTTCAATCATCTTCCACCTTCAAGTCACGAATGGAGGGTCCGCCAATCTAACTCTTCAGGTTTAAGAAGATTGAACAGGGGAAGCTGGTGTACCCCAAAATTTTACCTCTCACTTCTCATGTAATCTCTCACAAGATCTCCTTTGGTTCAAGACTGCACAAGGTTTGATCAACTCAAGACACCTCCTCAAGCACTGATGACTAAAAATTAGGGTTTGAGCTTGCACAAGGACAAATGGACTTTTAATGCCTTATATGACTTTAATGGATCATTTTGGACCCTCAAGATTTCTCATGTCAAGTTTGAAGTCTTGGATCACATTTTTGCTCAGTCAAATGATCAGTTGACCTAAAATCAACTATATTGGGGAAAAAGTCAATTATGGTCAATTTACAGTCAAACTTCAAAAAAAATTATCCATGTCAAAATTATGAACTCATATATGTCATTTGATTAAGTTTGGATCATAATTCCTCAAGAAATTTGATCAAATCATCAAAAGGGCAAAATGGTCAAAATTAGGGTTTTGACTAAGGAGGTGCAATTTCTGATTTTTGACCTAGAAAATGACTTATTGGTTTGAGACATGATCTCGAGGATTCAAATTATTCATTTTTACCTAATGGCATGGCTCAAAACATCTCTCAAGATCAATTGATTGACAGTTGATTTTCAGTCAACTGATGAAAAGTCAACTGTACACTGAAAAGTCAAACTTTGACTTTTTGGTCAAAATCAAGTATCAAAGATCACAATTCATCAAAACATGTCAAAATATGAAACTTGTTTATCAAGAAATCAAAAAGTCAAGATTTCATTTTGAAAAGTCAAAATTTCTAAACTTAGAAATTTTTCTAAGTGTTGGAAAATTCATATTTTTTTCATAACTTTGGTCCAAATTTTCACCATGATGCAAGATGATTCAAAGGAAACTTCCAAAATGAAATTTGTAGATCTCAATGAGATCTAAAGCATTTCAAAACACAACTTCTTCTAGAAATGCATGTATTTCAAGTTATGATTTTTCCCTAGTTTTGGCAGGATTTTGACCTAACTTCATGGAAATTTTTCACACAATTCCAAGATTAATTTTCAAAAATGTCCAACATAGAGGTTGTAGAGGATGTCACAAGCTATCCAAAATGTCCAAGAACTCATTGAGATCATATTTGATCAAGGAGAATCGAAGGCAAGAAGTTAGGGTTTCATTCTTGAATTACAAGTCATTTCTTGATGAACACATAATCCAATATCATTGTTAGGCTGCATAATCTTGCTTTGCAGGGCTTCTAACTTGTGTATCTATCCATCATTAATGGATTACACAAACTTTTGAGCTATAATACAAATGGTTTAAGCTTTATCCAATTCACATTTCCATTTTGGGAAGAAAGTGAAGAATGCCATTCTTGAAAAGCAAACTTTATGCACAAAGTCAATTCTTGAGGCTCTAACTTGTTCCCTCTGATCACACTCCATCTACAAAGTCAGAAACAAGTGTGTTTAAAGCATAACCACTCTACCTTAGCAAGTACACAAGACTTTGAAACTTGGATTTCTCAAAAAATCACATGGTGAGTTTAAACATTTGTTTTTGAATTCTTATCAACAACAAGTCTCCAAACTTGTTGCTTATAAATAAAGGCACTATTTATGAGCTAAGACACGAGAATTAACACCCTGAAACACTCTCAAACTCCCTCTAGCCAGAAATTTCCTCAAAACACCATTGTTGTGCAAGTTCTGACTTTATAAACCAAACTTCCATTTTTCTCGTGCATTTCTTGGCCTTTCACTTCCAAAAGCTCCTACATATCAAATATAGTTCATCCCCATCTTATTCCAGAACTGTAACACCATTTACCATAACCTCCATAGCCAAAAAACAGAGTCTGCACATTGACTTTTCCAGACCATTTCAGCCACTCTTCAATCAAGCTAACCGTTGCATTAGCTTCCTGGGAACTTGAGGAAGCTAATCTGATCATCACAACAACTTGAATCAAGATCTAACTGAAAACACGATCTCCAGCTGCAAGGTACATTTTCTGAACTTCTATCTTCTCATTTAGGCATTGTTAGGCTTGCATTTGTAAAGATAAAATGTAGACATCATTTCCCTAAAACTATACATGTCCATAGATTTCATTTATATTGCTTGAGCTTAGAGAATTTTATGTTTGAACCTCTAAAAATAATTAGGTCAAAATTTGGTACTTTCAGAAATTCTCATTCATCTTTGATTTATAGCTTTAGTTATTTACATGGTTGAATTCGTATGAAAAAATAGAGAAACTTTCATGTTTGCATATTTCATTTTTGTTGAGAAATGGTGAAGTTACATGATCCATGGCTGGAGGTTGAAGATGAAGTTCATATATGGAACTTGTTTTGTATTATGTATTTATTATTTCAGTTAAGTTAACGGATGTACAGTCACCGCAGTGGCAAAGGTAGCGCGCGTGTATGTATGAGGTCAGGGGTTCAACACCCAGCGCTACCTTTTTTCCTTATTTTTCACATTTTCATCCTTTTTTGTTTACAAACACAGGCGCCTGGGCCTCCCACAGTGGGCTTTATTGTTTTTGCTGGCTTCTGACCCCCTGCCTACTCTTGCACCCCTAGCCCAACTTTTTATTTATTTTTTGTTTATTTCTTTGCTTATTTTATTTTATTTCAGTTTTATTTTATTATTTTTTATTACTATTATTATTATTATTATTTTTATTATTAAAAAATATAAAAAATATTTTTATTTATTATTTACACTTATACATTTTTATTTTTCTTTATAAAACAAAAAGACTAAACACATTTTCCTAACAAATTAATTTATTTTTTTCTTAATTAATTAATATTTAAATTTAGGTTTAATTATTATTTTTCTTTTAAATTTAAATTAAATTAGAATTTAGGTTTCTTTTAATTAATTTTCATTTTTATTTTTATTAACTTAACCCTTTTTTTCATAAAAAACCTAAAAAATCATTTTAACTTATTTTATTTATTAATTAGTTTAGGTTTAATTTTGTTTAATTTTTAATTAATCATCTTCTTTAATTAGGTTAAAACCCTTTCATGAAAACCAAACAAAAATAATTTCTTTTTCCATTTATATTCTTGCATTTTATTTTAAATTCTTGTACAATATTCAATATGGTTGTAATAGTTAATTAAGTTTAATTTTCTTGCAATCTCCATTTGTAAATTTGTATACCCCCTCCCCTAATGATGTAATAACTTAGTAATTTTATTTTCCACAATTTATCGCTTTATATAAATGCTAGTAAATTAGGGTTTGTATGGAAAGATAAAATCAACAAGTAGCAAACCCTAATTCAAGACAAAACAATGCATGTAAATCAAACACATTTGCACACTTACACCCTTAGGGTAATTCCACTTTGTTTCCTTACAAAAATGGCCGTGTTATGCATATGGGATATCTTAGCAAAAAGCAATAAAAAATACAAGATCATAGTCCCTCGACGATGCTATCAAATGTTGTCTTTCAAAATAATCTTAGTCCCTCAAAGAGAAAAATGCTAAGATATCTCACAACATTGATATGATGGCTATACGTTGAGCCACTCCCGTCCCTTTACATCCAAAGATAAGGCTTCTTACCAATCAATGGTAAGATAGAAATATCAAAGGAAAGAAAGAAATGAACTAAGACTTTTGAGTAGGTAGATCGTTCCTAGTTGCTTGCTCATTTTCAAATCAAACATCCTTTCTAATTTTCAAAACAAACACCAACACTTTCAAAAAAACTTTTAAAACATTTTCCAAACATGAAATATTTTCAAAAGCCCAACACCTTGTATACATTCTTACGAACGAGAACTATTACAAAGTTTTCCTAAATGAAGGAGCCTTTTCAAAATACTTTCAAAAAACCACACAAAGCACATTATCAAACAAAATCAAGTGATCTAGCAAGCAACTAAGAGCCCATAGATAACTATGGATAAAAAGGGTGCTAACACCTTCCCTTTTCATAATATACCACCCGAACTCAAGAAATAATCTCAAAGGTCTTTCCTGTTCTTTTCATCCTTTCCTTTTTGGATAAAATAAAAGCCGGTGGCGGCTCATGCTAACCTCAACATTTGCGATAAAACACAAAACACCTAAGTCAGTTCTCCACCGTATCATAGTGTGCATGTATGATACATGGATATTTTGAAAAATGTATTTGAAGGAAAAGAAAGACAATGAACACAAAGATTTGAATGCAAAAGATTCCAATAATTTGTATTGAATGATCATATGATTAGATGAACATAAATAAAACCCTTGACAAATAGACCATAGTGCCCCGGGCCAGGCACATGGCTTAAAAGTAATTGTTAAATATTAAAGACAAAATGTTCTTGAATTCAATAAAAAACAATAAACAAGTAGATTACTCCTCAATGAAGGAGATGGGCACAAAGTTATTTGCATGCCAATTATTTAGCTCTGTTGTAGTTGGATACACCCAATCTTCAAATGCGGCTTCATCATCTGAATCACCCACAACATTAACCTCATGGCTTCTAATGTAGAGAGGTGGATTTCCTGCACGAGCGTGCCTCACTTCCTTCTGAGCCTTGACGGTGAAACCCAAACCAAACTTGTATGCTTTGAATGGTATCTCGAGGAGTTGCCCCCAAGTATCACAGCTTCCTTCTTTAATTGCAGCACGAGCATCTTTGACTGAAACCATCTTCGGCACGACCTTAACAGCTTTGGACTCATCAGAGGAACATTTGGTAGCAGCAACCATTGGTGGCACAACTTCAAAGGCTTGACACGGGGTTTCAATGAATTCCCCATCCATCTCCACGTACTTGAAAGAGTTGAGGTGGCTTACCATAAACTCTTCCTCTCCACAGACAGTGACAATTCTTCCCTTGACCGGATATTTGAGTTTTTGATGGAGAGTTGAGGTTACTTCCCCAGATTTATGTATCCAAGGGCGACCCAACAAACAAGAATAAGCAGGGCGAATATCCATGATGTAGAAGGTGGAATTGAAAATTCGTGAGCCCTCCTCGATTGGAAGATCTAACTCCCCATGAATTATCCTTTTTGATCCATCGAAGGCCCTCACAATGATATCACTTGGCTTTAAGACTAAACCTTCACAGTCTAGACGGTCTAACGCCCCATTGGGTAGCACGTGTAGAGAAGAACCACTGTCGACTAGAAAATGTGCTAGGGTGGTCCCCTTGCACTCGACAGAAACATGTAGAGCTTTATTGTGGTTCTTCCCAAGCGGTGTTAGGTCAGCATCTGAGAATCCCAAACTATTATCAACTGTGAAGTTCGCCATGCAATTCTCAAACTAGTCTGTTGTGGTCTTATGAGGGTCATGAGCCTTCTTGAAGAATTTAATTAATGTCCGAGCATGAGCATCTGAACAGAGTAGTAAAGACAACATATAAATCTTGGAAGGGGTTTGCCTCAACTGTTCCACAATCTTGAAGTCGCTCCTTTTTATTATTTTCATGATTTCGTCCATCTCACAAGCCGAAGGTTCTCCATAAGCAACTTCCTTTATGGGTATTTCTGTCACGACCGACTCAACAGCTTTCTCTTTCCCTCTGGTATCAGTACTTGGCTTAGCAGCAGTAATGCGGACGTGTGTCTTTGTAACAACTGGTGGTGAGATATTGGGTGAAAAGATTCTCCCAGTTCGGGTTACCTTACTTGAGCCAGCTATATTACCAACATCATCAGCTTTGTCTTCTTCGATCCAAGCATCTTGTTTTATCCCATGGTAAAACACCTCATCACCATAATTCCATGGCACTTCTTTGTTTGAAGAGTAGGGAATTGGTCTGGGATTGGTAATTATTAGGGGAGCCACAGTTGGTTCATTTGAAATCCTGATAGGACCTTTGGAGGAGACCCTAAAAGGCTTGTTTGAGATGGTTATAATGGAGAGATCTTCACATTTATTAGTCAAACTTTTGGCAAGAAGAGTTTTCTCAAATAGGATCTCGTGGCTATCCATCAGGCGTTGAATGCCTTCCTTCAGCCCTTCGCATCCGTTGAGTTATTTTTTATAGCACACACAGTCTTTTACACAGCCAGAGAAGATCCCAGCTTTCAACAGATTATCTTTGATGATGTTCAGCAAAGTAGTCAATTCTTCGACAGAAGCAACAAAAATGGTATCTTCAACAGCATTGACACCCTTGCCATGATTTGGCATAGGTGCGGTGATTATATTTGGAGTAGGAGGAAGATCAAACTCAATAGTCTTGTTATCGATCAAGTCCTGGACTTTATTCTTCAAGGCCCAGCATTGGTCAGTCTCGTGCCCAGGGCTACTTGAGTGGTAAGCACATTTGGCGTTCGGGTTGAACTTTGGTGAAGAGGTATCTGGATTGGCAGGAGGATCGTGCAATGTCACCAAATTATCCTTGAGCAAGTGTTGTAAGGCTTGAGATAATGACATGCCTAACCTCGTGAATTGTCTTCTCGGAGTTTCAAATCGTTGGTGATTAGCAGATGGTTTTTGAGTAGGAGTTGGGTTGGAGATTCAGACAACATTAACAGACGAATGATCATTCTTCTTGGTACGGGCCCTTGCCCCGTACACAGAATTGATTTCCTTCTTTGCAGCAAAAGGTTTCTTTACAGGATTGTAAGTGGAGGCAGATTCCATGGAAATCTTCCCACTTTTGATGCCGCTTTCAACTCTTTCATCGGTTAAGTTTAGCTCGGTGAAACCAGAAGAAGAGCAGCCAACCAATAAGTTAAAGAATGGACTAGATAAAGTGCCCATAAACATTTCAATGTGCTCTCTATCAGTCAAAGGTGGTTGAACCCTACTGGTAAGGTCTCTCCACTTTTGTGCATATTTTTTGAATCCTTCATTCTTCCCCATTGTCATATCTTGCAACTATACTCTTGTCGGCACCAAGTCAGAATTATACTGGTACCGATGGTAGAAAGCAGTAGCTAAGTCCTCCCAGGTATTGATACGGGAACCATCCAACTAGTAGAACCACTCTAGTTGCGTTCTGGTCGAGCTTTCTTAGAAAAAGTGAACCCATACTTTCTTATCAGCGGTGTGCGGTTGTATCTTGTGCACATAAGATTTCAGGTGAAGTTTTGGATAGGAAACTTCATCATACTTTGCAAAGACTGGTATTTTGAATTTGTGGGGAATAACAACCCCAGAGATCAAACCCAAATCATCAAAATCTAAACCGGGGACGGCTTGGATTTCAACAGCCTTTAATTTGTCTTCTAACTGCTTATATTTGACATCGGCGGGTGGATACTGCTCGTCAATATAATCATCATCATACGCTTGATCATTAATACAGTAAACTTGGGTACTCCTGACCTCACCAATCTGATTTTCATCTTCTTCCGATGAGTCTTCCACTACCGAGATCTGACGAACCGACTCTTTGAACCTTCTGCCCGTGTTGGCAAGGGCTTTCTTCTTGGGTTTCTTCTTAACTTCCAGCAATGCCATCATATCTTGTTGCCCCTTGGCTAGGGCCAGTAGAGTCTCTTGGAATTGAGAGTTTTGTGCCTGAAGATCCTTCACAGTTTTCTCTAGATCCATCTTGCTGAAATAAACAGCATAAAGATAAGGAAACCTGTTGTGTGAAAACCTGTCATGTTATGATGCATGGAAGATGTATATGCAAATGATTTCAAGGATTTATGAAATTTAACTTTGTATAGAAAAATAATGAACAAACGTCAATTTATTAATTAGTTCAAAATGATTACAACATGCCTCTTGGGCTTACAAAATAACTTTCTAAGATAAAAATACTGAATGCATCCTCTTCGGCATGAGATAAGCATTCACACTTTGCTCTTCTTGTAGCTGCTTTGTAAGCTCCAAGACCCTCTTCTCACTAGCATAGAATTGAGATTTGAAAGTATCTCGTTCTTCCTTTAGCTGAATCCAACCCTTTTGCAAATCTTCAAGAGAGGTAGGCATGTCGGGATGAAGGACAGTTTACGAGACATCTCCTTCAACCACAGGTTCCATGATAACTGGTAAGATGGAGGGATAAGGCATCACAAGTTTCTGAGCACGAGATCGTATCCACCTAAGGTAAGGCTCAAGAGGAATGGAATTTTTGTGTCCTAGCATCTTACTATCCATTTTGCTTACCATCCTCCAAGCTCGTATAAACCTCTGGCGGTAACCTTGATGGTCGCTCTCGTAGTCTAATACCACTCCTTGGATGAGCATCTCATGTGGACCATCTCTTCGGTCGTAACAAAACTGTCGTAAGACTTAGCAAGGGTTTTAAGTGATACCTCCCCTTATACCAAGTAAAGGGACATTAGGGAATTCCCCACAATGGTCAATGATAGTAACATTCTCCAAGGATCGAGAACACCAATGAACATCTGAATGTCTGAGAATCATCAACCTATGGGACCACCTCAAACCTTGCTCGCTCTTCAACACAGATCGTGGAAGACGCAAAATAAACCATCTTGCCAAGAGAGGAATGCAACACATAAGGATCCCTCTTTTCCTCATAGTGCAAGAGTGAAAAGAATGTAGGATATCTCCCAACAAAGTAGGCACCGGATTGCGAGACATGAAGATTTTGACAGCATTTACATCTATTAGTTGGTCAGGATTTCTTCAAAAGCATGTAATTCCAAAGAGTTCCAACAATCTTGAGCTTTCTCGAACAAGAACCTGGCAAAGAAACCTTTGAAACCACTCCTTGTTTCCCAATTAGTTGTGATATCAGATTGATGCAAGTGTAATGCTTGAGCAATCTCTTTAGGTTTTGGATCTCTTTTCATACTGTTGAAAGGTAGTTGATCGAGAATGGGAATCCTCAAGAGTTGTAAGAATTCTTCTAGAGTAGGCACAAGCTGATAATCGAGAAAAGTGAAGCAATGGTGTAGAGGATCAAAGAACTGGAAAAGCACCTTCATCATATCTTCATCAATGTTGGAGGTAACCAAGTTTAGAAGGCGACCATGTCTTTCGGTGAATGAATAATTCTCAAGGACCCTTGATGCTAACACTTTGAGTTGAGGAGGAATTCTTACGATATTGACTTGGATAGTATTCCTGCGGATAGAAGCCATGTCCTACAAAACAGAACAAAGATAAATCCCAAAAATCCTTGAAATGGTTAGTGAGAATGAGTATGATGTTATGATGTTTATGATGTTATGTACAAGTAAGCATATACAAACAAGGAAAATAAGTTCTTAGGTTTAGGCTTGCATGGAGTCTCATAGTTAAGTACCCTCTTGAAGTTTAGTTAGCTCAAACATGTCCTAGAAATAGTAATTGGGTTCTAAGGGATCTCAATATCACTGATCTGTCTTATCGGGCATTATTTCAGCCCAAGCCTCTTTCACGGCGACCTAAATATCCCGAGAAGTCAAATCTTAATGAGTGTAGCATCGAGTATCAACCAACTTCGGACTACACCAAAGCCGGTTATCTCACTACGTCCTAATGGCCAAGTTAGTCAAGTAAAGATTCTAAAAGTCAGTTAGTGCTTGATGACACCACACAGCGGCCCCGTATTCTCCTTGACTACTCAAGGGCTACCAGTACCCACAAATGTGTCACACTAACGTAGCTATTTCTTAGACCCTGTCGATATACCCCACATAGTTTCCATAATGTATTGCTACTTACCTATAAGGTATCCCAAATCCGGGTAGAGGATTTAAAACAAGCCCAAACAAGGAACCAAAATGTAAAGCAAACAAATCAAACAATGAAAGCAAATAAAGGTGATCTAGCCCTAAGGTAACCCCACTTTTAAGTTCTTTTCCCCAGCAGAGTCGCCAGTTCTGTGATACAGTGGGAGAACTGACTTGGTTGTTTTGCGTTTGATTGCAAATGTTGCAGTTAGCAAGAGTCGCCACCGACTTTTCTTTTATCCAAAAGGAAAGGCTGAAAAGAACAGGAAAGACCTTTGAGATTATTTCTTGAGTTCGGGGGGTAGATTATGAAAAGGGAAGGTGTTAGCACCCTTTCATCCATAGTTATCTATGGGCTCTTAGTTAATTGCTAGATCACTTGCTTTTGTTTGAAAGTGTGCTTTCTCGTGGTTTTTGAAAGTATTTTGAAAAGGCGCCTTCGTTTAGGCAAACTTTGTAATAGTTATCATTCGTAAGAACGTATACAAAGGCTTTTGAAAATATTTCATGTTTGGAAAATGTTTTGAAAGTGTTTTTGAAAGTGTTAGTGTTTGTTTTTGAAAATGAGCAAGGATGTTTGATTTGAAAAGGATCAAGTAACTAGGAACAATCTAACTACTCAAAAGTCTTAGTTCATTTCTTCGTTTCCTTTGATATTGCTATCTTACCATTGATTTGGTAAGAAGCCTTATCTTTGGATGTAAAGGGACGAGCGTGGGTTAACGTAAAGTCATGATAGCAATGTTGTAAGATGTCTTAGCATTTCTCTTTGAAGTACTAAGATCATTTTGAAAGGCAACATTTATAGCATCATCGAGGAACTATGATCTTGTATTTTTTGTTGCTTTTTGCTAAGACATCTCACATGCATAACATGTCCATTTTTGTAAGGCAACAAAGTGGAATCACCTTAAGGATGCAAGTGTGCAAGTGTGTTTGATTTACATGCATTGTTTATCTTGAATTAGGGTTTGCTACTTGTTGGTTTTAGTCTTTCCATACAAAACCTAATTTACTAGCATTTGTATAAAGCGATAAATTGTGGAAAGTAAAATTACTAAGCTATTACATCATTAGGGGAGGGGGTATACAAATTTACATATGAGGATTGCAAGAAAATTAAACCTAATTATCTATTACAACCATATTGAATAATATCAAGAATTGAATAAATATTGTACAAAGATATAAATGGAAAAAGAAATGATTTTTATGTGGTTTTTAATGAAAGAGTTTTAACTTAATTAAAAAAATGATTAATTAAAATTAAACAAAATTTAACTTAAACTAATTAAGAAAGAAAATAAGTTTGAAATATTTTTAGGGTTTTTTATGAAAAAGGTTTTAACTTAAATGGAAATAATATGAAAATTAATTAATTAAAAGAAAACCTAAATCCTAAGTTAATTTTAAATATAAAAAAAAAGAAAAATAATAATTAAACCTAAATCTAAATATTAATTAACTAAGAAAAAGAAATTAATTTATTAAGCAAATGTTTTTGTTCTTTTTTTGTTTTTATAAAGGAAATAAATAAGTGTAAAAAGAAATAAAATATTTTTTGGATTTTTTTATTAATAAAAATAATAATAATAATAATAATAATAATAATAATAATAATAATAATAATAATAATAAAAATATAATAAAAGAAAACTGAGAATAAAAATAAAATAAGAAAAAATAAAAAAAATAAAAAATGAAAATATAAAAAAAAAGGTTGGGCCAGTATGCAAAAGTAAACATGGGGGGTTGGAGGAAGCAAAAAGAGGAAAGCCCACTGCAAGAGGCCCAGGCACTGCATGTTTGTAACAAAAAAAGGAAAATATTGAAAAATTACACAAAAGGTAGCGCTGGGTGTTGAACCCTTAACCCTCAGCATACACGTGCACTACCTTTGCCACTGGGGTGGCTGTACATCCAGTAACATTGGTGAAATAATAAACATATAACACAAATCAAGTCCTGAATATGACTTCATCTTCAACCTCCAGCCTGAACATTTGTAACTTCACCATTTCTCAACAAAAATGAAATATGCAAACATGAAAGTTGCTCCATTTTTTCATACGAATCCAACCATATAAATATCATAAGCTATAAATCAAAGATGAATGAGAATTTCTAAAAGTACCAAATTCTGACCTAATTATTGTCATAGATTCAAACCTAAAATTCTCTAAGCTCAATCAATATAAATGAAATCTATGGACATGTACAGTTTCAGGGTAATGATGTCTACATTTTATCTTCATAAATGCAAGCCTAACAATGTCTACATGAGAAGATAGAAGTTCAGAAAATGTACCTCAAAACTGGAAATCGTGAAATGAGTTTGAGATGATTTCAAGGAGTTGTGATGATCAGGTTAGCTTCCTCAAGTTCACAGGAAGCTAATGCAATGATTAGCTTGAGTAATGGATGGCTAGAATGGCTTGGAGAAGTCAACTTCCAATGCTCTGTTTTTGGTTATGAAGTTTGATGCAAATGGTGTTACAGCTATGAAACAGGGACATGGATAGGTTATATTTGATGCATATGAGCTTTAGGAACCAAAAGGCCAAGAAACGCACGAGTAGATTCTGAATTTCAAATTCAAAGTTAGAAACTGTGCAACAATGGTGTTTTTGGACAATTTATGGTTTGAAGGAGTTTGAGGGAGTTTCAAGGTGCTTAAGCTCGTGTCTTAACTCACAAATAGTGCCTCTATTTATAAGCAACATGTTTGGAATCTTGTCTTTGATCAGAGTTCAAAATCATATGTTTAAGCTCAACATGTGATTTTTGAGAAATCAAGTTTCAATGTTTTATGTACTTGCTATTATAGAGTGGTTATGCTTTAAACAAACTTGCTTCTGACTTTGTAGATGGAGTGTGATCAGAGGGAACAAGTTAGAGGCTCAAGAATTGACTTTGTGCATAAAGCTTTCTTTTCAAGAATGGCATTCTTCAGTTTCTTCCCAAAATGGCAATTTAATTTTGATAATTCTTAAACCACTTGGATTATAGCTCAAAAGTTTGTGTAATCCATTAAATATGGATAGATACATAAGTTAGAAGGAATGCAAAGCAATATTATGCAGCCTAACATTGAGATTGAATTATGTGTTCATCAAGAAATGACTTGTAATTCAAGAATGAAACCCTAACTTCATGGCTTTGATTCTCCTTGCTCAAGTATGATCTCAATGAGTTCTTGGACATTTTGGAAAGCTTGTAAGATCCTATACAACCTCTATGTTGGAAATTTTTGAATATTCATCTTGGAACTATGTGAAAAATTGCCATGAAGTTAGGTCAAAATTCTGCCTAAACTAGGGCAAAATTTCACTAAGTTTTTCAAGTTTCATGAACATGTCTTCTCAAAATCATAACTTTAAATCCATCCATTTCTAGAAAACATTGTGTGCAACAATGTTTTATATATCATTGAGATCTACAACTTTCATGTTGAAAGTTTCCTTTGAATCATCTTGCATCATGGTGGAAATTTGGCTCAAAGTTATGAAAAAAAAGTGAATTTCCAACACTTAGAAAGTTTTCTAAGTTTAGAAATTTTGACTTTTCAAAATGGAATCTTGAATTTTTGATTTTGTGATGAACAAGTTTCATATTTTGACATGTCTTGATGAATTGTGATCTTTGATACTTGATTTTGACCAAAAAGTCAAAGTTTGACTTTTCAATGCACAGTTGACTTTTCATCAGTTGGCTGAAATTCATCTATCAACCAATTGATCTTGAGGAATGTTTTGATCCATGCCATTTGGTCAAAATGAATCATTTAAATCCTTGAGATCATGCCTCAAACCAACCTGTCATTTGCTAGGTCAAAAATCAAAAATTGCACCTTCTGAGTGAAAACCCTAATTTTGACCATTTTGCCCTTTTGATGATCTGATCAAATTTCTTGAGGAATTATGATCTAAACTTGATCAAATTACATATATGAGTTCATGATGTTGATATGGATAAAAATTAAGAATTTTGACTGTAAATTGACCACAGTTGACTTTTTCCCCAATACAGCTAATTTTAGGTAAACTGATCAATTAACTGAGCAAAAATGTGATGCAAGACTTGAAACTTGACATGGGAAAACTTGAGGGTCCAAAATAATCCATGAAAATAATATGGGTAATTAAAAGTCCATTTGTCCTTGTGCAAATTCAAACCCTAATTTTCAGTTATCATTGCTTGAGGAGGTGTCTTGAGCTGATAAACCCTTGTGCAGTCTTGAATCAAAGGAGACCTTGTGATAAATTACTTGAGAAATGATAGGGAAAATTTTGGGGTACAACAGGGAGGATATTTCTCATCAGAATAGTCTTCTTCATAATCTTGGTCAGCCCCAAGGTTACTTCCTCTCTCAGCCTTCACACTCTTATCTTCTTCACCCGGATTGTCATCTTCACCAGAGGGAATATCAAAAATATGAGCTTGTTTAGGAGGACCTTTAAACCTTCTTCCCATGTTGAGGATACCAACCATTTTCCTAGTCTTTTTCTTCTTGGAGATAAGCGCCATCAGTTCTTGCTTCCCCTTGGCTAATTTCAGGAGCGTCTCTTGGAATTGGGCATTTTGAGCTTGAAGGTTTTTTAAGGTTTGTTCGAGAGCCATCTTTTACTGAAATAAACAACAAGAAGATGAGAAAACATGTCTTGGGAAATACCTGTTATGTAATGACATGCATGATATGTGGATGCAATGTTTTCAAGGATATCATGAGATTTAAATTTGTTAAACAAAAAGGAAATAAAGAAACTTAGTATTAAGTTCAAATTATGATTGCCTTCTAGGCTTACAATGTAAACAAGAGAGTTAAATTATGAAAATCCTGAGGCCTAAGGTATCAAGTCTCCCATGGACGCTTCCTCTTTGTGTTGACATATGCATTAAGGCTCTACTCTTTGTGGATTCGTTTTGTCAGCTCCAGTACTGTCTTCTTACTAGCATAAAATTGAGTCTCAAAGGTATCCATTTCTTCCTTAAGAAAAATCCATAAAATTTTAGTTCTTCGAAGTCAGTAAGCATATCAGGATCAAGAATGGTATGAGGAACGTCTCCTTCAACAACAGGCTTTACAATTACTGGTAGGATATCAGGATATGGCATCATAAGATTTTGAGCACGAGATCGCACCCATCTGAGGTAAGGCTCCAAAGGAAAGGAATTCTTATGCCCCAAAGTATTGCTATCAATCTTATTGATCATGCCCTAAGCACGTATAAACCTTTGACAGAAACTTTGAGGATCATTCTCATAGTCAAATACTATACCTTAGATGAGCATATCATGAGGGCCGTCTCTTCGAGCATAACCAAAATGACGTAGAGCTAGGGAAGGGTTGTAAGTGATACCTCCTCTTATGCCAAGGAGTGGCACATTAGGGAATTCCCTACAGTGGTTAATAATAGTGATTTCCTCTTGATATCAGGGACACCAATGGATATTTGAACGAGCGAGTCACATCACTCTTTGAGACCACCTCAAGCCTTGTTCATTCTTCATTACTGATCGGGGGAGGTGTGAAATAAACCACCTAAAAAGTAGAGGTATGCAACACATGAGAGTGCCTCGCTTCCTAAAAGTACGAATGTGAAGAGAATGCAAAATATCTCCAAGCAAAGTAGACACAGGATTATGGGTAAGAAATATTTTGATGGCATTCACATCTATGAGTTGGTCCGCATTAGGGAACAACACCAAACCATAGATCAGCAAAGCCAAAGTATCCTCAAAAGCACGAAAACTTATGACATCTAGAAACCACTAAGCCTTATCTACAAGAAATTTAGGAAGAAGACCCTTGACTCCATTTCTTGTTTCCCAATTAGATACGATGTTTGATCATGTAAGGCTGTTGCAGTGTGTTCAGGTTTTGGAACTTTTTCCAGACCGATGAAAGGTATCTGATCAAGAATAGGCACTCCGAGTAACTTAGAGAATTCTTCTATTGTGGGAACCAAGTGATAATCCGGGAAGATAAAACAATGATGCTTAGGATCAAAGAACTAGAACAGAACACTCATCATGTCTTTTTTGAAACCGAGATTAACCAAACTGAGTAGATGGCCATGTCTTTTGGTAAATTGAGAATTTTTGGGAACCTTTGAGACTAACTCCTCAAGCTTGGAAGGTACCCGTACGAAGTTGATTCAGATAGTATTTCTGCAATCGGAAGCCATGACCTACAACAAAGGACAAAGATAAATCTCTAGACCCTTGAAACGGTTAGTGAAAATGTTATGATGCTATGATGTCATGATGTTATGTTTATGTCTAGACAAGAAGTAAACACAAACAAATCAAACAAGATCCTTAGGTTTAAAGGCTTGCATGAAGTCCGTAGGTAAGTACCCTCTTAAATTTTAGTTGGCTCAACCTGTCCAAAAATAGTAACCGGGTTATAGGGATCTCAATATCACTAATTTTTCTCACAGGTTTTGTTTAGCACGACAACTGACTTGCTACAAAAAAAACCCGAGATTCGAATCTCAATGAGCGTAGCATCGAGTATCAAACAACATCGTACTTTACCAAAGTCGGCTATCTCACTACCTTCTAATGGCCAAGTTGGGTCAATTAAGGTTCTAAAAGTCAGATAGTGCTTATGACACCACGTGGCAGCCTAATGTTCTCCTTGATTGACTCAAGGGACACCATTACAAACCAAAGTGTCACACTAATGTAGCCATCACTTCAACCATATCGGTTTACACCGTATAGTTTCCATGGTCTATAGCTACTTACCTAAGGTCCCCCGATCCGGGTGTAGGATCTTTGCAAGAAAAGTATACATGAGAAACCTAATAAAGATAAAGCAGACAAAGCAAACAAGTAAAAACAAGTAAATTTGATCCTAAACTCTAAGGTAACCCCTCTTTTAAGTAGTTCCCCAACGGAGTGTTCTGTAATACAATGGGAGAACTGACTTGGTTTTGGGTTTCATCACAAATGTTGCGAATAGCAAGAGTCTCCACCGACTTTTCTTTTATCCAATAAGGAAAGGGTGAAAAGAACATGAAATACCTTTTTTTGATTCTGAGTTCAGGGGGTAGGTTATGAAAAGGGGAGGTGTTAGCACCCTTTTCATCTGTAGTTATCTATGAGATTTTAATTTCTTAGCTCACTTTATTTTGAAAATTTCTTTGTGTTAGGTGTTTGAAAATATTTGAAAAGTTGAACTTTGTAATGATCCTCGTATCTGTCCTCGAGAATGCGTACAAAGTGTTTGTTCGAAAATATCTATTGAAAAGTGTTTGTGTGAAATGTTTTTTGAAAAGCTTTGTGAGCAAGCGATTACGATCATCTACCCTAATCAAGGTCATTCTTGTATTTTCCTCTCATTTAGATAGTTCTATCCATATCATTAGTTGGTAGGAAGCCTCATCGTTGGATGTGAAGGGACAGGTATGGGTCATGGTATAATCATCGAAGGCAACTTATAAGAATGCTTTAGAAATTTTCGTTAAGGGATTAGATCATTTATCAAAGGCAACATCGAAAGAGTCATCGAGGGACTATGATATTTGTATCAAGGGACTTTGCTAAAGCGTCCCCTTGTTCGAGGGACATGGCTGTTTTTTTCAAGGCAACAAGAGAGGCTACCCTAGAGGTGCGAGTGGGTGAGTAATTTGTTTTTAGTTATTTTAATCTTTGCGTTAGGGTTAGCTATCGATTTATTATTAATCTTTCCATACAATCCCTAATTACTAAGCAATAATATAGCAAGTATAAAAAAGCAGTAAATGTGCCGAAATTAAAGGGGAAAAAATAAATCCTAGACTATTACATTGCTTCGAGGCAGCTATAAAAATGTAAAAGCAGAAAGTAACAAAACCTATAATTATTACAATTCGTACACAGTTATGTAATCAAAAAAATGCGATATAAAATAAACTACACAAGAAAAGAATGTAAGAATAAGAAAGGAAAACGAAAAATGTGTTTTGGTGGTTTTTGATGAAAAAAAGAAAGTTTGATGATTAACCTAAAAAACCCTAATTAATTTTATATCGCATTTTTCAACTTGTTTATACAACAATCAACACACTACCTAAACTAATAAAATGGAAAACGATAAAACATGCTTATTTTACGTCGTAAGCTCGATGCCTGTTATTTAAGAATGTTCCTCCAAGTAGCTTCCACCTGGTTATTCCTAACCAACACACAAGCAAACGTGAAAGGAAACAAATAATGATATAACAAATTTATAAGTATAGTAAACATATACAAGTATCAATATACACAAGTAAAAATAGACAATATATACGATATCTATAAAACTAAAAAACAAAAGAATTATCGCAATTTAAAAACAATAGAACCAATCTCCGGCAATAGCGCTATTTTGTTGGAAGCGGTATAGCGGCAAGCAATAAAAGTTTTGGAAATATTTATCCGGAAATTTATCGTGTCCACAGAGATTGATTATTTAATTTTCGTTCGACAAATCTCTCGTTAATGTGTTTGGGGATAAATGGGTTTGTAAAGAAAATGTTATCAACAAAAAATAAATGTAAAAAAAAAGTAAAAACTAAGGAAGAACTTATCAAGCGTGCATATAATCTACTCATCATAGGCTTAAATCTACCGACCAGTTAGATTCAACCTAACAATACTCATCAATGTCACTATGCATCACTCACAACCTAAGTCATTTCTAACCCAAATTGAGAGACTGACTGTATCACCAAGGAAATGATCTCTCTACCTCCTCAACAACACAGAAGACAACTATGTAATCACACTAACGATCTCTCAGTATAACATAACCACACAGAGGCATTAAGCTCTGATACATATAATACTGAGCAAAAATCTAAGAAAACAATCCACAAAGATTTGTAAAGCAAGTTTTATATAACGCCATGGGAAACAAATATACATAAGTTCAGACTAAAACACATGTATAAACCCAACAAAAGTGAAATACATAGAGAGAAGAAGAGATAAACCATAAATCTTTCGGTTTGTCAACGTCGGTCAATGAGAAATCCACCTCCAATCACCCATAAGCAAAACCCTAGTGTTGTTATCTAAGCTAATCCTCTACAAAAATAAGGTGGATGGAGTTGAGAGAACAAAAATCTCTCCCAAAACCAACACCAAACAAATGAAACAAAATGAAAGATATAAGGAAAATCTGATCCGCAACCATCGCACGGCAAAATAAAAGCATCACCCAACGAAAACTCTTATATACAAGGCCCAGGAAAAGCCACATCCTCAACTGAAATAAATATCCTCTTTCACCCGGCGACAAAGTCAAGTCTCCCGATGATGCATCTTCTGCTTGCCCAGCGATGTAACAACAAAGCAAGGCAGGGAATTCATCAAAATTGGTCTTCAAAATTTCTCCCGACGACACTCCCTTTCGCATGGTGATTCATGACAGAAAGACAACTTATGATACTTTCTATGCAACTTCAAATGGCCTCCAATATTGGCCTTATTCCTTTATTGATCCAAAAATACATCATGGAGCTTTATTCCTCATTGCTCCAACAATGCTCAAATACCTACAAAATAAATACAAAACTATCAAACGATACAATTTATATAAGAAAACGTGTTATACACAACTAAACGTATTTACACAAAAGTCAGGTTTATTCAACAATATTAACAAACAAAAAGTCGTTAAGTGCAACAAAAATTATATACAAAAATAGCTACAATTTACACTTACCAAACTCTCCCCAACTTAAATAATTGTTTGTCCTCAAACAAAGTCAAATAACCTAAAGAACAATGAATGATAAATCAAAGAATCACGAATCAACAAGTTTTGAAAACAGGAAACAAATGCATTGGTTCAAATGAAAAATGGTACACCTGAAGAATCATACTTACCACTAAACTACGACAATAACATAAACACGAAACAAATGCCAAATACAAAAATTATGCCAAACATTATAAAACAATACTTGGTCATAAATGAATCACACATAGAAAACACAATCACCGGTAGATGAAAAACACACAAAAATGGGGTATTTTCACTCATCCAACAATCTTGCAAACAATAGACAAAATTATGCATTCATCCAAAAATTCACATTGAAAATACAAAAGCAAGAATCTCAAGGGTTTTTCAAAGTTGTAATGTGGCTTGGTTAACAAACAAGTGATAAGTCCTAAAGCTAATCGAAACAAAAACTTGCCTAAACCTAAGGGAGTAATTACTTCCACAAAGTTTCAAACAATAAAATTTCAATTAAACTTCTTCTTCATCACAAGTTTCACACCAACACACATCACTTATTAACACAATATTATTCCATACTCTTTTTTTTCAATGCTTTTCTATTTTTTTCCTTTCTTTTTCTATCACTTCTTTTTCACATTCTTTTTCTTTCTTTTCTTTTCTTTTTCTATTCAACCTCAAAGCAATCACAACATAAGCACATAAGCATTCCTCTCCCCAACTTGAATTCAACCATCATCATAATGTGAATACTCCCTACTTTCTAAGGCAAGGTAAATATTCAACTATAAATCATAGTTAAGGGTTCAAGAAAAAAGGAATAAATATCCATACAAAAAAGGAAAATAAATACTCATAGACAAGCATTTAGCAAATACAACATGGTTATCAACAAAAAGCTCAAAGGGGTTACTAATGATCACACACTCACAAGGTGAATTGAATATTTGGCTAGGTAGTTGTGTTCAAAATGGAACCAAAAAAATTCCTTGATCACTTTCTTGCATTCATACAATCAATATGAAACAAAAAATTAAGCATAATAAAATCCAGTTAAAATAAGAATTGTGGCCTTCAACATATGTGAACAATGGAAATCTACCTCACAAAAAGGATAGAAAATAAAGTGGTTCACAAATGAACAAGTATACAAAAGAATGAATGGCATAAAAATTGTAAAAAGTTTAAGTATCATGAATATGCTAAAGTATAGAAAGCGATAAACACGTACCTCGAACGTGTACAAAAATTTAACAAAATCATTACCACGCATTCGCAAGTCGAAACAATCAAACTTGACAAATCACCTCAATATCCTCAAGCTATCAAACCAAAATTCGAGTCCAAACAACAACAACAACAACAACAAACAAATGAAAGTGAAATAAACAAGTTGAAAAGTGAAGATATAAGAATTTAGAACAAATCATATTTCAACTTGTTTATACAACAATCAACACACTACCTAAACTAATAAAATGGAAAACGATAAAACATGCTTATTTTACGTTGTAAGCTCGATGCCTGTTATTTAAGAATGTTCCTCCAAGTTGCTTCTACCTGGTTATTCCTAACCAACACACAAGCAAACATGAAAGGAAACAAACAATGATATAACAAATTTATAAGTATAGTAAACATATACAAGTATCAATATACACAAGTAAAAATAGACAATATATACGATATATAAAAAACTCAAAAACAAAAGAATTATCGCAATGTGAAAACAATAGAACCAATACCCTGCAACGTGCCATTTTGTTGGAAGCGGTATAGTGGCAAGAAACAAAAGTTTTGGAAATATTTATCCGAGAATTTATCGTGTCCACAGAGATTGGTAATTGAATTGTCGTTCGACAAATCTCTCGTTAATGAGTTTGGGAATAAATGGGTTTGTAAATAAAATGTTATCAACAAAAAATAAATGTAAAAAAAGTAAAAACTTATCAAGCCTGCATATAATCTACTCATCACAGACTTAAATCTACCAACCAGTTACATTCAACCTAACAATACTCATCAATATCACTATGTATCACTCACAACCTAAGTCATTTCTAACCCAAATTGAGAGACCAACTATATCACCAAGGAAATGATGCATCTACCTCCTCAACAACACAGAAGACAACTATGTAATCACACTTACGAACTCTTAGTACAACACAACCACACATAGGTATTAAGCTCTGATACCCAAGTAGATGTCAGCTCTAAATCTATCTCTAGAGTTCAGAAACTAACAGATAGTCATCCTAGATAAGAATCTAAGCAGTATATGTCCATAACAACTCAAATCCCTAGCACTGAGCAAAAGTCTAAGACAACAATCCACAAAGATTTGTAAAGAAAGTTTTATATAACGCCATGGGCGACAAATATACATAAGTTCATAGTAAAATACATGTACAAACCCAAAAAAAGAGAAATACATAGAGAGGAGAAGATATAAACCATAAATATTCTGGTTTGTCAGTGCCGGTCAATGAGAAATCCACCTCTGATCATCCATAAGCAAAGCCCTAGTGTTGTTATCTAAGATAATCCACTACAAAAATGAGATGGATGGAGTTGAGAGAACAAAAATCTCTCCCAAAATCAACATCAAACAAATGAAACAAAATGAAATATATAAGGAAAATCTGATCCGCAACAATCGCCTTGCGAAATAAAAGCATTGCCCGACGACAGCTCTTATATATAAGGCCCAGGAAAAGTCATGTCCTTAACTGAAACAAATATCCTCTTTCGCCCGGCGACAGACTCGCGTCGCCCTGCGATGCATCTTCTCCTTGCCCGAGATGTAGCAGCGAAGCAAGGCGGGAAATTCATCAAAATTGGTCTTCAGAATTTCACACGACGAGACTCCCTTTCGCCCGACGATTCATGATAGGAAGGCAACTTCTGTTGCTTTCTCTGCAACTTCAAATGGCCTCCAATCTTGGCCTTATTCCTTTATTGATCTAAAAATGCATCTTGGAGCTTTATTCCTCATTGCTCCAACAATGCTCATATACCTACAAAATAAATACAAAACTATCAAACGATACACCTTATACAAGAAAACTCATTATACACAACTAAAGGTATTTACACAAAAGTCGGGTTTATTCAACAATATTAACAAACAAAAAGTCGCTAAGTGCAACCAAACTTATATACAAAAATAGCTACAATTTGCACTTTCCAAGAGACCGTAGATAACTACGGATGAAAAGGGTGCTAACACCTTCTCTTTTCATAACCTACCCCCCGAACTCAAAATCTATCAAGGTCTTTCATGTTATTTTCACTTTACCTAAATATTGGATAAAAGAAAAGTCGGTGGCGACTCTTGCTATCCACACATTTTGGATAAAACCAAAAAATTCATTTCTCCCACCATATTATAGAACTGGCGACTCTGTTGAGGATTTCAAACTTAAAAAGAGGGGTTACCTTAGAGTTAGATAACTTTTACTTAAAATTGTTTGCTTTTATATTTGAGGGTTACTCGGTGGTGATACGGTGGCAGAACTGAGTGTTTAATACTGGTTTGTGTTTTGTGTTTTTTGTTTGCAAAATGTCGCGGTAAGCAAGAGTTGCCAACGACTTTTATTTCATCCAATCATGGAAAAGGAAAAAGAACAGAAAAAAAACCTTTTTTTGAGATATTATGAGTACGAGGGGTAGATTATAGAAAGGGAAGGTGTTAGCACCCTTTCTATCCGTAGTTATCTACGGGCTCTTAGGTACTTGCTCATTTTTCAAATTGCTTGTGTGTGTTTATCTTGAAAATGTTTTACTTCGTGATAACCCTTGTATCAGTCCTCAAGGATGTGACGAAGTTTGTTTTGAAAATTGTTTTGAAAGGTGTTTGTGTGAAAAGTTTTTATTGTTTGAGCAAGTACTTAGGAACTAATCTACCTACTCAAAAAAAAAGGTTGTTCGTTCTCGTTTCCTTTAGACATCGCTATCCTACTATTAAGGAGTAGGTAGCCCCGTCGTTGGAGTTGTAAGGGACATTCGAAAGGGACAAGTACAATCACTAAAGCAATAGTTAGAAAACTTTAGTAGTAACCCTAGAGTCTTAAGATCTTTTCGAGGTAACATTTCTGAGGCAACATTCGAATGGGACATTTTGATCTTTTAGACTGGAGGGTAACCACTAAAATCTCTTATGCTTAATGATTGTTTACCGAAGGCAATCGAAGTGGGGTAAACCCTAGGAGTGAATATGTGCATGTGAATTGTTTCAGTTATATAGTCTTTGCACATTAGGTGATCTACCGTTTAAATTTCCAGATATTCTTACCATACAATCCTATTAGCATACATCTAGTCAGTTAAATATTTGTAAGAATTTAAAGCGAAAAAGTAAATCTACGCTATTACAAGGCTTTGACAGTTACATATTTATCTCGACTGAAAATAAAAATGCGGAAGCTTAAAACCCTAGTTAATATTACAAACCCGAAGCAGTTACAATAATAGAAAAAAATAATTAAAATGCACGCGGTGAATTAAATGCGAGAATAATTAGAAACCCTAAAAATCTAATTAAGAAAATATTTAGGTTATTTTTTAGAAAGAAAATTAATTAGGTTATGTACAACTAAAACCCTAATTCTAATCATTTTTTAATTATAAAAATAAATTGAAATTAACCTAATTTAAACTAAATTAAATAATTCAAGAAAATAAAATATTTTGTAACAGAGATTTTATATGTTTTTGTGGTTTTTATTTGAGAAAAGAAACAATTTAATTACAAAACTTAACCTAATTTCTATTTAATTTTAATTAAAACAAACAATCAAATAAACTAACTAACCTAATTTATTTTCAAAAATATTAATTTGAATAAATAATATTTAATTCTGTATTTTTTGTGATTTTTTGGTTTTATAAAAAATAATAATTTTGTGTTAATTAATTAAAACAAATAAAGAAATTAATTAAAGAAATTAAAAAGAAAATAAAAGAAAAGACAAACTGGGCATGCATGATGAGTAAATGGAGGGTGCAAATCTGAATTTCCCAAGCCCAAAAGTCCTCCAAGCCCAGTCAGCGTTTGATTTCTTGTAGCGTTAAATTGAGGGTGTATCATGGTCCCTCACTGCCTATGCGTTGGATCTGATACTATGTTGGATCAAGTAGTTGGATGCTGGTGGAGTATGGTGGACACCAGGATGAGAGATACGCTGGATTTGTTGAGAGAAAATAAAATAAAGGGAACGCTGGGACCTGGGATCGAACCCAAGTCCTTATGCTTAATGCCAATGCCTCATTGCCAGTTGTGCTATGCATTTTAATTGTTAGTATAATGAAAACAAAATATAATATAAAGAAAACATATAACTGAATCCCACGCGCGCGAATTTTCAAATGCTCCAATGGCTGGCTGACACATATCTTCTTCCTGGAACCGTCGTGTTAGGTATATAACCTATACCTACGAATAAACTTCTGTTGTACCCCAAAATTTTCCCTCCCATATTCTTCAAGAAATTGCCAAGACGAGCTTCAAAATTCCCCAAGGGTTGCACAGTGTAAGGGCCTCATAAACAGTCAAGATTAGGGTTTGTGTTCTGATCAAGAAAATGAAGTTTCCAAAGGTCCAATCAAGTCTCACATGCCTACAAATATGGTCAAGCATCCTCATATCAAGTTTCAAGACATTCAGCACAAAATTGCACAGTCAAAACCATAATTACACTACAGTTAACTATAGGGGCAAAATGGTCATTTGACAGTCAAAAGTTCAAATTTTTGGTCAACATATCATTTTGAAGCCACAAACATCATTTGATCAATGCTTGATCATGATTCTCAAAGCTTGGCTCAAAAATCATCAAAATGCAAAAGTTTCCTTATTTGGACAACTGAAAAAGTCAACTGTAAATTGACCAGGGCATAACTTTCACATGGATTATCAGAAAAATTCCATCCAAAGCTCATTTTGAAGAGAAAGACATTTCCTACAACTCATCTTCATACTTCAAGTCCAATAAATGCTCTCACAAAAAGTTATCAATTCCAACATTATAGGTCATTTTCAAAAGTCAACAAAAAGGGACTTTAAGTCAAAGGCCATAACTTCAGATTGGTACATCAAAATGACATGGGACCAAAGTCATTGGTTAGAGGACTCAAAGACCTTTCCAAAATGTCCAAGAACATGAGAAAAGCTTAAAAATTGAGCAAGTTATGCCTTGTGGAAGTTGGGAAATTTTTGGATATTTTGAAAAGTCAACATTGATTCAAATGACCTAAAATTGCTAATGGGCCCATTTTTCTTCCATAATTCATCATCCATGGCATGTGCACGACCACTTGGCCCAAAGGGGAAGTATTTCTTCATTTTTTATTTATTTATTTGAATTTTTATTTATAATAATTCATTTAAATCAAATTAAATACATGAAAAATATGTAACCTAGGTTTTACAATCTTTTTGTGCACAAAATCTACTCAATAATTCGTCTGAAATCAAATAGGGAAAGATTTGGAGAGAATTGATCTTAATTTGTACAAAAACACATGGAAAAGATTGGAAAAAATCTTGAAAAATCAAATCTCTAAAACCATGATTGCAAGAGATTTTGATCAAGTTTGTTGACCTAATTGATTCATTACATAAGCTAGAACAATACCCTAATCAGAAGGACCAGAAAAGCTGCGCTAGAAACCATTATCAAACTTGGAATTTTTTGCAAAAAACTCAATACTGAAAACTAATTTGTAGGTGGTTTCAAGCCAGGATTTCCATCTCATTAGCTTCCTCAAGCATTATAGGACGTATTCCAATCAAAAACATCAATCCTAACGCTTTGAAACGGTATACAGAAGTCACACTTTTCCATTTTTTTTCCAGTATCGTGTTTTAACATCCATGCACATTCATAGCGTTTTGTTCATATATTCATGATCAGTGAAGTGTTTGCAAGCTAACCATATGCCTTGATTGAAGTTTTACGCATTATATGCCCAGATGCCATTGTTGCTTTTTAGGGTTTGCAGAGTTTCAAATTAGGGGTTTTAACATGAGGCAAAATTGGGATACCACGTTACCGTGGTCATGATCAGCGCATTTGGACGAAGAAGGAGCTACCCTCGCGCTCAATTTATGAGCGTCCTAGGGCTAGTCGCTATTTTCCCAAAACCGGCCTAAGAAAACGCTCAGAAAACCGTGGCCTATGTTTTTGTATTTCAGGGATGAAGAAGAAGACGATATCATGGCGTTAGATGATTGGCCAGTTTAAATTTCACGCGGAAAACGAAACGCTAACGAATATTTATTTTATTATATTTGTTTGTTATATTGATTACAGAAAAGCAAATTGGCACGGTTGGCAAGGCGTAGTGGTGACAAAGTACATGACCTGGGTTCGACCCCCAGGTCTTCATTATTTCCCATATTATTTTGCAATCCATGTTCATATGCAGTTTCAAGATTGGAGCGCACCATACATCTTCCTAATCAAGCGTCCACGCGTTCAGCTTCATCAATCACAAGGCTAAGAATTGAGGAACATAGTAGATCCAAGTCAACGCGTGTGCATGCTGGCATGGGAGTCAAACGGACCAAGGTTGATGGGCCTGAATTACTTGGGCTACACCTCCATGTTGGGGACTACAACCCCCCTAGGTTTGCCATATTCTTTTTATTTTGATTCTATTTTCTTTTACTTATTATTTATTAATTAGCTTTATTATTTTCATAAAATATAAAAAATACAAAAAATCAGAAAGAAGAAAAAATATAATAAATATTTTATTTTGGCATTTTCATAAATAAATGTATATAATTAAATTTAGTGTAAATTAGGTTTTAATTTTAATTCTTTTAATAAAAATATAAAAAAACATAGAATTAGGGTTTAATTAATAATTGTTCATCTTTTTATTTTTCTTTCATAAATAATATTATTTATTTTATTTATTTTCATAATTAAATTTGTATATAAAAATTAGGGTTAATTTAGGTTAAAATTCAATGTTTTCTTAATAAATTAAAAATAAAATAGAATTAGGGTTAGCATTTAATTTTAATTACTTCCTTTTTCTATTAAATCCTAAAATACTAAAAAATACCAAAAAAACAAGTTCTTTCTTTTTTTAATTAATTAATTTTTAACTTCAATTTAACTTCAAAAAGGGTCCAACGCCCTCGTCTCGATTTAATTCTTATTCGCATATTTATTTTATTTCGTTTAAATATTTATGTATCTCTCCCGAAGCCTTGTATTAACTTCTCGCATTTTTAATTCCTTATTTTCTTTTACTTTCTTTATTTTCCTGTCAAATCGGGTCCTGGTTAATTTTGGCGATGTGGACCCGCGCCTTTTGTAATAACTTTAGATTTTTACTTTCCCGCAACATTTTTTAACTATAAACAAATGCATGCAAGAATGTATGGACAAAAATAAAAACAAGCGTAGATCACCCATAACATGACAAGATAAATAAATGAAAACGACACACAAATCACACACCCCCCCTAGGGTACGCCTCACTGTTGCCTTGCCTCGAAAGGTGATCGTCGAGTAGAGGATGTCTTAGTAAGTCCTCATGATCCGGGAACCTGGCATGAGGGTAGCTTCTAAGGTGTCTTCCCATTGCTCTGGTGATCACCATGTCCCGAACCTCGAATTGACCCGAACACCTCCAACGGTGGTGCTACCTACCTCTCAATGGTGGGATGGCACTACTTTAAAGGACATCTACACAGACGAATTCCTTAGGGTAGGTAGACGACTCTAGATACTTGCTCTAAATTCAAAACAAATTCAAAAATACTTTTCACACCAACACATTTTCAAAAAGCTTTCGAAAGCAATTTTTCAAACACTCTTGAGGACCGATACAAGAGTCGAACTGAAATTTTCAAAGAAACTTTTTTAAAACCCACAGTTGAAAAGCAAACAAACCATTTTTGAAAACACAAGTGAGCAAGTATCTAAGAGCCCATGGATAACCATGGATAGAAAGGGTGCTAACACCTTCCCTTTCTATAATCTACCTCCCGAACCGAGAGCAATCTCTATAAGGAATTTTTCTGTGCTTTTGTCCTTTCCATTTGGAGAAAATAAAAGACGGTGGCGACTCTTGCTTCCGCGACATTTCGCGAACCAGCGTTAAACAGTCAGTTCCAGATCCACCGATCACAGAACTGGCGACTCTGCTGGGGATATACTTTAAAGTGAGGTGTACCTTAGGACTAAGATCACTTGTGTTTTCAATTGTTGTGCTTGTTTGCTTTAAATTGTGGGACTGTCTTGGGAGTTCTATAGATCCTAAACCCGGATCTGGGGGATACCTTCTTAGAAAGTAGCAACAAGGCTGTGAGGGAACTGTGTGGGGTATACCGACATGGTTGAAACAGTCTGCTACGTTGATGTGGCACTTTGGTGTGTACCGGTAACCCTTGAGTTCAGTCAAGGAGAGTACGGGGCCTCCGCGTGGTGTCGTGAAGCATCAACAGACCTTAGGAACCTTAATTGAACAATCTTGGCCTCTTTAGGGTAGTGAGATAACTGACTTTGGTGCAGTCCGAGGTTGGTTGATACTCGATACTACACTCAATTGAGGGTTTCTTTCCTGGAATATTTCGGTCGCCAGTTCAGTGGCTAAATCGAAACGATGAACAATGAAAGCAATCCCGTGATATTGGGAACCTTAGAACCCGGTTACTTTGATTAGGACAGGTTGAACCCACCAACTTCAAGAGGGTACTACCCAGACCCCATGCTGGCCTTAAACCTTAAGGGCTTGTCTTGTGTGCCTTGTGTGCCTTACATGTTTGTCTTTGTAAATATCTGTGGTGTGTTTAATCATAGCATCATGACATCATCCAGCATCATATGCATTGACTAACCATTTCAGGGGTTCGAATCTTCATCTTTGTTCTTTGTTTTGTAGGACATGGAAACTGTTCGTAGAAAGACCATTCAAGTCAGTCTTGTAAGGATCCCTCCTCAGCTTAAGGAACTTATATCCAGGATTCCCGAGAACTCTTCATTCAGTGAAAGACATGGAAGTCTCATCAGCTTGGTCAACACCAACATTGAGGAAGACATGATAAAGGTCCTATTCCAATTCTTTGATCCTCTGCATCACTGTTTCACCTTCTTGGATTATCAGCTGGTACCTACATTGGAGGAGTTCTCCCGGCTCCTGAAGATCCCTATCCTTGATCAGCTATCCTTTAACGGTACAGAAAAGGAACCTAAGCTTGAAGAGATTGCTAAAGCCTTGCACCTACAGTCATCTGACCTTAAGGGACATTGGGAAGTTAGAAGTGGTATCAAAGGGTTCTTAGCCAGGTTTCTGTTTGAAAAGGCCCATGAATGTTGGAACTCCCTTGACTTGCAAGCTTTTGAAGAAGTTGTGGCCCTCCTTGTCTATGGTTTGGTGTTGTTCCCTAACCCAGATCAGCTTATAGATATCAGTGTTGTCCAGATCTTTATGTCCAGGAATCCTATACCTACGTTGCTGGGGGACATCCTTCACTCATGTTACACTCGAACCATGAGAAAAAGAGGTGTCCTTATGTGTTGCACTCCTCTCCTGGGAAGGTGGTTTATTTCGCACCTTCCATAATCAGTCTTGAAGAACGAGCGGGGTTTGAGATGGTCACAACGGTTGATGACTCTTACACATGCAGATATACATTGGTGCCCTCGGTCCAGAGAAGATGTCACTATCATTGATCGTTGCGGGGAGTACCCTAATGTTCCTTTACTTGGAATCAGAGGAGGTATTACTTACAGCCCATGCCTGGCTTGGAGACAGTTTGGTTATGCTCGGAGGGATGGTCCTCATGACATGTTAATTCCTGACATAGTTTTTGACTTCGACAACGATACTCAAGGACTTCGCCAGAGATTTATCAGAGCCTGGAGGATGCCCAGTAGGATAGACAGCAAGACACTGGGGCACAGGAACTCCATCCCATTGGAACCTTATCTCAAGTGGGTACGCGCCCGCTCCCAGAAGTTAGTGATGCCTTATCCCCATATGCTCCCTGTGATCAAAGAGCCAGTCTTGGAAGGGGAAGTGTCCTACACTATTCAGCACCCTGATATGCCCACATCCTGGGAAGAGATGCAGAAGAGCTGGATCCAGCTTAAGGAAGAACAGAATTCTCTTGAGACCAGTCTACATGCCAGTGAAAAGAAGGTCTTGGAGCTCACCCGCCTGTTGCATGAGGAGAGAAATCTCAACACTTACATAGCTCCAAAGAGGATGCACAGTGTATTTTGGGATTGATTTCTTTTTGTATTATTTTGCCCATGAGGCCCTGATGTACTAAACAGTTATTTCCTTAATGATAACGTGTGTTCTTTTTTGTCTGCAACAAATTTGAACTTTCGAACCCTTGAATGCATTGCATAAACACATATCATTCATCATGTGCATAGCAGGTTTTTCCTCTTTTCAGGTTGCTTACAGTTCTTCGCTGTTTATTTCAGCATCATGAATCCTGACTCTTCATCAACTGAGACCTCCATCAAAGCTCTTCAGGCGCAGAATGCGCAGTTTCAGGAATTAATCAAGGGTCTGGCTCAAGGCCAAGAAGAGCTGAAGGCTATGCTCCTGAAAAAAGAGAAGAAGAAGAAGAGAAGAACTGTTCTGTTCAACTCGGGCCGAAGGTTTGGCAATGCTCTGCAGCAGGAAGAGGCTGGTTCTTCTGTTGGCAAGAGTACTCCTCAGACAGAAGCAAGGGTTCCTAGTCCGGTAGTCTCCGACAACGAGACTGATTTTGTTGAAGAGCAGTACCCTTCGGCAGAAGACCGTTACAAGCAGCTGGAAGATAGGCTGAATGCCATGGAAATACAACAGGTACCTGGGCTGGATTTCGGAGATCTGGGTTTGTCCACTGGTGTGATCATCCCTCGGAAGTTCAAAGCACCATCCTTTTCTAAATATGACGGGGCGTCTTGTCCCAAGCTACATCTCAGGTCCTATGTTCGGAAAATTCAACCGTACTCTGCGGATAAGAATTTGTGGATCCACTTCTTCCAGGAGAGTCTTTCAGGGACTCATCTCGAATGGTTCTATCAGCTGGATGGGACCAAGGTTCGTAACTGGGAGGAGTTGGCTACTGCTTTCTATAAGCAGTATCAATATAATGCCGACCTTGCCCCTACACGTACCCAACTCCAGGGTATGTCGTTAGGTTCAAGTGAAGGTTTTAAGGAGTACGCTCAGAAGTGGAGAGACCTGGCTGGCAGGGTGCAGCCACCATTGACTGATCGGGAGTTGGTAGACATGTTCTTGGGGACCCTATCTGGGCCATTTTTCAACCATCTCATTGGGAATTCTTCTGCTGGGTTCACTGATTTAATTCTGACTGGAGAAAGAATTGAGGCTGGGTTGAAGTCTGGAAAGATTCCAAAGGGTGCATCATCTAGTTCTGAGAAGAAACCCTTCAAGAAGGAGGCTAGTGCCGTGTATGGTTCCAAGAGATCAGAGAGACCTGAGCGCCGCCAATCTGTCAGTGCGGTGATGATTGCTAAGCCTGCTGCCGCCCCCCGGCCAAACAATCCTCAAAGGGCTGAAAGACCCCGGAGAGAGTTCACCCGCTTGAGTATGACCTTGTCGCAGATCTTGCCACAGTTGCTCTCAACCAACTTAGTGACTATCAGAGAGGCGCCGAAGTTCCCAAATACTGCATCTCCTAAGTACAACCCGAATGCTCGTTGTGCTTACCATTCAGATAGCCCGGGGCATTCTACTGATGACTGTTGGGCATTAAGGAGTAAGGTGCAAGACCTTATCGACGCGAAGGAGATACAGTTCAAGGCGCCTGAGAGGCCGAATGTAGTTACTGCTCCTATGCCTCAGCATGGGGTAAATGCTGTTGGCGAAGATGTTTATGCTGTTTCTGTGGATGATCTAGCCACTCCTCTGAAGACTGTCAAGAAGAACCTGTTGCTGGCCGGTTTATTTCCGGGTTGCAGTGAGGGTTGCCTGTTCTGTGCTGTGTCCCTATCTGGTTGTCCCTTGCTGAAGTTAGGCATCCAAAGCCTAATGGATAGCAAGGTGATTCTGTTTAAGAAGTCTGCTGTTCAGTTGGTTCCGGTGGAAGAAGTTTCTGTGGTTACCATCTTCAACAATCCGATCAAGGCTCTCCCGAAGAAGCCCGTTCAAATCATGACCGTCGCACCTATTGTTATCACTGTTCCGGGGCCCCTGCCCTATGTATCTGATAAAGCTGTCCCCTGGCATTATGGGGCAGATGTGTATGTAAATGGGATTAAACAAGAGTTCAACGCTGGCGCCAGCATCTGTGATATCACTGGCCCAACCAAGGTTACTCGCAGTGGCAGGCTCTTCTCGCCTGATATTGCACCACCTGCTGCTCGAAGACCACTCCTTATAACTCCTACAAGTGTACCTGTTCCTGCTGCTGATCCAATTGTTTCTCCTGCTGCCGAGTCATCCAATGCTCAGGGCAAAGGAATGGAAGTTGAGCCTGCCCAGATGGAGGCACCTATACCTGTAACTGCTGAAGCCTCCCAACAAGAAATGGAGGAGATTCTAAAGATTATAAAGAAGAGTGACTTTAATGTTGTGGAACAGCTGGGGCACACGCCCTCCAAGATCTCCATGCTCTCTTTATTGCTGTGCTCCGAGGCCCACGCTAAGGCCTTGATCTCGTTCCTCAAGACGGCCCATGTGCCACATGAGACATCTGCAGTCCAGTTCACTGATTGCGTAGCAAATCTGACAGCAGACAATGGCTTGGGTTTCTCAGATGCTGACTTGACCGCGAAGGGAAGAGACCATAATGATGCTCTGCATGTCTCTATCGAATGCAGGGGCACTACCTTGGCACATGTGTTGGTGGATACTGGTTCATCCTTGAATGTGCTACCCAAGAAGGCTTTAGACCGTCTAGATTGTGAAGGCCTGGAATTAAAACCCAGCAATATCATCGTCAGAGCCTTTGACGGTTCAAAAAGGATGGTTCATGGAGAGGTTGACATTCCGATTCGTGTGGGTTCTCAGGTGTTTGACTCTACATTTTATGTGATGGATATCCGTCCATCTTACTCTTGCCTACTGGGTCGACCTTGGATACATAAGGTTGGGGCAGTGACCTCTACCTTGCACCAGAAGCTGAAGTACCCCGTCAGAGGGAAGATCGTCACTGTGCAGGGAGAGGAGGAATATATGGTGAGCCACCTGAATTCCTTCAGATACATTGAGATTGACGGGGAGTTTATTGAAACCCCCTTTCAGCATTTCGAGGAGGTGCTTCCAATTACAGCAGCATCAGAAACAGCAACGGAAGAAAGTGTTCCTTTAAAGATGGCTTCCCTAAAGGACGCCCGGGCTGTGGTTCAAAAGGGTGAATGTGCTAACTGGGGCAGGCTTCCAGACTTCACACAGAAAACTGATAAATTCGGGCTGGGCTTTACTACAGAAGGTCAGAAAGCTACGCGGAAGGCGAAGATCAGAAGACCTCCTGTGATCATTACAAATCCAGGAGTGAATGCTGTTGGGGAAGACAACAAAGTGGATGAAGCGGAATTCAATAGCTGGATCTATCCGACGATCGAAGGCGGATTGAACAACTGGATTGCCAAAGACCATACTCTTGTTACCTTTGTGACGCGGTAATAAATTTCTTTGTTTCGTTATCTTGTAATAAACAATAAATAAACTCTATGGCCCGGTGTCTTACCCGAGGCACCGTGGTCTCATTTGTGAGGGCATATAAATTGTCATTTCATATATCATGAATGAAAATCTTGGACGTTTTTGCATTACAAATCTTATGCTCCTTTTCTGTCTTTTCTTCCTTTACATATATTTCAAAACAGCTGTATTTACACACACACTCACTCATACAGGTTTCAATCCACTCTGGATCTTACTGGTAACGACTCTGCTACTGCCAGTTATGACTTCGAAAATCCGATCAACTTAGCCGAAGACGAAGGTGAAGATGATTGCGAAGTGCCTGGCAAGCTTGCAAGACTGTTGCTTCAAGAAGAGAGGGCAATTCAACCCCATGAAGAGCCAGTGGAAACAATAAACCTGGGTACAGAGGCAAACAGGAAAGAGGTAAAGATTGGTGCCAACCTAGAGCTCAGCGTGAAGCAACGGTTGACTCAGATGCTGCATGATTATATGGAGATATTTGCCTGGTCCTACGAAGACATGCCCGGGTTGGATACCGATATTGTGGTCCATCACTTGCCAACTAAGGAAGACTGCCCTCCAGTTAAGCAAAAGGTCCGCCGTATGCGTCCAGAGATGTCTGAGAAGATTAAAGCCGAGGTTATGAAACAGTTTGATGCCGGTTTCCTTGCAGTGACTTCTTACCCTCAGTGGGTTGCTAATATGGTGCCGGTACCTAAGAAGGACGGTAAGGTCAGAATGTGTGTCGACTACAGGGATCTGAACAGGGTCAGCCCCAAAGATGACTTCCCATTACCCCACATTGATGTCCTTGTTGATAATACAGCTCAGCATAAGGTGTTCTCTTTCATGGATGGTTTCTCAGGGTACAATCAAATCAAGATGGCACCTGAAGACATGGAAAAGACTACATTTGTTACTCAGTGGGGCACCTTCTGTTACAAGGTCATGCCATTTGGACTGAAGAACGCCGGGGCAACCTACCAACGTGCCATGGTTGCTCTATTTCATGATATGATCCATCATGAGATAGAAGTGTATGTTGACGACATGATCGCAAGGTCCCAGACTGAGGAAGAGCACCTAGATCATCTGCAGAAGTTGTTTGACCGATTGAAACTATACAAGCTGAGATTGAACCCGAACAAGTGCACCTTCGGGGTAAGATCGGGGAAGTTGCTAGGCTTCGTGGTCAGTGATAAGGGAATTCAAGTGGACCCTGCTAAGGTCAAAGCTATTCAAGATATGCCAGTTCCCAGGACAGAGAAGGAAGTCAGAGACTTTTTAGGACGCCTGAATTACATTGCTCGTTTCATCTCACACCTAACTGCTACCTGTGAGCCAATCTTCAAGCTGCTTAAGAAAGATCAGGTAGTACGTTGGAATGATGAATGTCAGGCTGCTTTTGACAAAATCAAAGAGTATCTCCAAGAACCACTTATCCTTATGCCACCGGTTGAAGGGAGACCTCTGATACTATATCTAACAGTGCTTGACAACTCAATGGGGTGCGTGCTGGGGCAGCATGACGAGTCTGGCCGAAAAGAGCATGCCATTTATTACCTTAGCAAAAAGTTTACCGACTGTGAGACCCGATACTCACTGCTTGAGAAAACTTGTTGCGCTTTGGTATGGGCTGCTCGCCGGCTGAGACAGTATATGCTGACTCACACTACTTTGTTGATCTCAAAGATGGATCCTATAAAGTACATATTCGAAAAGCCTGCTCTGTCTGGGAGAATTGCAAGATGGCAAATGATCTTGACGGAATACGATATTCAGTACATGACCAGAAAGCCATCAAGGGAAGTGTATTGGCAGACCACTTGGCACATCAAGCTGTAGACGACTATCAGTCAATGAACTTCGAATTTCCGGATGAAAGCATCATGATAGTGACTGATTGTGAAGTACCTGGACCGGATGAAGGACCTGAACCGGGATCCCGATGGTCTATGCACTTTGACGAAGCCTCCAACGCTTTGGGTAACGGTATCGGCGCCATAATCATATCTCCACAAGGCACTCATACTCCACTCACTGCCCAACTATGTTTCAACTGTACCAACAACATGGCAGAGTATGAGGCGTGCATCATGGGTCTTCAAGCTGCGATTGACCTAAGGATTAAGTTTCTAAGTGTCTTCGGAGATTCCGCTCTCGTGATCAATCAGATCAAAGGAGAGTGGGATACGAAACATCCAAACCTGATTCCTTACAGAGAATGTGTGTTGACCTTGATCCCCCACTTCACAGAAATAACCTTTGAGCACTTTCCAAGAGAAGATAATCAGTTGGCGGACGCGTTAGCTACAATGGCTTCTATGTTCGAAGTTAAATGGGATAATGAGGCTCCCCGGATCATCATCTGGAAACTGGACGAACCGACATACTGTTGTGATCTCGAGACTGAATTGGTAACTGAGAAGCCTTGGTACCATGAAGTGAAGAGATATCTGGAAGCTCAGGAATACCCTGAAGGTGCCTCTGTCAATGATAAGAAATTCCTGAGAAGATTCGCGGCAAAGTTCTTCCTTAGCAACGACATCTTGTATAAGCGAAACCATGATTCAACCCTACTGCGTTGTGTGGATAAAACTGAAGCAGAAAGGATCATGGAAGAGCTACATGAAAGCACCTTTGGTACGCATTCCAGTGGAAATACAATGGCAAAGAAGATCCTAAGGGCAGGATATTACTGGTCCACAATGGAAGCTGACTGCTACCAACATTCTAGGACATGCCACAAATGCCAGATTTATGCAGACAAGGTGCATGTTCCTCCAGTCCCCCTGAATGTTCTGACTGCGCCTTGGCCGTTTGCAATGTGGGGCATAGACATGATCGGCGAGATTAAACCTACGACATCTAATGGGCATCGCTTCATCCTGGTAGCGATTGATTATTTTACGAAGTGGGTCGAAGCAGCATCCTACGCTACGGTAACCAAGACTGTTGTGGCACGGTTCATTCGGCACAATCTGATCTGTCGGTACGGCGTCCCAGAGAGAATTATTACAGACAACGGTACCAATCTGAATAACAAGATGATCGCAGAGCTCTGCGAGCAGTTTAAAATACAGCACCACAATTCTTCTCCTTACAGACCGAAGATGAATGGGGCTGTAGAAGCAGCAAATAAGAACATCAAGAAAATCGTGCAGAAGATGACAGTGACTTACAAAGATTGGCACGAGATGTTACCGTTCGCTCTACATGGGTACCGTACCTCAGCTAGGACGTCAACCGGGGCAACTCCTTTCTCTTTGGTTTATGGTATGGAGGCAGTCTTACCGATCGAAGTGCAAATACCCTCTCTCCGGATAATGAAGGATGCAAATCTAAACGAAGATGATTGGATCCAGACACGACTTGATCAGCTCAACCTCATTGACGAAAAGAGACTTGCTGCTATCTGTCATGGTCAGACGTATCAGAAACGGATGATCAAGGCATTTAACAAAAAGGTCAGACCACAGGAATATCGAGTTGGGGATCTGGTGATCAAGCGAATCATCCTTCCTCAGAGTGATCCAAGGGGCAAATGGACCCCTACGTACGAAGGGCCATTTGTGGTTAAACATGTGTTCTCAGGAGGAGCAATGATATTAACCAATATGGATGGTGACGACCTTCCTCACCCCGCCAATGCAGACATAGTAAAAAGATACTACGCATGAAAAAAGGACCCGCTAGGCTGACATGCCTAGGCAAAAATTAGGGCTTCCCGTCGAACCAAAAGGGTTCGGGCAAAATGAAGGGATGAAATGAAAAAATCTGTACACCCGGCAAGTCGAAAACCTGAAAAGGCGGCTTGGGCAAAAATGGGTATCCCGGTGGACTGAAAACCCGAGAGGGCGGTCCAGGCAAAAATTAGGGATAAAGCGTAATACTATGTCTCATTGGATCACTTTGCATCCAGAATCCGGTATCTACACCAAGTTCAGACGGCATCTATCAGTCAGCTTCACCTTCAACCAAGGTCATCAAGTGATGAGACGCTCAGAGTTATAAAGGCAATAGCAGAGTTGAAACCCAGTGGGATCATTCATATTTCACACAGCTGTTTTATTTTCTTTTGTACAAATTTGTATAAACTCTTTTGTTTGGCGGCGTTCTCTTACTAGGACGTCGGCCTCTTGTACACAAAACGCCTATTTTAAGGCCATTCAAAAATCAATACAAATATACGTTTCAGTTAAAAGTGCCAAGTGTTTTTTCTTTTTTTGTTTTGTTTTGCGAAGAACGTCCAAGGTTCAATTTGTGATATATGCTTTGACAATAATTTGCTAATTCATAAATATTTGCATACGAAACAAAGGATTAATTACCGGTGACACTAAAAACAGGGGCAATAAAGAGTTGTCTAAGCAATCTAATTGTTCTATCCTCCAAGGTACCAAGGTAGGTTCAGCTAAAGAACATAATCAGTACATCTCAATTCCCCAAAGAGTAAGCAGTCAGTGCACTCTCTCCAAGCAGAGTTATCAAATCTCAAGGAAGTTGGGCATCCTCCAGTAGACCTCAAAACTTCCCCAGCAGCCATATACACACTCATAACAAGCATCCCCGGCAGTCTTGGTCTAAAGATTATTCCCCGGCGGCATATCAACATTCAAAGGAACCATTTCCCCCGCAGTTCAAACTTCCCCAAGAGAGTCCAATCCAGCTCCCCCAGGAAAGTTGGAACTCATCTCCCCAAGCAGTAAGCTTATCCCCAGTAGATTCTGGAAGCTTATCCCCCGTGGAGCACGAACGCGTCGCCCGGCTTTATTTAAAGAGTTATTTCCTTAACAGGATATAACTGGGTTATCCTCAGCCAAAAGCCACAGAAAGGTCGTCGTCGACACAGTCTTCTTACTCCCCAGTGAAGTCTATTCGTACTTTCAATACAACAAGGATATCCCCAGCAAGCTATTATCAACAATTCAACGAAGTACCTCTCTTCCCACAGAGTAATGCTCCCCAGCATGGTCGCTAGAGTGTTTTTTCTCCCCGCAGAATCTTCCATTCACCAAGTTCATTCCTCAACTGAGTTATCTTCTTCTTTCGGTATTCTTGCAGTTATCATCCCCAGCAGGAGTAAAAGCTTATTCTCCAACATCAGCCCAGGAGTGACTTCCCGGCACCCGTCAAGGATTTACTTTCCTAGACGAAAACATACATAAGACATCACATACATCATTATAGCATGCATAGATGCATCATATCATACAAACCTCATTTATGTTGAGATCATCATTGCCTGATCCATATCATGCATTGCATATGACTGACCTTTACCTTTCAGGAAATATTCAGCTAAATTCTCAGTCATATTTCAAGACCTAGACCGGTTCAGTTAATCGACTCCAAAGATTTCTTATCCAGTCCAAGGCCTTCTCTAGTCCAGCTAAATCGACTCCCAACAGATTTTTCTGGTGAAGACTCAGTAGAAGTTTTGAGATTATAATTTCCTATGGTTCCCTCCCAGACGGTGCGTGAGGTGATAATTCCCTTTCAGGTTATAATTTCCTATGGTCCTCTCCCCGATGGTGCGTGAGATGTAATTCCCTTTCAGGTTATGATTTCCTATGGTTCTCTCCCCGACGGTGCGTGAGATGTAATTCCCTTTCAGGTTATAATTTCCTATGGTTCTCTCCCCGACGGTGCGTGAGATGTAATTCCCTTTCAGGTTATGATTTCCTATGGTTCTCTCCCCGACAGCGCGTGAGATGTAATTCCCTTTCAGGTTATGATTTCCTATGGTCCTCTCCCCGACGGTGCGTGAGATGTAATTCTCTTTCAGGTTATGATTTCCTATGGTTCCCTCCCCGACGGTGCGTGAGGTGATAATTCCCTTTCAGGTTATAATTTCCTATGGTTCTCTCCCCGACGGCGCGTGAGATGTAATTCCCTTTCAGGTTATGATTTCCTATGGTTCTCTCCCCGACGGTGCGTGAGATGTAATTCCCTTTCAGGTTATGATTTCCTATGGTTCTCTCCCCGACGGTGCGTGAGATGTAATTCCCTTTCAGGTTGATTTCCTATGGTTCTCTCCCCGACGGCGCGTGAGATGTAATTCCCTTTCAGGTTATGATTTCCTATGGTCCTCTCCCCGATGGTGCGTGAGATGTAATTCCCTTTCAGGTTATGATTTCCTATGGTCCTCTCCCCGACGGTGCGTGAGATGTAATTCCCTTTCAGGTTATAGTTTCCTATGGTCCTCTCCCCGACGGTGCGTGAGATGTAATTCCCTTTCAGGTTATGATTTCCTATGGTCCTCTCCCCGACGGTGCGTGAGATGTAATTCCCTTTCAGGTTATAGTTTCCTTTGGTTCTCTTCCCGATACTGCGAAGATGGTAATTCCCACCAAGATTTTCTCAACGAGCGTTGTTGAAGTTAAAGTCACCCAAGGTTTTCTTACCGTCCATGCTAAGGTAGTAACCACCCCTGTTTCATTCATCACCTTTTGAAGATCCAGACTCAGCTCCTGTAACCAATCAGGACACATCTATACCAAGCATCTTAAAACCAGCTCCTGCAACGTGTCAGGTACTCATTTTTCTTTTGCAGGTATGCAGGTTCTCGCTAAGGAATCTCGTACGTGATCAACATCCAGATGGAATCTATAAGCCCATCATCCTATCCATCAATCTCTAAATGGCATCTATAAGCCCATTCCATCACCACACTGCTACTATGTGAGCGCAAATTTCTGGGCACTCTAGTGTTCAATCATCTTCTACCCTCGGATTACGAAAGGCACGTCAGCCAATCTGCATCCTCAGGTCTAAGAAGATTGAACAGGGACAACTGTTGTACCCCAAAATTTGCCCTCCCATATTCTTCAAGAAATTGCCAAGACGAGCTTCAAAATTCCCCAAGGGTTGCACAATGTAAGGGCCTCATAAACAGTCAAGATTAGGGTTTGTGTTCTGATCAAGAAAATGAAGTTTCCAAAGGTCCAATCAAGTCTCACATGCCTACAAATATGGTCAAGCATCCTCATATCAAGTTTCAAAACATTCAGCACAAAATTGCACAGTCAAAACCCTAATTACACTACAGTCAACTATAGGGGCAAAATGGTCATTTGACAGTCAAAAGTTCAAATTTTTTGTCAACATATCATTTTGAAGCCACAAACATCATTTGATCAATGCTTGATCATGATTCTCAAAGCTTGGCTCAAAAATCATCAAAATGCAAAAGTTTCCTTATTTGGACAGTTGAAAAAGTCAACTGTAAATTGACCAGGGCATAACTTTCACATGGATTATCAGAAAAATTCCATCCAAAGCTCATTTTGAAGAGAAAGACATTTCCTACAACTCATCTTCATACTTCAAGTCCAAGAAATGCTCTCACAAAAAGTTATCAATTCCAACATTATAGGTCATTTTCAAAAGTCAACAAAAAGGGACTTTAGGTCAAAGGCCATAACTTGAGATTGGTAAATCAAAATGACATGGGACCAAAGGAATTGGTTAGAGGACTCAAAGACCTTTCCAAAAGGTCCAAGAACATGAGAAAAGCTTAAAAATTGAGCAAGTTATGCCTTGTGGAAGTTGGGAAATTTTTGGATATTTTGAAAAGTCAACATTGATTCAAATGACCTAAAATTGCTAATGGGCCCATTTTTCTTCCATAATTCATCATCCATGGCATGTGCACGACCACTTGGCCAAAAGGGAAGTATTTCTTCATTTTTTATTTATTTATTTGAATTTTTATTTATAATAATTCATTTAAATCAAATTAAATACATGAAAAATATGTAACCTAGGTTTTACAATATTTTTGTGCACAAAATCTACTCAATAATTCGTGTGAAATCAAATAGGGAAAGATTTGGAGAGAATTGATCTTAATTTGTACAAAAACACATGGAAAAGATTGGAAAAAATCTTGAAAAATCAAATCTCTAAAACCATGATTGCAAGAGATTTTGATCAAGTTTGTTGACCTAATTGATTCATTACATAAGCTAGAACAAAACCCTAATCAGAAGGACCAGAAAAGCTGCGCTAGAAACCATTATCAAACTTGGAGTTTTTTGCAAAAAACTCAATACTGAAAACTAATTTGTAGGTGGTTTCAAGCCAGGATTTCCATCTCATTAGCTTCCTCAAGCATTATAGGACGTATTCCAATCAAAAACATCAATCTTAACGCTTTGAAACGGTATACAGAAGTCACACTTTTCCAAATTTTTTTCAGTATCGTGTTTTAACATCCATGCACATTCATAGCGTTTTGTTCATATATTCATGATCAGTGAAGTGTTTGCAAGCTAACCATATGCCTTGATTGAAGTTTTACGCATTATATGCCCAGATGCCATTGTTGCTTTTTAGGGTTTGCAGAGTTTCAAATTAGGGGTTTTAACATGAGGCAAAATTGGGATACCACGTTACCGTGGTCATGATCAGCGCATTTGGACGAAGAAGGAGCTACCCTCGCGCTCAATTTATGAGCGTCCTAGGGCTAGTCGCTATTTTCCCAAAACCGGCCTAAGAAAACGCTCAGAAAACCGTGGCCTATGTTTTTGTATTTCAGGGATGAAGAAGAAGACGATATCGTGGCGTTAGATGATTGGCCAGTTTAAATTTCGCGCGGAAAACGAAACGCTAACGAATATTTATTTTATTATATTTGTTTGTTATATTGATTACAGAAAAGCAAATTGGCACGGTTGGCAAGGCGTAGTGGTGACAAAGTACATGACCTGGGTTCGACCCCCAGGTCTTCATTATTTCCCATATTATTTTGCAATCCATGTTCATATGCAGTTTCAAGATTGGAGCGCACCATACATCTTCCTAATCAAGCGTCCACGCGTTCAGCTTCATCAATCACAAGGCTAAGAATTGAGGAACATAGTAGATCCAAGTCAACGCGTGTGCATGCTGGCATGGGAGTCAAACGGACCAAGGTTGATGGGCCTGAATTACTTGGGCTACACCTCCATGTTGGGGACTACAACCCCCCTAGGTTTGCCATATTCTTTTTATTTTGATTCTATTTTCTTTTAATTATTATTTATTAATTAGCTTTATTATTTTCATAAAATATAAAAAATACAAAAAATCAGAAAGAAGAAAAAATATAATAAATATTTTATTTTGGCATTTTCATAAATAAATGTATATAATTAAATTTAGTGTAAATTAGGTTTTAATTTTAATTCTTTTAATAAAAATATAAAAAAACATAGAATTAGGGTTTAATTAATAATTGTTCATCTTTTTATTTTTCTTTCATAAATAATATTATTTATTTTATTTATTTTCATAATTAAATTTGTATATAAAAATTAGGGTTAATTTAGGTTAAAATTCAATGTTTTCTTAATAAATTAAAAATAAAATAGAATTAGGGTTAGCATTTAATTTTAATTACTTCCTTTTTCTATTAAATCCTAAAATACTAAAAAATACCAAAAAAACAAGTTCTTTCTTTTTTTAATTAATTAATTTTTAACTTCAATTTAACTTCAAAAAGGGTCCAACGCCCTCGTCTCGATTTAATTCTTATTCGCATATTTATTTTATTTCGTTTAAATATTTATGTATCTCTCCCGAAGCCTTGTAATTAACTTCTCGCATTTTTAATTCCTTATTTTTTTTTACTTTCTTTATTTTCCTGTCAAATCGGGTCTTGGTTAATTTTGGCGATGTGGACCCGCGCCTTTTGTAATAGCTTTAGATCTTTACTTTCCCGCAACATTTTTTAACTATAAACAAATGCATGTAAGAATGTATGGACAAAAATAAAAACAAGCGTAGATCACCCATAACATGACAAGATAAATAAATGAAAACGACACACAAATCACACACCACCCCTAGGGTACGCCTCACTGTTGCCTTGCCTCGAAAGGTGATCGTCGAGTAGAGGATGTCTTAGTAAGTCCTCATGATCCGGGAACCTGGCATGAGGGTAGCTTCTAAGGTGTCTTCCCATTGCTCTGGTGATCACCATGTCCCGAACCTCGAATTGACCCGAACACCTCCAACGGTGGTGCTACCTACCTCTCAATGGTGGGATGGCACTACTTTAAAGGACATCTACACAGACGAATTCCTTAGGGTAGGTAGACGACTCTAGATACTTGCTCTAAATTCAAAACAAATTCAAAAATACTTTTCACACCAACACATTTTCAAAAAGCTTTTGAAAGCAATTTTTCAAACACTCTTGAGGACCGATACAAGAGTCGAACTGAAATTTTCAAAGAAACTTTTTTAAAACCCACAGTTGAAAAGAAAACAAACCATTTTTGAAAACACAAGTGAGCAAGTATCTAAGAGCCCATGGATAACCATGGATAGAAAGGGTGCTAACACCTTCCCTTTCTATAATCTACCTCCCGAACCGAGAGCAATCTCTATAAGGAATTTTTCTGTGCTTTTGTCCTTTCCATTTGGAGAAAATAAAAGACGGTGGCGACTCTTGCTTCCGCGACATTTCGCGAACCAGCGTTAAACAGTCAGTTCCAGATCCACCGATCACAACTTCCATGACTAAAAACCTGTGCAATTAAAACATTTACAAAACGCAATATAAATGGAATTAAAGACCAGGGTTCAACCGGTCATGATGTCACGGTCATCCCGGTATCCAGCTTGTGGTCTAATTTTTCTTGTGGCCAAAAACCCCAAAACGCATATGGAAACCCTAACAATGGCAAATACAGATATAGGCTTCAAAAATACAATTAAACTATTCAGTCAGCTTGTAAACATGATAAGGATCACAAATATGTCAATCAAACATGCTAACAATGCAGGAATTGATATAATCGTTTTTAAAAAATTAGGCAAACCGTGGGAGTGATCTTGTGCGTTTATGGGCGAGATAAGACTTGCAAGTGATCCAGTTGGCTTCAGGGATGCTCGAGGATATGATTGCTGGATTTGAATTGCTCTGAAAGGCCTTATGGAGTGAAAATCGAGTCACACTTTTTGTCCACTTTTTTGAGTGTGTTGTTTCTCTTCTACAACTGCAAAACCATGTATCATGCTTTGTTCTTGTCCAATATATATCTAGGAATGAATTAGGGTTGTAAAATTGGATTGAATCTTTGCAATTATGAGAGATTTGATTTGATTTTCATGCTACATATAAACTTGCTATTTTAAGACAAATCATTCGTTTCTTGTACCAATTATGCTTGATTTGTTTTGGCCTTGATAACTCAGCATATTTTGATTGTCAACCTGTCCAAAAACCAAATCAAATCATATATTTGCTATTATTCATCAATTATTTGATTTAATTCAATTTTTAGTTAACAAAAAATCAAAATAAATTGAAAAATGAATCAAATAATGTGTGGGTGAATAATTGGGTCGTGGATCATATTATAAGTGAGGTTCAAGCATAAAAAGTTAGGTCCATTTGGCAAAAAATGCAATTTTGAGCCCATTTGACTTTTGGCAATTTTGCAAAAAAGGTCAACTTTGACAAGGCATATCTCCTTCAATTTTAACCCTAGAGAGGTGTTCTTGGACTTTTTATAAATCTTAGGATGTCCCCTAAGAAACCCTTTTGGTCTCATCTCAATTGAGTCTTCCATGTTCATGTAAGAAGCTTTGACCCAAAGGGTGTTTTTGTTGACTTTTCAAAAGGACCCATAATGTAGAAATTCATATCTTTTTGTGGGTGCATACTTTGAACTTGTGGGATGAAGATGAATTGTATGGAATTTCATCCTCTTCAAAATGAGCTTTGGATGGAAACTTTATGATAAATCATGTGGAAGTTATGATTGGTCAAAGTTTGGTTGACTTTCCCTAAGAAACCCTAATTTAATAACTTTTAGGTTTTGATGAATTTGGAGCATTCCTGGAGGAATCATGATCAAACCTTGATCAAATCATTAAAGTCACTTCAAAATGTTAATGTTGACCAAAAATCTTGAAGTTTGACTGTATGTGGGCCACAGTTGACTTTTGACCTAATATAGTCGATTCTCAAGCATCTGAGCAGTTGATTGAGCAAACTTCTTGTGCATTGCTTGAAATTTGACATGGAGGGTGTTGAGAAAATATTAGGACCATGGAGAGCATATGAGGTCCTTTTAGTTCACCTATCTTAATGAAAGAGGAAACCCTAATTTGAGACACACTGCCTTAGGAGAGAGTTTGTCTGGTCAACTCTTGGGCAAACTTGAGCAAATTAAAGATCTCAATGGGCATGTAATGAGTAAAATGAGAGGGAAAATTTTGGGGTACAACAGCTGCCCCTTTTCAATCTTCTTAAACCTGAGGATGTAGATTGGCTTGTCTGCCTTTCGTGATCTGAAGGTGGAAGATGATTGAACACTAGAGTGCCTAGAAATTTGAACTCGCATGAAGTGATACTTGATTGGTGATATCAGGAATGGGCTTAAAGATGCCATTCGGAAGCTGCTAGAGAATTATCGGAGATGGGCTTAAAGATGCCATCCAAGATGTGGCAGAATACCGTCGGAGATGGGCTTAAAGATGCCATCTAGAGGATGTTGATCTCCTGGGACATTCCTTCGATGAGGGTTCCTGTTATTGTTGTTCATGAGAAATCTGATGAGGAACATTGTTATCTGTCTTGGGAGAAATAAAATTTTATGAGCTTCAGTTGTCCGTTACTCTACTGGGGAATTAACTCTGGCTTGAGGAAGCGGGGGTGACCTGCATATCTGGTCGGTGTACAGGTTGTACCACGACTTACTGGGGAACTGCGAAACTAATCGTGTTTGATCGGGTCCTGGTTTTACAGTGTTGTGGACTGCTGTCTGGAGATAAGAGAGAAGGAACATGGATAGTAAGGTTACTTCAAAATGAAAGCCTGAATAGTAGGGTTGTGAGAAGGAACTTAGATAGTAGGGTTACTTCGACATGAGAGCCTGAATAGTAGGGTTGTGAGAAGGAACCTGGATAGTAGGGTTACTTCGATATGAAAGCCCGGATAGTAGGGTTGTGAGAAGGAACCATAATAGTAGGGTTACTTCGATATGAAAGCCTGGATAGTAGGGCTTGTGAGAAGGGACCTGGGTAGTAGGGTTACTTTGATATGAAAGCCTGGACAATAGGGCTGTGAGAAGGAACCTGGATAGTAGGGTTACTTCGATATGAGAGCCTGGATAGTAGGGTTGTGAGAAGGAACCTGGATAGTAGGGTTAATTCGATATGAAAGCCTAGACAGTAGGGCTGTGAGAAGGAACCTGGATAGTAGGGTTACTTTGATATGAAAACCTGGATAGTAGGGCTCTAAGAAGGAACCTGGATAGTAGGGTTACTTCGATATGAAAGCCTGGATAGTAGGGCTTGTGAGAAGAAACCTGGGTAGTAGGGTTACTTGGATATGAAAGCCTGGATAGTAGTGCTGTGAGAAGGAACCTGGATAGTAGGGTTACTTCGATATGAGAGCCTGGATAGTAGGGTTGTGAGAAGGAACCTGGATAGTAGGGTTACTTCGATATGAGAGCCTGGATAGTAGGGCTGGTGGGAAGAAACCTGGATAGTAGGGTTACTTTGATATGAAAGCCTGGATAGTAGGGCGGCTTTGATATGAAAGCCTGGATAATAGGGTTGTGAGAAGGAACTGGGATAATAGGGTTACTTCGATATGAAAGCCTGGATAGTAGGGCTTGTAAGAAGGAACCTGGGTAGTAGGGTTACTTCGAAGCGATAGTGTAGATTAGTTGAGCTGTTTGATTTCAGGAACTGAGTTTCCATTAGTCGTCTGTAGATGTGATCTGTATAACTGTTGGATTTGTTGAAGCTAATCATCTTTTCCTGTAATAGATATCAGGGTTAGTTATATGCGATGCATGAAATGCAGGGTGAGATGATGTTCTCAAAATACATGAGATTATGTTGTATATGATATGCATGCGTATGTCATGATGTATGTTTATGAAATTCTATCGGGGTATGCTCGTGTCTGGGAAAATAAATCCCTGACGGTTGCTGAAGATTTGTAAATATTCTGTCGGGAAGAGATGCTGGAGAATAACTCTGCGGGGCACAACTTAGTGGAAGAGATACTCTGTTGGTAGACCTGCTGATCTGGAGGAATAAACTCAGCTGGAGATGAAATTCCGTTACTGGAGATGATAAGCTTCTATATCTGGAGAAATAAACTCCACTTGGGGAATGAAATTTACTGACTCGCCCGCGATTATGAACCTCGGCTGGGGATAGTTATGTCCTGTTTCGAGAAAGCTGACATCAATGCCTTTGGATACTTTTACTTTGTGGGGGAGTGTATGTACCAATAATTATGTTCCCAAGTTGGCTCTATCCCGGTACCTGCTGGGCAGAGCAACTGTAGGGTTTGGCACTTCTTATTTTTCCTGTTTATGGAATTACGAGTAATTGTCTTTTGTTTCTTATGTACGTATTTATGAGCAGCAATCATTTTCAAATTCATATGTCAAAAATAAATCATTGGACGTTCTTGCAAAACAAAATAGAAAAAGCAAAACAGATTGAAGCTTCTTGTGAAAATGATTTGTATTGATTTTTTGAAGTTGGCCTGTAATAGGCGTTTTTGTACAAAGAGGATGACGTCCTAGTAAGAGAACGCCGCCGAAAGATAAAAATTATAAAATTTGTGTAAAAGAAATAAAAACAGCTATGTGAAACAACCCCATTGGGTTCCAACTCTGCTATTGCCTTTATATCTTTAAGCGTCTAATCACTTTGCTACTTGGCCGAAGGTTGATTAGATTGGTTGGCACCGCCCGAGCTTGATAGTCGATACCGAAGTCTGGTTGCAAGATGATCCAATGAGACACATTGATACGCTTCAATCCCTAACTTTTTCCTGGATTGCCCTTTCGGGTTTTCAATCCACCGGGATACCCTTTTTTGCCCAAGCCTCCCTTTCGGGTTTTCGACTTGTCGGGTGTACAATTTTTTTCATTTTCATCCCTTAATTTTTCCCAAACCCTTTTGGTTCGCTGGGAAGCCCTTATTTTTGCCTAGGCCAGTCGACCTAGCGGGTCTTTGATTATGCATAGTATTTTTTCACTATGTCTGCATTGATAGGGTGAGGAAGATCGTCACCATCCATGGTGGTTAGAATCATAGCTCCTCTCGAGAAAATGTTCTTAACCACAAATGGCCCTTCGTACGTGGGGGTCCATTTTCCCCTGGGATCACCTTGCAGCAGTATGATGTGTTTGATCACTAGATCCACAACTTGATATTCTTGACGCCTGACTTTCTTGTTAAAAGCCTTGATCATTCGCTTTTGATACGTCTGACCATGGCAGATAGCAGTAAGTCTGTTTCCATCAATTAGATTTAGCTGATCAAATCGCGTTTGGATCCAGTCGTCCTCGTTCAAACCCGTATCCTTCATAATCCTGAGAGAAGGTATCTGGACTTCGATGGGTAGGACTGTATCCATGCCATATACCAGAGAGTAAGGTGTTGCCCCTGTCGACGTCTGAGCTGAGGTACGGTACCCATGAAGAGAAAATGGAAACATCTCATGCTGGTCTCTGTATGTCACTGTCATCTTCTGTACAATCTTCTTGATGTTCTTGTTAGTTGCTTCAACAATGCCATTCATCTTCGGCCGGGTGGGAGAAGAGTTATGATGTTGTATCTTGAACTGTTTACAAATCTCGGTGATCATTGTGTTGTTGAGATTCATACCATTGTCAATAATAATTCTCTCTGGCACCCCATATCGACAGATTAGATTGTGTCAGATAAACCGCACCACGACGTTCTTGGTTACTATAGCAAAGGAAGCTGCCTCAACCCTCTTCGTGAAGTATTCAATGGCTACTAGGATGAAACGATGTCCATTGGAAGCGGTGGGCCTGATTTCTTCGATCGTGTCGATGCCCCACATTGCAAAGGGCAATGGAGCTGTCAAGACATTTAAGGGGACCAGAGGCACATGCACCTTATCAGCGTAGATTTGGCATTTATGACAAGTTCGAGCGTGTTGATAACAATCGGCTTCCATATTGGACCAGTAGTATCCTGCCCGTAGGATCTTCTTTTCCATGGTATGTCCACTGGAATGGGTTTCGAATGTGCCTTCATGTAGATCTGTCATGATCCTCTATGCTTCATTCTTGTCTACACACCGTAGTAGTGTGGAGTCATGGTTGTGTTTATAGAGGATTCCATTACTAAGGAAGAACTATGCAGCGAACCTTCTCAGAAACTTATTATCATTGACAGATGCCCCTTCGGGATACTCTTGAGCCTTGAGATACCTTTTGACTTCGTGAAACCAGGGTTTGTCTGCCACTTCTTCGGTATCGATCTCGCAGCAGTGTGCTGGTTCATCCAACCTCTCAATGGTGATTTGGGGAGCTTCATTGTCCCACCTAACTTTGAACATAGAATACATGGTAGCTAGTGCGTCCTCTAACTGGTTCTCCTCTCGTGGGAAATGTTCAAAAGTTACCTCCTCAAAGTGTGGGAGCAATGTCAGTACGTACTCTCTATGCGGGATGAGATTCGGGTGCTTCGTATCCCACTTGCCTTTGATCTGACTTATCACCAAAGCGGAATCCCCGAATACACTTAGGAACTTGATCCTTAGGTCGATAGTAGCCCTAAGACCCATGATGCACGCTTCATACTCCGCCATGTTGTTGGTGCAGTTGAAACATAATCGGGCAGTGAACGGAGTATGACAGCCCTCGGGAGATATAATTACAACTCCAATGTTGTTACCTAGTGTGTTTGAGGCTCCATCAAAATACATAGACCATCGAGATCCCTCCTCGGGTCCTTCATCTGGTCCAGGTTCTTCATAGTCGGTTACTAACATGATATTCTCATCCAGGAACTCGAAATTCATGGACTCGTAGTCATCCACGGCCTGATGAGCCAAATGATCAGCCAATACACTCCCTTATATTGCTTTTTGGGTTGTATATGTATGTCGTATTTAGTTAAGATCATTTTCCACCTTGTTATCCTTCCAAAGAGAGCGGGCTTCTCGAAAATATACTTGATCGGATCCATCTTCAATATCAACAAGGTAGTGTGAGTCAGCATATACTATCTCAGTCGGCGAGCAGCCCATGCCAAAGCGCAGCAAGTTTTCTCGAGCAATGAGTATCGTGTCTCACAGTCGGTAAACTTTTTGCTAAGATAATAAATTGCATGCTCTTTTCGACTAGACTCGTCATGCTGCCCCACCACACACCCCATTGAATAGTCTAGCACTGTCAAGTACAATATCAAAGGTCTTCCTTCAACCGGAGGCATCAGAATTGATGGTTCTTGTAGGTATTCCTTGATTCTATCAAAAGCAGTCTGACATTCATCATTCCACTTTACCACTTGATTTTTCTTCAGAAGCTTGAAGATTGGCTCACAAGTAGTTGTCAGATGTGAAATGAACCTGGCGATGTAATTCAGACGTCCCAAGAAACCTCTAAACTCTTTCTCTGTACGGGGAACCGGAATCTCTTGTATGGCTTTTACCTTCGCAGGGTCTACCTGAATACCCTTGTCACTGACAATGAAGCCCAGAAGCTTACCAGACCTTAGCCTGAAGGTGCACTTGTTCGGATTTAACCTCAACTTGTATGTCTTCAACCTGTCAAACAATTTATGGAGATGATCAAGGTGCTCTTCCTCGATCTGAGACCTGGCTATCATGTCATCAACATAAATTTCGATCTCGTGGTGAATCATATCATGGAACAAAGCGACCATGGCGCGCTGATAAGTCGCCCCAGCGTTCTTCAGCCCAAAAGGCATTACCTTGTAGCAGAAGTTGCCCCACTGTGTAATGAAGGTTGTCTTCTCCATGTCTTCAGGAGCCATCTTGATCTGGTTGTAGCCAGAGAAACCGTCCATGAAGGAGAAAATTTTGTGCTACGCGGTGTTGTCGACCAGAACATCGATGTGAGGAAGTGGGAAGTCATCCTTGGGGCTTGCCCGGTTCAGATCTCTATAATCAACACACATTTGTACCTTACCGTCCTTCTTAGGTACCGAAACGACATTGGCAACCCACTATGGATACAAAGTGACAGCTAAGAATCCCGCGTCGAACTGTTTCATGACCTCTGCCTTGATCTTCTCTGACATTTCAGGGCGCATACGACGAACCTTCTGTTTAATCGGAGGACAGTCTTCTTTAGTCGGCAGGCGATGTACCACAATATCAGTGTCCAAACCGGGCATGTCTTCATAGGACCAGGCGAAGATCTCAACGTACTCATGCAACATCTGTACCAACCTCAGTTTGACACTAAGCTCCAGATTTGCACCTATTTTAGACTTCTTTTCTGTCTTCCTCAGTACCCAAATTCACTATCTCAACCGGCTCTTCATGAGGCTGTATGGCCCTTTCTTCCTGTTGTAATAGTCTAGCAAGTTCTCCAGGCACCTCACAATCATCCTCACCTTCGTCCTCGGCTTGGTTGATCGGATTTTTGAAGTCATAACTGGCAATAGCAGAGCTGTTATCAATGGGATCCAGAGTGGATATGGATCTGCATTATGATACGTGAGTGTGTGTAAGAGAATAGTTGTTTTGATAAAGTAAAAAACACAGAAAAGAAAAATAGAGAGTGCAAAATTTGTATGCAAGAAACGTCCAATGCTTTATTAATGGTATATGAAATGTCAAATAATAGCCCTCACAAGCAAAGCCAAGGTGTCTCGGGCAAGGCACCAGGCCATAAAGTTTTAAATTGTTTATTACAAATCTTAAAACAAATAAGTCAATTACTGCGGAATAAAAGAAACATGTATAAAGTCCCTAGCCGTCCAGTTACTCGGTCCACCGTTGGTTGTTGGGTAGATCCAATTGTCGATGTCTGAGTCCTCCTCGCTATCTTCAATGGCGTTAATTCCCCGATTGTTGATGCATAGGGGAGGTTCTCCAGCCCGAGCGCGTCTAACAGCCCTTTGAGCCCCTGTATTAAAGCCCAAACCAAAATTTTCAGTTTTGTGAGTGAAATCAGGGAGCTAACCCCAATTGGTACACCCACCTTCTTCAACCACAGCCCTGGCGTCTTTGAGATAAGCCTTCTTCAAAGGAGGTTTGTTGCTAGTAGTTTCAATTGATGCCAAGATCTGAGGGACCTCTTCGAAGTTCTGACAAGGAGTTTCTATGAATTCCCCGCCCATCTCTATGTAGCGGAAGGAATTAAGGTGGCTTACCATATACTCTTCTTCACCCTGCACTATGACAATCTTTCCTTTCACCGGATACTTCAGCATTTGGTGGAGTGTGGAAGTAACTGCCCCAGCCTCATGGATCCAAGGACGACCCAGCAAACAAGAATATTACGGCTTGATATTCATCACATAGAAAGTGGACCCAAAAGTCTGAGAACCCACTTTAATAGGGATGTCCACTTCCCCGTGCACCATTCTCTTTAATCTGTCAAAAGCCCTTACCAAAATGTTACTAGGATTTAGAGTCAAACCCTCGCAATCTAACCGGTCCAACGCCTTCTTCGATAGAACATTCAGTGAAGACCCAGTATCTACCAGCACATGAGCCATAATGGTGCCCCTGCATTCAATCGAGACATGCAGAACATCATTATGCTTCCTTCATTTTGGTGTCAAATTCACATCTGAAAAACCCATCCCATTATCAGCAGTAAGGTTGGCCATACAATCTTTGAACTGATCAGTTGAAGTCTCTTGCGGCACATACGCAATTTTGAGGAATGCAATCAAGGCTTTCGCATGGGCCTCGGAGCACAACAACAGGGATAACATGGATATCTTTGATAGGGTCTGTCCCAGCTGCTCGACCATATTGTAGTCGCTCTTCTTAATGATTTTCAGTATTTCCTCCATTTCTTGCTTAGAGGCTTCCACAACAATTTTCTTAGGCGCCTCTGTCCGGGCAGGCTCACCTATAATTACAAGGCTTTGACAGTTACATAATTATCTCGACTGAAAATAAAAATGCGGAAGCTTAAAACCCTAGTTACTATTACAAACCCGAAGCAGTTACAATAATAGAAAAAAATAATTAAAATGCGCGCGGTGAATTAAATGCGAGAATAATTAGAAACCCTAAAAATCTAATTAAGAAAATACTTACGGTATTTTTTAGAAAGAAAATTAATTAGGTTATGTACAACTAAAACCCTAATTCTAATCATTTTTTAATTATAAAAAGAAATTTAAATTAACCTAATTTAAACTAAATTAAATAATTCAAGAAAATAAAATATTTTTTAACAAAGATTTTATGTGTTTTTGTGGTTTTTATTTGAGAAAAGAAACAATTTAATTACAAAACTTAACCTAATTTCTATTTAATTTTAATTAAAACAAATAATCAAATAAACTAACTAACCTAATTTATTTTCAAAAATATTAATTTGAATAAATAATATTTAATTCTGTATTTTTTGTGATTTTTTGGTTTTATAAAAAATAATAATTTTGTATTAATTAATTAAAACAAATAAAGAAATTAATTAAAGAAATTAAAAAGAAAATAAAAGAAAAGACAAACTGGGCCTGCATGATGAGTAAATGGAGGGTGCAAATCTGAATTTCCCAAGCCCAAAAGTCCTCCAAGCCCAGTCAGCATTTGATTTCTTGTAGCATTGACTTAAGGGCGTATCATGGTCCCTCACTGCCTGTGCGTTGGATCTGATACTATGCTGGATCAAGTGGTTGGGTGCTGGTGGAGTATGGTGGACACTAGGATGAGAGATACGCTGGATCTGTTGAGAGAAAATAAAAAAAAGGGAACGCTGGGACCTGTGATCGAACCCAGGTCCTTATGCTTAATGCCAATGCCTCGTTGCCAGCTACACTATGCGTTTTAATTGTTAGTATAATGAAAACAAAATATAATATAAAGAAAACAAATAACTAAATCCCATGCGCGCGAATTTTCAAATGCTCCAATGGTTGGCTGACACATATCTTCTTCTTCTTGGAATCGTCGTGTTAGGTATATAACATATACCTACGGACAAACTTCCATGGCTAAAAACCTGTGCAATTAAAACATTCACAAAACGCAATATAAATGGAATTGAAGACCAGGGTTCAACCGGTCATGATGTCACGGTCATCCCAGTATCCAGCTTGTGGTCTAATTTTGCCTGTGGCCAAAAACCCCAAAACGCATATGGAAACCCTAACAATGGCAAGTACAGATATAGGCTTCAAAAATGCAATTAAACTATTCAGTCAGCTTGCAAACATGATAAGGATCACAAATATGTCAATCAAACATGCTAACAATGCAGGAATTGATATAACCATTTTCAAAAAATAAGGCAGACGTGGGAGTGATCTCGTGCGTTTCTGGGCGAGATAAGACTTTCAAGTGATCCAGTTGGCTTCAGGGATGCTCCAGGATACGATTGCTGGCTTTGAATTGCTCCAAAAGGCCTTATGGAGTGAAAATCGAGTCACACTTTTTGTCCACCTTTTTGAGTTTGTTCTTTCTCTTCTACGACTGCAAAACCCTGTCTCATGCTTTGTTCTTGTCCAATATATATCTAAGAATGAATTAGGATTGTAACATTGGATTGAATCTTTGCAATTATGAGAGATTTGATTTGATTTTCATGCTACATGTAAACTTGCTATTTTAAGCCATATCATCCCTTTCTTTTACCAATTATGCTTGATTCGTTTTGGCCTTGATAACTCAGCATATTTTGATTGCCAAGTTGTCCAAAAACAAAATCAAATCATATCTTTGCTATTATTTATCAATTATTTGATTTAATTCAATTTTTAATTAATAAAAAATCAAAATAAATTGAAAAATAAATCAAATAATGTATGGGTGAATAATTGGGTCTTGGATCATATTATAGGTGAGGTGCAAGCATAAAAAGTTAGGCACATTTGGCAAAAAAATGCAATTTTGAGCCCATTTGACTTTTGGCAATTTTGCAAAAAAGGTCAACTTTGAAAAGGCATATCTCCTCCAATTTTAACCCTAGAGAGGTGTTCTTGGACTTTTAGAAATCTTAGGATGTCCCCTAAGCAACCCTTTTTGTCTCGTCTCAATCGAGTCTTCCATGTTCATGTAAGAAGCTTTGACCCAAAAGGTGTTTTTGTTGACTTTTCAAAAGGACCCATAATATAGAAATTCATATCTTTTTCTGGGTGCATACTTTGAACTTGTGGGATGAAGATTAATTGTAGGTAAACGCATCCTCTTCTAAATGAGATTTGGATGGAAATTTTCTGATAAAGCATGTGGAAGTTATGCTTGGTCAAAGTTTGGTTGACTTTCCCTGAGAAACCCTAATTTAGCAACTTTTGGGTTTTGATGAATTTGGAGCATTCCTGGAGGAATCATGATCAAACCGTGATCAAATTATGAAAGTCACTTCAAAATTTTAATGTTGACCAAAAATCTTAAAGTTTGACTATATGTGGGCCACATTTGACTTTTGACCTAATATAGTCGATTCTCAAGCATCTGAGCAGTTGACTGAGCAAACTTCTTGTGCAGTGCTTGAAATTTGACATGGAGGGTCTTGAGAACATATTAGGACCATGGAGAGCATATGAGGTCCTTGTAGTTCACCTATCTTAATGAAAGTGGAAACCCTAATTTGAGACACACTGCCTTAGGAGAGAGTTTGTCTGGTCAACTCTTGGGCAAACTTGAGCAAATTGAAGATCTCAATGGGCATTTATTGAGTAAAATGAGAGGGCAAATTTTGGGGTACAACAGCTGCCCCTGTTCAATCTTCTTAAACCTGAGGATGTAGATTGGCTCGTCCTCCTTTCGTGATCTGAAGGTGGAAGATGATTGAACACTAGAGTGCCCAGAAATTTGCACTCGCATGAAGTGATACTTGATTGGTGATATCGGGAATGGGCTTAAAGATTCCATTCGGAAGTTTCTAGAGAATTATCGGAGATGGGCTTAAATATGCCATCCAAGATGTGGCAGAATACCATTGAAGATGGGCTTAAAGATGCCATCTAGAGGATGTTGATCTCCTGAGACATTCCTTCGATGATAGTTCCATTTATTATTGTTGATGAGGAATCTGCCGAGGAACGTTGGTATTTGTCTTGGGAGAAATAGAATTTTATGAGCTTTAGTTGTCTGTTACTCTACTGGGGAATTAACTCTGGCTTGAGGAAGCAGGGGTGAACTGCATATATGGTCGGTGTACAGGCTGTACCACAACTTACTGGGGAACTGAAAAACCAATCGTGTTTGATCGGGTCCTGGCTTTACAGTGTTATGGACTACTGTCTGGAGATAAGAGAGAAGGAACATGGATAGTAAGGTTACTTCAAAATGAAAGCCTGGATAGTAGGGTAGTGAGAAGGAACCTAGATAGTAGGGTTACTTCGATATGAGAGCCTGGATAGTAGGGCTGTAAGAAGGAACCTGGATAGTAGGGTTACTTCGATATGAAAGCCCGGATAGTAGGGCTATGAGAAGGAACCTGGATAGTAGGGTTACTTTGATATGATAGCCTGGATAGTAGGGCTTGTGAGAAGGAACCTGGGTAGTAGGGTTACTTTGATATGAAAGCCTGGATAGTAGGGTTGTGAGAAGGAACCTAGATAGTAGGGTTACTTCGATATGAGAGCTTGGATAGTAGGGCTGTGAGAAGGAACCTGGATAGTAGGGTTAATTCGATATAAGAGCCTGAACAGTAGGGTTGTAAGAAGGAACCTGGATAGTAGGGTTACTTCGATATGAAAGCCTGGATAGTAGGGCTGTGAGAAGGAACCTGGATAGTAGGGTTACTTCGATATGAAAGCCTGGATAGTAGGGCTTGTGATAAGGAACCTGGGTAGTAGGGTTACTTTGATATGAAAGCTTGGATAGTAGGGTTGTGAGAAGGAACCTGGATAGTAGGGTTACTTCGATATGAGAGCCTGGATAGTAGGGCTGTGAGAAGGAACCTGGATAGTAGGGTTACTTCGATATGAGAGCCTGGATAGTAGGGCTGGTGGGAAGAAACCTGGATAGTAGTGTTACTTTGATATGAAAGCCTGGATAGTAGGGCTGCTTTGATATGAAAGCCTGGATAGTAGGGTTGTGAGAAGGAACCTGGATAGTAGGGTTACTTCGATATGAAAGCCTGGATAGTAGGGCTTGTGAGAAGGAACATGGGTAGTAGGGTTACTTCGAAGCGATAGTGTAGATTAGTTGAGCCGTTTGATTTCGGGAACTGAGTTTCCATTAGTCGTTTGTAGATGTAATTTGTATAACTGCTGGATTTGTTGAACCTAATCGTCTTTTCCTGCAAAAGATATCAGGGTTAGTTATATGCGATGCATGAAATGCAGGGTGAGATGATGTTCTCAAAATAAATGAGACTATGTTGTATATGATATGCATGCATATGCCATGATGTATGTTTATGAAATGATATCGGGGTATGCTCGTGTCTAGGAAAATAAATCCCTGACGGTTGCTGGCGATTTGTAAATATTTTTGCCGGGAAGAGATGCTGGAGAATAACTCTGCGGGGACCAACTTAGTGGAAGAGATACTCTGTTGGTAGACTTGCTGATCTGGAGGAATAAACTCATCTGGGGATGAAATTCTGTTAGTGGAGATGATGAGCTTATATATCTGGAGAAATAAACTCCACTTGGGGGATGAAATTTACTGACTCGCCTGCGATTATGAACCTCAGTTGGGGATAGTTATTTCCTGTTTCGGGAAAGCTGACATCAATGCCTTTGGGTACTTTTACTCTGTGCGGGAGTTTATGTACCAATAATTATGTTCCCAAGTTGGCTCTATCCCGACACCTGCTGGGCAGAGCAACTGTAGGGTTTGGCACTTCTTCTTTTTCCTGTTTCTGGAATTACGAGTAATTGTCTTTTGTTTCTTATGTACGTATTTATGAGCAGCAATGATTTTCAAATGCATATGTCAAAAATAAATCATTGGACGTTCTTGTAAAACAAAACAAAAAAAGCAAAACAGATTGAAGCTTCTTGTGAAAATGATTTGTATTGATTTTTTGAAGTTGGTATGTAATAGGCGTTTTTGTACAAAGAGGATGACGTCCTAGTAAGAGAACGCCGCCGAAAGATAGAAATTATAAAATTTGTGTAAAAGAAAGAAAAACAGCTATGTGAAACAACCCCATTGGGTTCAAACTCTGCTATTGCCTTTATATCTTCAAGCGTCTCATCACTTTGCTACTTGGCCGAAGGTTGATTAGATTGGTTGGCACCGTCCGAGCTTGATAGTCGATATCGAAGTCTGGTTGCAAGATGATCCAATGATACACAGTGATAAGCTTTAATCCCTAACTTTTGCCTGGATTTCCCTTTTGGGTTTTCAATCCACCAGGATACCCTTTTTTTCCCAAGCCTCCCTTTCGGGTTTTCGACTTGTCGGGTGTACAGATTTTTTCATTTTCATCCCTTACTTTTGCCCAAACCCTTTTGGTTCGCCGGGAAGCCCTTATTTTTGCCTAGGCCAGTCGACCTAGAGGGTCTTTGATTATGCATAGTATCTTTTCACTATGTCTGCATTGACAGGGTGAGGAAGATCGTCACCATCCATGGTGGTTAGAATCATAGCTCCTCTCGAGAAAATGTTCTTAACCACAAATGGCCCTTCGTACGTGGAGGTCCATTTTCCCCTGGGATCACCTTGTGGCAGTATGATGCATTTGATCACTAGATCCCCAACTTGATATTCTTGACGCCTGACTTTCTTGTTAAAAGCCTTGATCATTCGCTTTTGATACGTCTGACCATGGAAGATAGAAGTAAGTCTCTTTTCATCGATTAGATTTAGCTGATCAAATCGGGTTTTGATCCAGTCGTCCTCGTTCAAACCCGCATCCTTTATAATCCTGAGAGAAGGTATCTGGACTTCGATGGGTAGGACTGCCTCCATGCCATATACTAGAGAGTAGGGTGTTTCCCCTGTCGACGTCTGAGCTGAGGTACAGTACCCATGAAGAGAAAATAGCAACATCTCATTCCAGTCTTTGTATGTCACTGTCATCTTCTGTACAATCTTCTTGTTGTTCTTGTTAGTTGCTTCAACAGCGCCATTCATCTTTGGCAGGTAGGGAGAAAAGTTATGATGTTGTATCTTGAACTGTTTACAGATCTCAGTGATCATTGTGTTGTTGAGATTCGTACCATTGTCAGTAATAATTCTCTCTGGCACCCCATATCGACAGATCAAATTGTGTCAGATAAACCGCGCCACGATGTTCTTGGTTACTGTAGCAAAGGAAGCTGCCTCAACCCACTTCGTGAAGTAATCAATGGCTACTAGAATAAAACGATGTCCATTGGAAGTGGTGGGCCTGATTTCTTCGATCATGTCGATGCCCCACATTGCAAAGGGCCACAGAGCTGTCAAGACATTTAAGGGGACCGGAGGCACATGCACCTTATCTGCGTAGATTTGGCATTTATGACAAGTTCGAGAGTGCTGATAACAATTGGCTTCCATAGTGGACCAGTAGTATCCTGCCAGTAGGATCTTCTTTTCCATGGTATGTCCACTGGAATGGGTTTCGAAGGTGCCTTCATATAGATCTGTCATGATCCTCTCTGCTTCATTCTTGTCTACACACCGTGGTAGTGTGGAGTCATGGTTGTGTTTATAGAGGATTCCATTACTGAGGAAGAACTTTGCAGTGAACCTTCTCAGAAACTTTTTATCATTGACAGATGCCCCTTCGGGATACTCTTGAGCCTCGAGATACCTTTTGACTTCATGAAACCAGGGTTTGTCTGCCACTTCTTTGGTATCGATCTCGCAGCAGTGTGAACGTTCATCCAACCTCTCAATGGTGATTTGGGGAGCTTCATTGTCCCACCTAACTTTGAATATAAAATACATGGTATCTAGTGCCTCCGCTATATGGTTCTCCTCTCGTGGGAAATATTTAAAAGTTACCTCCTCAAAGTGTGGGAGCAATGTCAGTACGTACTCTCTATACGGGATGAGATTCGGGTGCTCCGTATCCCACTCGCCTTTGATCTAACTTATCACCAAAGCTCCTCGAATACACTTAGGAACTCGATCCTTAGGTCGATAGCAGCCCTAAGACCCATGATGCACGCTTCATACTCCGCCATGTTGTTGGTGCAGTTGAAACATAATCGGGCAGTGAACAAAGTATGACAGCCCTCAGGAGATATGATTATAGCGCCAATGTTGTTACCCAGTGTGTTCGAGGCTTCATCAAAATACATAGACCATCGGGATCCCTCCTCGGGTCCTTCATCCGGTCCAGGTTCTTCATAGTTGGTTACTAACATGATATTCTCATCCGGGAACTCGAAATTCATGGACTCGTAGTCATCCACGGCCTGATGAGCCAAATGATCAGCCAATACACTCCCCTTTATTGCTTTTTCGGTTGTATATTGTATGTCGTATTCAGTTAAGATCATTTGCCACCTTGCTATCCTTCCGGAGAGAGCGGGCTTCTCGAAAATATACTTGATCGGATCCATCTTCGATATCAACAAGGTAGTGTGAGTCAGCATATACTGTCTCAGTTGGTGAGCAGCCCATGTCAAAGCGCAGCAAGTTTTCTCGAGCAATGAGTATTGTGTCTCACAGTTGGTAAACTTTTTTCCAAGGTAATAAATTGCGTGCTCTTTTCGACTAGGCTCGTCATGCTGCCCCAGCACACACCCCATTGAATTGTCTAGAACTGTCAAGTACAATATCAACGGTCTTCCTTCAACCGGAGGCATCAGAATTGATGGTTCTTGAAGGTATTCCTTGATTCTATCAAAAGCGGTATGGCATTCATCATTCCACTTTACCACTTGATTTTTCTTCAAAAGCTTGAATATTGGCTCACAAGTAGTTGTCAGATGTGAAATGAACCTGGCGATGTAATTCAGACGTCCCAAGAAACCTCGAACCTCTTTCTCTGTACGGGGAACCAGCATCTCTTGTATGGCTTTTACCTTCGCAGGATCTACCTGAATACCCTTATCACTGACAATGAAGCCCAGAAGCTTACCAGACCTTACCCCGAAGGTGCACTTGTTCGGATTCAACCTCAACTTGTATGTCTTCAACCTGTCAAACACATTCTGGAGATGATCAAGGTGCTCTTCCTCGGTATGAGACCTGGTGTTGTACCCCAAAAATTTCCCTCTCATTTTATCAAGATTTCCCCTCAGAAGACGCTTTGGACTCAAGACCAGATTAGGGTTTGCTCAGCTCAAGACATCTCCTTGCATTGATAGTCTAAAATTAGGGTTTGAGTTTGCACAGGGATTTTTGGAATTTCAATGCCTCATGTGACTTTCATACTTCATATTGGACTCCTAAGATTTCTCATACCAAGCTTCAAGCCTTGAATCACTTTTTTACCCAATCAATTGGACAGTTGACCTAAAAATCAGTTGTAATGGGGAAAAAGTCAATTATGGTCAATTTACAGTCAAACCTCATAATTTTTATCCACATCAATATTATAGACTCATATGAACAATTTGATCAAGTTTGGACCACAACTCCTCAAGAAATTTGATCAGATCATCAAAAGGGAAAAATGGTCAAAATTAGGGTTTTTTACTATAGAAGGGCAATTTCTGATTTTTTTTTCACCTAGCCAATGGAAAATTAGGTTCAAGCATGGTTTCAAGGACTCAATGGCATCATCTTGACCTAATCACAAGGTTCAAAAGATCTCAAATGCATTGAATTGACAGATGAATTTTCCAGTCAACTGATCAAAAATCAACTGTACACTGAAAAGTCAAACTTTGACTTTTTGGTCAAAATCAAGTGCCAAGGGTCATTTTTCATCAAGATGTGTCAAAACATGAAACTTGTTCACCAAGAAACCTAATTTTGAAAATTAGGGTTTAAGTTTGAAAATTTTCATCTTAGGATTTTTCTAAGTTATGAAAATTTCTTATTTTTTCCCATCTTTTCCCAACTTTTTCACCATGATGCAATTGGATTCAAAGAAAACTTCCAACTTAAAGGTTGTAGTCCTCCACAAAATCTACAACTTTTATTCACAAAGTTTTCCCAAAAGATACATGGATCTCAAGTTATGATTTTATGAATAGGGGTCCATGAAACTTTTAACTTAGTGAAATTTTGCCCTAGTTTAGGCAGATTTTTGACCTAACTTCATGGAAACTTTTCAGCTAGTTCCAAGTGGAATCTCAAAATGCATTTCAAATATGGATTGTAAAGAATTTTACAAGCTTTCCAAAATGTCCAAGAACTCTCCAAGATCATTTATGGTTAGGGAGAATCGAAGGAAAGAAAATGGCCATTTCTCACTTTTGTCCATGGCATTTTTCACATTGCTACAACTTGCAAATCTGTCCTAAGCATGCTTGTACTTGTTTTACAGGTCTTAAACCTTTCCACACTCCTTAATTTAATGCAAATACATTGGACAATGGTTTTGTTTTGAGCTATGGAGCTTTGCACAATGAATTAATCCATTTATGGCATAAAGGTAACAATGTCATTTCCAAAAAGCTTGCTTTTTTGCAACTTTGTATTCCTTGAGCATTGAACCTGATCTTTGGCCAAAAACAAGATCCACAAACTTGAGGTAAAGTACACCAACTATGTTCAGACCTCAAGCTAGCCTGTACACGCTTTGAGCTTTGTCAACTCACTTTTGCTTCAAAAGCAAGTAAGCTTGCAAAAAGTCCATAACTCTTCCATATGATAAGAACAAAGTTTGGTATCATTTCAAAGGGGCTCAGCATATTGTCTCAAGCCAGAAACACGATTCGCCAAGCTCTCAAACACCCAAAACACAAAGAACACTATTTCTGCCCAAAATAGGGCTATCTCTGCAAATCACAAGCCACTTTCATATTCCCTCATGCGTTTTTCTTGGAACCACTTCAAACACATTCCCTACATCACACCTAAACTATTCAAGCCATTGTTCAGTAACTGTGAGCTCATTTTCAAGCTTCACCATTTTCAATTTCTGAGTTTGCAGGTTGACTTCTACAAGGAGATTCAAGCCATTTCAAAGCAAGTTGAGCATTGGGAAAGGTTGAGGGAAGTTCAAGCAAGCTCACGAGTACTTCAGGCCTCACTCAAAGTTGCTACATTGCCATAACCAAACTCAACTGAACAAGGTAATTTTCAAAGTTCTATCTCCTTATTTAGGCATCCTTAGGCTTAGGTTTGTGAAGTAAAAATGTAGTCTTTAATGTGCTTGAGTTGTACATATGCATAGTTCTTATTTATATTAACTGCGCTAGGAGAATTTGGATGATGAACATGCTGAAATTTTAGGTTAAAATTTAGGGCCATTAAAATTCTCTCTGTCCTTTGAGAGTTAGGTCACAAAATGGATATGGTTGGAATCGTGATTGAAAATGCTATAACTTTCATGTTGTAAATTTTTGATTTCATGCTAGCAATAGAGAGAACAGGTTTAAACTGAACCAGGGCGCGCGCGCGTGTTCAGAGGACAGGGACGAAGTGGAGCTTGGGCCTGGGCCTGGCTTTTCTGGATATTCACACCACTCTTTTTCTTTTTGCACCCCCTTGGCCCATTTTTTATATTTTTTTGTATAGTTTTCATTTCTTTTATATTTTATGACTTTATTTATTTTTTCTAAACAAATAAGAATCCCAAAAATATTTTCATTATTTTTTGCATTTTATTTTATTATTTTTTGGGCATAAAAATAGTTTATTAATGATAATATAACTTATTTTTCTAAATAAAACTTGTAAATAATACAAAAATATTATATATTTTTATTTTATTATTTATACACTTAAATTAATAGTTTCATACAATATTTAATTTTTTAACATTTTTGTATATATTATCATTATTTTTCTTAAACAAAAAATGAATAAATAAATAATATAAAGCATATTTTCTTTTAAACCAAAAATTAGGGTTTTCACCCTTTCAAAAAATAATCATTTTTATTTTCTTATTTTTAAGACTTGAATAAACTTCATTTTTACATATATAAAATAAATACAAAAACATTTGTGCATATTTACATTTTTATTATACATTTAAATAATTTTTCATTTATTTATTGTATAAATTCAATTGGGTTGTAATAGTAAATTAGGGTTTTATTTTGTGCAAATACCCCCTATTCAAACTTGTACCCCCTTCCCATAATAATGTTGTAATAGTCTAGATTTACTTTACGCATTTATTGCTTTTATATGCCATGATAGTAAACTAGGGTTTGTATGCAAAGACAAAGAAATCAAACAAATAGCATGACTTAATACAAGACAAAAATGCATAAAAAATGACAACACAATGCACACAAGCATCTCTAGGTTTTCACCCACTTTGTTGCCTTAAAACATGGCCATGGTATGCATGCTAGGTATCTTAGAAAAATTAAACAAAACAAAAAGATCATAGTCCATCGATGACGCTATCAAAATGTTGCCTAAAAACAAATGATCTTAGTCCCTAAAACTTGCTAAGGTACTTGGCACCATTGCTATCATGGTCATACGATGACCCACACCCGTCCCGTTTAACATCCAAAGATAGGGTTGTTTACCAAATACAATGGTAAAACAACAATGTCAAAGGGTTAAAAATGTACAAGAAAGACTTTTGATTAGGTAGATGCTCCTAGTTACTTGATCAATTTGCAAACCATCCTTGCTATTTTCAAAAACACACACACAACTTCAAAACATTTCCAAACAAACTTTCAAACATTGAAACATCTTTCAAAAGACAAACATCTTTGTATACATTCTTACAAACAAGAATCATTACAAAGATTGCCAAAACGATGGCCTCTTTTCAAAATACTTTCAAAACCACACAAAGCACCATTTCGAACAATTGGAAAAGCAAAGCAAGTGATCTAAACAAGTAACTAAGAGCCCATGGAAAACCAAGGGTGAAAAGGGTGCTAGCACCTTCCCTTTTCATAATCTACCCCCCGAACTCAAGAAAACATCTCAAAGGTCTTTCTTGTGCTTTTTGAACTTTCCTTTGGATAAAATAAAAAGTTGGTGGCGACTCTTGCTAAACCGAAACATTTGCGAACACAAATGCAAAACCTCAAGTCAGTTCTCCCACCGCATCACAGAACTGGCGACTCTGCTGGGGAAAATTCTAAAAGTGGGGTTACCTTAGGGTTTAGATCACCTTTACATGCTTATCTTGCTTGACTTGTTTGCTTTACACTTTCGTTCTATTGGTTGGGTTTGAATCCTCTACCCGGATCTGGGAGACATTCATAGGTAAATAGCAATACATTGTGAAAACTGTGCGGGGTATATCGACACGGTCTAAGCAATAGCTATGTTAGTGTTACATATTTGTGGGTACCGGTAGCCTTTGAGTCAATCAAAGAGAATACGGGGCCGCTGAGTGATGTCATGAAGCACTAATGAACTTTTAGAACCTTTACTTGACCAACTTGGCCTTTTAGGATGTAGTGAGATGACCAGCTTTAGTGCAGTCCGAAGTTGGTAGATACTCGATACTACACTCATTGAAGGTTGTTTTCTTGGAATATTTCGGTCGCCAGTAAAGTGGCTAAACTGAAACAATGAACACAGAAAACAATCCAGTGATATTGAGCTCCTTAGAACCTGGTTACTATTTATAGGACAGGTTGAGCCAACTAAACTTCAAGAGGGTACTTACCTATGAAACCCCATGCAAGCCTAAAACTAGGAACTTGTGTGATTTGTTTGTACATATATACTTGTGCATAACATCATGGACATCATGAAGCATCATATGCATCCACTAACCATTTCAAGGATTTTGGATCTTCATCTTTGTTCCTGTTTTTTATGTAATGGATTCACTTTGCAGGAAAACTATCCAAGTCAACCTTGTAAAATTCCTCCTCAACTCAAGGAGCTAGCTTTAAGGATTACTGAGAATTCTCCATTCACCGAGAGGCATGGTCGTCTTCTCAACTTAGTCACTTCCAACACAAAGGAAGACATGATGAAAGTTTTTTTCCAGTTCTTTGATCCCCTACATCACTGCTTCACATTTCCTGACTACCAGCTAGTGCCTACTTTGGAGGAATTTTCTCAACTCCTGAGGATTCCTATTCTCCATCAACTACCTTTCAACGGTACGGAAAGAAATCCAAAGCCTGAAGATGTTGCTCAAGCCCTACACTTGGAACCATCTGATGTCATAGGTCATTAGGAAACAAGAAGTGGTGTCAAGGGTTTCTTGGCAAAGTTTCTGTTTGAGAAAGCTCAAGAATGCTGGAATTCTCTAGATCTACAAGCTTTTGAGGAGATTGTAGCTCTTATCATCTATGGGTTGGTCTTGTTCCCAAACCCTGACCAGCTTATAGATGTGAATGCTGTCAAGATCTTCATGTCTCGGAATCCTGTGCCTACTTTACTTGGGGACATCTTACACTCTTTTCACACTCGAACAATGAGGAAAAGAGGTGTTCTCATGTGTTTCACTCCTCTACTGGAAAGATGGTTTATTTCTCATCTTCCCCGGTCAGTATTGAAGAATGAGCAAGGTTTGAGGTGGTCACAATGATTGATGACTCTTACCCATTCAAATATTCATTGGTGTTCTCGATCAAAAGAGAATGTCATCATCATTGACCATTGTGGGGAATTACTTAATGTCCCTCTACTTGGCATTAGGGGAGGCATCACCTACAACCCTTTCTTGGCTCTGAGACAGTTTGGGTATGCCCGAAGGGATGGCCCACATGACATACTGATTCCAGACTTGGTTTTTGACTTCGACAACGACGATCCAAGACTTCGACAAAGGTTCATCCGAGCTTGGAGGATGCCAAATAAAGTGGACAGTAAGACCTTGGGACACAAGAATTCCACCCCCCTTGAGCCTTACCTCAAGTGGGTACGAACCCGCGCCCAAAGTCTTATGATGCCTTACCCCTACATTCTCCCTGTGATTATAGAGCTTGTTATGGAAGGAGAGGTTCCATACACCCTCCTACATCCTGACATGCCAACATCACTCGAAGATCTGCAAAGGATTTGGATACAGCTCAAGGGAGAACGTGATACTTTTGAAGCCCAATTCTACGCAAGCGAGAAGAAGGTTTTGGAACTCACTCGTCAACTTCACGAAGAGCAGACTCTCAACACCTACATTGCACCAAAGAGGATGCGCAACGTCTTTTTACCTTAGAATTTTGTATTATTTTGCCCATGGGGCATTGATGTACTAACAAATTCTATCTTATTAATATGACGTGTGTTCCTTTTTTGTTTAAAATAAATTTGAATTTTTGAATCCTTGAATGCATTACATAAATACATATCATTCATCATATGCATAAACAGGTATTCACACCAAGTTTCCTCATCTCTCTGCTATTTATTTCAACAAGATGGATATTAAACAAACGGTAAAAGACTTACAAGCTCAAAATTCACAGTTCCAACAGCTACTCTTGACCTTGGCTAAGGGGCAGGAGGAGCTCAAAACTTTGCTAGAAAAGGAAAAAGAGAAAAAGAAGAAGAAGAGAGCTGGTGTGGCTACCTTGGGCAGAAGATTTTAAGGTCAAGCCAGAAGGGTCCTAGATTTCCCATCAACATTTGAAGAGGGTGAAGGAAAGGGTAAAGAAACTGCAGTGCCATCTGATTCTGAGGCAGAGGAAGAGGAGGATGAGGACTATTCTGAACAGCAGTACCCTCCTGCAGATGACAAATACAAAAATCTGGAAGAGTGTCTGGCAGCTGTGGAGGTACAGAGAGTGCCTGGGCTGGACTTTGAAGAGTTAGGGTTGGTATATGGAATTGTAATCCCTCCTAAATTTAAAGTGCCACTGTTTGCTAAGTACGGTGGGTTGTCTTGCCCTAAGATGCACCTACGGTCTTATGTTAGGAAAATTCAGCCACATTCTTCTGACAAAGACCTGTGGGTCAATTTTTTCCAGGATAGTTTATCAGGGACGCAGTTAGATTGGTTCTACCATCTAAAGAGGTCTGATGTACATAATTGGGAAGATTTGGCTGTTGCCTTCTACAAGCAGTATCAACATAATGCGGACTTAGCACCAACACGTACTCAATTACAGAGTATGGGCATGGTCTTAAGTGAAGGTTTTAAGGAGTATGCCCAGAAATGGAGAGACTTGGCGGGACGAGTGCAACCACCTCTATCTGAGAGGGAGCTAGTATACATTTTATTGGGTACACTATCAGGTCCCTTTTCAATCACCTGATCGGAAGTTCGTCTGCGGGGTTCACCGAGTTGATTCTAACTGGTGAGAGAGTTGAAGCCGACATAAAAGCGGGAAAATTCAAAAAGATGCATCTGCTTCCGCTGCCATTAAAAAGACTTTTCCAGCAAAGAAGGAAGTATCAACTGTCTACTCCCAGAGAGGTCAAGGTAGAGTTGAGCGTCGGCCAGCGGTGGGGGCCGTAATGATTCAGAAGTCTGTAGCTGATCAGCCCAGAAACAATCAACCTAGAACCAACCAAACAATGGTGGAAAGGCCTGTGCGACAATTCACCCAAATAAACATGACTCCTGCTCAGGTTCTACCCCATCTTTTGAAGTTAAACCTTACAAGTTTGAAAGAAGCCCCAAAAAATACGAATACTACTTCTCTGTTCTACCATGCGAACGCCAAGTGTGCTTATCATTCAGACAGCCAGGGGCACGACACCAACAATTGTTGGGCCCTCAAGAATAAGATTCAGGATTTAATAGATGCTAAAGAAGTTGAATTCGACGCCCCTGAAAAGCCGAATGTAATCTCTGCTCCAATGCCAAAGCATGGTCACAATGCCCATGATGTTGAAGAAGATCTTTTTGTTGCTACTGTTGATGATTTGATAACTCCGCTATCGATAATCAAGTTGAATTTGCTAAAGGCTGGGATTTTCCCAGGTTGTGAAGAAGATTGCTGCCTTTGTTCATCCTTACCGACCGACTGTCCATTGTTGAAGTTAGGCATCCAGCGCCTAATGGATAACCAAGAAATCCTTTTTGAGAAGACTCTTGTTACACCGACTCCTGTCAATGATATTTCAATAATTACCATATCCGCCAATCTTTCCAAGGTCTCCAAAAGACCTGTTAAGATTACATCCGATCTGAAGATTGCACCTTTGAAGATAACCATGTCGGGGCCCATCCCGTACAAGTCCGACAAATCAATACCGTGGAACTATGGTGGAGAGATTTACTATCACGGTATTAAAAAAATTGAATCAACTGAAGAGAGTTCTGATGAAGATACTTCCGACATTGGAAACATTGCTGGAATGAGCAAAATCACCCGCAGTGGAAGGATTTTATCTCTAGAGATTGCCCCTCCAAAGGCAATCTTTGGACCCTCAGCTGCTCCTAAGGTTACTCCTGTACCGGTCAACATATCTGCGAGAACTCCAATTATTGAAGAAATTGTAACTCCTGTGGTTGTCCCCTCTGCTGCTGCTGATGATAGAGGGAAAGGGATCCAAGAAGAGCCCGTCAGGACGAGGGCTCAGCCATTGGTCATCCCTGAGACCTCTCAAAAAGAAATGGAAGAGATTTTGAAAATAATCAAGAAAAGCGATTATGATATTGTGGAACAACTGGGGCAAACCCCCTCAAAGATCTCTATGTTGGCCCTGCTGCTTTGTTCAGAAGCTCATGCTAAAGCTCTGATCAGATTCTTAAAGACAGCCCACGTGCCACAGGAAACCTCCGCGGATCAGTTCCAGGAATGTGTAGCTAGCTTAACAGCTGACAATGGTCTAGGATTCTCCGATGCTGATTTAACATCTAAAGGGAGAAAACATAATGACGCTTTGCATGTCTCGGTGGAATGCAGAGGGACTACTCTAGCACACGTACTGGTAGACACTGGTTCATCGCTGAACGTCTTGTCAAAGAAAGCCTTGGATAGACTGGATTTTGAAGGCTTAACCCTGAAACCCAGCAATATAATTGTCAGAGCCTTTGATGGTTCTAAAAGGATGGTCCACGGGGAGGTGGACATCCCGATTAAAGTGGGAACTGAAACCTTCAACTCCACATTCTATGTGATGGACATACGTCCTTCCTATTCTTGCTTGTTAGGAAGAACCTGGATTCACAATGCTGGAGCCATCACTTCTACTCTGCATCAAATGCTCAAGTACCCTGTCTAGGGGAAAATCATAACTGTTCACGGTGAAGAGGAATACATGATAAGCCATCTAAATTATTTCCGCTGTGTAGAATTGGATGGTGAATTCATCGAAACCCCTTTTCAGCATTTTGAAGAGGTAGCTCAGGAGATTGCAGCAACCAAGATAGTGTCTTCTGTACCCATGATTACCAGACCTCCGCCTCGGATGTCGTCTCTCAAAGATGCAAAGGTTGTGATTGAAGAAGGAGGAAGCACAATCTGGGGGAAACTTCCAGACTTTCCTTACAAATCAGATAAATTAGGCTTGGGGTTCACTGCTTCTGCTCAAAAGTCTGTACGCCGCACCCGTGTTGGACGGCCACCAGTGAAGATCACCCATCATTGATTCAATGCTTTGGGGGATAGTAGAGAGGAGAGCAACTTGGAAGACTGGATTTTCCCTATTGTTGATGGAGGACTGTGCAATTGGGAAGCAAAAGACTTTGTTCCGATTACTTTCATAAATCAGTAATTTATCTTTCAAACATTTATGTTGGTTTGTAATAATTCTCAAGACAATTCGTACACTTTTAACCTTGTGCCTTACCCGAGGCATATAGGTCCATTTGTAAGGGTTTGATTTTTCATCTTCATATGCCATTTTAATGAATCATGGACGTTTTCACATATAAACTTTTGTGTTCATTGTCTTTCTTTTTACATTTTATTTGTTTAAAGGTGGATATTCCTTACACACACCCACACTCACAAATGCAGGTACCCTTCCATTCCGGATTCCATGGGTAACAATTCTGCTATGGCCTTCAGTGACTTTGAAGATCTGGTCTACCATGCCGAATACGAAGGCGAGGAAGATTGTGAGGTGCCGGGAGAATTGGCTAGACTGCTACAACAGGAAGAAAGGGCTATTCTACCTCATGAGAAGCTGTTAGAGACAATCAACTTGGGTACTGAGGAAGACAGAAAAGAAGTCAGAATGGGTGCCAACCTAGAGCCAAGTGTCAAGGAGCGCTTAGTTCAGTTGTTGAATGAATATGTTGAGATCTTTGCATGGTCATACGAAGACATGCCGGGACTCGATACAGATATTATGGTACACCGTCTGCCCACAAGAGAAGATAGTCCACCAGTCAAACAAAAAGTCCACTGCATGAGGCCCGACATGTCAGAAAAGATCAAAGCAGAAGTTATGAAGCAGTTCAATGTTTGATTTCTTGCTGTTACTTCCTATCCACAATGGGTTGCTAACATTGTGCCCGTGCCTAAGAAGGTCGGCAAAGTGAGAATGTGCGTGGATTATAGAGACTTGAACAAGGCCAGCCCTAAAGATGACTTTCCACTACCGCACATTGACATCTTGGTTGAGAATATAGCTCAACACAAGGTATTTTCTTTCATGGATGGATTTTCAGGTTACAACCAGATCAAAATGGCACCTAAAGACATGGAGAAAACTACTTTTGTTACACAGTGGGGTACGTTCTGCTACAAAGTGATGCCATTCGGACAGAAGAATGTCGAGGCAACCTATCAGCGCGCCATGGTAGCTTTGTTTCATGATATGATACATCATGAGATAGAGGTCTACGTAGATGACATGATAGCCCGATCACAAACTGAAGAAGAACACCTCGACCATCTGCAAAAGTTGTTTGTCAGGTTGAAGGAGTACAAGCTCAGACTGAACCCTAACAAGTGCACTTTCGGAGTCTGATCCGGTAAACTCTTGGGTTTCATTGTCAGCAACAAAGGCATCGAGGTTGATCCTGCCAAAGTCAAAGCTATACAAGAAATGCCTACTCCTCGCACTGAGAAGGAGGTCAGAGGTTTCTTGGGACGCCTAAACTACATTGCTAGGTTCATTTCTCACTTAACATCTACCTGTGAGCCAATCTTCAAGATGTTGAAGAAAGATCAGGTGGTTAAATGGAATGATGACTGTCAAATTGCTTCGATAAAATCAAGGAGTATTTTCTAGAACATCCTATCTTGACGCCATCCGTTGAAGGAAGACCGTTAATCATGTATCTGACTGTCTTGGAGAATTCAATGGGGTGCTTACTGAGCCAACATGACAAGTCTGGCTGAAAAGAGCATGCCATTTATTACCTTAGCAAAAAGTTTACCGACTGTAAGACCCGATACTCACTGCTCGAGAAAACTTGTTGCGCTTTGGTATGGGCTGCTCGTCGGCTAAGGCAGTATATGTTGAGTCATACCACTTTGCTGATATCTAAGATGGATCTGATCAAGTACATCTTTGAGAAGCTTGCTTTGTCTGGAAGAATAGTTAGATGGCAGATAATCCTGACCGAATATGATATACAGTACACGACCCAAAAAGCTATAAAGGTAAGTGTGCTAGCTGACCATCTGGCCCATCAAGCTTTCAAAGATTACCAATCCATGAGGTTTGACTTCCCCGACGAGGATATCATGACATTGGACAATATTGAAGATCTCAGACCATATGATGGACCTGAACAAGGATCTCGATGGACCCTGTACTTTGATGGTGCCTCCAATTCACTTGGCAACGGTATCGGCGCGGCACTCATATCTCCAAAAGGTTTCCATACACCTTTCACAGCCATACTTTGCTTTAACTGCACCAACAACATGGCCGAGTATGAAGCTTGTATCTTTGGTCTCAAGGCTGCAATAGACATGGGAATCAAATCTTTGGTTGTGTTTGGAGACTCAGCTTTGGTCATCATTCAGATCAAAGGAGAGTGGGACACTAAGCATCCCAATCTCATCCCTTACAAAGAACATGTCTTGAGATTGTTACCACATTTCGAGCAGATTACCTTCGAGCACTTCCCGCGAGAAGAAAATCAGCTAGCAAATGCTCTAGCTACAATGTCATCCATGTTTAAACTTAACTGGGATAATGAGGCTCCCCAGATCACCATTGAACGGATGGACGAACCTGCACATTGTCACGAGATTAATACCGAAGAAGTAGTGGACCGACCTTGGTTTCACGAAGTCAAAAGGTATCTTGAGGCTCAAGAATATCCTGAAGGAGCTTCAGTCAACGACAAAAAGTTCTTAAGGAGATTCTCAACTAAGTTCTTTCTGAGAAATGGTATCTTGTATAAGCGCAATCATGATTGCATTCTGCTCCATTATGTGGACAAGGTTGAAGCTGAACAGATCATGGCAGAACTGCACAATGGTACCTTTGACACTCACTCTAGCGGGCATACGATGGCTAAGAAGATTCTAAGGACATGCTATTACTGGTCTACCATGGAGGCTGACTGCTATCAACATTCCAGGACTTGTCATAAATGTCAAATCTATGCAGACAAGGTACATATACCTCCAGTTCCTCTCAATGTCTTAATAGCTCCTTGGCCATTCGCTATGTGGGGAATCGACATGATTGGAGAGATCAAGCATACAACATCCAATGGACACCGCTTCATTCTGGTAGCCATTGATTACTTTACCAAGTGGGTCGAAGCAGCTTCCTTCGCATCCGTTACAAAGAATGTGGTTTCCCGCTTCATCAAGCAGAACCTTATTTGCCAGTATGGTATCCCCGACAGGATCATCGCTGACAATGGTACAAACCTTAACAATACTATGATCACCGCTCTGTGGGAGTAGTTCCAGATTCAACATCACAATTCATCTCCCTATCAGCCAAAGATGAACGGTGTTGTCGAAGCTGCGAACAAAAATATCAAGAAGATCATACAAAAGATGACACTCACCTACAAGGACTGGCATGAGATGTTACCGTTTTCTCTCCACGGGTACCGTACCACGGCGCGTACATCAACTGGGGCAACACCTTATTCTTTGGTATACGGCATGGAAGTTGTTTTGCCTATCGAGGTGCAGATTCCATCCTTGAGAATCATGAAGGATGATGGTTTGAGTGAAGACGATTAGATTCATACCCGGCTTGATCAACTTAACTTAATTGACGAAAAGCGACTTACTGTTGTTTGCCACGGTCAGATGTATCAAAAACGGATGATCAAGGCTTTCAACAAGAAAGTCAGACGCCAGATATATCAAGTCGGAGATCTTGTGATCAAGCGCATCATTTTGCCACAAAGTGATCCCAGGGGAAAATGGACTCCTACCTACGAAGGACCATTTGTGATCAAGAATATCTTTTCTGGTGGGGCAATGATCTTAACCACCATGGACGGTGATGACATGCCGCACCCTGCGAACGCAGACATAGTCAAAAGATACTACGCATAAATGACCCGCTAGGTTGACACACCTAGGCAAAAAAAGGGCATCCCGGTGAATTGAAAACCCGAAAGGGCGGTTCAGGCAAAAGTTAGGGATAAACAAAAAAAATATGTACACCCGGCAAGTTGAAAACCCAAAAGGGAGACTTGGGCAAAAAAGGGTTTCTCGGTGGACTGAACACCCGAAATGGCGGTCCAGGAAAAAGTTATGGAATTAAAGCGTATGACTATGTCTCGTTGGATCACTTTAAGGACAATTCTTCACAGATAAGCTTCGGGTTTCTGATCAACTCAATCATCTTCGGACGAAGCAACGAATGGACAAGATATCCAGAGTTACGAAGGCTATAGCAGAATGGGAACCCCATGGAATTTTTACACATAGCCATCTTTCTTTGTATAAATTTTTCTCATTTCTATGACAATGTCCTCTTACTCGGATGTCTGTCTCCTTTGTACAAAATACTTACACAAAGTTTAATACAAAGACACTTCAAAGTGCAGAAAACTATTTGTCTTTTTACACATGTGTTTTATTTGAAAACGTCCAATGGTTTATTAATGAGCATATGCATTTGAATATAATCACTGTTTACAAATAAAAAAAATGGGAAAGAATAATTATTGACAGGTCGAAAGTATAGGAAAACGTCGTTAGGCTATTCCAAGAGAAATCCTCTGTAATACATCATCTAGATCCCCAGCGGAGCTAAAACCTTGAAATACATATCCCCAACGGAGTTATAATTTCAAACCCTTAATTCCCATTAGAGTTAAAACTTCAAACTCCCAATCCCCAAAGGAGTGAAAACTTTGAATTACAAACCCTCAAAGGAGATGAAACCTTCTTCCCCAATCAAGCCAACTTTCCAACTACCAATCCCCAGCGGGAACCATTAAGTTTTCCCCAATTTCCCCAGCAAGTTGTCTTAAAGTCTGAGAATCAACCAGATAACAGTTCACTTTTTTCTTATCCCCAACCTAAGATAACTCCCCAGTAGAGTGGCATACAACCCAAACTTCTGAACTTTTTCCAAACAGGAATAAGTTTTTTTTCCCCCAAGAGTCCTGAACTTATTCTCCAGCAGGATAGCTACTCCCCAGCAGTATAGCTACTCCCCAGAGTTTTTACTCCCCAACAGAATAAAGATTCTCATTCTTGATTCCACAGTAAAGTTTCCAGAGTCTTCATCATTCCACAATGAAGTCTCCAAGTTTTCATTACTCCTCAACTGAATGGAGATTCTCATTCTTAGTTCCCCGCAGAAGCCATCAGGAGTCTTCCTTATTCTCCAACAGATCAAGGTCTTCCTTTGTTTGACCCTCAGTAGAGATTGTCATAGTTTTCCCTATTCCCCAGCCGAGTAAGGATTCCCTTTGTATAAACCCCGGCCATAGTCATCAAAGTTCTCGGGATTCCCCAAGCAGGTTTCTCAAGCAACACTTGGCATTATTCTCACAACAGAATGTTTATCATCCTCCAAGATTCGAAGGATCTCTATATCCCCAAGAAAGTCGTGAAGGATTCTCGCATCCCCACAGAAGTTGTCAGGAATTTTCCATCCCCAACAGTCACCAAGGATTTCTCATCCTCAGCAATCAAAGATTTTGAATCTCCAGCAGCGGTCAAGGATTTATCTTCCCCGGCAGCAGTCAAGGATTTCATTATCCCCGGCTATCAAGGATTTATTTTCCTCAGCAATACAGCAAATCAGCTTACATGCGCATACATTACATTCATATATCATAAACATTGATAAAACACATTTATTGCATCATACATTTCATGCAACATAACTTTGTGTTTCAGCTAACATTTTACCCTTTTCAGGATAAGATTAACAGCTATCTTTAACAAATATTCAAAGATTTCAGATACAGTACGGATACACTCCAGACACAGAAGTCATTTTGTTACTCATTCAGATCTCTTATTCAGATACAGTACGGATACACTCTAGAAATGGAAGTCATTCTATTACTCATTCAGTATTCAAAGTCAAGATACAGTACAAATACGCTCTAGACACGGATGTTATTCTGTCACTCATTCAGACTTCAACATTCAGATACAGACTAGATAAGCTCCAGACACGGAAGCCATTCTATTTCTCATTCAGATTCAACTATCAATTTCAAGTTCAGATACACTCTAGACACGAAAGTCATTCTGTCACTTATTCAGATCCCAGTTACAGTTCAGATACACTCCAGACACAGAAGTCATTCTGCTACTCATACAAATATCAACTTCAGATACAGTCCAGATATGCTCCATACACAGTTGTCATTTTGTCACTTATTCTGACTTTTTCCCCAGCCCAGAGATGCTCCAAACACGGACGCCTTTCTGTCGCTTATTCAGATTTCAGATTTAGATACAATACATATACACTCCAGACACGACAGTCATTCTGTTATTCTTTCAAATTCAAATACAGTTACAGCTCGGATACGCTCCAGACACGGACACCATTCCATTGCTCATACAGACCCAGTCTCCGGATACAGTTCAGATACGTTCCAGACACGGATACCATTCTGATACTAATTCTTTTGACTTACAACATGCAGTTCAACAAACATTCTTGATGGCGTCTACAAGCCCATCTCTAACAAGATTTTGTCACCTTTCCAAATGGCATCTTTAATCCCATTCCCTCAACTACAATTTGACGAGTGCAAATTTACGGGCACTCTAGTGTCCAATCATCTTTTACCTTCGAGTAACAAACGGAAAAACTCGCCAATCTAACTCTTCAGGTTCAAGAAGATTGAACAGGGGAAGTTGTTGTACCCAAAAATTTTCCCTCTCATTTTATCAAGATTTCCCCTCACAAGACTCTTTGGACTCAAGACCAGATTAGGGTTTGCTCGGCTCAAGACATCTCCTTGCACTGATAGTCTAAAATTAGGGTTTGAGTTTGCACAGGGATTTTTGGACTTTCAATGCCTCATGTGACATTCATAATTCATATTGGACTCCTAAGATTTCTCATACCAAGTTTCAAGCCTTGAATCACTTTTTTGCCCAATCAATTGGATAGTTGACCTAAAAATCAGTTGTATTGGGGAAAAAGTTAACTGTGGTCAATTTACAGTCAAACCTCATAATTTTTGATCCACATCAACATTATAGACTCATATTAACCATTTGATCAAGTTTAGACCACACCTCCCCAAGAAATTTGATCAGATCATCAAAAGGGCAAAATGGTCAAAATTAAGGTTTTTGACTGTAGAAGGGCAATTTCTGATTTTTTTTTTCACCTAGCCAATGGCAAATTGGGTTCAAGCATGGTTTCAAGGACTAAATGGAATCACCTTGACCTAATCACAAGGTTCAAAAGATCTAAAATGCATTGAATTGACAGATGAATTTTCCAGTCAACTTATCAAAAATCAATTGTACACTGAAAAGTCAAACTTTGACTTTTTGGTCAAAATCAAGTGCCAAGGGTCATTTTTCATCAAGATGTGTCAAAACATGAAACTTTTTCACCAAGAAACCTAATTTTTAAAATTAGGGTTTAAGTTTGAAAATTTTCATAACAAGGAAATTTTTCTAAGTTATGAAAATTTCTTATTTTTTCCCAACTTTTCCCAAAATTTTCACCATGATGAAATTGGATTCAAAGAAAACTTCCAACATAAAAGTTGTAGTCCTCCACAAAATATACAAATTTTATTCACAAAGTTTTCCCAAAATATGCTTGGATCTCAAGTTATGATTTTGTGAATAGGGGTCCATGAAACTTTTAACTTAGTGAAATATTGCCCTGGTTTAGGCAGATTTTTTACCTAACTTCATGGCAACTTTTCACCTAGTTCCAAGTGGAATCTCAAAATTAATTTCAAATATGGATTATAGATCATGTTACAAGATTTCAAAAATGTCCAAGAACTCTCCAAGATCATTTATGGTTAGGGAGAATCGAAGGAAAGAAAATGGACATTTCTCACTTTTGTCCATGGCATTTTTCACATTGCTACAACTTGCAAATTTGTACTAAGCATGCTTGTACTTGTTTTACAGGTCTTAAACCTTTCCACACTCCTTAATTTAATGCAAATACATTGGACAATGGCTTTTTTTTAGCTATGGAGCTTTGCATAATGAATTAATCCATTTATGGCATAAAGGTAACAATGCCATTTCCATAAAGCTTGCTTTTTTGCAACTTTGTATTCCTTGAGCATTGAACCTGATCTTTGGCCACAAACAAGATCCACAAAATTGAGGCAAAGTACACCAACTATGTTCAGACCTCAAGCTAGCCTGTACAGGCTTTGAGCTTTGTCAACTCACTTTTGCTTCAAAAGCAAGTAAGCTTGCAAAAAGTCCATAACTCTTCCGTCTGATAAGAACAAAGTTTGGTATCATTTCAAAGGGGCTCAGCATATTGTCTCAAGCCAGAAACACGATTTGCCAAGATCTCAAACACCCAAAAACACAAAGAACACTGTTTCTGCCCAAAACAAGGCCATCTCTGCAAATCACAAGCCACTTTCATATTCCCTCGTGCGTTTTGCTTGGAACCACTTCAAACACATTCCCTACATCACACCTAAATTATCCAAGCCATTGTTCAGTAACTGTGAGCTCATTTTCAAGCTTCACCATTTTCAATTTCTGAGTTTGCAGGTTGACTTCTACAAGGAGATTCAAGCCATTTCAAAGCAAGCTGAGCATTGGGAAAGGTTGAGGGAAGTTCAAGCAAGCTCACGAGTACTTCAGGCCTCACTCAAAGTTGCTACATGGTCATAACCAAACTCAACTGAACAAGGTAATTTTCAAAGTTCTATCTCCTTATTTAGGCATCCTTAGGCTTAGGTTTGTGAAGCAAAAATGTAGTCTTTAATGTGCTTGAGTTGTACATATGCATAGTTCTTATTTATATTAACTTAGCTAGGAGAATTTGGATGATGAACATGCTGAAAATTTTAGGTTAAAATTTAGGGCCATTAAAATTCTCTCTGTCCTTTGAGAGTTAGGTCACAAAATGGATATGGTTGGAATCGTGTTTGAAAATGCTATAACTTTCATGTTGTAAATTTTTGATTTCATGCAAGCAATAGAGAGAACAGGTTTGAATTGAATCAAGGCACGCGCGCGTGTTTAAATGACAGGGACGAAGTGGAGCTTGGGCCTGGGCCTGGCTTTTCTGGCTATTCACACCACTCTTTTGCTTTTTGCACCCCTTTGGCCCATTTTCTATATCTTTTTGTATAGTTTTCATTTCTTTTATATTTTCTGACTTTATTTATTTTTTCTAAACAAATAAAAATCTCAAAAATATTTTCATTATTTTTTGCATTTTATTTTATTATTTTTTGGGCATAAAAATAGTTTATTAATGATAATAGAACTTATTTTTCTAAATAAAACCTATAAATAATACAAAAATATTATATATTTTTATTTTATTATTTATACACTTAAATTAATATTTTCATACAATATTTAATTTTTTAACATTTTTGTATATATTATCATTATTTTTCTTAAACAAAAAATGAATAAATAAATAATATAAAGCATATTTTCTTTTAAACCAAAAATTAGGGTTTTCACCCTTTCAAAAAATAATCATTTTTATTTTCTTATTTTTAAGACTTGAATAAACTTCATTTTTACATATATAAAATAAATACAAAAACATTTGTGCATATTTACATTTTTATTGTACATTTAAATAATTGTTCATTTATTTATTGTATAAATTCAATTGGATTGTAATAGTAAATTAGGGTTTTAATTTGTTCAAATACCCCTTATTCAAACTTGTACCCCCTTCCCATAATAATGTTGTAATAGTCTAGATTTACTTTACGCATTTATTGCTTTTATATGCCATGATAGTAAACTAGGGTTTGTATGCAAAGACAAAGAAATCAAACAAATAGCATGACTTAATACAAGACAAAAATGCATGAAAAATGACAACACAATGCACACAAACATCTCTAGGGTTTCACCCACTTTGTTGCCTTAAAACATGGCCATGGTATGCATGCTAGGTATCTTGGCAAAATCAAACAAAACAAAAAGATCATAGTCTCTCGATGACGCTATCAAAATGTTGCCTAAAAACAAATGATCTTAGTCCCTAAAACTCGCTAAGGTACTTGGCACCATTGCTATCATGGTCATACGATGACTGACGCCCGTCCCGTTTAACATACAAAGATAGGGTTGTTTACCAAATACAATGGTAAAACAACAATGTCAAAGGGTTAAAAATGTACAAGAATGACTTTTGATTAGGTAGATGCTCCTAGTTACTTGATCAATTTGCAAACCATCCTTGCTATTTTCAAAAACACACACACACACAACTTCAAAACATTTCCAAACAAACTTTCAAACATTGAAATATTTTTCAAAAGACAAACATCTTTGTATACATTCTTACAAACAAGAATCATTACAAAGATTGTCAAAATGATGGCCTCTTTTCAAAATACTTTCAAAACCACACAAAGCACCATTTCAAACAATTGGAAAAGCAAATCAGGTGATCTAAATAAGTAACTAAGAGCCCATGGAAAACCATGGATGAAAAGGGTGCTAGCACCTTCCCTTTTCATAATCAACCCCTCGAACTCAAGAAAACATCTCAAAGGTCTTTCCTGTGCTTTTTGACCTTTCCTTTGGATAAAATAAAAAGTCGGTGGCGACTCTTGCTAAACCGAAACATTTGTGAACACAAACGCAAAACCTCAAGTCAGTTCTCCCACCGTATCACACCTGGCTATCATGTCATCAACGTAAACTTCGATCTCGTGGTGAATCATATCGTGGAACAAAGAGACCATGGCGCGCTGATAAGTTGTCCCAGCATTCTTCAACCCAAAAGGCATTACCTTGTAGCAGAAGTTGCCCCACTGTGTAACGAAGGTTGTCTTCTCCATGTCTTCAGGAGCCATCTAGATCTGGTTGTAGCCAGAGAAACCTTCCATGAAGGAGAAAATTTTATTTTGCACGGTGTTGTCGACCAGAACATCGATGTGAGGAAGTGGGAAGTCATCCTTGGGGCTTAACCGGTTTAGATCTATGTAATCAATACACAATCGTACCTTACCGTCCTTATTAGGTACCGGAACGACATTGGCAACCCACTGTGGATACGAAGTGACAACTAAGAATCCCGCATCGAACTGTTTCAGGGCGCATACGACGAATCTTCTGTTTAACTGGAGGACAGTCTTCTTTAGTCGGCAGGCAATGTACCACAATATCAATGTCCAAATCGGGCATGTCTTCATAGGACCAGGCGAAGATCTCAACGTACTCGTGCAGCATCTGTACCAACCTCTGTTTGACACTAAGCTCCAGATTTGCACCTATTTTAGACTTCTTCTCTGTCTTCCTCAGTACCCAAATTCACTATCTCAACCGGCTCTTCATGAGGCTGTATGGCCATTTCTTCCTGCTGTAATAGTCTAGCAAGTTCTCCAGACACCTCACAATCATCCTCACCTTCGTCCTCGGCTTGGTTGATCGAATTTTTGAAGTAATAACTGGCAATAGTAGAGCTGTTATCAATGGGATCCAGAGTGGATATGGATCTGCATTATGATATGTGAGTGTGTGTAAGAGAATAGCTGTTTTGATAAAGTAAAAAAACAGAAAAGAAAAACAGAGAGCGCAAAATTTGTATGCAAGAAACGTCCAATGCTTTATTAATGGTATATGAAATGACAAATAATATCCCTCACAAGCAAATACAAGGTATCTCGAGCAAGGCACTAGGCCGTAAAGTTTCAAATTGTTTATTACAAATCTTAAAACAAATAAGTCAATTACTGTGGAATAAAAGAAACATGTATAAAGTCCCTAGCCGTCCAGTTACTCGGTCCACCATTGGTTATTGTATATTTCCAGCTGTCGATGTTTGAGTCCTCCTTGCTATCTTCAATGGCGTTAATTCCCCGATTGCTGATGCATAGGGGAGGTCCTCCAGCCCGAGCGCGTCTAACAGCCCTTTGAGCCCCTGTAGTAAAGCCCAAACCAAATTTGTTAGTTTTGTGAGTGAAATCAAGGAGCTGACCCCAATTGGTACACCCACCTTCTTCAACCACAGCCCTGGCGTCTTTGAGAGAAGCCTTCTTCAAAGGAGGTTTGTTGCTAGTAGTTTCAGTTGATGCCAAGATCTGAGGGACCTCTTCGAAGTTCTGACAAGGAGTTTCTATGAATTCCCCGTCCATCTCTATGTAGCGGAAGGAATTGAGGTGGCTTACCATATACTCTTCTTCACCCGCATTGTGACAATCTTTCCTTTCACTGGATACTTCAACATTTGGTGGAGTGTGGAAGTAACTTCCCCAGCCTCATGGATCCAAGGACGACCCAGCAAACAAGAATATGACTGCTTGATATCCATCACATAGAAAGTGGACCCAAAAGTCTGAGAACTCACTTTAACAGGGATGTCCACTTCCCTGTGCACCATTCTCTTTAATCCGTCAAAAGCCCTCACCACAATGTTACTAGGCTTTAGAGTCAAACCCTCGCAATCCAACCGATCCAACGCCTTCTTTGGCAGAACATTCAGTGAAGACCCAGTATCTACCAGCACATGAGCCATAATGGTGCCCCTGCATTAAATCGAGACATGCAGAGCATCATTATGCTTCCTTCCTTTTGGTGTCAAATTCGCATCTGAAAAACCCATCCCATTATCAACAGTAAGGCTAGCCATACAATCTTTGAACTGATCAGCTGAAGTCTCTTGCGGCACATGCGCAGTTTTGAGGAATGCAATCAAAGCTTTCGCATGGGCCTCGGAGCACAACAACAGGGATAACATGGATATATTTGATGGGGTCTACCCCAGCTGCTCGACCACATTGTAGTCGCTCTTCTTAATGATTTTAAGTATTTCCTCCATTTCTTGCTTAGAGGCTTCCACAACAATTTTCTTAGGCGCCTCCGTCCGGGCAGGCTCACCTATAATTTCTTTGCCGCGGGTATCAGATGATTCGCCGACAAGAGTAATAATTGGAGTAAGAACAGGAAATGTAGTTGATGTACTAGCAGGAACAGCATATGGAATGCCAATAGGTTTGTTGACAGTCTTTAGGGAAATCTCGGGAGAGAATACCGTTCCACATAGGGTGATTTTTCTGGTTTCGACAGTGTTACCAATATCAGGATCAGCCTCTTCATCTTTCATATCTTGTTTGATGCCATGATAGTACACATCAGAACCATAATGCCATGGGACAACTTTGTCCGAGACATACGGGACAGGACCAGGAACAGTGATTATTAGTGAAGCAATTCTTGGAGCAGATGTAATCCTAACAGGTCTTCTCGAGGAAACCTTGGAAGGATTGGAAGAAATGGCTATGATGGCAATGTCTTCAGAGGGAACAACGGGAACCAAAGTTTTCTCAAACAAAATTTATTTGATGTCTATCAGGCGTTGAACACATAACTTCAGCAAACGGCAACCAGAAGGTAGAAACAAACACATGTTGCAATCTTCACCACAACCCGGAAATAAACCGGCCAACAGCAAATTTTTGTTGACAGTCATGAGAGGAGTAGAAACTTCATCAACAGAGGTAATGAACAAATCAGTGTCAACAATATTAACTCCATGACCGTGTTTAGGCATGGGAGCAGTTATGAGATTTGGCTTCTCCGGAGCATCAAACTCTATTTCCTTGGCTTCAATCAAGTCTTGTACTTTGTTCCTCAGAGCCCAGCAGTCATTTGTATCGTGGCCAGGACTCTTAGAATGATAGGCACACCGGGCATTTGGATTATATCGGGGAGATGCAGTATTTGGATTCTTGGGAGCCTCTTTCAAGGTTGCCAAGTTGGATCTCAACAGATGAGGTAGAACTTCAGCCAATGTCATGTTGATTCGGGTAAACTGCCATTGTGTTCTTTCCACCCTTTGTTGATTGTTGCATTGTGGAGCAATTGTAGGTCTAGGTATCATCACGGCACTTACTGTCTAACGATGTTCAGCCCTGTTTTAGCCCCTCGGGCTATAGATGGCACTGGCTTTCTTCTTACCAGCAAAAGGCTTCTTTACTGAACTTGAAGAGGCATCCTTCTGTATTTTGCCGCTTCGAATCCCAGCTTCTACTCTTTCTCCAGTTAGAATTAGCTCAGTGGAACCAGTTGACGAGCTGCCAATCAAATGATTGAAAAATGGACCAGATAGCGTCTGTGATCGGTGGATCTGGAACTGACTGTTTAACGCTGGTTCGCGAAATGTCGCGGAAGCAAGAGTCGCCACCGTCTTTTATTTTCTCCAAATGGAAAGGACAAAAGCACAGAAAAATTCCTTAAAGAGATTGCTCTCGGTTCGGGAGGTAGGTTATAGAAAGGGAAGGTGTTAGCACCCTTTCTATCCATGGTTATCCATGGGCTCTTAGATACTTGCTCATTGTGTTTTCAAAATTATTTGTTTGCTTTTCAGTTGTGGGTTTAAAAAGTTTCTTTGAAAAAATTTCAGTTCGACTCGTACGTCAGAGTGTTTGAAAAGTTTGCTTTGAAAGCTTTTGAAAAGTGTCGGTGTGAAAAGATTTTGATTTGTTTGAGATTAGAGCAATTATCCTTGAGAACCTACCTACCCTAAGGAATTCGTCTGTGTAGATGTCCTTTAAAGTAGTGCCATCCCACCATTGAGAGGTAGGTAGCACCACCGTTGGAGGTGTTCGGGTCAATTTGGGTTTGTAGGGACATGGTGATCACCAGAGCAATGGGAAGACACCTTAGAAGCTACCCTCATGCCAGGTTCCTGGATCATGAGGACTTGCTAAGACGTCCTCTACTCGACGACCACCTTTCGAAAGGCAACAGTGAGGCGTACCCTAGGGGTGGTGTGTGAATTTGTGTGTCGTTTTCAGATATTTTTGTTTTATTCATGTCATGGGTGATCTATGCGTTTGTTTTTATTTAGACATTCATTCTTGCATGCAATTATTAACAGTTAAAAAAGTTGCGGAAATTAAAGTTCCTAAACTATTACAAAGGCGCGGGTCCACATCGCCAAATTAAAATCCAGGACCCGATTTGACAAAAAATAAAGAACTAAAGTGCGAGAAATATAAAATGTCCGAGTTACATGGCTTTGGGAGAATTACATAAATATTTAAAAGAAGGAATAAAGATGCGCGAATTGAATTGAAATTGAAAGCGAGGGCGTTGGACCCTTTTTAATGAAATTAAATTATATTGAGCAAATTAATTAAATTAAAATAAAAAAAGAAGATTTTTGAGTTTTTTTGGTATTTATGGAATTTCAATGAGAAGATTATGGAATTTAAAACCTAGTTCTAGTTATTTTTAATTTATTAAGAAAAAGCATTAAAATTTAATCTAAAATTAACCTAATTAATTAATACAATTTTATTTACAAAAAATAAGTAATTAATAATTAATTATTATAATGGTAAAAGAAAAGAAAAAGATAAAAAGTGATTAAAACCCTAATTCTATAATTTTTAAGTTTATGAAAAAAAAATGCCAAAATTAATCCTAAAATTAAAGAACTAAATTAATTAACAAGATTTATTTACAAAAAAAGTTTAAATGAAATATATTTATATTTTTGCCTTTTCCGATTTTTTATGTTTTATGTGAAATTAATTTTTATTGAAGAAATAATTGAATTAAAACAAATAATAAAGAAAAATAGAATAAAGAAAAGAGAAAGAAATACAATACAAGGGGGGGTTCTGCCCCAAACAGGAGGTGTTGTCCAGCAATTCTGGCCTATCTTTGGAGATGAATTGGAGTGGTTTGACCATTTGTGTTCTGGCTGTTGGCCATTTGTGTTCTGGCCTCAACGTTCCTTAACCTTCTGAGGATGTCTGTCTCGCCATGTATTGGGGTCATGTGTAAAATGTTCTGTTTTGGCCATTTGGCTTTTGGCTTTTGGCCTTTTGGCTTTTGGCCATTTGGCTTTTGGCTTTTGGCCTCAACGTCCCTTAATGAACCTGCATGGGATCCTGTCTAAATCTGCAGTGTTGAATCTCATGAAAACATTAAATAAAATCATAAAATGCAAATAAAGCCAATATATGAAGAAATTTAATGTTTAGGCACAATATGACATGTATGAATGATTATACCCTTTTGATCATGGAGATCAAATCAATCTTACCCTTACTGGAAAATCAGTGGCCTGAATGCTTTTATGCCTTACTGTAAAATTAAGATCATGGAGATCAAGCCAGCCTAACCCTTACTGAAGAAGTAGTGAAGTGTTGGTTTGTAACTGTGATGGCTTGTTTGTAGTGAGAGAGGGATTTGTAATAAGGATTTCAAGGTTTTAGGGTTCTTGAAAGAGTTTGATATTCTAACAGTGTTGTGGCAAAGTTTTTTCTCTCTTTTTCTCCTCTTTTTTCCTCTCTGGTTTGTGTGACAAGAAGGTGATTATATAGTGGAAATTAGGGTAAAGAAAATGGGCTTTGAATGTGCAATTGGGCCTCCAATATTCACTTGAATTCGTCACTTTCCAGGCTAAATCGCAGGGACTTAAGTGCATTTTTTGAAGTTGAAATGTGAAAACAAAATGTAGCCGACATCGAGAACTAACTCCTGTCCGAAAATCGACTCAATCGGATAAACGGTGAATTAGTTATGAATTTTTGAAGTTTCAGCTCAGACAAACTTATTTTGGGCTTCAGTGTCGACTCTGACACGTTCTTCAATAAAAAACTGGTATTGATCGGTGCATAATTTGGTCTCGACTTTTGAAGCAAAGTTGTAGATCTATGAGTCAGTGACCTTGTGTAAAAATATGAGTCCAATCCGATAAAAATTGACCGAGTTATGAATTTTCGAAGTTTCGGCCCAGCTGAAATAATATTCAGCATTCAGGATTTTCAGCGTGTCACGCACTCTGAGCAAAAAACGAAGGCCTTTTGAATACCGTTTGAACTCAATACCTTCTGTGAAAATGTAGCCAACTCAATTTGTGAAATTTTGGCGCCGGAACCAGCTCGATACGATGAAAATCGACCAAGTTATGATTTTCTGAACATGACGCAAATAAACTTCTGTCACAAATTTTCTGCATGAAAATATTTGATAAATCCATATTTTTGAAGACCTTCTGATCGAAATTGGCTTCCAGCCGTGAGAGATGAAAACATAGATAATGTCAAGTCGGAATTTTGGCCACCGGAACGGGTTCAAAACGAGTCACGATCTTCAAGTTATGAATTTTTTAGCGCGTAAAAACTGCACTTTCAGCACACTTTTTCACTATATTTCTTCAAGAAAACTCACACATTCGGATACCTTCTTTAAAGAATTGACTCTTGAGCCGAACCTGAATTTGAGAATACGTTATCAGAGATATCTTGGCGAAAGAATACCTGAATATGACGCGCCAGGTTGGACTTGTGAATTTTTCTTGAAATGTTTTTTTTTGAGAAATATGAGAGGGCAAATTTTGGGGTACAACAGCGTCCCCAGAAACATATCAACCAGCTCCCTATTAGACAACGGGGGTTGAACTCTCCCAGCCAAGTCTCTCCATTTTTGTGCATAGTCCTTAAAGCCTTCACTTGCACCCATGGACATACTCTAAAGTTGAGTACGAGTAGGAGCAAGGTCGGTGTTGTATTGATACTGCTTGTAGAAAGCAGTAGCCAGATCTTCCCAATTTCGGACATTGCCTCCCTCCAACTGGTAGAACCATTTAAGCTGAGTCCCTGACAGTCTGTCTTGAAAGAAATGGACCCACAAATTTCTATCAGCGGTGTGGGGCTAAATTTTCCTGACGTAGGAACAAAGATGGAGCTTTGGGCAGGGCGCCTCATCATACTTAGCAAAAACTGGAGCTTTGAACATATGCGGGATGACCACCCCCAACACCAGTCCCAATTCTTCGAAATCCAGTCCAGGTATCCTCTGAACTTCTATGGCACTCAGGTGGTCTTCCAAATGTTTGTATCTATGCTCAACGGGAGGATATTTCTCATCATTGTAATCGATATCATTGTCAGAAACTTTAGGACTAGGGTCCTTCTCTTCTTCCTGATTCTCCCCTTCCTTAGATGAAGAGGTCAGATCGACTTGTCGCTTCAACCGCTCTCCAAACCTATTGCCCATAATCAGAATACCGGTAACCTTCTTCTTTTTCTTTTTCTGTTTCAGGATAAGGGCTTTCAGATCCTCCTTCCCTTTTTCCAGACTTATGAACATTTGTTAGAACTGGGCGTTCTGTGCCTGGAGGTCCTTGATGTTTTGCTCGGAAGACATTTCATGCTGAAATAAACAGCGAAAAAGATGAGAAACCTGTAATGGTACCTGTACATGCAATGTTATGAATGGGATGCGCATGCAATGATTTCAAAGACTTCCGGAAATTTAAATTTGCAAACCAAAATAAACAAAGATTTTATTAGCTGAATTTGAAGTTCAAATGCCTTTTAGGCATTACAATTAAAAAAAGAAATCTAAAACTAGAAAAGAAATCAAAATTCCCATGGATGCTTCCTCTTCGTGCCGAGATAGTCATTGAGTCCTCTTTCTTCATGCAGTTGCTTTGTGAGCTCTAAAACCTTCGTCTCCTGGGCATGGAACTGATCCCTGTAAGTATCTCACTCCTCCATCAACTGAATCCAAGACCTCTGTAATTCCCCAAGATCAGTGGGCATGTAAGGATAGAGAACCGTGTAAGGAATACCCTCTTCTGTAGTGGGTTCTACAATCACTGGTAAAACAGCCACATAGGGCATCATAAGCTTCTAGGCATGAGCTCGTACCCGTTGGAGGTAAGGTTCCATAGGAATGGAAGTTTTTGGCCCAAAGCCTTGGCTCCATATCTGTTTACCATGCCCCAAGCTCGTATGAACCTCCGGCGATACTCGTGAGCGTCATCCTCATAGTTGAATACAATGCCCTCGATAAGTAACTCATGGGGACCATCCCTTCGAGCGTAACCAAATTTTCGCAGAGCTAAACAAGGATTATAGGTTATACCCCCTCTAATACCAAGTAATGGGACATTAGGGTACTCCTCGCAGCAGTTAATAATAGCAATGTTTTCCATAGCTCGAGAACACCAAAGAATATCCATGTGAGCGAGTGACATTATCCTTTGTGACCAACCCAAACCTTCTTCATTCTTCAGTGTGGACTTAGGGAGGTGAGAAATAAACCACCTCGACAGCAATGGCACGCAACACATAAGAACCCCTCTTCTCTTCATGGTGCGAGTATGGAGAGTGTGCAGAATATCTCCGAGAAATGTAGGCATAGGGTTGCGAGAGAGGAAGATCTTGATAGCATTCACATCTATGAATGAGTTTGGATTGGGGAATAGGACTAACCCATAAATTAGAAGATCCAAGACCTCCTCAAAAGTCTGAAAATCCATATCATTCCAAAACAGTTGGGCCTTGTCTATCAAAAACTTAGCTAGAAAACCCTTGACTCCGCTTCTTATTTCCCAATTGGATACCACGTCGGCCTGTTTCAGATGCAAAGCTGAGGCAATGACTTCTGGCTTAGGAACTTCTTCTAGACCTGTGAAGGGTAACTGTTCAAGAATGGGTATATCCAACAGCTGAGAGAATTCTTCCAAGGTAGGCACCAACTGATAGTCTGGAAAGGTGAAGCAATGGTGCTTGGGATCAAAGAACTGAAAGAGTACACTCATCATCTTTTCATCTAGGTTTGAAGTAACCAGTTTGAGAAGTCGACCATGTCTCTTAGTGAACGCAGAAGTTTCAGAAGCCCTTGATGCTAGCTCTTTGAGTTGGGAAGGTATCTTCACAAAGCTGATTCAAATAGTGTTTCTACGAACGGAAGCCATGATCTGCAAAATAGAACAAAGATAAATTCCCTTGGTCTTTGAAATGGTTAGTGCAATAAGAATGGATGCTATGTTATGGTGCATGATGTCATGATAAACTACAGGTATAGCAACACAAGTATAGCAAACACAATCAAATCACACAAAGTCCTTAGGTTTAAGGCTTGCATGAGGTTAAAGGTAGTACCCCCTTGAAGTTTAGTTGGTTTCAAACCTGTCTTAAAAATTAACCGGGTTCTAAGGGATCTCAATATCAGTGACCATCCTTTATCGGGCATTGTCTCAGCTCAAGCAATCTTTTCTTGGGGCCGAAATATCCCGAAAGTCTGGTCTCAATGAGTGTAGCATCGAGTATTAACCAATCCTCAGCTCTAAACTGAGGCCAGCTATCTCACTACTTTCTAATGGCCATGTTTGTTCAACTAAGGTTCTAAGGTCTGTTAGTGCTTCACGACACCATGTGGCGGCCCCGCATTCTCCTCGTTTCCCCATGAAGGATATCGGTACCAACCAAAGTGCCACTCCAACACAGCCATCGCTTAAACCATATCGGTCTACTCCGTACAGTCTCCACAATCTATTGTTGTTTACCTAATGAGTGCCCCTGGATCCGGGTGTAGGATCTATAGTAACCCCAAACAAACCCTCAAAAGTAAAGGAACCAAGATAATCAAGAGAAGCAATGTAATGGCCTAGATCCTAAGGTATACCCCACTTATTTTATTCCCCAGCAGAGTCGCCAGTTCTGGTGATACGGGGGCAGAACTGACTATTTAATACTGGTTTGCGTTTTGCATTTTTTGTTCGCAAAATGTCGCGGTAAGCAAGAGTCGCCACTGACTTTTATTTCATCCAATCATGGAAAAGGTAAAAGAACATAAAAAACCTTTTTTCGAGATATTCTGAGTACGGGGGTAGATTATAAAAATGGAAGGTGTTAGCATCCTTTCTATCCGTAGTTATCTATGGGCTCTTAGGTACTTGCTCATTTTTCAAATTGCTTGTGTGTGTTTGTCTTGAAAATGTTTTACTTCGTGATAACCCTTGTATCATTCCTCAAGGATGTGACGAAGTTTGTTTTGAAAATTGTTTTGAAAAGTGTTTGCGTAAAAAGTTTTTATTGTTTGAGCAAGTACTTAGGAACTAATCTACCTACTCGGAAAAAAAGGTTGTTCGTTCTCGTTTCCTTTAGACAGCGCTATCCTACTATTAAGGAGTAGGTAGCCCCGTTGTTGGAGTTGTAAGGGACATTCGAAAGGGACAAGTAAAATCGCTAAAGCAATAGTTAGAAAACTTTAGTAGTAACCCTAGAGTCTTAAGATCTTTTCGAGGCAACATTTCTGAGGCAACATTCGAATGGGACATTTTGATCTTTTAGACTGGAGGGCAACCACTAAAATCTACTATGCTTAATGATTATTTACCGAAGGCAACCGAAGTGGGGTAAACCCTAGGAGTGAATATGTGCATGTGAATTGTTTCAGTTATATAGTCTTTGCAGATTAGGTGATCTACTGTTTAAATTTCCACATATTCTTGTCATACAATCCTATTAGCATACATATAGACAGTTAAATATTTGCCAGAATTTAAAGTGAAAAAGTAAATCTACGCTATTACAAGGCTTTGACAGTTACATAATCATCTCGACTGAAAATAAAAATGCAGAAGCTTAAAACCCTAGTTACTATTACAAACCCGAAGCAGTTACAATAATAGAAAAAAAGAATTAAAATGCGCGCGGCAAATTAAATGCGAGAATAATTAGAAACCCTAAAAATCTAATTAAGAAAATATTTAGGTTATTTTTTAGAAAGAAAATTAATTAGGTTATGTACAATTAAAACCCTAATTCTAATCATTTTTTAATTATAAAAAGAAATTGAAATTAACCTAATTTAAAATAAATTAAATAATTCAAGAAAATAAAATATTTTGTAACAGAGATTTTATGTGTTTTTGTGGTTTTTATTAAAGAAAAAAAAACAATTTAATTACAAAACTTAACCTAATTTCTATTTAATTTTAATTAAAACAAATAATCAAATAAACTAACTAACCTAATTTATTTTCAAAAATATTAATTTGAATAAATAATATTTAATTCTGTATTTTTTGTGATTTTTTGGTTTTATAAAAAATAATAATTTTGTGTTAATTAATTAAAACAAATAAAGAAGTTAATTAAAGAAATTAAAAAGAAAATAAAAGAAAAGACAAACTGGGCCTGCATGATGAGTAAATGGAGGGTGCAAATCTGAATTTCCCAAGCCCAAAAGTCCTTCAAGCCCAGACAGCGTTTGATTTCTTATAGCGTTGACTTGAGGGTGTATCATGGTCCCTCATTGCCTGTGTGTTGGATCTGATGCTATGCTGGAAGTGGCTGGATGTTGGTGGAGTATGGTGGACACCAGGATGAGAGATACGCTGGATCTGTTGAGAGAAAATAAAATAAAGGGAACGCTGGGACCTGGGATCAAACCCAGGTCCTTATGCTTAATTCCAATGCCTCGTTTCCAGTTGCGCTATGCGTTTTAATTTTTAGTATAATGAAAACAAAATATAATATAAAGAAAACAAATAACTGAATCCCACGCGCGCGAATTTTCAAATGCTCCAATGGCTGGCTGACACATATCTTCTTCTTCCTGGAACCGTCGTGTTAGGTATATAACCTATACCTACGGACAAACTTCCATGGCTAAAAACCTGTGCAATTCAAACATTCACAAAACGCAATATAAATGGAATTGAAGACCAGGGTTCAACCGGTCATGATGTCACGGTCATCCCAATATCCAGCTTGTGATCTAATTTTGCCTGTGGCCAAAAACCCCCAAAATGCATATGGAAATCCTAACAATGGCAAGTACAGATATAGGCTTCAAAAATGCAATTAAACTATTCAGTTAGCTTGCAAACATGATAAGAATCACAAATATGTCAATCAAACATGCTAACAATGCAGGAATTGATGTGATTGTTTTCAAAAAATAAGGCAAACCGTGGGAGTAATCTTGTGCGTTTCTGGGCGAGATAAAACTTACAAGTGATCCAGTTGGCTTCAGGGATGCTCCAGGATACGATTGCTGGCTTTGAATTGCTCTGAAAGGCCTTATGGAGTGAAAATCGAGTCACACTTTTTGTCCACTTTTTTGAGTTTGTTCTTTCTCTTCTATGACTGCAAAACCCTGTCTCATGCTTTGTTCTTGTCCAATATATATCTAGGAATGAATTAGGGTTGTAAAATTGGATTGAATCTTTGCAATTATGAGAGATTTGAGTTGATTTTCATGCTACATGTAAACTTGCTATTTTGAGCCAAATCATCCCTTTTTGTACCAATTATGCTTGATTCGTTTTGGCCTTGATAACTCAGCATATTTTGATTGCCAACCTGTCCAAAAACCAAATCAAATCATATATTTGCTATTATTCATCAATTATTTGATTTAATTCAATTTTTAATTAATAAAAAATAAAATAAATTTTAAAATGAAGCAAATAATGCGTGGGTGAATAATTGGGTCGTGGATAATATTATAAGTGAGGTTCAATAATAAAAAGTTAGGCCCATTTGGCAAAAAAATGCAATTTTGTGCCCATTTGACTTTTGGCAATTTTGCAAAAAAGGTCAACTTTGACAAGGCATATCTCATCCAATTTTAACCCTAGATAGGTGTTCTTTGAATTTTTAGAAATATTAGGATGTCCCCTAAGCAACCCTTTTGGTCTCATCTCAATTGAGTCTTCCATGTTCATGTAAGAAGCTTTGACCCAAAAGGTGTTTTTGTTGACTTTTCAAAAGGACCCATAATGTAGAAATTCATATCTTTTTGTGGGTACATATTTTGAACTTGTGGTCTGAAGATGAATTGTAGGGAATTTCATCCTCTTAGAAATTAGCTTTGAATGGAAAATTTCTGATAAAGCATGTGGAAGTTATGCTTGGTCAAAGTTTGGTTGACTTTCCCTGAGAAACCCTAATTTAGCAACTTTTGGGTTTTGATGAATTTGGAGCATTCCTTGAGGAATCATGATCAACCCTTGATCAAATGATGAAATTCACTTCAAAATGTTAATGTTGACCAAAAATCTTGAAGTTTGACTATATGTGGGCCACATTTGACTTTTGACCTAATACAAACGATTCTCAAGCATCTGAGCAGTTGACTGAGCAAACTTCTTGTGCAGTGATTGAAATTTGACATGGAGGGTCTTGAGAACATATTAGGACCATGGATATCATATGAGGTCCTTGGAGTTCACCTATCTTAATGAAAGTGGAATCCCTAATTTGAGACACACTGCCTTAGGAGAGAGTTTGTCTGGTCAACTCTTGGGCAAACTTGAGCAAATTGAAGATCTCAATGGGAATGTATTGAGTAAAATGAGAGGGAAAATTTTGGGGTACAACAGCTGCCCCTGGGGATACCCCAAAATATATCATACACCCGGATCTGGGGATACCTTAGGTAACAAACAATAGATCATGGAAACTATACAACGTAGACCGATATGGTTGAAATGATGGCTACGTTAGTGTGACACTTTGGTTTGTACTGGTGTCCCTTGAGTCAGTCAAGGATAACACTAGGCTATTGTGTGGTTTCATAAGCACTAACTGAGTTTTAGAACCTTAATTGACCAACTTAACCATTAGAAGGTAGTGAGATGGTCGGCTTTGGTGCAATTCAAAGTTGGTTGATACTCGATGCTACACTCATTGAGATTCAACTCCCAGGATATTTTGGTGGCAAGTCAGATGCTCTACTAAAATAAAACCTGCGATAAAGATTGGTGATATGATACTCCTAGAATTCGGTTACTATTCTTAGGACAGGTTGAGCCAACTGAATTTCAAGAGGGTACTTGCCTACGAACCTTATGCAAGCCTTTAAACCCAAGTCTATTGTATGCTTTGTTTGTGTTTGCTATTTATTAAAACATGAAATCATGACATCATAACATCATATCATAGCATTTTTACTGGCCATTTCAAGAATCTCAAGGACCAGTGATGCAGGTTTATCATGAACCAGACGTCTAAAAAGGGGAAAGAGGATTTATTTTACTCTAACCAGATGTCGTCAAAGATCGAAGTGCATTCTTTTGAGTTAAAGGATAGGACCCACTTGAAATGGTGATCTTGATTCTTATAGAAGGACATTCAAAGATGCAAAGTTCTTCAGTCAAAGCTGCAGTCAGACACAACTTCTAACATTTCATTTTTTATATCCCGTGAGATCCCTGAAAACATTGCATATGCATTCTGTGATCGGTGGATCTGGAACTGACTGTTTAACGCTGGTTCGCGAAATGTCGTGGAAGCAAGAGTCGCCACCGTCTTTTATTTTCTCCAACATGGACAGGACAAAAGCACAGCAAAATTCCTTATGAGAATAGTTCTCGGTTCGGGAGGTAGATTTATATAAAGGGAAGGTGTTAGCACCCTTTCTATCCATGGTTATCCATGGGCTCTTAGATACTTGCTCATTTGTGTTTTCAAAAGTGTTTGCTTTTCAATTGTGAGTGAGTTTGAAAAAGTTTCGTCAAAGTTTTCTGAATAACTCTTGTATCAGTCCTCAAGAGTGTTTGAAAAATTATTTTTGAAAGCTTTTTGAAAGTGTCGGTGTGAAAAGAGTTTTGATTTGTTTTTAAGAGCAAGTATCTATGAGTCATCTACCTACCCTAAGGAATTAGGCTGTGTAAATGTCCTTAAGGTAGTGTTATCCCACCATTGAGAGGTAGGTAGCACCACCATTGGAGGTGTTCGGGTCAATTCGTTTGTTAGGGACAGTGTGGTCACTAGAGCAACAGTAGGACACCTTAGAAGCTACCCTTATGCCATGGGTCATGGACATAAGGACTTACTAAAACGTCCTATACTCGACGACCACGTTTCGAGGGCAAGGCAATAGTGAGGCGTACCCTAAGAGTGGTGTGTGAATTCGTGTGTTATTTTCAGTTTAACCATTATCTTTGATCATGCATTATGGTGAGCTACGGGTTGATTTTATTTGGGCCATACATTCTTTCATGCAAAGTTTGGAATTTAAAAGCGCGGAAATTAAAGTGCGGAAAGTAAATCCTACGTTATTACAAGGCGCGGGTCTATACATCGCCAAATTAACAAAGACCCGTTTTAATAAAAAATGCGGAAAGAAAATAAATTCCTAATTACTATTACAAGGCTTGAGCAATTACATAATATTCACAAGAAAATAAATAAGAATAAATGCGCGAAAAGAAATTAGAATCGAATGTTCGAGGGCGTTGGACCCTTTTGAAATTAAATTAAATTAAAAAGCTAATTAATTATTTAATTAAGAAAAGAAATTGTTTTTTATGTTTTTTATATTTAATGAAAATAAAGAAAATTAATTAAAATTAGAAGTTAAATAAAACCCTAGTTCTAAGTTGTTTTTAATTATTTATGAAAGATATTCAAAGTTTAACCTAATTTACCCCAATTAATTAATTACATGTTTATTTACAAAATTAATTAATAATTAATAGTAATAATAATGATGAGAAAATTATTTATTAAAAAGATAAAAAGGTGAGAATGTTAAAAAACCCTAATTTCTACATATTTTAATTTATTAAGAAAAACATTAAAATTGAAACCTAAATTAATCTAAATTAATTATTAAAGTTTATTTACAAAAATAATGGTGAAATTAATATTAATAACAATAAAACATTTTTTTGATTTTTCTGTATTTTGTATTATGAAAATTAATTTTGTGAATTAAATAAAACAATTAAAAACAAATAAAAGAATAAAAAAGGAAAACCAAATAAGAATAAAAATGTGCAAACCCTGGGGGTGTCTGGCCCTTTTGGAGGTGTATTGGAAGCAGTTTGGCCCATTGGATCAAAGGCCTGCTTGACTTTCTGGCACGTGCATGTGGAATGGTTGACTGAGGTACATGGTGAGCCTCTTTTGTGGCCTTCAGATTGAAGCTTCTGGGCGCGTGGCAAGCTAGGAGGTGGGGTTGTATGATGAACCCTGGGAGAGGCGCTGCACATGAACGTCTTAAGACAAAAATATTAAACGTTTGGGGGGGGACCTGGGAATCGAACCCAGGTCCCAGTACCTGCATGACAACTCAACTGCCAACTGAACCAACGCGCGTGTTTGTTAATATTATAGAACATGAATAATATATATAAAAAAACAACGTTATCCTGAGACAATCAAAAAACGCGCTAATATTCAAATCCTCCAATCATGCTCAGACACGCCATCTTCGTCTTCCTTTTGTACCTGTAACATAATTAAATAGCAGGGGTTTTAAACCCCCACTAACTGCAATGCATAAAAATAGCGATTAGCATATGAGTAAACATAAAAAGGGCGCGAGGTGTGGATTTGCTTCGTTTGGATGTCACGAATCCATTGGTATAGGTTTTAAGGCCTAATTTTTCCATATGTATAAACCCCCAATTTAAAGTTCCTGAAACCCTAAAATACATTAATGGTGGATCACGATACAGGCATTGTTAGTTCAATCAAAGGGCACCATTAGCTTCAGAACATTCATATTAGTATAAATCAATAGTTAAAAATCACGAATGATGCATGGAAATTGAAACACGATTATGGAAAATTTCAAGAAAAGTATGATGTCGTTCTACCAATTCTGGAGGTCTGGAGACTTGGTTTTGATTGCAAATGCTTCCTAGGTCGTCCAGCAATGTATTGGAATAGCTTTTAGGCTTTCAAATGTGCAGTAGCTAGGTTTTCAGTTTTCAAAAGTTTAATGAAAATTTTCAATTTTGTGGGCAGCCTGTATGCAATATTTCGTGTCCAATGCATTAGGTTTAGGTTATGCCTATGTAAGTGAATGAATTGGGTTAGAAAGACCAAGCCCAAAGTCCTTAAATCAATGTTTTGAATATTTGATTTTCCATATCTTTTTTCAATCTTTTTCATGCCAATCATGCCAAATTTGGAATATTTTGCTCCCTTGAGAAGGTGCACGAAATATTCATCTCATAATGGAAGGATTTGCTGCACAAAAAGGATTTAAAACCATTATTTAGTATTTTTCTCATAATTAGGTTTAATTAAATGAATTAATAAGATTAAAAATTCAATTAATTAATTAAAAATAAGAAAATAACTCCCTTTTAGCTTAATGGGTCGTGCATAGCCTTTGGGTAATGATTCATGGAAGAAATTGAGGCCCATTAGCATTTTTGAAGCCTTTTGTGCAAAGTTGACTTTTCAAAATCCCAAAAATTTCCCAACTTCTACAAGGCATATCTTGCTCAATTTTTAAGCTTTGATCATGTTCTTGGACATTTTGGAAAGTTCTTGAAGTCCTCTAACCAATTCCTTTGGTCCCATGTCATTTTGATTTACCAATCTCAAGTTATGATCTTTTACTTAAAGTGCCTTTTTGTTGACTTTTGAAAATGACCCATAATGTTGAAATTGATAACTTTTTGTGAGAGCATTTCTTGGACTTGAAGTGTGAATATGAGTTGTAGGAAATTTCATTCTATTCAAAATGAGCTTTGGATGGAATTTTTCTGATAAACCATGTAGAAGTTATGCCCTGGTCAATTTGCAGTTGACTTTTTCAACTGTCCAAAAATAGAAACTTTTGCATCTTGAGACTTTTTGAGCCATGCTTTGAGAATCATGATCAAGAATTGATCAAATGATGTTTGTGGCTTCAAAATAAGATGTTGACCAAAAATTTTGACTTTTGACTATCAAATGACCATTTTGCCCCTGCAGTTGACTGTGAAGCAATTAGGGTTTTTGACTGTGCAATTTGATGTTGTGAGTCTTGAAACTTGGCATATGGATGCTTGACAATGTTTATAGGCATGTGGGACTTGATTGGACCCTTGAAAGCTTCAATTTATTTGCCAGAACCAAAACCCTAATTTTGACTGTGTTAGGAGGCAATTGGACTGTGCAACCCTTGGGAGATTTTGAACCATGATCTTGGAAAATCTTTGAAGAATATGGGAGGGCAAATTTTGGGGTACAAAAGTTGCCCCTGTTCAATCTTCTTAGACCTGAGGATGCAGATTGGCGTGCGTGCCTTTCGTAATCCGAAGGTGGAAGATGATTGAACACTAAAGTGCCCAGAAATTTGCACTCACATAGTGAAGTATCAGCAATGTGATGACGGGAATGGGCTTACAGATGCCATTTGGAGAGATGATGGATAGGAGGATGGGCTTATAGATGCCATCTGGAGGTGTCGATCGCGTAAGAGATTCCTTAGCGAGAACTTGTGTACCTGAAAAAAGAAGGATACTTACCCGGCCTGTTACAGGTATTGATCCTCAAACTCTTTATGTAGATGTGCCCTGGCTGGGTACAGGAATCGAATCTTTTAAACTCTTCAAACGTGCCCTGGCGAGATACAGGAATCGAGTCTGGTAATGTTAGCCGTCAACAGATACACCCTGGCAAGATACATGAATCGGATCTTCGAACTCTTCAGACGTGCCCTGGCAGGATACAGGAATCGAGTCTAGTAATGTTAGTCGTCAACAGATACACCCTGGCAAGATACAGGAATCGGATCTTCGAACTCTTCATACGTGCCCTGGCAAGATACAGGAATCGAGTCTGGTAATGTTGGTCGTCAACAGATACACCCTGGCGAGATACAGGAATCCGATCTTCGAACCCTTCAGACGTGCCCTGGCAAGATACAGGAATCGAGTCTGGTAATGTTGGTCGTCAACAGATACACCCTGGCGAGATACAGGAATCGGATCTTCGAACCCTTCAGACGTGCCCTGGCAAGATACAGGAATCGAGTCTGGTAATGTTGGTCGTCAACAGATACACCCTGGCGAGATACAGGAATCGGATCTTTGAACCCTTCAGACGTGCCCTGGCGAGATACAGGAATCGAGTCTGGTAATGTTGGTCGTCAACAGATACACCCTGGCGAGATACAGGAATCGGATCTTCGAACCCTTCAGACGTGCCCTGGCGAGATACAGGAATCGAGTCTGGTAATTAGTCGTCAACAGATACACCCTGGCAAGATACAGGAATCGGATCCTCAAACTCTTCAGATGCACCCTGGCAAGATACAGGAATCGGGTCTGGTAATGTTAGTCGTCAACAGATACACCCTGGCAAGATACAGGAATCGGATCCTCAAACTCTTCAGACGCACCCTGGCAAGATACAGGAATCGGGTCTGGAATTACGACTATTGATAGTAATCATCTTTGTATTAACCTTTGTCCTGAAAAGACAAAACGTTAGTTGTATGCGATGTCATGATGTATGACATGCGCGATGAGATTATATGTTCATGATGCGTATATGCATGCTATAATGTATGGAAATGCGATGTTTATGAATGTATGTTTTTGTCTAGGAAAATATATCCTTGACGGGTGTCGGGAAGTTAAATCCTTGGCTGATGTGGGATAGAGCTACGTTGTTTCCGCTGGGGATGATGGTTGCAAGAATACCGGTAGGAGAAGATGACTCCGTTGGGGAATAAACTTGGCGAATAGATTACTCTGAGGGGGAACATTACTCTAGCGGTCTTGCTGGGGAACAATACTCTGTGGGAAGAGAGATACTTTGTTGAGATGTTTGATGATAATTCCGCTGGGGATACCGTTGATATGTTATGTTGAAGAAATTAATAGACTCCGCTGAGGATAGGAAGACTTCACCGAGGACGATCTTTCCGTGGCAATTAGCTGAGGATAACCCAGTTATATCCTGGTGAGGAAATAACCTTTGAATAAAGTCCGGGGGACGCGTTCGTGCTCTGCGAGGGTAAGCTTCCAGAATCTACTGGGGATAAGCATCCTGCTGGGGAGATGATTCAGCTTTCCTGGGGAAACTTTTGGACTGGACTCTCCTGGGGGAAGTTTTTGAGATTGCACTGGGGAAGTGGCTCCGCTGGATGTTTGGTAAACCGTCGGGGAACAATCTCAGATCAAGACTGTCGGGGATGCTTGTTAAGAATGTTCGTATATTGCGCTGGGGAATGTTGAGATCTGCTGGAGGATACCCAACTTCCTTAAGGCTGACAGGATAACTCTGCTTGGGGGGAGTGTATTGACTTGCTGGCTCACTCTCTGGGGGAGTTAAGATATCTTGGTTGCCTTCTTTAGCCGAACCTACCTTGGTACCTTGGTAGACAGAGCAATTGGATCGCTTAGACAACTCATTATTGCCCTTGTTTCTAATGTTAACTGTAATTAATCCTTTGTTTCATATGCAAATATTTATGAGTTAGCAATTAGTGTCAAATGCATATATCACAAATTGAACCTTGGACGTTCTTCGCAAAACAAAACAGAAAAAGAAAAAACAATTGGCAATTTATCTAAATAGTGAACTTGCATTGATTTTTGAATTGCCTGTAAATAGGCGTTTATGTACAAGAGGCTGACGTTCTAGTAAGAGAACACCGCCGAACAACGGAGTTTATACAATTTTGTGAAAAAGGGAAAACAAAACAGCTATGTGAAAAGAATAATCCCACTGGGTTCTGACTCTGCTATCGCCTTTATATCTTCGAGCGTCTCATCACTTTGCTGCTCAGTTGACGATGAAGTTGATTGATCGATGTCGTTTGAACTTGATAGGTTATACCGGATTCTGGATGCAAGGTGATCCAATGAGACATTGTATTACGCTTTATCCCTAACTTTTGCCTGGACCGCCCTTTCGGGTTTTCAGTCCACCGGGATACCCATTTTTGCCCAAGCCGCCTTTTCAGGTTTTCGACTTGCCGGGTGTACAGATTTTTTTCATTTCATCCCTCATTTTTCACGAACCCTTTTGGTTCACCGGGAAGCCCTAATTTTTGCCTAGGTATGTCAACCTAGCGGGTCTTTTATCATGCGTAGTATCTTTTTACTATGTCTGCGTTGGCGGGGTGAGGAAGGTCGTCACCATCCATGGTAGTTAGAATCATGGCTCCTCCTGAGAACACATGTTTAACCACAAATGGCCCTTCGTACGCAGGGGTCCATTTTCCCCTGGGATCACTCTGAGGAAGGATGATGCGTTTGATTACCAGGTCCCCAACTTGATACTCTTGTGGTCTGACTTTCTTGTTAAATGCCCTGATCATCCATTTTTGGTACGTTTGACCATGGCAAATAGCAGTGAGTCTCTTTTCGTCAATTAGATTTAGCTGATCAAGTCGAGTCTGGATCCAATCATCTTCGCTCAGATCTGCATCCTTCATTATCCGGAGAGAGGGTATCTGCACTTCGATCGGTAAGACTGCCTCCATGCCGTAGACCAAGGAAAAAGGAGTTGCCCCGGTTGAAGTTCTTGTTGAGGTACGGTACCCATGAAGAGCGAACGGTAACATCTCGTGCCAATCTTTATAGGTCACTATCATCTTCTGCACAATCTTCTTAATATTCTTATTCGCTGCTTCTACAGCCCCATTCATCTTCGGCCGGTAAGGAGAAGAGTTGTGGTGCTGTATCTTGAACTGCTCGCAGAGCTCAGTGATCATCTTGTTATTGAGATTGGTACCGTTGTCTGTAATAATTCTTTCTGGGACGCCGTATCGATAGATCAGATTATGCCGAATGAACCGTGCCACAACGTTCTTGGTTACAGTGGCGTAGGAAGCTGCTTCAACCCACTTCGTAAAGTAATCGATCGCCACCAGGATGAAGCGATGCCCGTTGGATGCCGTAGGTTTAATCTCGCCGATCATATTAATTCCCCACATTGCAAAAGGCCAAGGTGTTGTCAAGACATTCAGAGGAACCGGAGGAAAGTGCACCTTATCTGCATATATCTGGCACTTATGACATGTCCGAGAATGTTGGTAACAATCAGCTTCTATTGTGGACCAAAAATATCCTGCCCGAAGGATTTTCTTTGCCATGGTATGTCCACTGGAATATGTTCCGAAGGTACCTTCATGTAGTTCTGCCATGATCCTTTCTGCTTCAGTCTTATCCACACAACGCAGTAAGGTCGAATCATGGTTCTGCTTGTACAGAATGCTGTTGCTGAGGAAGAACTTCGCTGCGAACCTTCTCCGAAACTTCTTGTCATTGACGGATGCCCCTTCAGGATACTCTTGAGCTTCCAAGTACCTCTTTACCTCATAGTACCAGGGTTTCTCAGTTACTGTCTCAGCCTCAAGATTACAACAATATGCCGGTTCGTCCAGTTTCCAGATAATGATTCGGGGAGCCTCATTGTCCCACTTGACTTTGAACATGGAAGACATCGTAGCTAACGCGTCCGCCAACTGATTCTCCTCTCTTGGGAAGTGTTCAAAAGTTATCTCTGTGAAATGGGGGATCAATGTCAACACACATTCTCTGTAAGGAATAAGATTCGGATGTTTCGTATCCCACTCGCCTTTGATTTGATTGATCACGAGAGCGGAATCTCCGAAGACACTCAGAAACTTGATTCTTAAGTCAATCGCAGCTTGAAGTCCCATGATGCATGCCTCATACTCCGCCATGTTGTTGGTGCAGTTGAAACATAGCCGGGCGGTGAGTGGAGTATGAGTGCCCTGAGGGGATATGATCACAGCGCTGATACCGTTACCCAAAGCGTTGGAGGCTCCGTCAAAGTGCATAGACCATCGGGATCCTTCCTCAGGTCCTTCATCCGGTCCAGGTACTTCGCAATCAGTCACTATCATGATGCTCTCGTCAGGAAACTCAAAGTTCATTGACTGATAGTCATCCACTGCCTGGTGTGCCAAGTGGTCTGCCAACACACTTCCTTTGATGGCTTTCTGTGTCGTGTACTGGATGTCGTATTCTGTCAAGATCATTTGCCATCTTGCTATTCTTCCGTACAGAGCAGGCTTTTCGAATATGTATTTTATGGGATCCATCTTTGAGATCAACAAAGTAGTGTGGGTCAGCATATACTGTCTCAGCCGGCGAGCAGCCCATACCAAACTGCAGCAAGTTTTCTCGAGCAGTGAGTATCGGGTCTCACAGTCGGTAAACTTTTTGCTAAGGTAATAAATGACATGCTCTTTTCGGCCAGACTCGTCATGCTGCCCCAGCACACACCCCATTGAGTTGTCGAGTACTGTCAGGTATAGTATTAGAGGTCTCCCTTCAACCGGTGGCATAAGAATGGGTGGTTCTTGGAGATACTCTTTGATTCTGTTAAAAGCGGCCTGACATTCATCATTCCAACGTACTACCTGATCTTTCTTCAGTAGCTTGAAGATTGGCTCACAGGTAGCGGTTAGGTGCGAGATGAATCGGGCAATGTAATTCAGACGTCCTAGAAAGCCTCTGACTTCTTTCTCTGTCTTGGGAACTGGAATCTCTTGAATAGCTTTAACCTTAGCAGGGTCCACTTGAATACCCTTGTCGCTCACGACGAAGCCTAGCAACTTTCCAGATCTTACCCCAAAGGTGCACTTGTTCGGATTCAACCTTAGCTTGTACAACTTCAGACGTTCAAACAATTTCTACAGATGATCCAGATGTTCCTCCTCAGTTTGGGACCTTGCAATCATGTCGTCGACATACACTTCAATCTCATGGTGGATCATGTCATGAAATAAAGCAACCATGGCACGTTGGTAGGTTGCCCCAGCATTTTTCAACCCGAATGGCATGACCTTGTAGCAGAAGGTGCCCCACTGAGTAACAAAGGTAGTCTTTTCCATGTCTTCAGGAGCCATCTTGATCTGATTATAACCTGAAAAGCCATCCATGAAGGATAACACCTTGTGCTGAGCAGTATTGTCAACCAGAACATCAATGTGAGGTAGGGGGAAATCATCCTTGGGGCTCGCCCTATTCAGGTCCCTGTAATCGACACACATTCTGACCTTACCATCCTTCTTCGGTACTGGAACCACGTTGGCAACCCACTGAGGGTAAGAAGTCACTGCAAGAAAACCAGCATCAAATTGTTTCATAACTTCAGCTTTGATCTTCTCGGACATCTCTGGACGCATACGGTGGACCTTTTGCTTAACCGGAGGGCAGTCTTCCTTGGTAGGTAAGTGATGGACCACAATGTCGGTATCCAACCCAGGCATGTCTTCGTAGGACCAGGCAAAGATCTCCACATAATCATGCAGCATCTGAATCAACTGTTGTTTTACGCTGAGCTCCAGATTGGCACCAATCTTAACTTCCTTTCTATCTGTCTCAGTACCCAGGTTTACCGTTTCCACTGGCTCTTCATGTGGCTGAATGACCCTCTCTTCCTGGAGTAACAGTCTTGCAAGTTCGCCAGGCACTTCGCAATCATCTTCACCTTCGTCTTCGGCTAAGTTGGTCGGATTTTCGAAGTCATAACTGGCAGTAGCAGAGTCGTTACCAGTGAGATCCAGAGTGGATTGAAACCTGTATGGGTGAGTGTGTGTAAATACAGCTGTTTTGCAATATAAAGAAAGGAAAGAAAGAAAGGGAGCACAAGATTTGAAATGCAAAAAAACGTCCAATGTCTTTATTCATGATATATGGAAATGACAGTTAATAAGCCCTCACAAAATGAAGCCAACGGTGTCCCGGGTAAGACACCGGGCCATAAAGTCTCAGTTTATTGTTTATTACAAATTAAAGAAACAAAGGAATTCATTACTGCGTAACAAAAGTAACAGGTATGTGATCCTTTGCAGTCCAATTGGTCAATCCACCGTCAGTCGTCGGGTAGATCCAGCTATCGAACTCTGATTCCTCCACATCGCTTTCTATAGCATTCACTCCCTGGTTGGTGATGATCACGGGAGGTCTTCCGAACCTAGCTTTGCACACAGCCCTCTGAGCCTCTGCAGTAAAACCCAGCCCAAACTTGTCAGTCTTTGGTGTAAAATCAGGGAGCCTGCCCCAGTTAGCACATTCACCTTTCTCAATTACAGCCCGGGCGTCCTTTAAGGAGGCCATCTTCAAAGGAGAACCCTCTTCAGTTACTGCTTCTGCTGCTGCCAATGTTGGTGGTACCTCTTCAAAATGTTGAAAGGGGGTTTCAATAAACTCCCCGTCCATCTCAATATACCGGAAGGAATTTAGATGACTAACCATGTATTCTTCCTCCCCCTGCACAGTGACAATCTTCCCTCTGACAAGGTACTTGAGCTTTTGGTGTAGAGTGGAGGTCACTGCCCCAGCTTTGTGAATCCAAGGTCGACCCAGCAAACAGGAATAAGATGGACGAATATCCATCACATAGAATGTTGAGTCAAAGACTTGGGAACCAACACGAATAGGAATGTCTACTTCACCATGAACCATCCTCTTCGATCCGTCAAAGGCTCGAACAATGATGTTACTAGGCTTCAACTCCAGGCCCTCACAATCCAGCCTGTCTAAGGCCTTCTTGGGCAACACATTCAGGGAAGAATCGGTGTCCACCAACACGTGAGCAAGAGTAGTGCCCCTGCATTCTATGGAGACATGCAGGGCATCATTGTGGTTTTTTCCCTTAGCGGTAAGATCAGCATCTGAGAAACCCAAACCATTGTCAGCTGTCAAATTAGCCACACAGTCAGTGAATTGATCTACAGATGTCTCTTGTGGCACATGAGCCGTCTTCAGAAATGAAATCAGGGCCTTGGCGTGGGCCTCTGAGCATAGCAGCAATGATAGCATAGAGATCTTGGAGGGGGTATGCCCCAGCTGTTCAACGACGTTGAAGTCACTCTTCTTGATTATCTTAAGAATTTCCTCCATCTCTTGCTGGGAGGCTTCAACACTCACTGTCTTTGGTGCCTCCATCCGGGCAGGCTCATCATCAATCCCTTTGCCCCGAGTATTAGATGACTCGGCAGCAGGGGTAGAAACTGGATCAGAAGTGGAAACAGGCGCACTTGCAGGCGTTATTATAAGAGGTCTTCGGATAACTGGTGGCGCAATGTCAGGCGAGAAAAGCCTGCCACTGTGAGTTACCTTAGCTGGACCGGTGATATTGCTGATGCCGGTACCGGTGTTGAACTCCTGCTTTAATCCAAGTACATATACATCTTCCCCATAGTGCCATGGGACAGCCTTGTCAGATTCATAGGGGAGGGGCCCCGGAACAGTAATAATGATGGGTGCAACGGACATGATCTTGACTGGCTTCCTCGGGGGAGCCTTGGTTGGATTATTGAAAATTGTGACGACAGATACTTCTTCAGCGGGAATACATGGAACAACGGTCTTCTTGAACAAAATTTCCTTGCTATCCATCAGGCTTTGGATGCCTGACTTCAGCAACGGACAACCAGTAGGGGAAACAGCACACAAAAGGCAACCCTTACTACAACCCAGAAATAAACCGGCCAGCAACAGGTTCCTCTTAACAGTCAACAGAGGGGTAGCAACATCATCCACAGAAACAGCATACAAGTCTTCATCAACAACATTTACTCCATGTTGGGGCATAGGTGCAGTCACAACATTTGGTCTCTCAGGTGCCTCAAACTGTATCTCCTTCGCATCAATAAGGTCTTGAACCTTATTTCTCAGGGCCCAGCAGTCATCAGTAGAATGCCCCGGGCTATCAGAGTGATAAGCACAGCGGGCATTCGGGTTATACTTAGGAGAGGTCGTGTTCACAACCTTCAGAGCCTCTCTGACGGTCACCAAGTTGGTTGATAACAGCTGTGGCAAGATCTGTGACAAGGTCATACTCAGCCGGGTAAATTCTCTTCTGGGTCTCTCAGCCCTTGGTTGGTTAGGTTGCCGAGGAGCGGCAGCAGGCTTAGAAATAACCACCGCGTTGACAGCTTGGCGGCGTTCTGGTTTATCTTGCCTCCTAGGCCCATACACAGCACTGGCCTCCTTTTTGAAAGGCTTCTTCTCAGAACTTGAGGACGCACCTTTCTGAATCTTTCCTGATTTCATGCCAGCCTCTATCCTTTCCCCAGTCAGAATGAGATCTGTGAACCCGGCAGACGAATTACCAATAAGATGATTAAAGAACGGCCTGGATAGGGTCCCCAAGAACATATCCACTAGCTCACGGTCTGTTAATGGTGGCTGCACCCTGCCAGCCAGGTCCCTCCACTTCTGCGCATACTCTTTAAAACCTTCTCCCGATCCTAGCGACATACCCTGGAGTTAGGTACGTGTAGGAGCGAGGTCGACATTATATTGATACTGCTTGTAAAAAGCAGTAGCCAACTCCTCCCAGTTACGGATCTTGGTTCCATCCAGCTGATAGAACCATTCGAGATGAGTCCCTGAAAGACTCTCCTGGAAGAAGTGGATCCACAAGTTCTTGTCCACAGTGTATGGTTGAATCTTCCGCACATAAGATCTGAGATGTCGCTTAGGGCAGGACGCCCCGTCATACTTGGCGAAAGATGGTGCTTTGAACTTGTGTGGGATGACCACACCAGAAGATAGACCCAAGTCTCCGAAATCCAAACCAGGCACTTGTTGAATTTCCATGGCATTCAGACGGTCTTCCAACTGCTTGTACTTGTCTTCAGCTGGAGGATACTGCTCCTCATTAAAATCAGTCTCGTTGTCAGAGACCACCGGACTTGGAGCCCTTCCCCCCTGGGGACTGCCTTTGCCTACAGAAGAACCAGCTGGATCAACAACCTCATTCTGCAGTGTGTTACCAAACCTTCGGCCCGTGTTGAATAGAACAGTTCTCTTCTTCTTCTTTTTGACCAGCAGAGCCTTCAATTCTTCCTGACCTTGAGCCAAACCCATGATCAGCTCTTGAAATTGGGCATTCTGAGCCTGAAGGGCCTTGATAGACTGCTCGGTAGATGATTCAGGGTTCATGATGCTGAAATAAACAGCGAAGAACATTAAGCAACCTGAAAAGAAGAGTTCCTGTGATGCATATGGTGAATGGAATGCGTATGATTTATGTTTTCAAAGACAATCGAGAATCAACTTTGTAAAAAAAAGGAACACACTTCATTAGATTCAACTTTGAAATTCAAATTGTTCAACGGGTTTCCCTTAGGCGTTACACAAAAATGGAAATAGTGAAAAGGGAAATAAAACTGTAAAAGAACATCCAAAGCTCATCATTGATCCCAGGGTCTCCTCTTCTCAGTACGGATGTAGTCATTCAGAGCTCGCTCGTTCTCCAATTGCTTTGTCAGCTTCTGGATCTTCAATTCCTGCTCGTTGAACTTTTCCCGATAAGAATCCCGTTCTTCTTGCAGTTGCGCCCAAGACCTTTTCAGTGTATCATAATCAATAGGTATCTGAGGAGGGCAAATAGTTGGAGGAGCCCCATCTCTATCAGGATACTCAAGAATGATGGGTCTGACAGCTTCATATGGCATACCTAACTTCTGAGCACGGATGCGGACCCATTTGTAGTAGGCTTCCATGGGTAGAGAAGTATTTGGTCCCAACTCTTGTGGGTCAATTTTGTGAATTCTGTCCCAAGCCTTCATGAACCTACGACGCAGCTCGTCACTATCTACCTGAAACTCAAAACTGATGTGAGGCACCAACATCTCATGAGGCCCTGCTCTTCTGGCTCTTCCAAACTGTCGGAGAGCTAGACATGGATTATAAGAGATCCCTCCTTGGGTGCCAATCAGAGGAACATTAGGGTATTCTCCGCAACGATCAATAACAGCTACCTCATCCAAACCTCTGAGAGTCCAAATGATGTCTTTTTCAGTGAGAGACATTAACCTATGAGCCCAACCTCTTCCTTCTTTGTTCTTCAACACGAACTTAGGGAGGTACGAAATAAACCACCTCACTAACAAAGGGATGCAACACCACAGAGTTCCTCGTCTTCGGGCAGTACGAGCATAAAGTTGCTGCAGAATATCACCCAGGAGAGTGGGCACAGGGTTCCGAGACATGAAGATCCTTATGGCAGTGACGTTGATGAAGTTATCAGGATTAGGAAACAAGACTAGACCATAGATTAAGAGAGCCAGGATGTCTTCATACGCCCTAAAGTCCAAGTCATCCCAGAAACTGTTAGCCTTACCAACCAGAAATTTGGCCAAGAAACCCTTAACTTTGCTTCTAGTCACCCAGTTGTCCATTACCTCCTTGTGGGTCAAAGGCAGAGCTGCAGCAATCTCCTCAAGCCTAAGAGTCTTTTCCCAACCAGTGTAGGGAGTCTGATCCAAGATAGGGATACCAAGCAAATCAGAGAACTCTTCCAGGGTAGGGACCAGCTGGAAGTCTTGAAAGGTGAAGCACTGGTACAGAGGGTCATAGAACTGGGTCAGGACACTCATCAGTTGTTGGTCCCACTTTGTCGTGACTAAACTGAGAAGAGAACCATGCCTCTGGATGAAGGAAGTAGTATTTGGAATTCTGCTAACCAGCTCTTCAAGTAACTCAGGTGGGTGAACAAAATTAAACCGGATAGTATTCCTTCGCATAGGCATCATGATGTCCTACAAAACAGAGCAAAGGTGAAACCCTCTTGTCTTTGAAATGGTCAGTCCTTATGCAGGATGCATGAAATGTTTATGATGGCATGATGTTATGATAAAGCACACCACAAATATTCACAAAGGCAAACATAATAAGGCACACAAGTCACACAAGACAAGCCCTTATAGTTTAGGCCAGCATGGGGTCTAGGTATTACCCTCTTTCAGTTTGTTGGTTAAGACCTGTCCTATCAGAAGTAACCGGGTTCTAGAGGATCCCAATATCACTGACTACCCTCAATCGGTCATAACTCCAGCATCGTAATCTTTTCTTGCGGCCAGAACCATCACAAGAGTTTAGCCTCAATGGGCGTAGCATACTGCTACTGTTCTATTGGCCAAGTTGGGTCATTTAAGGTTCTAAGGTCGGTTGGTGCTTAATGACTCCTCAGAAGACCCATATTCTCCTCGTTGCAACACAAGGGATATCGGTACAGACCAAGGTGCCACACCAACATAGCCACTGTTTCACCCATGTCGGTCTACGCCAGACAGGTCTCTCACAGCTTATGCTACCTAACAGGGTATCCCCAGATCCGGGTTAGGATCTATGTAACTCCGATGCAACCCACAATAATAAATCAAACAAAGCACAACAATTGAAAACACAAGTGATCTTAGTCCTAAGGTATACCTCACTTTATAAGTTTCCCCAGCAGAGTCGCCAGTTCTGTGATCGGTGGATCTGGAACTGACTATTTAACGCTGGTTAGCAAAATGTCGCGGAAGCAAGAGTCGCCACCGTCTTTTATTTTCTCTAACATGGACAGGACAAAAGCACAGCAAAATTCCTTATGAGAATAGTTCTCGGTTCGGGAGGTAGATTTATAGAAAGGGAAGGTGTTAGCACCCTTTCTATCCATGGTTATCCATGGGCTCTTAGATACTTGCTCATTTGTGTTTTCAAAAGTGTTTTCTTTTCAATTGTGAGTGAGTTTGAAAAAGTTTCGTCAAAGTTTTCTGAATAACTCTTGTATCAGTCCTCAAGAGTGTTTGAAAAATTGTTTTTGAAAGCTTTTTGAAAGTGTCGGTGGGAAAAGAGTTTTGATTTGTTTTTAAGAGCAAGTATCTATGAGTCATCTATCTACCCTAAGGAATTAGGCTGTGTAAATGTCCTTAAGGTAGTGCTATCCCACCATTGAGAGGTAGGTAGCACCACCATTGGAGGTGTTCGGGTCAATTCGTTTGTTAGGGACAGTGTGGTCACCAGAGCAACAGTAGGACACCTTAGAAGCTACCCTTATGCCATGGGTCATGGACATAAGGACTTACTAAAACGTCCTATACTCGACGACCACGTTTCGAGGGCAAAGCAATAGTGAGGCGTACCCTAAGAGTGGTGTGTGAATTCGTGTGTTATTTTTAGTTTAACCATTATCTTTGATCATGCATTATGGTGAGCTACGGGTTGATTTTATTTGGGCCATACATTCTTTCATGCAAAGTTTGGAATTTAAAAGCGCGGAAATTAAAGTGCGGAAATTAAAATCCTACGCTATTACAAGGTGCGGGTCTATACATCGCCAAATTAACAAAGACCCGTTTTAATAAAAAATGCGGAAAGAAAATAAATTCCTAATTACTATTACAAGGCTTGAGCAATTACATAATATTCACAAGAAAATAAATAAGAATAAATGCGTGAAAAGAAATTAGAATCGAATGTTCGAGGACGTTGGACCCTTTTGAAATTAAATTAAATTAAAAAGCTAATTAATTATTTAATTAAGAAAAGAAATTGTTTTTTATGTTTTTTATATTTAATGAAAATAAAGAAAATTAATTAAAATTAGAAGTTAAATAAAACCCTAGTTCTAAGTTGTTTTTAATTATTTATGAAAGATATTCAAAGTTTAACCTAATTTACCCCAATTAATTAATTACATGTTTATTTACAAAATTAATTAATAATTAATAGTAATAATAATGATGAGAAAATTATTTATTAAAAAGATAAAAAGGTGAGAATGTTAAAAACCCTAATTTCTACATATTTTAATTTATTAAGAAAAACATTAAAATTGAAACCTAAATTAATCTAAATTAACTATTAAAGTTTATTTACAAAAATAATGGTGAAATTAATATTAATAACAATAAAACATTTTTTTGATTTTTCTGTATTTTGTATTATGAAAATTAATTTTGTGAATTAAATAAAACAATTAAAAACAAATAAAAGAATAAAAAAGGAAAACCAAATAAGAATAAAAATATGCAAACCCTGGGGGTGTCTGGCCCTTTTGGAGGTGTATTGGAAGCAGTTTGGCCCATTGGATCAAAGGCCTGCTTGACTTTCTGGCACGTGCATGTGGAATGGTTGACTGAGGTACATGGTGAGCCTCTTTTGTGGCCTTCAGATTGAAGCTTCTGGGCGCGTGGCAAGCTAGGAGGTGGGGTTGTATGATGAACCCTGGGAGAGGCGCTGCACATGAACGTCTTAAGACAAAAATATTAAACGTTTGGGGGGGGACCTGGGAATCGAACCCAGGTCCCAGTACCTGCATGACAACTCAACTGCCAACTGAACCAACGCGCGTGTTTGTTAATATTATAGAACATGAATAATATATATGAAAAAACAACGTTATCCTGAGACAATCAAAAAACGCGCTAATATTCAAATCCTCCAATCATGCTCAGACACGCCATCTTCGTCTTCCTTTTGTACCTGTAACATAATTAAATAGCGGGGGTTTTAAACCCCCACTAACTGCAATGCATAAAAATAGCGATTAGCATATGAGTAAACATAAAAAGGGCGCGAGGTGTGGATTTGCTTCGTTTGGATGTCACGAATCCATTGGTATAGGTTTTAAGGCCTAATTTTTCCATATGTATAAACCCCCAATTTAAAGTTCCTGAAACCCTAAAATACATTAATGGTGGATCACGATACAGGCATTGTTAGTTCAATCAAAGGGCACCATTAGCTTCAGAACATTCATATTAGTATAAATCAATAGTTAAAAATCACGAATGATGCATGGAAATTGAAACACGATTATGGAAAATTTCAAGAAAAGTATGATGTCGTTCTACCAATTCTGGAGGTCTGGAGACTTGGTTTTGATTGCAAATGCTTCCTAGGTCGTCCAACAATGTATTGGAATAGCTTTTAGGCTTTCAAATGTGCAGTAGCTAGGTTTTCAGTTTTCAAAAGTTTAATGAAAATTTGCAATTTTGTGGGCAGCTTGTATGCAATATTTTGTGTCCAATGCATTAGGTTTAGGTTATACCTATGTAAGTGAATGAATTAGGTTAGAAAGACCAAGCCCAAAGTCCTTAAATCAATGTTTTTGAATATTTGATTTTCCATATCTTTTTTCAATATTTTTCATGCCAATCATGCCAAATTTGGAAGATTTTGCTCCCTTGAGAAGGTGCACGAAATATTCATCTCATAATGGAAGGATTTGCTGCACAAAAAGGATTTAAAACCATTATTTAGTATTTTTCTCATAATTAGGTTTAATTAAATGAATTAATAAGATTAAAAATTCAATTAATTAATTAAAAATAAGAAAATAACTCCCTTTTAGCTTAATGGGTCGTGCATAGCCTTTGGGTAATGATTCATGGAAGAAATTGAGGCCCATTAGCATTTTTGAAGCCTTTTGTGCAAAGTTGACTTTTAAAAATCCCCAAAATTTCCCAACTTCTACAAGGCATATCTTGCTCAATTTTTAAGCTTTGATCCTGTTCTTGAACATTTTGAAAAGGTATTGAAGTCCTCTAACCAATGCCTTTTGTCCCATGTCATTTTGATTTACCAATATAAAGTTATGGTCTTTGACTTAAAGTGCCTTTTTGTTGACTTTTGAAAATGACCCATAATGTTGAAATTGATAACTTTTTGTGAGAGCATTTCTTGGACTTGAAGTGTGAAGATGAGTTGTGGGAAATGTCATTCTCTTCAAAATGAGATTTGGATGGAATTTTTCTGATAAACCATGTAGAAGTTATGCCCTGGTCAATTTGCAGTTGACTTTTTCAACTGTCCAAAAATAGAAACTTTTGCATCTTGAGACTTTTTGAGCCATGCTTTGAGAATCATGATCAAGAATTGATCAAATGATGTTTGTGGCTTCAAAATAAGATGTTGACCAAAAATTTTGACTTTTGACTGTCAAATGACCATTTTGCCCCTGCAGTTGACTGTGAAGCAATTAGGGTTTTTGACTGTGCAATTTGATGCTGTGAGTCTTGAAACTTGGCATATGGATGCTTGACAATGTTTATAGGCATGTGGGACTTGATTGGACCCTTGGAAGCTTCAATTTCTTTGCCAGAACCAAAACCCTAATTTTGACTGTGTTAGGAGGCAATTGGACTGTGCAACCCTTGGGAGATTTTGAACCATGATCTTGGAAAATCTTTGAAGAATATGGGAGGGCAAATTTTGGGGTACAACACATTCACATACCATACACATCATATCATAGCAGGTATTCCCAAGTCAGGTTTTCTCATCTTCTTGTTGTTTATTTCAGTAAAAGATGGCTCTCGAACAAACCGTGAAAGAACTTCAAGCTTAAAACACTCAATTCCAAGAGACGCTCCTGAACTTAGCCAAGGGGTAGAAAGAATTGATGGCGCTCATCGCCAAGAAGACAAAGACTAAGAAGCCAATTGTCATCCTTAATATGGGTAGAAGATTCAAAGGTCTGGTCAAGAGGGCTCTAGATTTTGACGTCCCATCAAATGCAGATAATAACCAAGAGGTGTCGCACAATGTCGAATAAAAAATGCGAACAAAGAATGTGTAGCGGTAAAAATTTGAGATTAAGCCATCCATTGACTTAACTCACTCAATAAAGTCGCCACCACACTTTATTGTTCCCAAAGAGAAATGGGAAAAAATTGAACAAAACCCGCAATGAAATAAAAGATTAGAGATTGTGGTACGGGGGTCGGTTATTCAAAGGGAAGGTATTAGCACTCTTAGAATCTATGATACTCCACATGATCCAATTTATTTGTTTTAAATCAATGAGTGTGTTATCTAAAGGCTTACTTGCTAAAGGAAAAGAATGAATAAGTATTTGCAAACAAAAGAAAATGTTTTTTTTTAATTATTTTTGCTCGCCTTGGGTCGTAAGACTTAATGCCTACTGTTCACAGTGATTTCTGGTGAATAACCGCTAGTCTTCCAAACTATCGAATAAACTTAATGACTGTTATTCAATTTCTCTGGTAACTTGCAGGATCGACTAGATTGATCCTATGGAACATGGTTGTTTGGTTAAGTCTAATTGTAAAGCTGGTATTCATATTCAGGACTTCAAATTAGAATTGTTTCTAAGATATCCAATCCACTTCGATTACTATACTAAATGGTTCGAAGGATAACTTCTATATGGTATTAGGAATATTCATGAAAAAAGTTTAAAGACTTAAAATTGGGTAAATGGCCGGATTAAATGAGTAGATGCAAAAGTTACTAAATGTTTAGAGGGTTCGAACATAAGAAAAGTATTTAAATGCAGAAAGGAATAAATGACTTCGAATGTAAAGGCTTTAATGTAAAGGCAAGAAACGTAGAATGTTTGAAGCACAAATGAAACGGAAATGAAAGACAAAACTGGAAAATGTAAAGAGTTTTCATTGAATTGTAAATGCTGGTGTTATCATACGTACATCTTTCGAGCATTCGTTTCCCTATCCATGCGGTATTTTGAATGTTTATTGGATTTGTACAACAGATATGACACACGAAATCCTAATACTAAGACCTCTATTTATACTACTTCGACCATAACGGTCTTGCTATCAGACTCTGCCACATTTGAAGCATGCAGAGAATTACTTCCCTCTAGCCTCCACGCGTCCTCGAACGTTCCAATGCTTATGTATTTTGAATTTCCAATATCCCGCTCACGTTTAAATTTCAAACGCCTTGGTACCTTCATTTCGAATTCGTGTCGAAAATAACCCTCACAGATATAGTCTCCTCATTATTTCGAACAATACTTTAGACTTATACTCCATAACTACCATTCGAAACCTTGAACTTTAATATTTCCATTCGAAACCAACATTCTCTTCCATTCTAAATCATCAAACTTATTTTATTCAAACAAAGCCCAATCATTTTATTTCGAATCATAATATCAAAATCTTCAGCCAACAAAATGCCCCTTTAAAATATGTATTTCGAACCCTTTGAGAAATATTTATTTTAAATAAATTCACAAGATTTTGATAGGTCTTTTTGAAGAATCATGATATTTACTGTGCATGACTTTACCCACGTCGATCAAGACGCTTTTTTGAGCACTTAACCGTCTTGGACCAGTTACCACAGCATGGTGCGGTTTTTTAAAACAATGATTACTATTAATCACACTTATTACTAACATTATATCTTACGCCACCTCCCTCTGAATCCAATCAACGACTTCCACGTACTCCTAATCCCTTTAGTGGGTATTCATACCCACTCTATAAAACTTATCAGTTTAGTCTTTTCTTCTTTTTCTCCAAAATTCTGAAATCCCCCTCCTTTTCACTAAACCCTAAAACTTCCAGCAATCTTAACAATGTCTTCATCAACATCATCACAATTGAAGAAATTATCAAAGAAGAAGAACAAGAAAATCAACATGGAAACCATCATGGAGAGCAAAGTGAGTATCTATCAGAATCAATCTGTACTCAATCCTCAAGTGATTTCCAAAGAGAAATAAATGTTGTATGCTTCTCAGGTATTAATCCCTACCATTGTTGCTGGAAAAAGGTTTGCCCTAATGGGTCCTTTAACTGTTTTTGAAATTCTAAAAGATACTAGGAAAATTTTCCCTGTTTGCTATAAATTCAAACCCTTATTCAACAAGATGGATACCCCTAAGGTAGGAACTGAAGACCTTAGCGAATCATCTGATTCAAAAACCACTGAAACTCCAACCTTACCTCCAAAAGATCCTTTTATTTTAGATTACATTAAAAGTAATTTCAAACCATTTCGATCCTGCCCCACTTCAGATGTAGCATATCAAAACTGGTTCACTAAGGTGGAATCCAAAAAATCTCAACAATGGGAAGAATTAGGAATTTATAACCTAATCAAACTGTCGAAACCAGGTTTCACCTACAGTCACCCATTGCTATTTGCTTCATTGTACTTCTGGGACAGTACTTATAACACTTTCCATCTTCCGGGCGGAATGATAACACCCACCTTCTTCGACATAGCTGCCATCACTGGTCTTTCACCAGTGGGGGAAACTTACATCCCTGACAACGAAGAACATTCCAGCATTATTGACTTCGATGTCAAACTAGCCAGCTTCTCAAAATTCATCAGCCATTATCATACTGAAGGGGATGATGTCTCAGATGTAGAACATATCGCTTTCCTCACCTTGTGGCTGTCACGATATGTTTTTTGCAGCAGATCCCTGCAAGTGGCGAGTAGGTTCATTCCCCTAGCCAGGGATTTCCATGAAAATAGGAAAGTCTGTCTGAGTGAACTGTTACTTGTCGATCTTTATGAGAGTTTAAGGTCAGCAGTTTCTAGTTTAAAATCCCATGCTCCAAAGAACATTCTTCTGGCTGGACCCTTTTGGTTGCTTCAATTATGGCTTAATGCCATGTTCGAATCTTCTTTATCAACCGCTGATACCATCATCGAACAAGATCCAGAAATAGCTGATAGGAGCATCGAAGGCACGAGGCTTCGAAAACTCACTCCAAATGATGACAAGGATGATTTTAAAGTCCAATTTTCTAAATACATCATGATCTTCTCCAAAAGACACAAGTTCGAAGAGTCCATGGCACCTTTTGCTCAAAGGACTTGTGGACCATCATGGTTCACAATGCCTCTTTCAGAAGCCGTCAAGAGCAAAGAGATGTAGGACATTTGGAAAGCGTTTCTTCTTCCTAGGCTAATTTCCTCAAGAATTACCCCAACAAAGAATCATATTTTCCTTCTGGCTTATCAACCCAATTTCGTTTCTCGACAATTTGGCATGTGCCAATTAATTCCTGAACCTTTGTTCCAAACACAAAGTGCCATAACCTCAGGCAAAATGTTCAAAGCAAGAGAGGCCAAATTGCAACAGGAGCAATACCAAGACTTTGCTCAGTTTGAGCTTTTACCTTTCGAGCCAACACACTTTACAGCGAAAGGATTTCTTGAATGGTGGACTAAGTTCTACCAGACATACATGTTTGACACACTCACCATTCAACAAAAGCTAACTGGCGCGTTCAATGTGCAGGTACACTCCAAGAAAGGTATGTTCACTCACGTCAAAGAAATTAGGGCTTTTCAAAATTATTTCGAAACCACTTATGATCCCACACACTTGGGAACCACTGTACATCAAGCGGCCGAGACCTTGAAGGAAAAATTTAAAGAAAAAATTTCTAAGCTCAAACTTCCTTCAGGGTTGTCACCTGAGGATAGGTATAGGTTGGCACTCGAAATGCACCCACCTAAATTTCCTAGGTTGCCTACCTCAGAACTGGCTCTGGCTTGGTTTCCTCCATACCCTTGGTGGTTCACTTGCAAAGAAATGTGAAAATACCAGTCTCTAAAGAAATTAAAGCCATCTGAGACTGTGACATGGGCTCGCTACTGGATTCATAATTTCCCAAGACATTTTCACTATGACCTTCCTGCCATTTCGATTACATCTAATCAAGGCACAGGTGCGAATGCTTGGGAAAATTCCAATTGTATTCTAATTCCCTTATCCTTAACACTTTACCTTAATTGTTTCACTTTTCAGCCATTAGGATAAAGAATGTTACTTCAAAATCCAAGGAAGGGAACACTTCTCAACAAGCTATTGAAGTTAGTGATGATGCAACTCCAACAATACCAATAACAACAACTACTACTACAACAACAACACCGGCAGCAGCAGGCATTTCCATTCCAAAGGTAATCAACTAAACCTGTTGTTTCGAGTAAACTGAAGTTTATGATTTAGATCTAACTTTTGTCTAACCCCTTTCAGACTAGCAAACTTCCACCAACAACTCCCAAGAAAAGGAAACAAGGCCCCATTGAAAAGGACCCCAAAACTGGTGAAAATTCTCCAACAGCTTCTAAGAAGAAGAAGAAGAAAGAAAGCTCCAAAGGCCATGAGCCTACTAACGTTCTTGGGCTTGATCCCAAAGACGTTGCTCCCTCAACAACATCCAAAATTCCACCTTCGACCTCCAATGTAATATTGGAACACATTGACAGCAACATTCCTTCCGATAATCCTCAGGTAATTAAATTCGAATTCATAACAAAGATAGTTATTCATACCTTAGTGCATACTCTTGATTTTTCTTTGTTTATGCAGGATACTTCGAATGCAAACCCCACTGCTTCAAATCCTCCAACCGGGATTCATGCTCCAATCACTTCCTCTATTCATGGGGACTCCAGTAACTATGTGCAAAACAAAGGATCTTCCAACATGGCGGTCCTGACTAGAACTTCGGAGGCACACGATGATCAAGGCACCTCGCCCCCTTTGAAGGAAGCAAATGAAGGATCACCCCACAAGTCCAAAGAAAATCCACCAGAAACTTCCCTTCTGAAATCTCCTCCTAGAACTCTTCAAGAGAATCCAACAATTACTCATGCTGAAAAGGACAAGACTGATTCCTCTCAAGAGAGCGAAGAAACTGCAGAAGAAAGTTCTGGTGAAGACGAAACCCAAAGTGGTTCAGCTGGTGGAACGAAATCTGATGCTATTAGCAGCGAGACCAATACCATCGATGTGGTGGATCCGTGCGACGAAGGAGAAAGCGATGAGCAAGGCAAGGATGAAGATGATGGGGGTAAGACTAAAGAAACCATAGAGGTCGAAATAGACGCGACTCCTTTGAACAAGGAACTTTCCCCAACTTCCCAACCTCGACTGACTGAGGAGGAACTAGCTCTCCTAAAACAAAATGAGCCAATTGGGTATATGAAAGTTAAATTGTCCCAAAAGGACATCCCTTTCACTAGGGTTGGCACTGGTTCAACTAGCAACACATTGTCCCCAGATGCTAGAGCTGTACTCCTTAACAAAGTCAGGAAAATAATCCTTGATGTAGACCTATTTGAAGTTCTTAAAAAGGATAGCACTGCTTGCTATACCATGAAGGAACTTCTTACTCAGGTTAACTCCATAACTTTCTCCTTGCCAGTCAGCACTATACTGTTCGATCTCCAAATTTTATTGGACGATGTAACTGGATGTCTCCTACAAGATGAATTGGTTGCTGCTAAAGTTCAGGAGAAACGAAACGCCATGGATGCTGCTTATGAGCGCGCTTCGAAACTTTCTACAGAGGCTAAAGACCAAGCAACGCGTTTAAAGCAAGCGAAGGCTGACTATGAAGTTCGAGCGCGGTCTATTCTCTTTTGGGAAGGACAAATTCAAGAGCTCCAGCAAAAGATCAAAGAAGCTCAATAACAGCAATTGGCTTACGAAACTAACAGTGTTAGTAACCAATTTGAAGAACTTCTTAACAGGGGCCTTTCCGAAACAGAGGCAGCAGAGCGTATCAAAGGGGAAGTAACTACTCTGGAAGGAGCGAGACGTTATACCCAACAAAGGCTTGAGTCTTTCAGAAGCACCTTCGCAAGATTGAGAAACAACGTTTATTTTTAAACATTTGCTTATTTGAATTAATTGACACTTGGTTTTGTAATATTTAAACAACGCCATTTTGGAAATGTATGACACCATTTTGGCATCTCCTTGTGATACTTTGACTAGGTTGCTATTATTCGAATCTCCTGCAGGTGAGGTCTATATTTTTTCAAATATTTTCCATTCACCTTTAAGATCCGTTTGTCATCAGTTAACTCTTCGATTTCATATGCATTGTTTGAGAATCTTTTTAGTATTCAAAAAGGTCCTTCCCAATGAGGTGACCATTTACCTAATGCTTTATTCTTCTTGTCCATGGGCAATATGACTTTCCAGACTAAGTCATTAACAGTGAATGTTTTACCTTTCACCCTTTTGTTGTATGCCCTGGATACCATTTCCTTTTGCCTTATCAGGATTTCCAATGCATGCAATCTAACTTCGTCTAACTCAACTAACTCATTCATCATCATCTCCCAGTATAATGCAGATGGGATCTCATTTTTCCTTTGAATTCGAACTGACTGCAGATGAATTTCCATTGGTAAAACAGCATCATGGCCAAATGTTAGTTGGAAAGGCATGGTGTTAGTAGCTTCCTTAGGAGATGTTCTACAAGCCCAGAGTATTTGGTCCAAAGTCTTATGCCAATTTTTTTGGCTTCTTACCAACGTGTTTTTTAATTAACCCTATTATCACTTTGTTTGCTGCTTCGACCTGACCATTTGCTTGAGCGTAATATGGCGTTGATGTTAATAATTTAAAACCCATCTCCTGAGCAAATTCCTGCATCTTTCTACCAGTGAACACAGAACCTTGGTCTGTGGTTATGCTCTCTGGTAATCCGAACCTATAAATTATTTGTTTTTGTATGAACCCAATAATAGCCTCTTGATCAGCAACTATTAATGGTATTGCTTCGATCCATTTGGTGAAATAATCAATTCCCACTAAGATATATTTCTGTCCTTTAGACGAAGCAGGATTGATCTCTCCTATTAAATCTAATGCCCATCCTCTAAAGGGCCATGGTTTAATGATCGAATGTAACTCACTTGCAGGAGCATGTTGAATTCCTGCATGTTTCTGGCATTCTTCACACCCTTTAGCAAAATCTATACAATCTTTGAGCACACTGGGCCAATACATGCCATATCGGAATAACAACCATTTCATTTTATGGCCTGCTTGGTGTGCCCCACATGCCCCACTGTGGACCTCCGATAATGCTAAGTATGCCTCACCTTCTCCTAGGCACTTCAGTAATACGCCCTCCTGGGTCTTCTTGAACAATTCATTTCCCATGAGGACGTATGATAACGCTTTATATTTTATCTTCCTATCAACATTCAGTGTTGGGTTGACTTCGCCAATCTGCATCTGTCAAAGTGTCTATGGCAAATACTCTGAATTCCTGTTTGTCAGCACAACCTAACTTCATATTTTCTAAGTCTGATGGTATGAGTCTAGTAGCCACAACCCTTCCTCTTAATTCAACCAAATCTTCAAATGCTTTGGTGGTGACTTTATACCCAGAAGCCAACTGTGCTAGGTCGTTTGCCTCATAATTTTCTATTCTTGGTATATGTTTAATATCCATGTATTCGAATTTTTTGAGTAGCCTATTAACTATTACAAAATACGTAATCAAATTGTCCTTTATGCATTTGTATTCCTTTGTTATTTGCTAGACCACTAGCTCCGAATCTCCTCTAATTTCGACTCTAGTTGCCCTCAATTCCAACAAAGCTTCAATCCCAATGATAAGCGCTTCGTATTCAGCTTCGTTGTTCGAGCAACGAGGACCATCTAACTTATACTTGAACTTTGTTGGAATTCCTTCGGGAGAAATTATAAGAACTCCAACACCACTACCATCTTTATGGGTCGAACCATCAAAGTATAATTTCCAAGGTTGCATTTCAACGTAACCCATGACAGTATCTTCGATCAGTGAATGATCAACAATGAAATCAGAAATTACTTGACCTTTCACAGCTCTTAAAGGTAAGAAAGTCAAAGAATACTCTATCAAGGCCAAAGCCCATTTACCAATTCTGCTATGCATTATTGGTTTTGAAAGCATGTGTTTGATAACATCGAAATGAGATGAAACATAAACATCAACAGGCTTTATATAGTATTTAAGTTTTATACAAGAGAAATACAAACAGAGACATAGCTTTTCTATGTTGCTATATCTGGTTTCTGCATCATTCAACACCCTACTTAAATAGTACACGGCTCTTTCGATGCCATTGCTATCTTCTTGTGCTAACATACTACCTATAGTAAATTCAAAGGCGGATATGTACAATCTCATGGGTTTTCCCCACGAGGGTGGAGACAAGATAGGAGGTTGAGTGAGATATCTTTTTATATTATCAAACGCCTCCTGATGTGCTTCGTTCCATTCGAAAGCTTGTCCTTGCTTTAAACGAAGTAACAGAGAGAAAGTATGGGTTCTTCCACTTAAATTCGAAATGAACCTTCTTAAAAAGTTTATTTTGCCTAGCAAAGACTGCAACTCCTTTTTTGATGTAGGTGCTTTCGTTTCAACAATGGCTTTGGTCTTGTTTTGGTTGATTTCAATGCCTTTCTTATGAACCACAAAACCAAGGAAGTCTCCAGCCTGCACGAAAAACGCACACTTAAGGGGATTCATTTTTAAGCCATGTTTTCTCATTCTTTCGAATGATTGGCTCAAATGATGCAAATGAGTTTCTGCAGATACTGATTTGATGACTATATCATCAATGTAAACCTGCATAAAAGTCTCAATGAAATCATGAAAAATCGAATTCATTGCCCTTTGATAAGTTGCTCCAGCATTTTTTAAGCCAGAAGGCATTACTACCCATTCGTAGGTGCCTAAGGCTCCTGGACAACGAAATGATGTCTTAGCAACATCTTCTTCAGCAATAAATATCTGGTTATACCCAGAGTATCCATCTAACATACTTAAATATTCAAATCCTGCAGCCGAATCTATTAACATTTCCTCCACAAGCATGGAATACTCATCTTTGGGGGTAGCAGTATTTAAATCTCTAAAATCTATGCAAATTCTCAGAGAACCATTCTTCTTAATAACAGGTACTATATTTGCTAACCATTCAACATACCTTGTGGTCCTGATGAATTTGCAGCGCAACAACCTTTTAATTTCAGCTTTGATCTTTGTGAGAACTGCAGGTGCGAACCTTCTAGGGGTCTGCTTGATGGGCTTCTTGCCATCCTTGATTGGAAGTCTGTGTTCCACTAACTCCCTCTTTAAACCAGGAATTTCATCATAATCCCACGCGAAACAATCTTTGTTCTTCCCAAGGACTTCAATCACTTTCTGTTTGAGGCTTGAATTGAGTTTTGCGCTCACGTAAGTTATTCTTTTTGTGTTTTCATCTCCCAAGTTTACCTCTTCTAGTGGGTCTTGTGCTAACATTTTGGCACCAGAGTCCGTGGGATCCCTCTCGAAGCCTAAAGGTTCTTTATCATAAATGGCGTCTAGCCTTTGATCTATATCAACTATTTCTTCTTCAAAGGGTGAGCCTTTTGAGCCATCCCCATCTGTTTTGTTTACTTCTACAGCCATACTATCCATTTCAGCTTCTAAGGCCGCCTTCCATTCGTTCTCAGCCATGTAGGCCAAAATCTTTTCGAAGAAAGAGGACTCAGTCATGGGCAGGATTATCGAATTCCCAGCCTGTTGGCCATTTTTGTGCAGTGCCTTCGACTTCTCCATCCCCTTGATTATCCTTCGATCCCAATACATTCCATCATGACGAAGAGTCATGTAATAATGCGCATTCCTGGTCTTATTGATCTCGTCGTTAGGGGTACAAGGCGTAATTTTGGCCAAGTGTTTGTCATAGTTTCTCTTATCAACTAAGTTGACTGCTGTCATGAAGTAGCTTTGGTCAGCTTCGATATTTTCAACAATGCCATCCTCTCTCCATAATACTAACCTCTGATGCATTGATGAGGGGACTGCTCCAACGCCATGGATCCATTCTCTGCCCAACAACAAATTGTAGTTGGCTTTAGCTTCGATTACCATGAACATAGTGGGTCTGCAGCTTGAACCTACTGCCAAATCCACTTGAATCACCCCCAATGTGTGGCCTACTTTACCTTCATAGTTTGATAGTACCATATTGTGTGGTTTTATGTCAACATCTTGTATACCTAACCTCTTCAACATGAAATGAGGCATTAAGTTCACTGCAGCGCCTCCATCCACCAGGACTTTGTTTACGCCATGTGCACCAAATTTTGCTCGAATAAACAATGGCTTTAGGTGATTTTGCATGGCTGGTTCTGGGTATTTGAAGAAGGCATTCTGCTCTTCGACAGCCCCATTATCCATCACATAATAGCATACTGGCCTGTGTTTCGTTAGGTCTATTGCATCATCCTCTTCGTGCTCTTCGACTTCAGTCTCTTGCCCAAATTCGCAAGGCAACATAGATACCACATTGCAGTTGATGTTGAGTGAAGATTCCCCCTCTGATTCGAAATTGTCAGTCAGCATATCCTCATTCTCCTCTGGACCTGGCGTATATTCCTTTGATTCATTTTGCTTTGTTTCAAAGAAAAGTCTCCTGATAACCGGAGGTTGGTCCCCAGGTTGATTGTTTGGTGCAGGTTTGTTGGTGCTTGATTCCTCTTTGTCTTTGCTCGAAGCCACTCCTTTGTTTAGCGTAGCTTATCTCTCAGCTTTTCGAACTCTTTGTTGCCTTCGCCATTGTGACCTGGACATAGGGTTCTTTCCCTTATAGTTTTCCAACCTTACTTCTTCTCTTTTCGCCATATTGAATTACCTTCTGTATGTCATGGCATGGCGTGTATTCCGTTCATTATTCCTCCACTTGTCTCTCCCATTGTCAGCTCTAACTTATAGCCACTTGTCCGTTGGTGCATCAGCAGGAACTTTAAATGTTACCCTTCGAGCGCCTCTAGGATAAGGGTTGTCAGGCCTCCGTTGGGTGTAGTTGTTCTCGAAACGTTGGCCCATTTGACCAGTTTCTCTGTGGTTCCAACATGGGGCGAAAGGGACTATTTCAAAGGTTTCAGCCACTTTTTGATCATATACTGCGGAACATCTTGGACACACTAAACATTTGGTTGCCCCCTTGTGACAACGAACTAAGAACCCCATAAGACTTTCTCCAGCCTTAGGGTAGCATCTGAACAGCTGGTTATCCTGGCGCCAGTTGACGCCTGTTCGTGCCCTTTGTCTTTTTTCAAAGTCTGCAGCAATTCTCTGATTACAAATGATGCTACATCTGGGACACAACATCATTGCAGCATTCTCTTTGTGGCACAGCATAAGGTAATCTTTGAGACTGGCATCCCTAGCATACCTGTCTTCCATCTTGTATTTTTCTTTCTCTAAGTACCTTTCCATTTCTTCCATTTTAGAACAGGGTTGCTCCATATTTACCATGTTAACATCCACATCTTCCCTTTTGATATCAGTATCTCCCCAACCTGTAGGTTTGATGTCTTCAATTCGGGTCTTTGAGCTTTCTGGGGCGGAATACTTTACCATGTAATCGAACTTTCCGCTGGGCTCCCCCAAGGTATCCCATATTTCCTTCTGAGGAAGAACTGGCAGTGTGATCTGTACTTTCTCCAACTTTTGCCTCAAGCCTTCAGTAGCCTGTGTCAAATTTTGTTTCTGGTTTTCCTGGCCTTCAGTAGCCTGGATTTCTTTCGAAGCAACTAAAGGAACTGCTTCGATTAAAGCTTCTTGTTCCTTATGGAATTACTCAGTAACTTCCTTTTCGATTTCAACTAACACGTAGTTTTCATCTTCAGTGCTTTCCTCTTCTGATGGAGTGTCACCTTCATTTGCTCCAACCATATTTATCTCTCCAATGTATGCAGGTTCAGAGTAATTGGTGTCGGCAACATCTAAAGGGTCATGATCCACCTTCATCTTTGGCTTGTCATCAAACCTTAATCTACCATCCTTGATTGCATTTTGAATCAGATCCCTGAAAAGAAAACATTGTGAGGTTTTGTGGCCTAAGAAACTGTGATACTTACAAAATTCTCTTTTCTTTCTTTGATCTAAAGGTGGTAATTTGACATTCGATGGCACTATTAGTTGGCCATCTTTGACAAGCAAATCAAAAATTTCATCACATTTCGTTACATCGAAGGTATAAACCTTCTTTGGGAACTTGTCACTCTTCTCATTTTCAATAATTTCTTTCCCTTTTGTGGGAACTAGTAATTTACAGGAATAAGGTGGAGCCTGTTTCAATTCAGCGAGATCAATTTCGACCTCTTCGAATTCAGGATAATCTTCTGCTTCCTCAGTCCCGACATAGGAAACCCTTTCTTTCTTGCTATTTTTAAAAACCCTAGCCTTCTCGACCTTTAGTCTTTCGACTTGTCGAACCCTGTTCGCTAATTGGGCCATATCCCTCAAGTGTTGTGTATCTAGTTTCTTTCGAATGGAATAGTCTAGGCCACCAGCAGCCATTTCGACTAACTCATGTTCAGGAACTACTGTGAAACATCTAGACTTCAAGAGTCTGAACCTATTCAGATAATCATCTATGGGTTCAGTAAACTTCCTCTTGACACTGGCTAGCTCTTTCAGACTTATTTTAGATTGTCCCATGTAGAATTGTTCATGAAATAACCTCTCCAAAAGAGTCCAAGTATCTATGGATCCAGGAGGCAATGTGGTGAACCATGTGAAAGCGTTCTTAGTTAGGGAACTTGGGAAATATTTAATCCTAAGGTTCTCATTATTCGCTATATCTCCCGCTTCGGTCAGATACCTGGCTATGTGTTCGACTGTTGACTCATTGGTGTCTCCAGCGAACTTCGTAAATTTAGGGACTTTATATCCCCTTGGTAAATCAGTGTGCATCACATAATCTACTATGGGAGAGGAATAGTTTGGCCTTCTAATTCCTGTATTGAGACCGTTTTGAGCCATAATCCTTTCTATCATGGTGGTTAAATTATTTTCTTCCAAGATATTGTCATTTCGAATCCTATGAACGACCTCATCAGCATCTTGGTGTCGACCCACCATGACAACTCCTCTGGGTTGTTCTTCTCGAAACTCTGGGACCTCTAACCTTTCGACCCTTGCCCCTGGTTCTATAACTCCCTTTTGTGGTTCCTCTCGAATTACTGGGACTTCTAACCTTTGTGCCCTTGCCCCCAAGTTAACCCCCTCTCCGGCTGGTCTATAAGGTGGGTCATCAGCAATTTGTTCGATGATGGGTATGTTCCCTCGAACCCCCGCCTGATTCTGCCTACGCCTTTCTGGCGGAGCGAAAAAATCTGCTATTTGACTCATGTTATCCACGTTTTCTATGTTGGTTACAGTTACGTTTTGTACTATTGGGGCAAAGATTTCTTGCATAGTTTGCGCTAACACCCCTATCATATTATGGTTACTATCATCCATTAATTGTCTAAAGGCCATCTGATTTTCTGTGGTTAAGATAGGCAATGTATTGTGACCCACTGGACCTAGGGTATTTGTCATAAATTGGTTGGCCCCAGATCCGGATCCAAATTGTGGCGACGAATTTGATGTGGAATTGTGCAAACCCACCATAAAAGATGTTGGCATCCCATAGGAGGGATTTCTGAGTCTAGTGCCATCGAAACCGGGTGGTCTAGTTGGTGGTGGGGTGGCGAAATGGGCTTGTGTCCCTGGTGGTGGGACAAATCCTGCAAGATAACCAGTGGTCCCTGTATTTCCTAGGGTCGAACTGTTGGTTGTTGTGCCACTTGCTCCATTTGTGGCCACACTACTGGTAGAAGATGCAACAGACTGTGCGTTCGTAGGGATCGCGTTAGACGTCCCCGTCGAAACAGACGTATTGGTGCCTGTTCCGTGTGGGATATTTTGTTCCCCTTGTTGACTTCCTGGATTAGACATTCTACTACTACATTTTCTTCTGGGTAAGGGTTGGTTACTATTAGTTGTCTTACCACTTCTGAGGTTCATATAACAGCGAAATCGATATTCAAAAAAGAACTTACACAACAAGATTATATCCTAAAAATCTTTACTTTCAACTTTCTTAACAACCGGTCCCACCAGGTGTGCCAATTTGTTCACAGTGATTTCTGGTGAACAACCGCTAGTCTTCCAAACTATCGAATAAACTTAATGACTGTTATTCAATTTCTCTGGTAACTTGCAGGATCGACTAGATTGATCCTATGGAACATGGTTGTTTGGTTAAGTCTAATTGTAAAGCTGGTATTCATATTCAGGACTTCAAATTATAATTGTTTCTAAGATATCCAATCCACTTCGATTACTATGCTGAATGGTTCGAAGGATAACTTCTATATGGTATTAGGAATATTCATGAAAAAAGTTTAAAGACTTAAAATTGGGTAAATGGCAGGATTAAATGAGTAGATGCAAAAGTTACTAAATGTTTAGAGGGTTCGAACATAAGAAAAGTATTTAAATGCAGAAAGGAATAAATGACTTCGAATGTAAAGGCTTTAATGTAAAGGCAAGAAACGTAGAATGTTTGAAGCACAAATGAAACAGAAATGAAAGACAAAACTGGAAAATGTAAAGAGTTTTCATTGAATTATAAATGCTGGTGTTATCATACGTACATCTTTCGAGCATTCGTTTCCCTATCCATGCGGTATTTTGAATGTTTATTGGATTTGTACAACAGATATGACACACGAAATCCTAATACTAAGACCTCTATTTATACTACTTCGACCATAACGGTCTTGCTATTAGACTCTGCCACATTTGAAGCATGCAGAGCATTACTTCCCTCTAGCCTCCATGCGTCCTCGAACGTTCCAATGCTTATGTATTTTGAATTTCCAATATCCCGCTCACGTTTAAATTTCAAACGCCTTGGTACCTTTATTTCGAATTCGTGTCGAAAATAACCCTCACAGATATAGTCTCCTCATTATTTCGAACAATGCTTTAGACTTATACTCCACAACTACCATTCGAAACCTTGAACTTTAATATTTCCATTCGAAACCAACATTCTCTTCCATTCTAAATCATCAAACTTGTTTTATTCAAACAAAGCCCAATCATTTTATTTCGAATCATAATATCAAAATCTTCAGCCAACACCTACGTACTCCCTCGTGCAATGGGAACGTCAGAGCACCGTAGTTCGGCTAGAAAAGACTTGTCTGTTGATTGATTTTAAACTAAGAGACAAATCGTCATTTTTAGGAGAGAAATCTCAACTAACGCCCACAAGGTGTGAGAAAGATGGACCCTGCGTCAGCAAGAGTGAGGGTTTGATAACACCTCTAGTACTCAAGTGGAAAAGTCAACACCTTTATAACCATGGGGATAGGAGAATGTTGCTCGACTATAAATGAATTATGTCTAATCTTGGAAAAAAATTTAAAGGATAAAAGGTGCTCGAGCGCACAAAAAGGTTTGAATGAGTTGAAGTGTTTTTGTTAATTTTTGAAAAATGTCAAAGTATGATTAAATAAATTGAAGTTTGTTTAAAGAAAATAAGTTTTAAAAGAAAAGGCACTCGACAAAGTCGAGTTTTATTATGAAAGTGGTTCTAATTTATAAACAAAGAAGATTTTGAAAAAGATGAGAAGGTTTTGAAAATTAAAGAATGAGAGAAGATGAAAAGAGTATCCTATGGCATAAGGTAAAAGCTAGAGAAAAGAACCGTCTAACTAACAAGAAGCCACAACTTGACACAATGAGTCAATTTAGAATTACCATCCTTTGGATTGAAACCAAACAAGCAAAGGTAATAAACCTCTTAAGAAAACCAAGCTTCAATTGCATTTAGTCTTCACAAAAATTGGGTAGAGTAACGGTTGTATACAAATGAATTTCTAATCACAGACAAAGCATGTAATCAAAATAACCTGCACAAAAAAAAACCCAATGTCTTGGGGTAAACCCCAAGAACTCTAGACAAAATAACAGTTGAAGTCACAAGGTCCTAAGGGTGGTCAAGGCTTCTAATCCTAAGTCCAAGAAGTCCATAACTCCAAAATGCCAAGGATAATAACCAAGTAGTCCAAGTAACATTAAAGTTTTTTATGATTCAAGTTGATTATTAAGTATCTTCAAAAAGAAAAATGAAAACTCAAATGAGCGAAATAAAAAAATGACATAAAAATAAATGCTCAAGTGAGCAAAGATGAAAATAACATGAAAGATAAATGCTAAAATAAATGTGCTTAAAGTATAAAGTATAAAGTAAAAGCATAAAATAAAGTCAATTATTAGAAATTAGAGGTTAGTTGAATGACCATCTTGAAACTTGCATTTGAAACTCATTAGAGGATTGATAAAACCAAAGCCTCTCAATAACAAGTCTCGTTTGCTTTTTGTCAAGTATATCATTCATTTTAAAAATCTCAAGGCAACAATAAATGATCAACGATGTTTAAGTGATTCACTTTGACCAAAGCTTATGAAGACTCATTAGATGATTGATAAGACCAAAGCCTCCTAACAATGAATCTCAAGGTTATTGAATCAAATGATTCAAATTAACATACTTGGGCTTACAAACATGGGTTTGAGCCATGAATGATCATTTCTCAAATCAAGACAAAATTTAGCGCTATATTAAGCAATTGTAAGTGGACTTATATAGAAGTCACACCTATTTTAAGACCGATCAATAAAGTCTATGCATCCATACGATCTTCGAAAGTTAAATTGGATTAAAATTCGAAATCATAATGCAACCAAGAAACATCAACATAATTCATTTGAATTTATTTACAAAATCACGAAACCAAGATAAAAGGATGCAAATACTAGATAGGAAATGTCAACATGAATGGATTTAGAAAGAAGTCCAATACCAAAATGCCATATTCTATTCTAAAATCTTGATTGGATACTAAAGAAATTATAAAACAAATAATATCTAAATAAGTAAATAAACAAAACTAAATTGTAATATTTGTATATAAATCAAATAAAACTAAACTAAAATAAAGAGAATATAACTAAGAGAAAAAAAAACGAAAATTGGCAGAGAAGAGGATACATTTGGTACTGTTGTTTTGAGTACAAGCGGGAAACAGATGGATAGATTACGCGAAAGATGAATGGTCTGCGCGGAAGGAGTTTGATGAGAGATGGTGGCTTGCCGGAAAATTGGCGGAGGTAGAAGATTGAGAGACCGACGTATTGTTGTTGAGCAGGAGGATTTTTGTGCAGAGGAGAGCTAAAACAGAAATGATGTTGAAGGATCTGAGATGAAATTGATGGATGTTGTCGAAGCGTGAGCGAAGAAGCTTGGAGAACAATGGTGGCTGATGTTATCGTTGTTGTTCCGGTGGAGTATGGTCTGTTGCGGTCGAATATAATGGTGGATGATGGTGAGGATGGAGACACGATCTTCCATTGTGTTGAGAAGCTGGAAGAATGATTTAAAGATGGGAGGCCGACAGAGGGAATACTCGGTGATAGCAATGGCGGAAGTACTAGATATGTTGCGGATTGGATGATGAAGGTGGTTCCGGGGAGTGAGGATGAAACAGGGACGGTGGATTTGAAGTTATGGAGGGAGTTGAAAGGGAGTATGAAGGGAACGTGAAACGGATGCTGGCAATCAGAATCGCATGGATAGGAGGATCGATAAGGTGATGATAGTGATGAACAAAATTGAAGATGAAATGGGGTTTTCAAATGAATTTGATCCGCCTCTGCTTTGTTGTTGTTTTTGTTCTCTCCCCGCCTCTGCTTTGTTGTTGTTTTCGTTCTCTCCCCCACCTCCCGGTGAAATTCACATCTTCTCTATTTATAACACAAAACTATTAGTTTAACTAATTTTGTAAGTGACCAAAAAGCCCTCTAATAATAAAAAAAGGCGTAAAATATGAAAGATTAAAAAATAATACATTTAAATTTTTTTTATTTAATTTTTCTGAATAAAAAATAGAGACCTAAAATGACTAAAAACGACAAAAAACATTAATCTATCCGAAAATATGAAACGAGCTCATTAAAATAAACTATGTGTCACAAAGATTAATAAAAAATTTCTCAAATAGTCAAAATCAAAATAAAATGTGAATAAAAATATCAGGTTGAACAAACGCTTACGATTAAAAACGAGACTTCAAACTGTACCAAAAGAATGAAGCGAGCATACCGTCATGATCAACGTGAAACGCAGATTCATAAAATGATCAGTAAAAGGTGAAAACTTAAAATATTTTCTCGCTAATTTTTTGTACAGTATCGAATCACTTTTAACGGTTTGTCTGTAAAACTAAAATATTAATATTATCGACGTATAAACAACTTGGAGCAATGCAAGAAACGAGAAAATAGATAAAAATGCATGAAGTGAAATATCAGGTATTTTTCAACTACAAAATGATGCAAACTTCGATTTAAACTGACTTTTGGTCAACTTAAACACGACTAATGATGCAAAATGTGATGAATGAAGATATTTCTTAATGATTGTGACCAAATAACAAAATATAATAAGATAATGCGACTAAAAATTAGGGGCAAATTTTAGGGTGCAACAGCTGCCCCTATTTAATCATCTTTTAGCCTGATAAGAGGAAAGTAATTAAATACAAAAAGACATGAATTTCGTCCCTGATGCGATGAGATGATAACATATGTTATGAATGAATGCATGGAATAAAGACACTATTTGGAGAAATGTGAAACAAAAGATTTATGGTAGATTGAAATAAATGACATGAAAAGACACGCTAGGGAATACAAGGTATTCTGGATACCCATCGAGGTTACAAGGAGTAACCATAAATACTTGAAAAGAGGAAACAAACCCTGAAAAGGTAAGCAGCAACATCAAAGAATGGCATTGAATAAGGCAAACAACTCTCTGGAAAATACAATCAGAAATATCCAGAAAAATATTAGATGTGGGATGAGTACAAATCTGAAGCTACATTAGAGTCGTCTAGGAAAGACGCCGGACGAAAAAGAAAAACGACATCCAATAACCTACTTTGGATGAAGGGGAAACCTAACATGTAATAATTGGCGTTAGACGAGAGAAAATATCACAACATCCAATGATTTTCTTTGAATGAGGTGAGATAAATAACGATGACATCCAACAATTGGCTTTGGATGAAGGACGACCACAACATTCAATTATTTGCTTTGAATGAAGGGAAAAGGAATGATATCGAATAATTGGCTTTGGACATCAACAAAGATCACGACGTCCAATATTGGCTTTGGATGGAAGTAAAAGATCACGACATCCAATATTGGCTTTGGCCAACAACACAGATCACGACAATCAATATTGGCTTTGGATGGAAGCAAAAGATCATGACATCCAATATTGGATTTGGATGAAAGAAAAGATCATGACATCCAATATTGGCTTTAGATGAAAGAAAAGATCATGACATCCAATATTGGCTTTGGACAGCAACAAAGATCACAACATCCAATATTGGCTTTGGATGAACGCAAAAGATCATGGCATCCAATATTGGCTTTGGATGAAAGAAAAGATCATGACATCCAATATTGGCTTTGGATGGAATGGAGAAACATGATATCCAAGATTAACATTGGTTGAAAGTGAGAAGTAACGTATCCAAGATTAGCATTTGATGGAAAGAAAGACAACTCATCCAAGATTAGCATCAGACGAAAGAGAGAAACAACTCATCCAAGATTAACTTTGGACAAAAGAGAGAAACAACTCATCCAAGATTAACTTTGGACGAAAGAGAGAAGCAGCTCATCCAAGATTAACTTTGGACGAAAGAGAGAAATAACTCATCCAAGATTAGCATTGGACGAAAGAGAGAAGAAGCTCATCCAAGATTAGCATTGGACGAATGAGAGAAACATCTGAACTGACATCTGCTTTGGTAGGTGCCAAGTAAGTTGGACTTTGGTCTCAAGGTTACATGTCGACTGCAACAAGACCTCAGGAAATACAAATGAGGATGAAACACTATTGTTATGCATTATATATGAATTTTGTTATGCATGATATGTGAATGATTTATGCATGTAATGCAGACGTTTACGCCAATGGAGTTTGACTCTTTTGTGGAGGTAAGCTTGGAAGTTTGATTCATCAACACGAAGAACTCTGCCAAATTTGCTTGGAAAGAAAATATCTTGAACCCGTATCTGTCACACTTGTAAACTGTATAGAACTAACGATCTTTTGAGGAAGGACATGGAGAGCTGCTTGGGGATTTGTCCCAGATTAGCTGACTGTTGAGGATAAAATAATCATGGATTCAGTTCTTGAAATGACTGTTGGAAAGGAATGCTCTAGTATGAGTCTTGAAAATGATCTTTTGGCTAACGAATTCTGAGAAAACTCGTACTGAGCAATAAATCTTGAACTGATTCGCAATTGGATCTGGAAGATACTTGCTTCTGATAGGATCACTGATCAAGTTTCTCAACTATTTGAAATATCTTCATGAGAAAAACTTGTTTGCAAGCAAATATTATTCATTCAACATGGTAATTTTAATGCAAAAATTTCATGCAAAAGTTTTGAATTCAAAATCATTTTTGAAATGATATTATTGGTGTATAGGAAATGCATCACTGGTCAAAACACAATGGTTTATAATTTTAAAGTGAAAGAGAAAGAAAAGGCATGGATATACCAAGACAAATGATTTGCAAAAGATCTTAAGAGTCAGTTTACGCAACCTTGCTGTAGTATGCTTTCAAAAGAAACTTGGCTTCAATTAGGTCTTTTGAGGGTTGTAACGTGGTCTGGTTCACAGTTTAAGGAATAAAGGATAAAGGCTCAAAGTTTATTTGTACCCAACCCAATCTTCGTGATGTTCTTCAGTCCTACGTTCAGTTAATTCAAACTATGCATTCAGGTTCCAAGAGATTTTGGAATTGCATTGATGATAACAATGAAGATGATTCAGAAACCAAGGAATTCTTTAGAATGGCAGTCGCTTCTTCTTTAAACAGTTTGTTATTTTTGTTGAGGACTTTTGTCAACTCTGGTGGAGCATTTTGAGGATTTGAAGACCTCTTCTGATTGAATTTATTATTCCCAACTTTTGTCTGAATTGTTTCATTTGAGACTACAGTCAACGGGATGCCCCAGTTTTTGCCAAATTCTCCTTCACATGTTTTGACTTAGCGGGATTTCTCTTTTGATTTTTCTTTTCATTTCAATTTTCTTTTTGGAAAGATAATGACTGTTTGGCTCAATGATTACGGGGAACCATCTTTGTCACTTTTGGTTTGTGAGCATCTTCAACACTTCTTTTATGTGTGTGAAGGAAAGCTTGATCACGGCCTTTATTGAAAGGTGTCCTGCATGATTTCTCTTGTAATTGAATGCACAACCAAATTAACTGAGAACTACCCATCCCCAGGTTAAGATTCCAGGTTTTTTCGTATAGAAAGAAACTCCAACTTCTAGGCTCAAAGGGGTGAACGAGGGATTAGCTTCCTTATTTCTCTGGTGTTTGGGAATTGAAATAATGCCTTACATCGTCAGAAAAGTTTTTTTCGAAAGCATACCAACAACAATTATGGGTATTTATTTTTCATCATCCTCCCTCAAATCTTTGCATAAACAAAAGTTTAATAAAGAAAATAAACAAGAGAAATATATTTGAAAGCATGTAAAAATGAAAATGATTTGAATCAAAACATTGCAATACTCATTTCATTAAGCTTAACATGAAAGTACAAACAAAATTTGAAAGCAACAATTTTAACATAAACAAGGGAAAAATGTAAACAGAAAGAAAGATGGCCTAGTGACTAATCAGTAACAAGGATGAGTTGTCATGTCTTAAACATTGGCTTTAGGAAGTGACTTAAGGGTACCCAAATTCAGTCTTCAGACACTTTGTTTTGGAAAAGGATTTTTGATAACATTAGGACCTGCCTCTTTGAAAGTGAGAATATTTGCCTTCACCAATTATTGCATTTGTTCTTCAATGCATAACATCTTTCTAAATCATGAACAGAAGCTCCCTGATGAAACTCACAGTAAAGATCAGATCTGAACCCGGCTAGAGGAGGATTTCGAGGAATCACAGCCCTAGTTGTAATCAATCCCTTCTGCATAATTGCAGGATACAATTTAGTGTATGTCATAGGGATGGGATCAAATTAACCCCTTTTACGATTCTGATTTTGCACAATCTTCTGTCGTTGGGGAACCTGGACTGGTTGAGCATTGACTGCAGGAGAAAAAACCTCTACTTGTGGTTGATCAATGTATTCAGGCCTACGGTGGGGTCCTCTTCTCTTAGTCGAGACAACATTGGCTTCTACCTCTTTATTCTTCTGAAAGTTCCCAAAGTATTTCTTCGCACCAGTAGAAGATTCAACAACTTTAGACACTTTACCATTCTTGATTCCTTCTTCTAATCTTTGGCCAATAGTCACCAGGTCTGTGAAGCTGGAGGACACACTGCCAATCATCTTCTCCCAAAATAAAGGGGACAAAGTATCCATGAACAATCCAGTTAGATCTTTATTTGCCAGAGGTGGTTCAACTTGAGATGCCAATTCTCTCCATCGTTGAGCATATTCCTTGAAAGATTCTTTCTCATTATGAGACATATTTTGTAGTTGGCAACGATCAGGTGCCATATCAAGGTTGTATTTGTATTGCTTTATGAAAGCATCAACAAGATCTTAGAAGCATTGGATACGACCTTTCTCAAGTCCCATACACCATTTCAATGAAGCTCCACTGAGACTATCTTGGAAACAATGGATAAGCAGCTTGTCATTCTTTTTGTAAGTAGACATCTTTCGAAAGTAAATCACCAAGTGGCTTCTTGGACAAGTATTCCCCTTGAACTTCTCAAAATCAAGAGTCTTGAACTTTGCAGGCATAACCAGATCAGAAACTAGGCACATATTTTCAGTAACAATACCAAAGACATCATTGCCTTCCATAGCTCGGAGTCTCTTTTCTAAAGTCTGATATTGTTCTTTGAACTCTTCAAACTCACCAAAGTCTCCCTAACTCACACTTTGAGGACTGGCAGCATGGTACTCGAAGAGAGGGTTCCCAAAAGCATCTTGTGCAGTAGGTTAACGAGAAGTAGTATGAATTATTGGTTAAGGTTCAGTGAAAAATGGAGCCTAAAAGACTGGTCGGGAAGACTGGCTGACCATTGAAGTAGTTGCAACAGGCGGAGAGTAGCTATGAGGCATCACAAACTCTGGCCATGTAGTAGATGTATGATGGATAGGTTGAGTTTCAACAACAGCAGTTACCTCTGAGATAACAGTCCTTTGTGGTGGCTCTCCTCTGGTAATCAAGACTTTCATCATTTCGGTAAGCTTGATCATGCATGACTTCAACTCATCGATTTCCATTCTTACTTTTATCTTGTGTTGTTCTTGGTTTTCCATTCTCAATCTGACGGTAGCTCTAGTTCCGTAGTTGTGTTGAGGAAACATCTTGACGATTGAAAAATAACTGGAAGAAGGAAACAACCGGGAATGAGATCTTTGACCACCTGGATGTATGCACGAATGATGTGGATGATGCAAATGATATGCAATGTTATGCAATTCACAACACAGTAACAGGATCACATTTAAAATTCACGAGCATGGAGTCGAAGGTACTACCCACAAGGCAAGGAATAATAGTTTATCACCTGCCGAACAAAGGTTCTAAAAGGTTCCCAGAGTCTACATCCTTCCATCAGATATTACCAACGTCCTGATTAACTCGGTAATTAGTAATATTCTCAGGAAAAACTCGTTTGAGCATAGCATCACGTGACAACCATTTTCGGATTACTCCGTCATAGTTTCCACACTACACCTAAAAGGCCAAGATGGGTTAAGGGTTCTACGGTCCTCAGCTTCAGCAGGCTCCCAAGTCGAAAGCAGTACGTCTTCCCGTTACTCGGTAAATGACACTACAGTCAAAGGGGCCTCCACTAAGTGGGGATCTCATGTCTCCTTTTTTGGGATTACTCCTTCAAAGTTAACATGACTATACTGCCCATCCTATCTTAAGTTTGCCCAAGTCCGGGTAGAGGACTTATGAAAAATCACCAAGCATCCTAAAAACCAGGAAAATCCAGACAAACATATATATAGAATAATGGGAAGTAATAAACAGCAAGTAAAACAATATATAAACACTCAAATAAAAGAAACAAATAAAGCTAGTATTGACCCACTTAGGAAAGAGTCCCCAGTGAAGTCGCCAGTCTATCGCACCATGTAAAAAAAAGCGAACAAAGAATGTGTAGCGGTAAAAATTTGAGATTAAGCCATCAGTTGACTTAACTCACTCAACGAAGTCGCCACCGCACTTTATTGTTTCCAAAGGGAAATAGGAAAAAATCAAACAAAACCCACAATGAAATAAAAGATCAGAGATCATGGTACGGGGGTCGGTTATGCAAAGGGAAAGTATTAGCACCCTAAGCATCTACGATACTCCGCAGGATCCACTTTGTTTGTTTTAAATCAATGAGTGTGTTATCTAAAGGCTTACTTGCTAAAGGAAAAGAATGAATGAGTATTTGAAAACAAAATAAAATGTTTTTTTATTATTTTTGCTCGCCTTGGGTCGTAAGACTTAGTGCCTACGTACTCCATCGTGTAATGGGAAAGTCAGAGCACCGTAGTTTGGCTAGAAAAGACTTGTCTGTTGATTGATTTTAAACGAAGAGACAATTCATCATTTTTAGTAGAGAAATCTCAACTAACGCCCACAAGGTGTGAGAAAGATGGACCATGTGTCAGCAAGAGTGAGGGTTTGAGAACACCTCTAGTACTCAAGTGGAAAATTTGATACCTTTATAAACATAGGGATATGGGAATGTTGCTCGACTATAAATGAATCATGTCTAATCTTGGAAAAAGTTTTAAAGGATAAAAGGTGCTCGAGCGCACAAAAGGGTTTGAATGAGTTGAAGCGTTTTTGTTAATTTTTGAAAAATGTCAAAGTATGATTAAATGAATTGAAGTTTGTTTAAAGAAAAGAAGTTTTAAAAGAAAAATCACTCGACAAAGTCGAGGTTTATTATGAAAGCGATTCTAATTTATAAACAAAGAAGATTTTGAAAAAGATGAGAAGGTTTTGAAAATTAAAGAATGGGAGAAGATGAAAAGAGTATCCTATGGCATAAGGTAAAAGTTAGGGAAAAGAACCGTCTAACCAACAAGAAGCCAACACTTAACATAATGAGTCAATTTATAATTCTCATCTTTGGATTGAAACCAAACAAGAAAAGGTAATAAACCTATTAAGAAAACCAAGCTTCAATTGCATTTAGTCTTCACAAAAATTGGGCGGAGTAATGGCTGTATACAGATGAATTCTTGATCACAGACAAAGCATGTAATCACAATAACCTGCACACAAAGAAAACAAACAACCCAATGTCTTAGGGTAAACCCCAAGAACTCCAGACAAAATAACAGTTTAAGTCACAAGGTCCTAAGGATGATCAAGGCTTCTAATCCTAAGTCCAAGAAGTTTGTAACTCCAAAATGCCAAGGATAGTAACAAAGTAGTCCAAGTAACATTAAATTTTTTTATGGTTCAAGTTGATTATTAAGTATATTCAAAAAGAAAAATGAAAACTCAAATGAGCGAAATAAAGAAAATGACTTAAAAATAAATGCTCAAGTGAGAAAGATGAAAATAGCATGAAATATAAATTCTAAAATAAATGTGCTTAAAGTAAAAAGCATAAAGTAAAAGCATAAAATAAAGTCAATTATTAGAAATTAGAGGTTAGTTGAATGACTATCTTGAAACTTGTATTTAAAACTCATTAGAGGATTGATAAAACCAAAGCCTCTCAACAACAAGTCTCATTTGCTTTTTGTCAAGTATATTGTTCATTTTAAAAATCTCAAGGCAACAATAAATGATCAACGATGTTTAAGTGATTCACTTTGACCAAAGCTTATGAAGATTCATTAGAGTATTGATAAGACCAAAGCCTCATAACAATGAATCTCAAAGTTATTGGATCAAAGGATTCAAATTAACATACTTGGGATTACAAACATGGGGTTGGGCCACAAATGATCATTTCTCGAATCAGGACAAAATTTAGCGCTATGTTAAACAATCATAAGTTGACTTATATAGAAGTCGCACCTATTTTGAAGCTGGTCAATAAAGTCTACGCATTTATACGATCTTCGAAAGTTAAACTGGATTAAAATTCGAAATCATAATGCAACCAAGAAACAACAACACAATTTGTTAGAATTTATTTACATAATCACAAAACCAAGATAAAGGGGGGTGCAAATACTAGATAGAAAATGTCAACATGAATGGGTTTAGAAAGAAGTCCAATACCAAAATCCCATATTCTATTCTAAAATGTTGATTGGATACTAAGGAAATTGTAAAACAAATAATACCTAAATTAGTAAATAAAAAAACTATATTGTAATATTTATATATAAAGCAAATAAAACAAAACTAAAATAAAGAGAATATAACTAAGAAAAAAATGAAAGTTGGAAGAGAAGAGGATACATTTGGTACTGTTGTTGTGAGCACAACCGTGAAACAGGTGGAGAGATTCCGCGAAGGATGAATGGTCTGCGCGGAAGGATTATGATAAGAGACAGTGGCTCGCTGGAAAATTGGCGGAGGTAGAAGATTGAGAGACCAATGGATTGTTGTTGAGCGGAAGGATTTGTGTGAGAGGAGAGCTGAAACAGAAATGATGTTGAAGGATATGAGATGAAATTGATGGATGTTGTCGAAGCGTGAGCGGAGAAGCTTGGAGAACGATGGCGGTTTATGTTATCGTTGTTGTTCTGATGGAGGAGTATGGTTTGTTGCAGTCAGATATGATGGTGGATGATGGTGAGGATGGAGACACGATCTGCCGTTGTGTTGAGAAGCCGGAAGAATAATTTGAAGATGTGAGGCCGATAGAGGGAATACTCGGTGATAGCAATGGAGGAAGTACCAAATGTGTTACGGATTGGATGGTGAAGGTGGTTTCGGGGAGTGAAGATGAAACAGGGATGGTGGATTTGAATTTACGGAGGGAGTTGAAAGGGAGTATGAAGGGAACGTGAAACGGAAGCTGGCAGTGAGAATCGCATGGATAGGAGGATGGATAAGGTGATGATAGTGATGAACAAAATTGAAGATGAAATGGGTTTTTCAAATGAATTTGACCCGCCTCTGGGTTGTTGTTGTTTTCATTCTCTCCACGCCTCTGCTTTGTTGTTGTTTTCGTTCTCTCCCCCGCCTCCTGATGAAATTCACATCTTCTCTATTTATAACACAAAACTTGGTTTAACTAATTTTCTAACTGACCAAAAAGCCCTATAATAAGAAAAAAAGATGTAAAATCTGAAAGATTAAAAAATAATACATTTAAAAATATTTTTATTTTAATTTTTCTGAATAAAAATAAGAGACCCAAAATGACTAAAAACGAAAAGAAAAAAATAGACATTAATTTATCCGAAAAAATGAAATGAACACATTAAAATAAACTACATGTCAAAAAGATTAATAAAAAATTACTCAAATGATCAAAATCAAAATAAAATGAGAATAAAAATATCAAGTTGAACAAACGCTTACGGTTAAAAACGAGACTTCAAACTGTACCGAAAAAATGAAGCGAGCATACCTTCATGATCTACACGAAACGCAGATTCATAAAATCATCAGTAAAAGGTGAAAACTTGAAATATTTTCTCGCTAATTTTCCATACAGCATCGAATCACTTTTAAAAGTCTGTCTGTAAAACCGAAATATTAATATTATCGACATATAAACAACTTGGAGCAATGGAAGAAATTAACAAAGGGTTAAAAATGCATGAAGTGAAATATCAGGTATTTTTTAACTACAAAATGATGCAAACTTCGATTTAAACTGACTTTTGGTCAACTTAAATACGACAGATGATGTAAAATGTGATGAATGAAGATATTTATTAATAATTGTGACCAAATAACAAAATATGATAAGATGATGCAACTAAAAAAATTAGGGGTGAAATTTAGGGTGCAAGAAGAGGAAGATGATAAGAGTGTGAAAGCTGAGGATAATAACGACCAGGGATCTGATGAAGAAGAAGTAGACTATTCAGACGAATAATACCCTCCTGTTGATGACAAATATAAATAGTTGGAAGATCACCTCAATGTTATGGATATCCAAAAAGTGCCTGGGTTGGATTTTGAAGAGTTGGGATTAGTCTCATGGTTTTTATCCATCACAAGTTCAAGGTCCCTACTTTTGCAAAGTATGACGGTGTTTCTTGTCCTAAGCTGGATCCGAGGTCTTATGTCCGGAAGATCCAACCACATACTACTGATAGGAAGTTATGGGTACACTTCTTTCAAGAGAGCTTGTCGGGGACACAATTAGAATGGTTCTATCAACTGGAAGGAACCAATATCCGTGCTTGGGAAGACTTGGCTGCTGCCTTTTACAAACAATACCAATACAATGTTGATCTTGCACCAACTCATGTGCAATTACAAAGTATGATTATGGGCTCGAACAAAGGCTTTAAGGAGTATGCCCAGAAATGGAGGGATCTAGTTGGAAGAGTTTAACCTCCTTTGTCTGATAGGGAGATGATTGATATTTTTATCGGAACCTTGAAAGGACCTTTCTTTAATCATCTGATCGGAAGCTCTTCATCTAGATTCACTAAGCTGATATTAACTGGGGAACATGTTAAAGGTGGAATTAGAAGTGGAAAGATTCGGGTAACTATGTCTTCAAGTGCTGTGAAGAATAATTTCAACAGAAAGAATGAAACTAAGTTGTGTATGGCCAAAAGGGTCGTGCTAGAAGTGATCACAACCAATCTGTGGGGGAGACGCTAATTTCTAATATTGCGTCTGTGCAATAACAACAGGGAAATCAACGTAGGTCAGACGCACCCAGGAGACAGTTTACAAAGATTAACATGACATTGGCTCAAGCATTACAACATCTATTGAAGGCAAAGCTGATAACATTAAGGGATCCTCCTCAGAATCTCAACACCTCCTCTCCTCAGTACAATCCAAATGTAAGATATGCTTATCATTCCAATAGTCTCGGACATGCCACCAATAGTTGCTGGGCTTTGAAGAATAAAATTCAGAACATGATTAAAGAAATTGAGTTTGATCCTCCCAAGACCCCCAACGTGATTACTACACCTATGCATAAGCACAAAAAAGGCACAAGTGCTATTGATGATGTTCTTTATGTTTCTGTTATAAGTGACTTGATTACTCCACTTACAATTATTAAGAAGAATATGTTGCAAGTCGGTTTATTTTTGGGTTCTATTGAGAGATGATATTGCTGTGCAGCCCAACCTAGTGGCTGCCAACTGCTGAAAGAAGGTATTCAATGTCTGATAGACAACCACATGATTCTAGTTGAGAAAACTCCCTCTATGGAGAACTTGTTTCAGGAATTGGAGCTGGAAGAGGTATATGTGATTTCCGGTACTCCTATCCAGATCACTTCCAAGGGCCCCATGAAAATTACTTCCAAAATGAGAGTTGCTCCTCTGATAATCACCGCACCTGGACCAATCCCATATTCCTCTGATAAGGTTGTCCCTTGGAATTATGGGGCCGGTTCCTACTACCATGGCGTCGAGCGAGAACCATTGACTACTAAAATTGAAGGTACTAAAGTTATTGACCCTATTGTTGTCAATATTGTTGGGACCAGTAAAGTTACTAGAAGCAGAAGGGTTTTCTCTCTAGAAATCTCTCCGAAGACTATTGCCACACCAGTTCGTGTTACTGCCACCGAGTCAATTACTAAGACCCAGGGAAAAGAACAAATGATGGAGTCTTCCAAGACAAAGGAACCTAAAGAAGTTATAGCTGAAGATACCTCCAGGCAGGAGTTGAAGGAGGTATTAAAAATTATCTGAAAAAGTGATTACAAGATTGTTGAACAGCTGGGTCAGACTCCCTCAAATATATCCATGTTATCCCTCATATTGTGCTATGAAGCCCATGCCCGGGCTTTGGTGAAGTTCTTGAAATCTGCAGATGTGCCGCAAGAAATCTCTGCTGATCAATTTGAAAGTTATATTGCTAGCCTGACGACTAATAATGGGCTAGGCTTTTCTGGTGCCGACCTGACACCCAAAGGAAGAAACCATAAAAAATCCATGTATTTCTCTATTGAATGCAATGGAACTACTTTAGCTCATGTGTTGGTTCATACGGGTTCCTCGTTGAATGTTCTACCGAAGGGTGCTCTAGACAGACTTGACTGTGAAGGGGTTTTGCTAAAACCCAGTGGCATTATGGTCAGGGCCTTTGATGGTTCAAAAAGGATGGTACACTGAGAGTTGGATCTTCCTATTATAGTAGATTCATAGGTATTCTACCTTCTATGTGATGGACATTCGTCCGACCTATTCTTGTTTACTTGGCCGCCCCTGGATTCATGGGGCATGCGCTGTTACATCAGCCCTGTATCAAAAGCTGAAATATCATGTGAAAGGAAATGTTGTTTATATTTCATTATTACATGCATATCATTGGTTCTATGGTTATGGCATCAAGGTATCTCTAGTAATCCTCGTCAGGTTACAGGTGACATTTATTTCGTCAATGGATGTTCTCAGAGTATTTTACGTGCTGAAGATTGGTTCGCGCTTTCACAATGATTTAGGGTTCAAAGATTCACATGTCCAACCCGGCGCTTCATATTCAGGTGTTCTTTCGCTAAGATATCCCTGGTGACGTATTCTGAAATTCAGGTTTGACTAGAGAGCCAATTCTTTAAAGAAGGTCTCTGAATGTGCGAGTTTTCTCGAAGAAATATTGGGGAAAAGTGTGCTGAAAGTGCAATTTTTACGCACTAAAAAAATTCATAACTTGAAACCTGTGGCTCATTTTGAATCCGCTCCGGTGGCCAAAATTTCTTCTTGACGTCATTTACTTTTTCATCTCTCACGGCCAGAAGCCAATTTCATTAAGAAAGTCTCCAAAAATATGGATTTATCAAGTGTTTTTGCACAGAAAAATTGTGACATATGTTTATCTGTTATGTATTCAAAAAATCATAACTCGGTCAATTTTTATCGTATCAATATGCTTCTGGTGGAATTGTCTCATAAATTGAGTTAGTTAAATTTTAGTTTTTATTTTCAAGAGCAAACGGTACCCCCGAAGGCTTCCATTTTTAACCCGAATCACGTGCAACTCATTGAAAATTCTGAAGCTGGAAATTAAGTTGTTTGAGATAAAACTTCAAAAATTCATAACTAATTCACCTTTTATGAGATTGAGCCTATTTTCGAACAGTAGCTTTTTATCGATGTCGGCTACATTCTATTTTCACACTTCAACTTTAAAAATCGCACTGAGGTCCCTGCTAATTTGTCTGGAATGTGTCAAACTCAAGTGAATAAAAATCTGCACTATTGCTTGTGGTTATTGGAGACCCAATTTCACATCCAAAGCCTATATCTTTGCCCTAATTTCCATTATATAATCTCATTCTTTTCATACAAACAAGGACCCGACAAAAAAAAACCTTGCCATAACCTTGTCAAAATATCAAGTTCTTTCAAGAACCCTAGAAATCTTGAGATCCTTGTTACAATCCCCCATCTCACTACAAACAAGTCATCCCATTCACTTCCAGGAACTCACTAGGGAAAGGTTGGTCCGATCTCTATGATCAAAAGGGTGTAGAAGCATTCATACATGCCATATCGGTTTTAACATTACAAAATTTCATATATTTGTTTTCTTTGTATTCAATGGTATACTAATTTGTTTAATGTATTCATGAGATTCAATATTGCAGGTTTGGACCATTGTAATGGTCCCATGCAAGTTTATTACAAAACACGTTGAGGCCAGATCATAACACCAACCAATTCATGACAAAGGCTAGAAGGCCGTGGATTCAAAACCCACCCCTACTGGTTTTTGTTTTCTTCCATTCTATTTATCCTTTTACCTATTTTCCTTCTTTCTGTTTAAAACGTTTTTCATAAAACCTAACATTTTTCACAAATCTTTGATTTTTCATAATAAAATCAAATAATTAATTTTAGGTTTTTTATAAAATCAACTTAGATTTTAGGGTTTTATTTAATTCATTTACCTAATTTTTTCTATTAATTAAAATCAACTAGGTTTTAGGTTAATCATCAAACTTTTTTTATGAAACAATCAAAACAAATTTCTCTCTTCTTTTCCTTTTATAATTCCGCGTATGTTATTACTGTCGCATATTTTATTTATTTTTTTCTGATTATTGTAATTGCTAAAGGAATGTAATATCTTAAATTAGGATTTTATTCGCTTTCTATTTCCCCCCCCCCCCCCCCAATTTTTGTGGTTTGTACCCCCTTCCCCGAAGCTTTGTAATAGCGTAGGACCTTTATTTTATGCTTTTACTACTTTCCTTATAAGCGTCTATTTTAATAGCGTTGTATGGCAAGACATAAAAGAAATAATTAGCTAGCCCTAATTGCAAGATAAATGAATTGAATCAAGCACACTTTGCACACTTCACCTCTAGGGTAACCTCTCTCGTTGCCTCGGAAAAACAATGGTCATGTCCCTCGAACGTAGGGATACATTTTGTACCCCAAAATTTTCTCTCCCATTTTCACACAAGACATACTCCAAGAGGTCCTCAATTGCTCAAGGTTGATCAAGAGTTGATCAGACAAATTCTCCTCCTAAGGCAATGAACCCCCAACTAGGGTTTCAATTTTCATCGAGATGGTTGAGCTCCAATGGTCTCAAATGCTTCCCATGGTCCTAGTATGCCTTCAACATTATCCATGCCAAATTTCATTCCTTGCACAATAATTTTTCCCATTCAATTACTCAAGTATTAGAAAATCAATTGTGCTAGGTCAAAAGTCAAATGTGGCCCATGTATAGTCAAACTTCAAGATTTTTGGTCAACATCAACATTTTGGAGTGATATCCATCATTTGATCAAGGGTTGATCATGATTCCTCAAGAAATACTCCTAATTCATTAAAAGTCAAAAATTGCTAAATTAGGGTTTCTATAGGAAAAGTCAACCAAATTTTTGACCAAGCATAATTTTCTCATACTTTATCACAAATTTCTAAACCAAAGCTCATTTTGAAGAGAATCCAATTCTATACAACTTTTATTCATCCCAAAAGTTCAAGAAATTCACCATTTGAAATATATAAGCTCATACATTACAGGTCATGTTCAGAAAGTCAACAAAAGCCACTTTTTGCCAAGACCTTTTACATCAAGATAAAATCTTAAAATGCAAAATTGATTAAAAGAGGGATTGAAGTAGACATCTTGGGATTTCCTAAAAATCCAAGATCATCATAATGAGTTGAAAATTGAGCAAGTCATGGCTTTCCCAAGTTGGGAAATTTTTGGAAGATTCAAGAATGGTGCATTGATCAAATTTGAACATTTAGGGCAATGGCCTAACTTTTTGGACTTCAAACACTCTCATGACCTTATGAAGGACATCCAAATCCATTTTTGTATGCCTTTGATTTTATTTACATTTATTTTGATTTTTGTTTAATTTAAAAATTAAATACAAAATAAATGCATAAAATAATAGGTTAATATTTTGGACATGTGGGATAGTGTTTTGGGTCAGTCTTGAGGCCCATTTTTCGTGCACAAATGTCCAGATACATGCTAGCATGGAAAGGGAAAGTTTTGGCAAATTTGGAAGCTTTTTAATTTGTTGGATTTTGGTTTGAAAACATGAGTTATGGCATTGATTCTTTCCATATAACCTTGTCTCTCCCTTCTACCCTATAAATACATCACCTTGGCAAGACAAATATACGCCTACACGTTGTACCATGAGTTCTACCAGATTTGCAAAAATTGTCCAAATCGTGAAATCTCAAACACCCACTTCCAGCTCTCCTCAAGCCAAACCAAGGATTCAAACATCCCCCTGAGGCTTCCAGGAACTCAATCCAACCCTCCAGCATACAGTTTCAAGCCCAGACCAGGAATATCATCATCGCCTGTTTTGGTAAATTTCTAAAAATTCGAATCTCCTAATGCATATATTTTAAGCCTATCTACTGCACATACTTTTGTTTAGATATTTGTTCTAATGTGTTTTGACGTGAGGCGTGAGTTGTTAGATGTAGGTTTAAGGTTTTTCCATATTTAGGAAAAAACCTGAGTCGTGGCTTGAGCAAGACGATACAGCTAGAATCTTTGAGATCTAACCCCAGAAATGGACTCAGGAGAGTAGATTTGGGGGGGGGGGGGGGGGAGGTAGCCTTGATTGGGGGCTTCAATTTTGTGATTTATAGGTTTTTTGCATTTTGTGTGATCGGAGAGGGTGACCGGAGTTTGACTCCGGCACCCTCTGAATCTTTGACTCTGGCGCCTATCTGTCCCCATCCCATTGGACATTTCAAACCATCGCGCGTTTTTTTTATTTTTAATATAACTGACCATTTCTCTTATATTATATTATTCTCTTATTTTATATAACAATTAATTGGTAGCTCAGATGGCAGGCAAGGCGTGTGTATAAGGAGAGGACCTAGGTTCGAGTCCCAGGTCCAACATTTTATTTTTCTAACATTTGTTAATTACAGATCCAGTATGCATTAGCTACGCCAATCCAGTATGCGCCTCCAGATCACCACCACTAGATCTTGGTTAATCTAGATCAAAAGGTTTGAACATTCAAGTGCACCATGAGCCATCAAAGCTGCTCCTCACTGAATCCCAATACAGCCTATGGGCTCCCTCTAGATTGGGCCTAGCGTTTTTTTAACAACACACCCCCATTTTAGTTTTGATACCAGGCCCATTGTCTTATGTTGTATTATTTCTCTTTTAGTTTTTTTAACAAACAATAAAAAAAAATAAAAATAAATAAATAGATTTAGGTTCTTTCTAAAATTATATTAATTAATTAATTAATTATTTTAATGTTATTTTATCAACTTAAAATCAAATTAGACTTAAGTTCATTTTAATTTAAGTTATTTTCTTAATAAAAAAAGTACAAAAATATTAGAATTAGGATTTATTTCATTCAACTTTTATTTTCTTAATTAAAAATAAATTTAGAATTAATTATTCTCTTAACAAAACCAAAAAAGATTTTTTTGTTTGTTTAGAATTTTTCCTAGGTTTTTAGATGTAATAATCATTTCGCGTGCGTCATTTTCATTCTCGCATTTTATATAAATATTATAACTACTTACGGATGTAATAGTTTTAGATTTAAAATTCCGCACTTTATTTCATGCACTTTTTCATGTAACTATCTCAAGGCCGTGTAATAGTTTAGGATTTATCTTTTTGCATTTTATTTCCCGCACATTTACTGCTTTATTATATTAATTGTTAGTAACTAGGCGTGTATGGAAAGACTGCAAATTAAAACGTTAGCTAACCTAATAAAAAGACAAAAAACAACTGAATCTCAACACATATGCACATATGCACCTCTAGGGTATCACCGCTTCGGTTTCCTTTCAGAAAACAAAATAGTCATATCCCTCGAGAATGGGGATGCTTTAACAAAGACCCGTAAAAATCAAAAAGATCATAACCCCTCGATGACCCTACGGTGTTGCCTTTCAGTATATGATCTCGTCCCTTAAACGAAATTTCTAAAGCGTCTCCATATATTACCTTTATGATTGTACGTCCCTTCGAATGTCCCTCAAACATCCAACGGTAAGGCTACCTACTCACTAATAGTAGGATAGCATTGTCTAAAGGAAAAGAGGAAAAGAACGACCCTTTTTCGAGTAACAAAGTAGATAGCTGTTAGAAGTTTTCTCAAACATTTTGCACTTACACAAAAAACTACTTTTCAAAAACAATTTCAAAACACTTTGTATGCTTTCTCCACTACCCCGAGAAACATTACAAAGTTCGCCATACTAAGGCATTTTCCAAGCATTTTCAAACACACAAAGCACAAAGGTATTTCAAAATGAGCAAACCTCTAAGAGCCCGTGGAAAACCACGGATGGAAATGATGCTAACACCTTCCCTTTCCATAATCTACCCCCTTACTCAGAAAACATCTCGAAAAGGTGTTTTTCTATTCTTTTCACTCTTTCCTTAATTTGGATAAAATAAAAGTCGCCGGTGACTCTTGCTTACTACATATTTGCGAATATAAAACGCAAACCAGTATTAAACAGTCGGTTCTGCCACCGTATCACAGATACCATTAGCAAAGACCCTCAGTTATAAATCATTATAAAGGTCATGGTCCCTCGAAGTTGCCTATGGTATATGATCTTGTCCCTCGATGTTGCCTACGAATATATGATGACGTCCCTTCAACTTGCTAAAGATATCCCTACATGTTGCCTTCGATGACCATAAGGACGACCCTACGCCTGTCCCTGAAACATCCAAAGATACGGCTTCCTACTAACTAATGGTATGGATAACACTATCTAAAGGAGGAGGAAAAATACAAGAAATACCTTGAGTGGGTAGTTACTGTTAATTGCTTGCTGATAACTTACAACACTTTTTCACACCTCACACTTTCAAAAACATTTTCAAAATGATTTATCACCACTCTTGAGAACTGATACAAGAGTTATCATAAATCAAACTGCCTTGCTATTTTTCATTTCAAAACTTTTTCAAAAGCACACACACAAAACAAATAAAGTGAGCAAGCGATTAAGAGCTCGCAGATAGCTACGAATGAAAAGGGTTCTAGCACCTTCCCTTTTAATAATCTACCCCCCGTACTCAGAAATTATCGAAGGTTTTTTCTGTTCTTTTCATCCTTTCCTTTATGGGATAAAAGAAAAGTCGGTGGTGACTCTTGATATCCGTAACAATTGCGATAAAATGCAAAACAAACCAAAAGTCAATTCTCCCACCATATTACAGAACTGGCGACTCTGTTGGGGATAATTTTGCTGGAAAGAGGGGTTACCTTAAGAGATTAGGTCACATTTACTTGCTTTAAACTGTTTGCTTTGATTGATTTACATTTCAGGGTTTTGTTCGGGTATTTTCTTGCAAAGATCCTACACCCGAGTCGGGGAACACCATTAGATAAGTAGCAATAAATCATGGAGGTTGTACGGTGTAGACCGATATGAATGATATGATAGCTATGTTAGTGTGATACTCTGGCTTGTACTAATGTTCCTTGAGTCAGTCAAGGATAACATTAGGCTTCCGCATAGTGCCATTAAGCACTAATTGACCTTTAGAACCTTAAATACACTTATCTTGGCCATTAGAAAGTAGTGAGATGGCCGGCTTTGGTGCAGACTGAAGTTGGTTGATACTCGATGCTAAACTCATTGAGATTAGACTTTCGGTATATTTTTGTCGCAATTGAGATGCTTGAGCTGAAACAATGCCTGAGAGAAAGATCAATGATATGAGATCCCTAGAACCCGATTACTTTTGCTAGGACAGGTTGAGCCAACTAAACTTCAAAAGGGTACTTACCTATAAACCTCATGCAAGCCTTTAAACCTAAGGTCTTTGTGTGACTTGTTTTTGCTATTTTGTTTTAAGCATGAACATAACATCATAAACATCATAACATAGCATTTGCAGTAACCATTTCAAAGACCTAGGGATTTATCTCTTCTCTGTTTTGTAGGTTATGGCTTCCACTCGCAGAAAAACCATCCAGATCAACTTCGTAGGAATACCTTCCAAGCTTAGAGAATTGGTATCAAGGGTTCTTGAAAGTTCCAAATTCAATAGAAGGCATTGTCACTTGCTCAGTTTGGTTACTGCCGGTTTTAAAGAAGGTATGATGAGTGTCCTATTCTAGTTCTTAGATCCTAAACATCATTGCTTCACTTTCCCCGATTATGAGTTGGTGCCCACGTTAGAAAAATTCTTTAAGTTACTTGGAGTGCCTATATTGGAGCAAATACCCTTCATTGGTTTAGAACAAGATTCAAAGCCTGAAGATGTTGCCACACCTTTGCACTTGAAACCATCCGACATTGAATCTAATTAGGAAAAGATAAGTAGGGTTGAAGGTCTTCTTGCAAAATTTATGATAGAGAGAGCTGAGTTGTTCCTAGACGCCATGAGTTTCCATGCTTTTGAGGATACCTTGGCCCTCCTGGTCTATGGTTTGGTATTGTTCCCTAATCCATACCAACTTATAAATGTGAGTGTCATCAAGATTTTCCTTACTCACAATCTAGTGCCTACACTGCTCGGGGATATTCTGCATTCTCTCCACATCCGTACTATGAAGAAACGAGGGGCTCTTATGTGTTGGATACCTTTTCTCTATAGGTGGTTTATTTCGCACCTTCCTCGATCAGTAATGAAGAATGAGCTAGGCTTAAGATGGTCTCAAAGGTTGATGTCTCTCTCTCACTTTGATGTCTATTGGTGTTCTCGCTCTTAAGAAGACGTCTCTACCATTGATCGCTGCAGAGAATTTCCTAATGTGCCACTCCTTGGCATTAGCGAAGGCATCACTTATAACCCTTCTATAGCCTTACTTGAGTTTGGTTTCGCATGAAGAGACGGTCCTCGTGATATGCTCATCCAGGGTATCATGTTCGACTACGACAATGATCTGCAAGATTATCGTCAGAGGTTCATACGTGCTTGGGGCATGGTAAATAAGATTGATGGTAAGACTTTGGGGCATAAAAATTCCATCCCTTTGGAACCTTACCTCAAATAGGTACAAACTCGTGCTCAAAATCTTATGATTCCATATACTGCCATCCTACCGGTGATCTTAGAGCCTATTATTCAAAGGGACGAGTCTTGCATTATTCTTTATCCTGATATGCCAACAAGCTTTGAAGAGTTGCAAAGGTCTTGGATTCAACTCAAGGAAGAACGAGACACCTTTGAGACCCAATTCTATGCAAGTGAGAAGAAAGTGTTTAAACTGACGAAGCAGCTTCACGAGGAGCAGAGCCTTAATGCCTATGTAAACACAAAGAGGAAACGTCCATGGGAAACCTAGAAGTTTTATAAATTTCTAATTTATTTCCTTGTAAACCTTTGTTTCACTTGAACTTACTAATAAAAAATCTTTGTTTATGTTTTGATTAAAAGAGTTTAAATCCCACGAGGTCCTTCAAAACATCGTATAAACATGTCATGCATATCATTACATAAGCAGGTACTTCAAGACAAGTTTCTTATTTTTTCGATGTTTATTTCAGCAAAAAGAAATAGCTCTTGAACAAACCGTTAAGGGTCTTCAAACACAGAACGCTCAATTCCAACAAATGTTCTTGACTCTGGCTAAAGGACAGGAAGATCAAAAAGCTCTCATCACTAAAGAGAAAAAGAAGGAGGAGATCAAAGGGATGTTTGCTGTGCTCGTGATGGAAGACCACCACTATGCATCAACAACCATAAAGTCAATGTTGTGGAGGATATTGATAGTGACTGTGACTTGGATAGTTGGATCTTCCCTACTACCAACGATGGAATCAATAATTGGACGGCTAGAGACTTTGTGCCAATCTCTTTTATCCAGGAGTAATTGCTCTTTTCTGTTTTTCAGATATGTAATTTTTGAACAAATTAAACTCTAAGCCTTGTGTCTTACCCGAGGCACAATGGTCTATTTTTGAGGGTTATCATACTTCATTTTCATATGACATTTTAATAAATCATTGGACGTTTTGCATTCAAATTTTGCGCTCTTGTCTTTATTTTCACTTTATTTTTCAAAATAGCTATGTGCTCTTACACACACCCACATATCAAATTGCAGATCCACATCCACCCTGGATCCCATTGATAACAGCTATGCTATTGCCAGTTATTACTTTGAAAATCCAATCTACCAAACCGAGGACGAAGGTGAGGAAGATTGTGAAGTGCCGAGAGAGCTTGCTAGACTATTACAGCAAGAGGAAAGAGCAATACATCCTCATGAAGAGTCGGTCGAGGCGGTAAACTTAGGTACTGAGGAGAATGTTGTACCCCAAAATTTTCCCTCTCATATTTCTGAATACATTGCAAGAAAAATCTCCAACTGGCTCAAGATTGCTCAAGAGTTGGACAGTCAAGTCATCTCCTAAGGCAGTCAACCCCAAATTAGGGTTTTGTATTGCATCAAGATACTTGAGTCCAAATGATCTCAAGTGCTCCCCAATGTCCTAATATGTTCTCAATACCATCCATATCAAATTTCAAGCCTAGCAGAGGAAGTTTGCTCAGTCAATTGCTCAAAGGGTCCAAAATCGACTATGCTAGGGCAAAAGTCAACTGTGACCTATATACATTCAAACTTCAATATTTTTTGTCAACATTCTCATTTTGAAGGATATTTCATAATTTGATCAATGGTTTATCATGATTCATCAAGGATTGCTCAAAATTCATCAAGACTCAAAAGTTGCTAAATTAGGGTTTTGCAGGAAAAGTCAACTCAACTTTGGCCAAGCATAACTTTCTCATACTTTATGATAAATGACCCATCAAAATCTAATTTTTAATAGGATGCAATTTCCTATAATACATCTTCATATCCCAAGATCAATAAATGCACTCACAAGAAGTTACAAATTTGGACATTATAGGTCATTTTTGAAAGTCAACAAAAATACCTTTTATGCCAAAGCTTATAACTTGAGCATGGAATATGAAATTGAGATGATACCAAAAGGGTTGGTTATAGGACATCACAAGCTTTCTAAAAAGTCCAAGAAAACCTCCAAAAGTTCAAAATTGAAGAAGTTATGCATTGTTGAAGTTGGGCATTTTTGCAAAATTGCCAAAAGTCAACTATCCCCAAAACTTCAAATTTTGTCAAATGGGCCCATTCTTTTCCACTTGATTTGAGCTTGAATCATTGTCCACGTGTCCTAGCTTCAGCCATGAGCTCATATTCTATTTTTATTATTTAATTTGATTTTTGTTTTGAATTTATTCATTTTAAATCAAATTAAATCATATAAAATCCAAACTTTGATTACCTAAGATATTTTTGGTTGTTTCAGGTCTTAATTATCATCATTAGCATCATCAAACTTGGATCACACCATATCATGTACAAAAAGATTGAAAATTGGCAAAATTGGAAAGGTTTAAAGAATGAATTAAATCAAATTCCAATGCATTGATTTAGAGAGATTCATTCCAAATTTGTTACCCTAGCACATTGTATGATACATAAGGAAGCCAAAGGAATCGAAATAGGGGTTGGAGGCTGCAGAAAGAAGCAAAACAAAACTTGGAAAATATACAAAAAAGCTTGAATTTGAATCCATAGCTAGAGGTGTTTTCAGAAGCCAAGACATATCCCAATCGATTCCTAGGTGTTCACTCAACCTTCCTGGATCAAAAGCAAGCTCGCTCATACGCCTAAACGCCCTGTAAGTGTCACGATAATATGCTCTGTACTTGAAATCATAACTCTATATTCTTGTATCATTTGAACAAATCATTGCCATATTTGTGATCCTCATAACATTTCCAAGCTTTTTGCATTATTTAATTTTGTTTATCTGACTCATACTAAAAAATACCATAGCTAGGGTTTCGTGGATAGTTTTGGGAATTTTTATTTCAGGGATAATTGGCCACCAAGAATGGCATGGTTAGAACCGGGAGGTTGAGACGATCATGACCATACCCTTGAAAGGAATTTTTGTGGCTCATAGCAAGTTTTGGAGATGGCCTGGCTTATAGCTACATACTGTTGTCCGTTGGTATAGGTCTGGATTTTTTAGCCACGGTTCAACAAAGAAGATGAAGACGTGTCACGCCATCGTTGGCCCATTCAAATCACGCGCGCATATTTTCTTTTCTGACCAATTAATGTTGTTTTGTTATATTATTATTATTATGCAATATACTAACAAATGAAGCAAAGTGGCCTAGTGGTAAACGTGTACATCCAAACTCCTTCAGGACCTGGGTTCGAATCCCAAGTCCCCGACCTTCTTTGATAATTTTGCTTTTCAGGTGATTACGTACACATGCCTAGCTACAGCCCATCATACATCCTCGTGTATCCAAGGGACAGATGGCCAATGGCCATATCTGATGGCTGGAGATGGAAGGACCACCAAGGCTTTGGTCAACGCGTGCTCACTGGATCATCAAAAGTCAGCAAGGCCAGAGTGTAATAGGCCTCAGAATTGCTTCTCAAACACCAATTTCAGGCCCACACCCCTTTTCTCTTATATTTACTTATTTTGTTTTAATTATTTGTTTTGTTATTTGATTTAATTACTAACCAATTAAAATTCAGCCTTTTATAAAATAAAATCACCAAAAATATTTTTTTTATCAAATTAAACTTTAACTTTTATTTTTTATTTAATAAATACTAATAAATTAATTTAGGTTCTTAATTAGAATAACTTTAACATTTTTGTAAATAATTAAAATTAAATTAGACTTAATTAGGTTTTTACTAATTCAATTAATTTTTATTTCTTTCTTAAAATAACAAAAATCCAAAAAATAATTTCTTTTATTAATTGATTTATTTAATTCAATTTAGTAATTCACTTAGATTAATTTCTTTCATAAAATATAAAAACAAAAAGGATCATTTTCTTTAATCAAAAGGGTCAAAACCCTAGAACTTTGCGCTCGATTTAATTTCCCGCACGCGATTTACTATCTTTTACCAATGATGTATTTGCCTCCGGTTTGTAATAGCTTAATAGGACTTTTATTTATTTTTCCGCATTTAAATTTCAAAGGGTTGTTTTTGGTGATGTAAAAACCCGACGCCTTGTAATTTAAATTCCACAATTTATTTTCCGCAAAATATAACTGTTAGATGTTTGATAATAGGGATGCATGACAAGATTGAATGTTAACCTAAAATCAACTTAGATCATCATTAACATGTACAAAGACAAAAAATAACTGAAAACGACACACTCGCACATGCGCACTCTTAGGGTACACCCCACTTGGTTTCTTTCGTACGCGGTCATTGAGTATAGGTCACTTTAGAGGTCGTCCTCTTGTCTAAAGATCATAGTCGCCTCGAAATGGTTGCCTCGGATGTTGTTGCCTCAAACAAATGATCTAAGACATTAGGGTTACCGCTAAGGCATCCTAACATTACTTTAGTGACCGTAAGTCCCGCATTCGAATTGACCCTCAAACTCCAACGACGGTGCTACCTACTCATCAATAGTGGGATAGCATTGTCTAAAGGAAGATAGCATAGAACGATTCCTTTTTTCGAGTAGGTAGATGGTTCTTAGATACTTGATCTCTTAAAAACAAAAACTTTTCACACTTACACTTTTTTCGAACAGTTTTCAAAAACACTTCATACACTCTTGAGGACAGAAGCAAGAGTTAAATCGATGTTTTCAAACAAAAACTTTTTCAAACCCACAAGCAATAAGAAAGCAAATTTTGAAAACAATATGAGCAAGTACCTAAGATCCCATGGATAACCACTGATAGAAAGGGTGCTAACACCTTCCCTTTCTATAATCTACCCCCTGAACCCGAGAATTATCTCAAAAAGGAATTTTTCTGTGCTTTTTTCCTTTCCTTGTTGGATAAAATAAAAGTCGGTGGCGACTCTTGCTTACCGCGACATTTTGCAAACACAAACGCAAAACGCAAACCAACATTCCAAAAAACAGTCAATTCTTCCCACCGTATCACAGAACTGGAGACTCTGCTGGGGACGCTTAATAAGTGGGGTGTACTTTAGGAATAATTCATCATGTTTTCAATTACTTGATTTGTATGATTTATCTTTGTGGGCTTGTATCGGAGTTACTATAGATCCTAACCCGGATCTGGGGGATACCCTTTAGGTAAGTAGCAATAAATTGTGAGGGAACTGTACGGCGTAGACTGATACGGTTGAAGCAGTAGCTACGTTGGTGTGGCACTTTAGTATGTACCGATATCCCTTGTGGCGCAACGAGGAGAATATGGGTCTGCTAAGGGGTCATTAAACACCAATTGACCTTAGAACCTTTAAATTGGCCAACTTGGCCATAGAACAGTAGCAGTATGCTACACTCATTGAGACTAAACTCTCGCGATGATTCCGGCCGCAAGAAAAGGTTGCTAAACTGGAATTATGACCGATTGAGGGTAGTCAGTGATATTGAGATCCTCTAGAACCCGGTTACTATTTTTAGGACAGGTTTGAACCAACTGAACTGAAAGAGGGTAGTACCTAGACTCCTTGCCAGCCTGAAATCTAAGGGATCTTTGTGTGACTTGTGTGCCTTTACCATGTTTGCTATTTGTGGATACTTGTGGTGTGTTTTCTATCATGACATCATGACATTTCATGCATCTTGCATTGGACTAACCTATTTCAAAGACACGAGGGATTCATCTTTGTTCTGTTTTGTAGGTCATGGCACCCATGCGTAGAAACACCATCCGGATCTACTTTGTCCAGGTTCCCACTATGCTTAAAGAATTGGTTGCAAAGATGTCAGATACTACCTCCTTCATCAGAAGACATGGTCATCTTCTTCGTTTGGTCACCTCCAAGATGGATGAACAGATGATGAGAGTCTTAGTTCAGTTCTTTGATCCATTGTACCATTGCTTTACTTTTCCGGACTACCAGTTGGTCCCTACCTTGGAAGAGTTCTCTGATCTATTGGGTATCCCCATTCTGGAGAAAACCCCATTTACAGGTTGGGAGAAAGTTCTTAGGCCGGAAGAGATTGCTTCAGCCCTTCATCTGACAAAGGCTGAGGTAATGTCAAACTGGGAAACTCGTAGTGGAGCAAAGGGCTTCTTGACTAAATTCTTGGTTGGTAAAGCTAATCAGTTCTGGGACAGTCTAGACTTCCAAGCATTTGAAGACATTCTGGATCTTCTCATATATGGTTTGGTGTTGTTTCCCAACTCAGATGATTTTGTCGACGTGAATGCCGTGAAGATTTTCATATCCGGTAATCCACTACCCACTCTCTTGGGTGACATTCTTCATTCTCTTTATGCTCGTACTGCTCAGAGGCCGGGAACCCTTATGTGCTGTGCTCCATTATTGGCGAGGTGGTTTATTTCTCACCTCCCCAAATCAGTCTTGAAGAACAAGGAAGGCATGGGCTGAGCTTATAGGATTATGTCTCTCTCTCATAATGACATCATTTGGACTATCAAGGGTATGTAAGACGTGGCTATTATTGATCGATGTGGGGAATACCCCAATGTTCCACTGATAGGAACCAATGGAGGAATCACTTATAATCCGTGCTTGGCCTTACGTCAGTTTGGGAGAGCTAGAAGGGAAGGACCTCATGAGTTGCTAATGCCTAGTATTGTCTTTGATTTCCAGGGGGATAGTGACGAGCAACGCCGTAGATTCATAAGAGCTTGGGATAGAGTGCACAGGTCTGATCCACACGAGTTGGGTGCGAAGACTTCTCTACCAATGGAACCATATCTCCGATGGGTTCGCGTACGTGCCCAAAAGCTGGGAATGCCCTACGAAGTCGTCTTGCCTATCATTGTTGAAGTTGCTGATGAAGAAGGGGTTCCTCCTACCATCCTACACCCTTACATGCCTACTGACATTGGGGCATTAAAGAGATCCTGGATGCAGCTGAGGAAAGAATGGGATACTTATCGAGAAAAGTATCACGAGCAAGAGCAGAAGATCCAGAAGTTGACAAGGAAGTTGGAGAACGAGCGGATCCTCAATGACTATGTCCGCACCGACAAGAAACGACCATGGGAGCACTGATTGTCTTTTGTTTATTTCTAGCTTTGATTTACTTTTCAGTATTTCCTTTCTTGTAACTCCGTAAAGGCATCTATTGAACAATTGAATTTCAAGTTTATCTAATAAAAGTGTGTTCATTTTTTGGTTTACGAATTTGAATCTCTCGACGTCTTTGAAATCATATCATACGCATTTCATCCCATGCACCTCATAACAGGTACCCCTATAGGTTTTCTCATCTTCTTCGTTGTTTATCTCAGCATCATGTCTTCCGAACCATCAACTGAACAAGCAATCAAGGCTCTACAGGCTCAAAACGCCCAATTCCAGGAATTGTTCATGAACCTGGCTAAGGGTCAGCAAGATCTGAAGGCCCTTATCTTGAAAGAGAAGAAGAAGAAGAAGACGGTCCTATTTAATATGGGTCGCAGATTCGGAAACGATTTGCAAGAAGAGGTGGATTTAACCCCCCTCATCTGGAGGGAAAGATAATCAGGTAGAAAGGAGGGCTTCTAGCCCTGTGGTTTCAAACAACGAAACCGACTTTGATGAAGACCAGTATCCTCCGGCTGAGGATATATATAAACAACTGGAAGACTGGTTGAGTGCGATAGAAGTTCAGAAGGTGTCGGGTCTGGACTTTGGTTATCCGGTTCTGTCATCTGGGGTGGTGATTCCCCACAAGTTCAAAGCACCAACCTTTGCTAAGTACGACGGGGTTTCTTGCCCAAAACTGCACCTCCGTTCGTATGTTAGGAAGATTCAGCCATACACCGCTGACAAGAATCTCTGGATCCACTTCTTTCAAGACAGTCTCAGGGACTCAGCTTGAATGGTTTTACCAGCTGGAAGGAGTTAGTATCCGTAATTGGGAAGACTTGGCTGCTGCTTTCTACAAACAGTACCAATACAACGCCGACCTCGCTCCTACGCGTACCCAACTCTAGGGTATGTCTATGGGTGCGGGTGAAGGTTTCAAAGATTATGCTTATAAGTGGAGGGACTTCGCTGGAAGATTGCAACCACCCTTGGCTGATAGGGAGCTAGTGGATATGTTTCTGGGGACCTTGTTTGGTCCGTATTTCAACCATCTGATTGGAAGTTTTTCGTCCGGGTTTACAGAGATGATTATGACCGGGGAGAAGATTGAGGCTAGTATCAAATCTGGTAAAATACAGAAAGGTGCCTCATTAGGCACCAAGAATAAGCCTTTTAAGAAGGAGTCCAATGCTGTTTACAGTTTAAAAAGCTAGAATAGACCTGAACGCCGCCAAGCTATTAATGCGGTGGTTACTTTAAGACCAGCTGTTGCTCCTCCGCACAATAATCAGTCAAGGGCCGAGAGACCTCGAAGACAATTCACTCAGCTCAACATGACTTTATCCTAGATTTTACCGCAGTTATTAAAGACCAGTCTAGTGATTCCAAGGGAGGCCCCGAAGAATCCAAATACAACATCACCGAAGTACAACCCTAATGCCCATTGTGCCTTTCACTCTGATAGCCCGGGGCATGATACGGATGATTGTTGGGTTTTGAAGAATAAGGTACAAGACATGATTGATGCTAAGGAGATCGAGTTCGGAGCACCAGAAAAGCCTAAACAAGACGCAGGGGTGAATGCTATCGGGGATGATGATGATGAAGAGTTTGATATTGACAACTGGATATACCCAACTGCCGATGGTGGATTAAGCAACTGGACAACGAAGGATTCTATGCTTGTTTCAGTTATCACCCAGTAATGAGACTTTGTTTTGAATTTGTAACAGACAATTTCTAAACTTTATGGCCCGGTGTCTTACCCGGGGCACCGTGGCTTCATTTGTGAGGGCTTTATGTGTGTCATCTACATATATCATTAATAAAAGCATTGGACGTTTCTTGCATTTCAAATTTTACGCTCCTTGTCTTTCTTTTATTACATATTGCAAAACATCTATTTTACACACACTCACATATACAGGTCTACATCCACTCTGGATCTCACTGGTAACGACTCTGCTACTGCCAGTTATGACTTTGAAAGTCGGATCAACTTAGCCGAAGACGAAGGTGAAGATGATTGTGAAGTGCCTGGTGAACTTTCTAGACTGTTACTTCAGGAAGAGAGGGTTATTCAGCCGCGTGAAGAGCCGGTGGAATCAGTAAATCTGGGTATAGAGATAGACAAGAAAGAGGTCAAGATCGATGCAAATCTGGAGCCTAGCGTTAAGCAACGGTTGATTTAGATGCTGCGTGACTATGTTGAGATCTTTGCCTGGTCTTATGAAGATATGCCTGGGTTGGATACCGACATTGTGGTTCACCGCCTGCCTACCAAGGAAGACTGTACTCCCGTGAAACAGAAAGTCCGTCGAATGCGCCCGGATATGTCTGAGAAAATTAAGGCTGAAGTTATGAAACAGTTTGACGCCGGTTTTCTAGCAGTTACTTCTTACCCACAGTGGGTGGCCAACATGGTTCATGTGCCGAAGAAGGATGGTAAGGTTCGAATGTGTGTTGACTATAAGGATCTGAACAGGGCAAGCCTGAAGGATGATTTCCCTCTACCTCATATCGATGTTCTGGTTGATAACACTGCACATCATAGGGTATTCTCCTTTATGGATGGTTTCTCCGGTTATAATCAGATTAAAATGGCTCCCGAAGACATGGAGAAGACAACCTTTGTTACTCAATGGGGTACCTTTTGCTATAAGGTCATGCCTTTCGGATTGAAGAATGTTGGGGCAACGTATCAGCGCACCATGGTCGCTTTGTTCCATGACATGATCCATCATGAGATTGAGGTATACGTCGACGACATGATTGCAAGATCCCATACTGAGGAAGAACATCTTGACCACCTTCAAAAGCTATTTGATAGGTTGAAGTTGTACAAGCTGAGGTTAAACCTGAACAAGTGCACCTTTGGGGTGAGATCTGGTAAGCTGCTAGGTTTCGTCGTAAGCGATAAAGGTATTCAGGTGGATCCTGCAAAGGTGAAGGCTATACAGGAAATGCCATCTCCCCGAACAGAAAAAGAAGTCAGAGGATTTTTGGGACGGTTGAACTATATTTCCCGATTCATCTCGCACCTGACTGCTACTTGTGAGCCAATCTTCAAGCTACTGAAGAAAGATCAAGTGGTAAGATGGAACGATGAATGTCAGGCCGCTTTCGAAAGGATCAAAGAGTATCTCCAAGAGCCACCCATTCTGATGCCTCCAGTTGAAGGGAGACCTCTGATCTTATACTTGACAGTACTCGACAACTCGATGGGGTGTGTTCTAGGGCAGCATGACGAGTCTGGCCGAAAAGAGCATGCTATTTATTACCTTAGCAAAAAGTTTACCGACTGCGAGACTCGATACTCGTTGCTCGAGAAAACTTGCTGCGCTTTGGCATGGGCTGCTCGTCGGCTGAGACAGTATATGCTGACTCACACTACTCTGTTGATATCGAAGATGGACTCAATCAAGTATATCTTCGAGAAGCCTGCCTTGTCCGGAAGAATAGCAAGATGGCAGATGATCTTGACTGAGTATGACATCCAGTATACGACCCAAAAGGCAATCAAGGGAAGTGTGTTGGCAGACCATTTGGCACATCAGGCAGTAGATGATTACCAGTCTATGAACTTTGAATTCCCGGATGAGAATATCATGATAGTGACCGACTGCGAAGAACCTGGACCGGATGAAGGACCTGAGGAAGGATCCCGATGGTCTATGTACTTTGATGGAGCTTCAAACGCTTTGGGTAATGGCATTGGCACCATGATCATATCTCCTAAAGGCTCTCATACTCCATTCACCGCCCGACTATGTTTCAACTGCACCAACAATATGGCAGAGTTTGAAGCATGCATCATGGGTCTTCAAGCAGCTATTGACCTAAGGATTAAGTTCTTAAGTGTCTTCGGAGATTCCGCTCTCGTGATCAGTCAGATCAAAGGCGAGTGGGATACGAAACACCCAAATCTTATTCCTTACAAGGGGTATGTTTTGACGTTGCTTCCCCACTTCGAGGAGATAACCTTTGAACACTTCCCTAGATAGGAGAATCAGTTAGCGGACGCACTGGCTACGATGTCTTCTATGTTCAAAGTCAATTGGGACAACGAGGCTCCCCGGATTATCATTGAAAGATTGGACGAACCTTCACATTGCTGTGACATTGACACTGAAGAAGTAGCAGATAAACCCTGGTTTCAGGAGGTGAAGAGGTATCTTGAAGCTCAGGAATACCCCGAGGGTGCATCCATTAATGACAAGAAGTTTCTAAGGAGGTTCACGGCGAAGTTCTTCATCAGTAATGGCATTCTTTACAAGCGTAACCATGATTCAACCTTACTGCGATGTGTGGATAAGAACGAGGCAGAAAGGATCATGGCAGATTTACACGAAGGTACTTTCGGAACTCATTCCAGTGGACATACCATGGCAAAGAAGATCCTACGGGTAGGATATTATTGGTCCACAATGGAATCCGACTATTATCAGCATTCTCGGACATGTCACAAGTGCCAAGTCTATGCTGATAAGGTGCACATACCTCCAGTACCCCTGAACGTCTTGACAGCACCTTGGCCTTTTGCAATGTGGGGCATTGATATGATCGGCGAGATCAGACCTACAGCATCCAACGAGCATCGTTTCATCCTGGTAGCAATCGATTACTTTACGAAGTGGGTTGAAGCAGCTTCCTTTTCTACTGTAACCAAGAACATCATGGCACGGTTCATTCGGAATAATCTGATCTGTCGATACAGTGTACCAGAGAGGATTGTTACGGACAATGGTACCAATGTCAACAACAAGATTACCACCGAGCTCTACAAGCAGTTCAAGATACAACATCACAACTCTTCTCCCTACCGGCCGAAGATGAATGGGGATGTAGAAGCGGCTAATAAGAACATTAAGAAGATTGTGCAGAAGATGACAGTGACGTACAAAGACTGGCACGAGATGTTGCCATTTTCTCTACATGGGTATCGTACCTCAGCACGGACGTCAATAGGGGAAACATCCTATTCCTTGGTTTATGGCATGGAGGCCGTCTTGCCCGTTGAAGTTCAGATACCCTCTCTTCGGATTATGAAGGACGCAGGTTTGAGCGAAGATGACTGGATTCAGACCCGGCTTGATCAGCTGAATTTAATAGACGAAAAGAGACTTACTGCTATTTGTCATGGTCAGACGTATCAAAAATGGATGATCAAGGCATTTAACAAGAAAGTTAGACGACAAAAATATCAAGTTGGGGATCTGGTGATCAAGTGCATTATCTTACCTCAAGGTGATCCCAGGGGCAAATGGACCCCTACTTACGAAGGGCGATTTGTGGTTAAGAATATTTTCTCAGGAGGAGCCATGATTCTAACCACCATGGATGGTGATGACCTTCCTCACCCCGTCAATGCAGACATAGTAAAAAGATACTACGCATAAACAAAGACCCGCTAGGTCGACTGGACTAGGCAAAAATAAGGGCTTCCCGGCGAACCAAAAGGGTTCGGGAAAAAATAAGGGATGAAAATGAAAAAAACTGTACACCCGGCAAGTCAAAAACCTGAAAAGGCGGCTTGGGCGAAAAGGGTATCCCGGTGGGCTGAAAACCCACAAGGGCGGTCCAGGAAAAAATTAGGGATTAAAGCGTAACACTATGTCTCATTGGATCACCTTGCAAACGGACTTCGGTATCGACTATCAAGCTCGGACGACACTAAGCAATCTGATCTACCTTCAACCAAGTAGCAAAGTGATGAGATGCTCAAGGACATAAAGGCAATAGCAGAGTTGGAACCCAGTGGGATTATTCACATAGCTGTTTTGTTTAGTTTTTTTACAAATTGTGTAAATTCTATTATTCGGTGGCGTTCTCTTACTAGGACGTCAGCCTCTTGTACAAAAAACACCTATTTTCAGGCCAAAACTTCAAAAATCAATACAATTCATTTTCGGAGAAATTTCAAACTATTTTTCCTTATCTGTTTTGTTTTACAAAGAACGTCCAATGTTCATTTTTGATATATGCATTTGACATTAATTGCTGCTCATAAATACTTACATGCGAAACAAAAGACCATTACTTGTAATATTAGAAACAGGGCCAAATAAGAATTGTCCAAGCTGCACAGTTGCTCTATCCACCAGGTACAAGGTAAATTCAGCTGAAGAATACGGTCAAGGTGCATCCACTCCCCGTCGAGTAAGACAGTAATGACAGCTCTCCCCAGCTGAGACTTACAACTGTAAATGAATCGGTAATATCCTCCCCAAGCAGAGTTTATCTACCATCAGCACTGAAAAGACTTAATATCCCCGGCAGTCTTAATATTCCCCAACGGAGTATAAGAATATTCCCCGGCAGAGTACAAGATCTCCCTAGTGGAGTCTGAAATTTTTCCCAGCGCAGTCTGAAAAAGCTTCCCCAGTGGAATTTGGAGAGTCATCCCCAGTAGACTTTGGAAGATTGTCCCCAGCAAGTTCAAAGGATTATCCCCATAAGAGTCCAAAAGGTTATTCCTAGTGAAGCCGCAACTGAAGGATCATCCCCAGCGGAGTTTTTTCCTTTCACAAACAAGAAGTCAATCCTCAACAGGATTCAGTATCACCAGCAACGGTAATGCATCCCAAGTGGAATATATCAGCAGAATCCTCAGTAGAACATCTCTTCCCTATAGAGTAATCTCCTCATCAGTTTATTCCTCAACGGAGTTATCCTCTCCTACAGGTTTATTCTCACAATCATCTTCGTTCGCCATCTCCAGCGGAAACGAAGAATCCAACTATATTCTCCAACAGCTATCCGAGATTTATTTTCCCCAGCTAAAACATCACATTTCCATACATCATGATACATGCATATACGCATCATACAACATAATCTCATTTATTTTGAGAACATCATTGCTTGATATATATCATGCATTGCATACGACTGACCTTTACCTTTCAGGAAAGATGCAGTTAAGTTCTCAGCTATGTCGAAGACCTGACCGGTTCTTAAATCTCAACTGAATTATTCTCGGTTGAATTACAGATAAGGTTCTCAATCTCAACAATTTTCCTCCTTCGAAGTGTGGACGAGTTCTTAAATCTCAACAGAATTATTCTCCGTTGAAGTAAACAGACAGTCCTAGATCTTGATGAAGATGTTTCCCTCAGTCGAAGACCTAACCGGTTCTTAAATCTCAACTGAATTATTCTCGGTTGAATTACAGATAAGGTTCTAAATCTCGACAATTTTCCTCCGTCGAAGTGTGGACAAGTTCTTAAATCTCAACAGAATTATACTCCGTTGAAGTAAACAGACAGTCCTAGATCTTAATGAAGATGTTTCCCTTAGTCGAAGACCTGACCAGTTCTTAAATCTCACCTGAATTATTCTCAGTTGAATTACAGATAAGGTACTCAATCTCGACAATTTTCCTCCGTCGAAGTGTGGACAAGTTCTTAAATCTCAACAGAATTATACTCCATTAAAGTAAACAGACAGTCCTAGATCTTGATGAAGATGTTTCCCTTAGTCGAAGAACTGACCGGTTCTTAAATCTCAACTGAATTAGTCTCGGTTGAATTGCAGATAAGGTTCTAAATCTCGGCAATTCTCCTCAATCAGAGTACTGACCGGTTCTTAAATCTCAACTGAATTAGTCTCGGTTGAATTACAGATAAGGTTCTAGATCTCGACATATTTCCCTCTGTTGAATTACGGACAAGTCCTTAAAACCCAGCAGAGATGTTCTCTCAGTTGGAGTACAAGAAAGTTCCTAAATCTCAACAAAGATCATGCTTCCCCAGCGGAATCTTCCACAACAACAGGTATGCAAGTTCTCGCTAAGGAATCTCTTATGCGATAGACACTCCTGCAGATGGCATCTTTAAGCCCATCCTCCCGCCAACAATCTCCAAATGGCATCTGTAAGCCCATTCCCGACATCACAAGGCTGATACCACTTCATGCGAGTGCAAATTTCCGGGCACTCTAGTGTTCAATCATCTTCCACCTTCGGATCACGAAAGGCACGAAAGCCAATCTACATCCTCAGGTTTAAGAAGATTGAACAGGGGCAGCTATTGTACCCTAAAATTTTCCCTCTCATATTTCTCAAGACATTGCAAGAAAAATCTCCAAGTGGCTCAAGATTACTCAAGAGTTGGACAATCAAGTCATCTCCTAAGTCAGTCAACCCCAAATTAGGGTTTTGTGTTGCATCAAGATCCTTGAGTACAAATGAACTAAAGTGCTCCCCAATGTCCTAATATGTTCTCAAGACCATCCATGTCAAATTTCAAGCCTTGCAGAGGAAGTTTGCTCAGTCAATTGCTCAAAGGGTCCAAAATCGACTATGTTAGGGCAAAAGTCAACTGTGACCTATATACAGTCAAACTTCAATATTTTTTGTCAACATTCTCATTTTGGAGGATATTTCATCATTTGATCAAGGGTTGATCATGATTCATCAAGGATTTCTCAAAATTCATCAAGACTCAAAAGTTGCTTAATTAGGGTTTTATAGGAAAAGTCAACTCAACTTTGAACAAGCATCACTTTCTCATAATTTATGAGAAATGACCCATCCAAAGCTCATTTTTAATAGGATGAAATTTCCTACAATCCATCTTCATACCCCAAGATCAAAAAATGCACTCACAAGAAGTTAAAAATTTGGACTTTATAGGTCATTTTTGAAAGTCAACAAAAACACATTTTTTTCCAAAGCTTATAACTTGAGCATGCAATATCAAAATTAGATGAGACCAAAAGGGTTGGTTATAGGATATCTCAAGCTTTCTAAAAAGTTCAAGAAAACCTCCAAATGTTCAAAATTGAAGAAGTTATGCATTGTTTAAGTTAGGCATTTTTGCAAAATTGCCAAAAGTCAACTATCGCCAAAACTTCAAATTTTGTCAAATGGGCCCATTCTTTTCCACTTTATTTGAGCTTGAATCATTGTCCACGTGTCCTAGCTTCAGCCATGAGCTCATATTATATTTTTATTATTTAATTTGATTTTTGTTTTGAATTTATTCATTTTAAATCAAATTAAATTATATAAAATCCAAACTTTGATTACCTAAGATCTTTTTGGTTGTTTCAGGTCTTAATTATCATCATTAGCATCATCAAACTCGGATCACACCATATCATGTACAAAAAGATTGAAAATTGGAAAAATTGGAAAGGTTTAAAGAATGAATCAAATCAAATTCCAATGCATTGATTTAGAGAGATTCATTCCAAATTTGTTATCCTAACACATTGTATGATACATAAGGAAGCCAAAGGAATCGAAATAGGGGTTGGAGGCTGCAGAAAGAAGAAAAACAAAACTTGAAAAGTATAAAAAATCTTGAATTCGAATTCATATCTAGAGGTGTTTTCAGAAGCCAAGACATATCCCAATCGATTCCTAGGTGTTCATTAAACCTTCTTGGATCAAAAGCAAGCTCGCTCATACGCCCAAACTCCCTGTAAGTGTCACGATAATCCGCTATGTACTTGAAATCATAACTCTCTATTCTTGCATCATTTGAATAAATCATTGCCATATTTGTGATCCTCATAACATTTCCAAGCTTTTGGCATTATTTAATTTTGTTTATCTGACTCATACTAAAAAATACCATAGCTAGGGTTTCGTGGATAGTTTTGGGCATTTTTATTTCAGGGATAATTGGCCACCAAGAAGGGCATGGTTAGAACCGGGAGGTTGAGACGAGCATGACCATACCCTTGAAAGGCATTTTTGTGGCTCATAGCAAGTTTTGGAGATGGCCTGGCTTATAGCTACGGACTATTGTTCGTTGGTATAGGTCTGGATTTTTTAGCCATGGTTCAACAAAGAAGATGAAGACGTGTCATGCCATCGTTGGCCCATTCAAATCACGCGCGCATATTTTCTTATCTGACCAATTAATGTTATTTTGTTATATTATTATTATTATGCAATATACTAACAAATGAAGCAAACTGGCCTAGTGGTAAACGTGTACATCCAAACTCCTTCAGGACCTGGGTTCGAATCCCAGGTCCCCCACCTTCTTTGATAATTTTGCTTTTCAAGTGATTATGTACACATGCCTAGCTACAGCCCATCATACATCCTCGTGTATCCAAGGGACATATGGCCAATGGCTAGATCTGATGGCTGGAGATGAAAGGACCACCAAGGCTTTGGTCAACGTGTGCTCACTGGATCATCAAAAGTCAGCAAGGCCAGAGTGTAATGGGCCTCATAATTGCTTCAAAAACACCAATTTCAGGCCCACACCCCTTTTCTCTTATATTTACTTATTTTGTTTTAATTATTTGTTTTGTTATTTGATTTAATTACTAACCAATTAAAATTCAACCTTTTTATAAAATAAAATCACCAAAAATATTTTTTTTATCAAATTAAACTTTAACTTTTATTTTTTATTTAATAAATACTAATAAATTAATTTAGGTTCTTAATTAGAATAACTTTAACATTTTTGTAAATATTTAAAATTAAATTAGACTTAATTAGGTTTTTACTAATTCAATTAATTTTTATTTCTTTCTTAAAATAACAAAAATCCAAAAAATAATTTCTTTTATTAATTGATTTATTTAATTCAATTTAGTAATTCACTTAGATTAATTTCTTTCATAAAATATAAAAACAACAAAGGATCATTTTCTTTAATCAAAAGGGTCAAAACCCTAGAACTTTGTGCTCGATTTAATTTCCCACACGCGATTTACTTTCTTTTACCAATGATATATTTGCCTCCGGTTTGTAATAGCTTAATAGGACTTTTATTTATTTTTCCGCATTTAAATTTCAAAGGGTTGTTTTTGGCGATGTAAATACCCGACGCCTTGTAATTTAAATTCCGCAATTAATTTTCCGCAAAATATAACTGTTAGATGTTTGATAATAGGGATGCATGACAAGATTAAATGTTAACCTAAAATCAACTTAGATCACCATTAACATGTACAAAGACAAAAAATAACTGAAAACGACACACTCGCACATGCGCACTCTTAGGGTACACCCCACTTGGTTTCCTTCGTACGCGGTCATTGAGTATAGGTCACTTTAGAGGTCATCCTCTTGTCTAAAGATCATAGTCGCCTCGAAATGGTTTCCTCAGATGTTGTTGCCTCAAACAAATGATCTAAGACATTAGGGTTACCGCTAAGGCATCCTAACATTGCTTTAGTGACCGTAAGTCCCGCATTCGAATTGACCCTCAAACTCCAACGACGGTGCTACCTACTCATCAATAGTGGGTGTGATCGGTGGGAAAAGAACTGACTGTTTTTGGAATGCTGGTTCGCGTTTTGCGTTTGTTTTTGCAAAATGTCGCGGTAAGCAAGAGTCGCCACCGTCTTTTTTTTATCCAACAAGGAAAGGAAAAAAGCACAGAAAAATTCCTTTTTCGAGATGTTTCTTGGGTTCGGGAGGTAGATTATAGAAAGGGAAGGTGTTAGCACCCTTTCTATCCGTGGTTATCCACGGGCTCTTAGGTACTTGCTCATTGTGTTTTCAAAATTTGCTTTTCTTTGTGTTTGTGGGTTTGAAAGAAGTTTTTGTTTGAAAGGTGTAAGTGCGAAATTTTTTGTTTTTTTAAAAGAGAGCAAGTACTTAAGAACCATCTACCTACTCGAAAAAGGAATTAATCTGTGCAAATGTCCTTTAGATAATGCTATCCCACTATTGAGGAGTAGGTAGCACTGTCGTTGGAGTTTTCGGGTCAATTCGATTAAGGGACGTGTGGTCACTAAAGCAATGTTAGGACGCCTTAGCGGTAACCCTAATGTCTTAGATCATTTTATCCGAGGCAACTATGATCTTTGGACAAGAGGGCGACCTCTAAAACTTCCTATACTCAATGACCACGTTCGAAGGCAACCAAGTGAGGTGTACCCTAAGAGTGGCATGTGCAAGTGTGTTAGTTCGGTTAATTTTATCTGTACATGTCATGGGTGAGCTATGTTGATTTTAAGTTCATACATTTGATCTTATCATGCATTCCCTATTATCAAACGTCTAACAGTTTATAGTTGCGGAAATTAAATTTGCGGAAATTAAATCTAAACTATTACAAGGCGTCGGGTATTTACATCGCCAAAAACAATCCTTGAAATTTAAATTGCGGAAAATAAAATAAAGCGATAAAAATGTCCTAATTAAAAGCTATTACAAACCGGAGGCAAGTACATTAATATGATAAAAATAAACAAACGCGTGCGGGAAATTAAATCGAGCGCAAAGTTCTAGGGTTTTGACCCTTTTTGAAAGAAAGCATGTTTTTGTTATTTTTGAATTAAATGGAAATTAAATTAGGTCAAAATTAATTAATTAATTAATTAAATATTTTTGGGTTTTTGAATATTTAAGGAAATAAAATAAAAATGATTAAAAGTTAGTAAAACCTAGTTATTCTAAATTAATTTTAATTATTTGGAAAAAGATATTAAAATTATACCTAATTAAAGCTAAATCCATTAAATTAATTTATTTACAAAAATAAAGTCAAATTTAATTTTAATAAATAAAAATAATATTTTTTGTGTTTTGATTTTATTAAGAAAATGTTAATTGGTTAATTTAAATAATAATAATAATAATAATTTAAACAAAACAAAATAATAAAATGAAATTAAAAAAAGAAAGAAATAACCAAATAGGGGGTGTTGGGCCTGATTTGAATGTGAAAATAGCATTTCAAGGCCCAACAGGCGCTGGCCTGGGCTGACTTTTCCAATTCTCCATGGCGCGTTTGACTAGAGTGTAGGATGGTCTTTCAATCTTTGGCCCTTGGATTTGGCCTGAAGGCCATCTGGCGCCTGGATCTTTGGGGAGTATGGTGTGCTACGCCTTGGGAACCACATGCAATTACCTGGAGAAAAATGAGACAAATGTATTGGGGGACATGGGATTCGAACCCAGGTCCCATTGGACTTTGAACAAACGCACTAACCACCACGCCACCTTGTTGCTTTTGTTAGTATAACAGATGGCAATTATTATATTGGAAAACAAAACAAATGTCTGGAAAATAAAAAAAATAGTGTGAGATTTAAATCAACCAATAGGGAGAAGACACATGGTCGTCTTCTTCGTTGAAAAACCTGGATATTTACCTGCGGATTTTATCCGGAGCTAAATTCCTAGGTTCGTCCTAAAATTAACCCTAGGCTATATAAATGCAATCCAAAGCCATGGTTCGCTTCATCTCTCCTTCCTGAGCATCTCTATATCAATTATTTGTCCCAATTTTTCCTGCATAGCAAACACCTAAAAACAAGGAATGGAAACCCTAGGTTCGGGTGTTACGTTACAGGCCATAAAAACGAAATCAAATATTGCAGAATGCTTAGAAATCACACAAGAGTCATGAATATACCAACGTTTTGTCAAAAAGATGCAAGAATACAAGGTTACGATTCCATGTACAGGGCGGAGTTTCAAGCGACTTACAGTGTGTTTCAGGTGGTTTCAAGACTCGTGAATGGTTGATTTAGCTCCAGGGGATGTCAGGCAAGAAGGCTACGTTGAGCTTTTGCCTTGAATTGGAATCCAAACAAGATTTCGATCTCCAACTTTTTCAAGCTTTTTTCAGTTTTGGTTTTGTGATTTGGGCAGCTATTTGGTCGTGTTCCTTTTGTCTCTAGCTTGTGTGAGTATATTAGAAGCAATTAGGTTAAAAATTGGGCCTTGAATCCTTGTGAATTGATGACTTTGGATATGATATGATTCCTCCATTAAAGGCCTTCAAATTATTTCCAAATCCAAGATTTTGTGCATGATATGGCTTGGCACGAATTTGATTGTGTTCATGATGTTAATTGAAAGCTGTATCAATCAAAAAGATCACAAGTTATTAATATTGAGATTTTATTTTGATTTAAATTGATTAAAAATGAATTAAATCAATAAAAATCAAATAAAATAGAAAAATTAATAATTGGTCATTAAATTTAATATAGGACACGTGTGTGGTGTGACTAGATCAAATCAAGTGGAAAAAAGTGGGCCCATTTGACAAAATTTGAAGTTTTGGGGATAGTTGACTTTTGGCAATTTTGGAAAAATGTCCAACTTCAACAATGCATAACTTCTTCAATTTTGAACTCTTGGAGGTTTCCTTGGACTTTTTAGAAACCTTGAGATGTCCTTTAACCAACCCTTTTGGTATCATCTCATTTAGATATTCCATTACCAAGTTACAAGCTTTGGCAAAAAGGTGTTTTTGTTGACTTTCAAAAATGACCTATAATGTCCAAATTTGTAACTTTTTGTGAGTGCATTTCATGATCTTGGGGTGTGAAAATGTATTGTAGGAAATTGCATGATCTTAAAAATGAGCTTTGGATGGGTCATTTCTAATAAAGTATGAGAAAGTTATGCTTGGTCAAAGTTGAGTTGACTTTTCCTGCAAAACCCTAATTTAGCAACTTTTGAATCATGATGAATCTTGAGCAATCCTTGATGAATCATGATCAACCCTTGATAGAATGATGAATTATCCTTCAAAATGAGAATGTTGACAAAAAATCTTGAGGTTTGACTATTTGTAGGTCACAGTTGACTTTTACCCTAGCACAGTCGATTCTTGGGCTTCTTGAGCAATTGACTGACCAAACTTTCTCTGCAAGGCTTGAAATTTTACATGGATGAACTTGAGAGAATATTAGGACATTGGGGAGCACTTGAGGTCATTTGGATTTAAATATCTTGATGCAATACAAAACCCTAATTTTGAATTGACTGCCTTAGGAGATGATTTGACTGTCCAATTCTTGAGCCATCTTGAGCAACTTGGAGATTATTCTTGACACGTCTTGAGAAATATGGGAGGGCAAATTTTTGGGTACAACAGTTGCCCCTGTTCAATTTTCTTAAACCTGAGGATATAGATTGGCTTTCGAGCCTTTCGTGATCCAGAAATTTGCACTCGCATGGTGTAGTTTCAACATTGTGATGTCGGGATTGGGCTTACAGATGCCATTTGGAGATTGTTGGTAGGAGGATGGGCTTACAGATGCCATCTGCAGGAGTGTTGATTGCATAAGAGATTCCTTAGCGAGAACTTGCATACCTGTTGTTGTAGAAGATTCCGCTGGGGAAGCCTAACTTTTGTTGAGATTTAGGAACTTGCCTGTACTTCAACTGAGAGAATGCCTCAGCCGAGTCTTAAGAACCTGTCCATAATTCAATTGGGGGAAACATCTTCATCAAGATCTAGGAACTGTCTGGTCTTCAACGTAGTATACCATTGAGATTGTAGAACTCGTCCACACTATGACAGAGGAAAACAACAAGATCTAGGAACTGACTAGTGTTCAATGTAGTATAATGTTGAGGTTATATCACCCATCCACACTATCACGTAGGGAAACATCTTCATCAAGATCTAGGAACTGTCTGGTCTTCAACGTAGTATACGATTGAAATTAGAGAACTCGTCCACACTATGACGGAGGAAAACATCAAGATCTAGGAACTGACTAGTGCTCAACGTAGTATATCGTGGAGGTTATAGCACTCGTCCATACTATGACGTAGGGAAACATCTTCATCAAGATCTAGGAACTGTCTAGTCTTCAACGTAGTATACCGTTGAAATTAGAGAACTCGTCCAAACTATGACGGAGGAAAACATCAAGATCTAGGAAATGACTAGTGCTCAATGTAGTATACCGTTGAGGTTATAGCACTCGTCCATACTATGACGTAGGGAAACATCTTCATCAAGATCTAGGAACTGTCTGGTCTTCAACGTAGTATACCGTTGAAATTAGAGAACTCGTCCACACTATAACGGAGGAAAACATCAATATCTAGGAACTGACTAGTGCTCAACATAGTATACCGTTGAGGTTATAGCACTCGTCCACACTATGACGTAGGGAAACATCTTCATCAAGATCTAGGAACTGTCTGGTGTTCAACGTAGTATACAATTGAAATTAAAGAACTCGTCCACACTATGACGGAGGAAAACATCAAGATCTAGGAACAGACTAGTGCTCAACATATTATACCGTTGAGGTTATAACACTCGTCCATACTATGACGTAGGGAAACATCTTCATCAAGATCTAGGAACTGTCTGGTCTTCAACGTAGTATACCGTTGAAATTAGAGAACTCGTCCACACTATGACGGAGGAAAACATCAAGATCTAGGAACTGCCTAGTATTCAACGTAGTATACCGTTGAGGTTATAGCACTCATCCACACTATGACGTAGGGAAACATCTTCATCAAGATCTAGGAACTGTCTGGTCTTCAACAAAGTATACCGTTGAAATTAGAGAACTCGTCCACACTATGACGGAGGAAAATTGTCGAGATTGAGAACCTTATCTGAAATTCAACCAAGGATAATTCAGTTGATATTTAAGAGCCGGTCAGGTCTTCGACTAAGCTGAGAACTTAACTGCATCTTTCCTGAAAGGTAAAGGTCAGTCATATGCAATGCATGAGATGGATCAAGCAATGATGTTTTCAACATAAATGAGATTGTATGGTATGATGTGTATATGCATGTATCATGATGTATGGAAATGTAATGTTTTAGCTGGGGAAAATAAATCCCGGAGCTGCTGGAGAATAGAGTTGAGTTCTTCGTTTTCGCTGGGGATGATGGACGAAGATGATTGTGAGAATAAACCTGCAGGAGAAAAGAACTCCATTGGGGAATAAACTGATGAAGAGATTACTCCGAGGGGAATTACTCTGTGGGGGAGAGATGTTCTGCTGAGGATTTTAACGATAAACTCCACTGGGGATTCCGCTGGTAAACTCTGCTGGGGGATGGATTACCGTTGCTGATGATATTGGATCTATTGAGGATTGAACTCCTGTTTGGGGAAAGAAAGAACTTCGCTGGGGACGATCTTTCAGTGGCAAATTGCTGGGGATAAACCTGTTAGACTTCGGTGGGGATAATCCTCTGAGTTTGCTGGGAATGATCCTTTGAACCTGGCTGGGGAGATTTATTTTTGTACTCCGCTGGGGATAAACTTCCAGAGTCTACTGGGGATGATGCCTCAACTCCGTTGGGGAAGCTTTTTAGACTGCGCTGGGGAAATGGCTCCACTGGGGGTATCTTATATTCTGCTGGGGAACATTCTTATACTCCGTTGAGGAATATTAAGACTGCCGGGGATACTCTTATACTTCCTGAGGAATATCTTTATACTCCGTTGGGGAATATTAAGACCTGCTGGGGGTACCGAGCCTTTCTAGTGCTGCTGGTAAATTAACTCTACTTGGGGAGAGTATTGCTGATTCGTTCACGGTTGCAAGTCTCAGCTGGGGAGAGTTACCATTATTATCTTACTTGGCGGGGAGTGAAGGTATCTTGGTCATATTCTTCAGCTGAACCTGCCTTAGTACCTGGTGGACAAAGCAACTAAACAGTTCAGACAATTCTTATTCCCCCTGCTTCTGATATTACCAGTAACTCATCTTTGTTTCGCATGTAAATATTTATGAGTAGCAATTAATGTCAAATGCATATATCAAAAGATGAACATTGGACGTTCTTTGCAAAACAAAACAGATAAAGAGAAAACAGTTTGAGATTTCTTTGAAAATGAATTGTATTGATTTTGAATTTTAGCCTGTAAATAGGCGTTTTTTGTACAAGAGGCTGACGTCCTAGTAAGAGAACGCCACCGAACAAAATTTACACAATTTATGAAAAGAAAACAAAACAGCTATGTGAATAATCCCACTGGGTTCCAACTCTGCTATTTCCCTTATGTCCTCGAGCATCTCATCACTTTGCTACTAGCTGAAGATGAATCAGATTGATTGGTGTCGCCCGAGCTTGATAGTTGATACCGAAGTCTGGATGTAAGGTGATCCAATGAGACATAGTGTTACGCTTTAATCCCTAATTTTTGCCTGGACCGCCCTTTCGGGGTTTCAGTCCACCGGGATACCATTTTTTGCCCAAGTCGCCTTTTCAGGTTTTCGACTTGCCGAGTGTACAGATTTCTTTCATTTTCATCCCTTATTTTTGCCCGAACCCTTTTGGTTAGCCGAGAAGCCCTTATTTTTGCCTAGGCTAGTCAACCTAGCGGGTCTTTGATCATGCGTAATATCTTTTTACTATGTGTGCATTGACGGGGTGAGGAAGGTCGTCACCATCCATGGTGGTTAGAATCATAGCTCCTCCTGAGAAAATGCTCTTAACCAAAAATGGGCCTTCGTAAGTAGGGGTCCATTTGCCCCTGGGATCACCTTGAGGTAGAATAATGCGCTTGATTACCAGGTCCCCAACTTGATACTCTTGTCGTCTAACTTTCTTGTTAAATGCCTTGATCATCTGTTTTTGGTACGTCTGACCATGACAAATAGCAGTAAGTCTCTTTTTGTCGATTAGGTTCAGTTGATCAAGCCGGGTCTGAATCCAGTCATCTTCACTCAAACCTACATCCTTCGTGATTCGAAGAGAGGGTATCTGAACTTCAATAGGCAAGACTGCCTCCATGCCATAAACCAAGGAATAGGGTGTTGCCCCTGTTGACGTCTGTGCTGAGGTACGGTACCCATGAAGAGCAAATGGTAACATCTCATGCCAGTCTTTGTATGTTACTGTCATCTTCTGCATAATCTTCTTGATGTTCTTATTAGCCGCTTCGACAGCTCCATTCATCTTCGGCCAGTAGGGAAAAGAGTTGTGATGCTATATCTTGAATTGCTCGCAGAGCTCAGTGATCATCTTGTTGTTGAGATTGGTACCATTGTCTGTAATGATCCTCTTTGGTACACCGTATCGACAGATCAAATTATGCCGAATAAACCGTGCCACGACGTTCTTGGTTATAGTAGCAAAGGAAGCCGCTTCAACGCATTTCGTAAAGTTATTGATCGCTACCAGGATGAAACGATGCCCGTTGGATGCCGTAGGTCTAATCTCGCCGATCATATCAATGCCCCACATTGCAAAAGGCCAAGGTGCTGTCAAGACATTCAGAGGAACTGGAGGTATGTGCACCTTATCAGCATAGACCTGGAACTTGTGACATGTCCGAGAATGCTGATAACAGTCGGCCTCCATTGTGGACCAGTAATATCCTTCCCGAAGGATCTTCTTTGCCATGGTATGTCCACTAGAATGAGTTTCGAAAGTACCTTCATGTAACTCTGTCATGATCCTTTCTTCTCTAGTCTTATCCACACAACGTAGTAAGGTTGAATCATGATTACGCTTGTAAAGAATGCTATTGCTGATGAAGAACTTTGCTGCAAACCTCCTCAGAAACTTCTTATCATTAACAGATGCACCCTCGGGGTATTCTTGAGCTTCAAGATACCTCTTCACCTCATGATACCAGGGCTTTTCTGCTACCTCTTCAATCTCAAGATCACAGCAATGTGCCGGTTCGTCCAATCTTTCAATGATGATACAGGGAGCTTCGTTGTCCCAATTGACTTTGAAAATAGAAGACATCATAGCTAGCGCGTCCGCCAACTGATTCTCCTCTCTAGGGAAGTGTTCAAAGGTCATCTCCTCGAAGTGGGGGAGCAATGTCAACACATACTCCTTGTAGGGGATAAGATTTGGGTGTTTCGTATCCCACTCGCCTTTGATCTGACTGATCACGAGAGCGGAATCTCCGAAGACACTCAAGAACTTAATCCTTAGGTCAATTGCTGCTCGAAGACCCATGATGCACGCTTCATAGTCCGCCATATTGTTGGTGCAGTTGAAACATAGTCGGGCGGTGAACGGAGTATGAGAGCCTTTAGGAGATATGATCACAGCACCAATGCTATTACCCAAAGAATTTGAAGCTCCATCGAAGTACATAGACCATCAGGATCCTTCCTCAGGTCCTTCATCCGGTCCAGGTGTCTCACAATCAGTAACCGACATGATATTCTCGTCCGAGAATTCAAAGTTCATAGACTGGTAATCATCCACTGCCTGATGTGCCAAATGGTCTACCAACACACTTCCCTTGATTGCCTTTTGGGTCGTATATTGGATGTCATACTCAGTCAAGATCATCTGCCATCTTGCTATTCTTCCGGACAAGGAAGGCTTTTCGAAGATATACTTGATGGGATCCATCTTTGATATCAACAGAGTAGTGTGAGTCAGCATATACTGTCTCAGCCGGCGAGCAGCCCATGCCAAAGCGCAACAAGTTTTCTCGAGCAGTGAGTATCAGGTCTCACAATTGGTAAACTTTTTGCGAAGGTAATAAATAGAATGTTCTTTTCGGCCAGACTCGTCATACTGCCCCATCACATACCCCATTGAGTTGTCGAGCACTGTCAAGTATAAGATCAGAGGTCTCCCTTCAACTGGTGGCATCAGAATAGGTGGCTCTTGGAGATACTCTTTAATCCTTTTGAAAGCGGCCTGACATTCATCGTTCCAACGTACTACTTGATCTTTCTTCAGCAGCTTGAAGATTTGCTCACAAGTAGCAGTTAGGTGCGAGATGAATCGGGCAATGTAATTCAGACGTCCCAGAAAGCCTCTGACTTCTTTCTCTGTTCTGGGAGCTGGCATTTCCTGTATGGCTTTCCCTTTTGCAGGATCCACTTGAATACCTTTGTCGCTTACAACGAAACCTAGTAGTTTGCCAGATCTCACCCTGAAGGTGCACTTGTTCGGGTTCAACCTCAGCTTGTACAACTTCAGTCTGTCAAACAGCTTCTGTAGATGGTCAAGGTGTTCTTTCTCAGTCTGGGACCTTGCAATCATATCATCGACGTATACTTCAATCTCATGATGGATCATGTCATGAAACAAAGAAACCATGGCACGCTGATACGTTGCCCCATCATTCTTCAACCCAAAAGGCATGACCTTGTAGCAAAAGGTACCCCATTGAGTAACAAAAGTTGTCTTCTCCATGTCTTCGGGAGACATTTTAATCTGGTTATAACCGGAGAAGCCATCCATGAAGGAGAAGACCTTGTGCTGAGCGGTGTTGTCAACCATAACGTCGATATGAGGTAGAGGGAAGTCATCCTTGGGGCTTGCCCTGTTCAAATCCCTGTAGTCAACACACATTCGGACCTTACCATCTTTCTTCGGCACTAGAACCACATTGGCCACCCACTGAGGGTAAGAAGTAACTGCTAAAAAACCGGCGTCAAACTGTTTCATAACTTCAGCCTTAATTTTCTCAGACATCTCTGGGCGCATACGGCGAACCTTCTGTTTCACTGGAGGACAATCTTCCTTGGTAGGCAGGCGATGAACCACAATATCAGTATCCAACCCAGGCATATCTTCGTAAGACCAGGCAAAGATCTCAACGTAGTCACACAACATCTGAATTAACCGTTGTTTCATACTAGCTTCCAGATTTGCACCGATCCTGACCTCTTTCTTATCTGTCTCGGTACCCAAATTCACTGTTTCCACCGGCTCTTCATGTGGCTGAATGGCCCTCTCTTCTTGGAGTAACAGTCTTGCAAGTTCACCAGGCACTTCACAATCATCTTCACCTTCGTCTTCGGCTAAGTTGATCAGATTTTCGAAGTCATAACTGGCAGTAGCAGAGTCGTTACCAGTGAGATCCAGAGTGGATGTAGACCTGTATATGTGAGTGTGTGTAAAATAGCTGTTTTGCAATATATAATAAAGAAAAACAAGGAGCGCAAGATTTGAAATGCAAAAAATGTCCAATGCTTTTATTAATGATATATGTAGATGACACACAAAAGCCCTCACAAATGAAGCCACGGTGCCCAGGGTAAGACACCGGGCTGTAAAGCTTAAAACATTGTCTGTTACATATTCAAAACAAAAAGTTTCATTACTGGGTGATAACTGAAACAGGCATAGAATCCTTCGCTATCCAGTTGCTTAATCCTCCATTGACAGTCGGGTAGATCCAACTGTCGATATCAAACTCTTCATCATCATCATCCTTGATAGCATTCACCCCTGCATCTTGTTTAGGCTTCTCTGGTGCTGCGAACTCATTCTCTTTCGCGTCAATCAAGTCTTGTACCCTGTTCTTCAAAACCCAACAATCATCTGTATTATGCCCTGAGCTATCAGAGTGAAAAGCACAGCGGGCATTAGGGTTATACCTCGGTGATGTGGTATTTGGATTCTTTGGGGCTTCCTTTAGAACCACCAGATTAGTCTTCAGCAACTATGGCAGAATCTGAGATAAGGTCATGCTGAGACGGGTGAATTGCCTTCGAGGTCTCTCATCCTTTTATTGATGGTTGTGCTGAGGAGCACCAGCAGGTTTTGAAATAACAACCGCATTCACAGCTTGGTGGTGTTCGGGTCTATTATGTCTTCTTGCACTGTAGACAGCACTGGACTCTTTCTTAAACGACTTCTTCTCGGTGCTTGATGAAGCACCCTTCTGTATCTTACCAGCCTTAATACCAGCTTCTAGGAACTGACGGAGGAAAACATCAAGATCTAGGAACTGACTAGTGCTCAACGTAGTATACCGTTGAGGTTATAGCACTCGTCCATACTATGACGTAGGGAAACATCTTCATCAAGATCTAGGAACTGTCTGGTCTTCAACGTAGTATACCATTAAAATTAGAGAACTCGTCCACACTATGACGGAGGAAAACATCAAGATCTAGGAACTTACTAGTGTTCAACGTAGTATACCGTTGAGGTTATAGCACTCGTCCATACTATGACATAGGGAAACATCTTCATCAAGATCTAGGAACTCTCTGGTCTTCAACGTAGTATACTGTTGAAATTAGAGAACTCGTCCATACTATGACGAGGAAAACATCAAGATTTAGGAACTGACTAGTGCTCAACGTAGTATACCGTTGAGGTTATAGCACTCGTCCACACTATGACGTAGGGAAACATCTTCATCGAGATCTAGGAACTGTCTGATCTTCAATGTAATATACCGTTGAAATTAGAGAACTCGTCCACACTATGACGGAGGAAAACATCAAGATCTAGGAACTGACTAGTGCTCAACGTAGTATACCGTTGAGGTTATAGCACTCGTCCATACTATGACGTAAGGAAACATCTTCATCAAGATCTAGGAACTGTCCGGTCTTCAAGGTAGTATACCGTTGAAATTAGAGAACTCGTCCACACTATGACGGAGGAAAACATCAAGATCTAGGAACTGACTAGTGTTCAACGTAGTATACCGTTGAGGTTATAGAACTCGTCCACACTATGACGTAGGGAAACATCTTCATCAAGATCTAGGAATTGTATGGTCTTCAACGTAGTATACCGGTTAAATTAGAGAACTCATCCACACTATGACTAAGGAAAACATCAAGATCTAGGAACTGCCTAGTATTCAACGTAGTATACCGTTGAGGTTATAGCACTCGTCCACACTATGACATAGGGAAACATCTTCATCAAGATCTAGGAACTATCTGGTCTTCAACGGAGTATACCGTTGAAATTAGAGAACTCGTCCACACTATGACGGAGGAAAATTGTCGAGATTGAGAACCTTATATGAAATTCAACCGAGGATAATTCAGATGAGATTTAAGAGCCAGTCAGGTCTTCGACTAAGCTGAGAACTTAACTGCATCTTTCCTGAAAGGCAAAGGTCAGTCATATGCAATGCATGAGATAGATCAAGCAATGATGTTCTCAACATAAATGAGATTGTATGGTATGATGTGTATATGCATGTATCATGATGTATGGAAATGTAATGTTTTAGCTGGGAAAAATAAATCTCGGAGCTTCTGGAGAATAGAGTTGAGTTCTTCGTTTCCGCTGGGGATGATGGACGAAGATGATTGTGAGAATAAACCTGCAGGAGAAAAGAACTCCATTGGGGAATAAACTGATGAAGAGATTACTCCGAGGGGAATTACTCTGTGGGGGAGAGATGTTCTGCTGAGGATTTTAACGATAAACTCCGCTGGGGATTCCGCTGATAAACTCCGCTGGGGGATGGATTACCGTTGCTGATGATATTGGATCTGTTGAGGATTGAACTCCTGTTTGGGGAAAGAAAGAACTTCGCCGGGGACGATCTTTCAGTTGCAAATTGCTGGGGATAAACCTGTTAGACTTCGGTGGGGATAATCCTCTGAGTTTGCTGGGAATGATCCTTTGAACCTGGCTGGGGAGATTTATTTTTGTACTCCGCTAGGGATAAACTTCCAGAGTCTACTGGGGATGATGCCTCAACTCTGTTGGGGAAGCTTTTTAGACTGCGCTGGGGAAATGGATCCACTGGGGGTATCTTTTATTCTGCCGGGGAACATTCTTATACTCCGTTGAGGAATATTAAGACTGCCGGGGATACTCTTATACTTCCTGGGGAATATCTTTATACTCCGGTGGGGAATATTAAGACCTGCTGGGTATACCGAGCCTTTCTAGTGCTGCTGGTAGATTAACTCTACTTGGGGAGAGTATTGCTGATTCGTTCACGGTTGCAAGTCTCAGCTGGGGAGAGTTACCATTATTATCTTACTTGGTGGGGAGTGAAGGTATCTTGGTCATATTCTTCAGCTGAACCTACCTTGGTACCTGGTGGACAAAGCAACTACACAGTTCGGACAATTCTTATTCCCCCTGCTTATGATATTACCAGTAACTCATCTTTGTTTCGCATGTAAATATTTATGAGTAGCAATTAATGTCAAATGCATATATCAAAAGATGAACATTGGACGTTCTTTGCAAAACAAAACAGATAAAGAGAAAACAGATTGAGATTTCTTTGAAAATGAATTGTATTGATTTTGAATTTTAGCCTGTAAATAGGAGTTTTTTGTACAAGAGGATGACGTCCTAGTAAGAGAACGCCACCGAACAAAATTTACACAATTTGTGAAAAGAAAACAAAACAGCTATGTGAATAATCCCACTGGGTTCCAACTCTGCTATTGCCCTTATGTCCTCGAGCATCTCATCACTTTGCTACTAGCTGAAGATGAATCAGATTGATTGGTGTCGCCCGAGCTTGATAGTTGATACCGAAGTCTGGATGCAAGGTGATCCAATGAGACATAGTGTTACGCTTTAATCCCTAATTTTTTCCTGGACCGCCCTTTCGGGTTTTCAGTCCACCGAGATACCCTTTTTTGCCCAAGTCTCCTTTTCAGGTTTTCAACTTGCCGGTGTACAGATTTCTTTCATTTTCATTCCTTATTTTTTCCCGAACCCTTTTGGTTCGCCGGGAAGCCCTTATTTTTGCCTAGGCCAGTCAACCTAGCGGGTCTTTGATCATGCGTAGTATCTTTTTACTATGTCTGCATTGACGGGGTGAGGAAGGTCGTCACCATCCATGGTGGTTAGAATCATAGCTCCTCCTGAGAAAATGCTCTTAACCACAAATGGCCCTTCGTAAGTAGGGGTCCATTTTCCCCTGGGATCACCTTGAGGTAGAATAATGAGCTTGATTACCAGGTCCCCAACTTGATACTATTGTCGTCTAACTTTCTTGTTAAATGCCTTGATCATCCGTTTTTGGTACGTCTGACCATGACAAATAGCAGTAAGTCTCTTTTCATCAATTAGGTTCAGTTGATCAAGCCGGGTCTGAATCCAGTCATCTTCATTCAAACCTGCATCCTTCATGATTCGAAGAGAGGGTATCTGAACTTCAATAGGCAAGACTGCCTCCATGCCATAAACCAAGGAATAGGGTGTTTCCCCTATTGACGTCTGTGCTGAGGTACGGTACCCATGAAGAGCAAATGGTAACATCTCGTGCCAGTCTTTGTATGTTACTGTCATCTTCTGCACAATCTTCATGATGTTCTTATTAGCCGCTTCGACAGCTCCATTCATCTTCGGCCGGTAGGGAGAAGAGTTGTGATGCTGTATCTTGAATTGCTCGCAAAGCTCAGTGATCATCTTGTTGTTGAGATTGGTACCATTGTCCGTAATGATCCTCTTTGGTACACCGTATCGATAGATTAGATTGTGCTGAATAAATCGTGCCACGACGTTCTTGGTTACAGTATCAAAGGAAGTCGCTTCAACCCACTTCGTAAAGTAATCAATCGCTACCAGGATGAAACGATGCCCGTTGGATGTCGTAGGTCTGATCTCGCCGATCATATCAATGCCCCACATTACCAAAGGCCAAGGTGCTGTCAAGACATTCGGAGGAAATGGAGGTATGTGCACCTTATCAGCATAGACCTGGCACTTGTGACATGTCCGAGAATGCTGATAACAGTCGACCTCCATTGTGGACCAGTAATATCCTTCCCGAAGGATCTTCTTTGCCATGGTATGTCCACTGGAATGAGTTCCGAAAGTACCTTCATATAACTCTGTCATGATCCTTTCTGCTTCAGTCTTATCCACACAACGTAGTAAGGTTGAATCATGATTACGCTTGTAAAGAATGCCATTGCTGATGAAGAACTTTGCTGCAAACCTCCTTAGAAACTTCTTGTCATTAACAGATGCACCCTCGGGGTATTCTTGAGCTTCAAGATACTTCTTCACCTCATGATACCAGGGCTTTTCTGCTACCTCTTCAGTCTCAAGATCACAGCAATGTGCCGGTTCGTCCAATCTTTCAATGATGATTCGGGGAGCTTCGTTGTCCCAATTGACTTTGAACATAGAAGACATCGTAGGTAGCGCGTCCGCCAACTAATTCTCCTCTCTAGGGAATTGTTCAAAGGTTATCTCCTCGAAATGGGGGAGCAATGTCAACACATACTCCTTGTAAGGGATAAGATTTGGGTGTTTCGTATCCCACTCGCCTTTGATCTGACTGATCACGAGAGCGGAATCTCCGAAGACACTCAAGAACTTAATCCTTAGGTCAATTGCTGCTCGAAGACCCATAATGCACGCTTCATACTCCTCCATATTGTTGGTGCAGTTGAAACATAGTCGGGCAGTGAACGGAGTATGAGAGCCTTTAGGAGATATGATCACAGCGCCAATGCCATTACCCAAAGCATTTGAAGCTCCATTGAAGTACATAGACCATCAGGATCCTTCCTCAGGTCCTTCATCCGGTCCAGGTGTCTCACAATCAGTAACCAACATGATATTCTCGTCCGAGAATTAAAAGTTCATAGACTGGTAAACATCCATTCCTGATGTGCCAAATGGTCTACCAACACACTTTCCTTGATTTCCTTTTGGGTCGTATATTGGATGTCATACTCAGTCAAGATCATCTTCCATCTTGCTATTCTTCCAGACAAGGTAGGCTTTTCGAAGATATACTTGATGGGATCCATCTTTGATATCAACAGAGTAGTGTGAGTCAGCATATACTGTCTCAGCCGGCGAGCAGCCCATGCCAAAGCGCAACAAGTTTTCTCGAGCAGTGAGTATCGGGTCTCACAGTCGGTAAACTTTTTGCGAAGGTAATAAATAGCATGCTCTTTTCGGCCAGACTCGTCATGCTGCCCCAGCACACACCCCATTGAGTTGTCGAGCACTGTCAAGTATAAGATCAGAGGTCTCCCTTCAACTGGTGGCATCAGAATAGGTGGCTCTTGGAGATACTCTTTAATCCTTTCGAAAGCGGCCTGACATTCATCGTTCCAACGTACTACTTGATCTTTCTTCAGCAGCTTGAAGATTGGCTCACAAGTAGCAGTTAGGTGCGAGATGAATCGGGAAATGTAATTCAGACGTCCCAGAAAGCCTCTGACTTCTTTCTCTATTCTGGGAGCTGGAATTTCCTGTATGGCTTTCACTTTTGCAGGATCGACTTGAATACCTTTGTCGCTTACAACGAAACCTAGTAGTTTTCCAGATCTCACCCCGAAGGTGCACTTGTTCGGGTTCAACCTCAGCTTGTACAACTTCAGTCTGTCAAACAGCTTCTGCAGATGGTCAAGGTGTTCTTTCTCAGTCTGGGACCTTGCAATCATATCGTCGACGTATACTTCAATCTCATGATGGATCATGTCATGAAACAAAGCAACCATGGCACGCTGATATGTTGCCCCAGCATTCTTCAACCCAAAAGGCATGACCTTGTAGCAAAAGGTACCCCATTGAGTAACAAAAGTTGTCTTCTCCATGTCTTCGGGAGCCATTTTAATCTGGTTATAACCGGAGAAGCCATCCATGAAGGAGAAAACCTTCTGCTGAGCGGTGTTGTCAACCATAACGTCGATATGAGGTAGAGGGAAGTCATCCTTGGGGCTTGCCCTATTCAAATCCCTGTAGTCAACATACATTCGGACCTTACCATCTTTCTTCGGCACTGGAACCACATTGGCCACCCACTGAGGGTAAGAAGTAACTGCTAGAAAACCGGCGTCAAACTATTTCATAACTTCAGCCTTAATTTTCTCAGATATCTCTGGGCGCATACGGCGAACCTTCTGTTTCACTGGAGGACAGTCTTCCTTGGTAGGCAGGCGATGAACCACAATATCAGTATCCAACCCAGGCATATCTTCGTAAGACCGGGCAAAGATCTCAACGTAGTCACACAACATCTGAATTAACCGTTGTTTCACACTAGCTTCCAGATTTGCACCAATCCTGACCTCTTTCTTATCTGTCTCGGTACCCAGATTCACTGTTTCCACCGGCTCTTCATGTGGCTAAATGGCCCTCTCTTCTTGGAGTAACAGTCTTGCAAGTTCACCAGGCACTTCGCAATCATCTTCACCTTCGTCTTCGGCTAAGTTGATCGGATTTTCGAAGTCATAACTGGCAGTAGCAGAGTCGTTACCATTGAGATCTAGAGTGGATGTAGACCTGTATATGTGAGTGTGTGTAAAATAGCTGTTTTGCAATATATAATAAAGAAAAACAAGGAGCGCAAGATTTGAAATGCAAAAAATGTCCAATGCTTTTATTAATGATATATGTAGATGACACACAAAAGCCCTCACAAATGAAGCCACGGTGCCCTGGGTAAGACACCGGGCCGTAAAGCTTAAAACATTGTCTGTTACATATTCAAAACAAAAAGTTTCATTACTGGGTGGTAACTGAAACGGGCATAGAATCCTTCACTGTCCAGTTGCTTAATCCTCCATTGGCAGTCGGGTAGATCCAACTGTCGATATCAAACTCTTCATCATCGTCATCCTTGATAGCATTCACCCCTGCATCTTGTTTAGGCTTCTCTGGTGCTCCGAACTCAATCTCTTTCGCGTCAATCAAGTCTTATATCCTGTTCTTCAAAACCCAACAATCGTCTGTATTATGCCCCGGGCTATCAGAGTGAAAAGCACAGTGGGCATTAGGGTTATACCTCGGTGATGTGGTATTTGGATTCTTCGGGGCTTCCTTTAGAACCACCAGATTAGTCTTCAGCAAATGCGGCAGAATCTGAGATAAGGTCATGCTGAGACGGGTGAATTGCCTTCGAGGTCTCTCATTCCTTTGTTGATGGTTGTGCTGAGGAGCACCAACAGGTTTTGAAATAACAACCGCATTCACAGCTTGGCGGTGTTCGGGTCTATTATGTCTTCTTGCACTGTAGACAACACTGGACTCTTTCTTAAACGGCTTCTTCTCGGTGCTTGATGAAGCACCCTTCTGTATCTTACCAGCCTTAATACCAGCTTTTAGGAACTGACGGAGGAAAACATCAAGATCTAGGAACTGACTAGTGCTCAACGTAGTATACCGTTGAGGTTATAGCATTCGTCCATACTATGACGTAGGGAAACATCTTCATCAAGATCTAGGAACTGTCTGGTCTTCAACGTAGTATACCGTTGAAATTAGAGAACTCGGCCACACTATGACGGAGGAAAACATCAAGATCTAGGAACTGACTAGTGTTCAACGTAGTATACCGTTGAGGTTATAGCACTCGTCCACAATATGACGTAGGGAAACATCTTCATCAAGATCTAGGAACTGTCTGGTCTTCAACATAGTATACCGTTGAAATTAGAGAACTCGTCCACACTATGACGGAGGAAAACATCAAGATCTAGGAACTGACTAGTGCTCAACGTAGTATACCGTTGAGGTTATAACACTCGTCCACACTATGACGTAGGGAAACATCTTCATCAAGATCTAGGAACTGTCTGGTCTTCAACGTAGTATACCGTTGAAATTAGAGAACTCGTCCACACTATGACGGAGGAAAACATCAAGATCTAGGAACTAACTAGTGCTCAACGTAGTATACCGTTGAGGTTATAGCACTCGTCCATACTATGACGTAGGGAAACATCTTCATCAAGATCTAGGAACTATCTGGTCTTCAACGTAGTATACCGTTGAAATTAGAGAACTCGTCCACACTATGACGGAGGAAAACATCAAGATCTAGGAACTGACTAGTGTTCAACACAGTATACCGTTGAGGTTATAGCACTCGTCCATACTATGACATAGGGAAACATCTTCATCAAGATCTAGGAACTGTCTGGTCTTCAACGTAGTATACCGTTAAAATTAGAGAACTCATCCACACTATGACGGAGGAAAACATCAAGATCTAGGAACTTCCTAGTATTCAACGTAGTATACCGTTGAGGTTATAGCACTCGTCCACACTATGACATAGGGAAACATCTTTATCAAGATCTAGGAACTATCTGGTCTTCAACGGAGTATACCGTTGAAATTAGAGAACTCGTCCACACTATGACGGAGGAAAATTGTCGAGATTGAGAACCTTATCTGAAATTCAACTGAGGATAATTCAGTTGAGATTTAAGAGGCAGTCAGGTCTTCGACTAAGCTGAGAACTTAACTGCATCTTTCCTGAAAGGTAAAGGTCAGTCATATGCAATGCATGAGATGGATCAAGCAATGATGTTCTCAACATAAATGAGATTGTATGGTATGATGTGTATATGCATGTATCATGATGTATGGAAATGTAATGTTTTAGCTGGGGAAAATAAATCCCGGAGCTTCTGGAGAGTAGAGTTGAGTTCTTCGTTTCTGCTGGGGATGATGGACGAAGATGATTGTGAGAATAAACCTGCAGGAGAAAAGAACTCCATTGGGGAATAAACTGATGACGAGATTACTCCGAGGGGAATTACTCTATGGGGGAGAGATGCTCTGCTGAGGATTTTAACGATAAACTCCGCTGGGGATTCCGCTGATAAACTCCGCTGGGGGATGGATTACCGTTGCTGATGATATTGGATCTGTTGAGGATTGAACTCCTGTTTGGGGAAAGAAAGAACTTCGCTGGGGACGATCTTTCAGTTGCAAATTGCTGGGGATAAACCTGTTAGACTTCGGTGGGGATAATCCTCTGAGTTTGCTGGGAATGATCCTTTGAACCTGGCTGGGGAGATTTATTTTTGTACTCCGCTGGGGATAAACTTCCAGAGTCTACTGGGGATGATGCCTCAACTCTGTTGGGGAAGCTTTTTAGACTGCGCTGGGGAAATGGATCCACTGGGGGTATCTTGTATTCTGCCGGGGAACATTCTTATACTCCATTGAGAAATATTAAGACTGCCGGGGATACTCTTATACTTCTTGGGGAATATCTTTATACTCCGTTGGGGAATATTAAGACCTGCTGGGGATACCGAGCCTTTCTAGTGCTGCTGGTAGATTAACTCTGCTTGGGGAGAGTATTGTAGATTCGTTCACGGTTGCAAGTCTCAGCTGGGGAGAGTTACCATTATTATCTTACTTGGCGGGGAGTGAAGGTATCTTGGTCATATTCTTCAGCTGAACCTACCTTGGTACCTGGTAGACAAAGCAACTACACAGTTCGGACAATTCTTATTCCTCCTACTTCTGATATTACCAGTAACTCATCTTTGTTTCGCATGTAAATATTTATGAGTAGCAATTAATGTCAAATGCATATATCAAAAGATGAACATTGGACGTTCTTTGCAAAACAAAACAGATAAAGAGAAAACAGTTTGAGATTTCTTTGAAAATGAATTGTATTGATTTTGAATTTTAGCCTGTAAATAGGAGTTTTTTGTACAAGAGGATGACGTCCTAGTAAGAGAACGCCACCGAACAAAATTTACACAATTTGTGAAAAGAAAACAAAACAGCTATGTGAATAATCCCACTGGGTTCCAACTCTGCTATTGCCCTTATGTCCTCGAGCATCTCATCACTTTGCTACTAGCTGAAGATGAATCAGATTGATTGGTGTCGCCCGAGCTTGATAGTTGATACCGAAGTCTGGATGCAAGGTGATCCAATGAGACATAGTGTTACGCTTTAATCCCTAATTTTTTCCTGGACCGCCCTTTCGGGTTTTCAGTCCACCGAGATACCCTTTTTTGCCCAAGTCTCCTTTTCAGGTTTTCAACTTGCCGGTGTACAGATTTCTTTCATTTTCATTCCTTATTTTTTCCCGAACCCTTTTGGTTCGCCGGGAAGCCCTTATTTTTGCCTAGGCCAGTCAACCTAGCGGGTCTTTGATCATGCGTAGTATCTTTTTACTATGTCTGCATTGACGGGGTGAGGAAGGTCGTCACCATCCATGGTGGTTAGAATCATAGCTCCTCCTGAGAAAATGCTCTTAACCACAAATGGCCCTTCGTAAGTAGGGGTCCATTTTCCCCTGGGATCACCTTGAGGTAGAATAATGAGCTTGATTACCAGGTCCCCAACTTGATACTATTGTCGTCTAACTTTCTTGTTAAATGCCTTGATCATCCGTTTTTGGTACGTCTGACCATGACAAATAGCAGTAAGTCTCTTTTCATCAATTAGGTTCAGTTGATCAAGCCGGGTCTGAATCCAGTCATCTTCATTCAAACCTGCATCCTTCATGATTCGAAGAGAGGGTATCTGAACTTCAATAGGCAAGACTGCCTCCATGCCATAAACCAAGGAATAAGGTGTTGCCCCTGTTGAAGTCCGTGTTGAGGTACGGTACCCATGAAGAGCAAATGGTAAAATCTCGTGCCAGTCTTTGTATGTTACTGTCATCTTCTGCACAATCTTCTTGATGTTCTTATTAGCCGCTTCGACAACTCCATTCATCTTTGGCCGGTAGGGAGAAGAGTTGTGATGCTGTATCTTGAATTGCTCGTAGAGCTCAGTGATCATCTTGTTGTTGAGATTGGTACCATTGTCCGTAATGATCCTCTCTGGTACACCATATCGACAGATCAGATTGTGCCAAATAAACCGTGCCACGACGTTCTTGGTTACATTAGCAAAGGAAGCCGCTTCAACCCACTTCGTAAAGTAATCGATCGCTACCAGGATGAAACGATGCCCGTTGGATTCCGTAGGTCTGATCTCGCCGATCATATCAATGCCCCACATTGCAAAAGGCCAAGGTGCTGTCAAGAAATTCAGAGGAAATGGAGGTATGTGCACCTTATCAGCATAGACTTGGCACTTGTGACATGTCCGAGAATGCTGATAACAGTCGGCCTCCATTGTGGACCAGTAATATCCTTCCCGAAGGATCTTCTTTGCCATGGTATGTCCACTGGAATGAGTTCCGAAAGTACCTTCATGTAACTCTGTCATGATCCTTTCTGCTTCATTGTTATCCACACAACATAGTAAGGTTGAATCATGATTACGCTTGTAAAGGATGCCATTGCTGATGAAGAACTTTGCTGCAAACCTCCTTAGAAACTTCTTGTCATTAACAGATGCACCCTCGGGGTATTCTTGAGCTTCAAGATACCTCTTCACCTCATGATACCAGGGCTTCTCTGCTACCTCTTCAGTCTCAAGATCACAGCAATGTGTTGGTTTGTCCAATCTTTCAATGATGATTCGGGGAGCTTCGTTGTCCCAATTGACTTTGAACATAGAAGACATCGTAGCTAGTGCGTCCGCCAACTGATTCTCCTCTCTAGGGAAGTTTTCAAAGGTTATCTCCTCGAAATGGGGGAGCAATGTCAACACATACTCCTTGTAAGGGATAAGATTTGGGTGTTTCGTATCCCACTCGCCTTTGATCTGACTGATCACGAGAGCGGAATCTCCGAAGACACTCAAGAACTTAATCCTTAGGTCAATTGCTGCTCGAAGACCCATGATGCACGCTTCATACTCTGCCATATTGTTGGTGCAGTTGAAACATAGTCGGGCGGTGAACAGAGTATGAGAGCCTTTAGGAGATATGATCACGGCGCCTATGCCATTACCCAAAGCGTTTGAAGCTCCATCGAAGTACATAGACCATCAGGATCCTTCCTCAGGTCCTTCATCCGGTCTAGGTGTCTCACAATCAGTAACCAATATGATATTCTCGTCCGGGAATTCAAAGTTCATAGACTAGTAATCATCCACTGCCTGATGTGCCAAATGGTCTGCCAACACACTTCCCTTGATTGCCTTTTAGGTCGTATATTGGATGTCATACTCAGTCAAGATCATCTTCCATCTTGCTATTCTTCCGGACAAGGCAGGCTTTTCGAAGATATACTTGATGGGATCCATCTTTGATATCAACAGAGTAGTGTGAGTCAGCATATACTGTCTCAGCCGGCGAGCAGCCCATGCCAAAGCGCAGTAAGTTTTCTCGAGCAGTGAGTATCGGGTCTCACAGTCGGTAAACATTTTGCGAAGGTAATAAATAGCATGCTCTTTTCGGCCAGACTCGTCATGCTGCCCCAGCACACACCCCATTGAGTTGTCGAGCACTGTCAAGTATAAGATAAGAGGTCTCCCTTCAACTGGTGGCATCAGAATAGGTGGCTCTTGGAGATACTCTTTAATCCTTTCGAAAGCGGCCTGACATTCATCGTTCCAACGTACTACTTGATCTTTCTTCAGCAGCTTGAAGATTGGCCCACAAGTAGCAGTTAGGTGCGAGATGAATCGGGCAATGTAATTCAGACGTCCCAGAAAGCCTTTAACTTCTTTCTATGTTCTGGGAGCTGGAATTTCCTGTATGGCTTTCACTTTTGCAGGATCCACTTGAATACCTTTGTCGCTTACAACGAAACCTAGTAGTTTGCTAGATCTGACCTCGAAGGTGCACTTGTTCAGGTTCAACCTCAACTTGTACAACTTCAGTCCATCAAACAGCTTCTGCAGATGGTCAAGGTGTTCTTTCTCAGTCTGGGACCTTGCAATCATATCGTCGACGTATACTTCAATCTCATGATGGATCATGTCATGAAACAAAGCAACCATGGCAAGCTGATATGTTGCCCCAGCATTCTTCAACCCAAAAGGCATGACCTTGTAGCAAAAGGTACCCCACTGAGTAACAAAATTTATCTTCTCCATGTCTTCGGGAGCCATTTTAATCTGGTTATAACCGGAGAAGCCATCCATGAAGCAGAAGACCTTGTGATGGGCGGTGTTGTCAACCAGAACGTTGATATGAGGTAGAGGGAAGTCATCCTTGGGGCTTGCCCTGTTCAAATCCCTGTAGTCAACACACATTCAGACCTTACCATCTTTCTTCGGCACTGGAACCACATTGGCCACCCACTGAGGGTAAGAAGTAACTGCTAGAAAACCAGCATCAAACTGTTTCATAACTTCAGCCTTAATTTTCTCAAACATCTCTGGGCGCATACGGCGAACCTTCTGTTTCACTAGAGGACAGTCTTCTTTGGTAGGCAGGCGATGAACCACAATATCAGTATCCAACCCAGGCATATCTTCGTAAGACCAGGCAAAGATCTCAACATAGTCACACATCATCTGAATTAACCGTTGTTTCACACTAGCTTCCAGATTTGCACCGATCCTGACCTCTTTCTTATCTGACTCGGTACCCAGATTCACTGTTTCCACTGGCTCTTCATGTGGCTGAATGGCCCTCTCTTCTTGGAGTAAAAGTCTTGCAAGTTCACCAGGCACTTCGCAATCATCTTCACCTTCGTCTTCGGCTAAGTTGATCGGATTTTCGAAGTCATAACTGGAAGTAGCAGAGTCGTTACCAATGAGATCCAGAGTGGATGTAGACCTGTATATGTGAGTGTGTGTAAAATAGCTGTTTTGCAATATATAATAAAGAAAAACAAGGAGCGCAAGATTTGAAATGCAAAAAACATCCAATGCTTTTATTAATGATATATGTAGATGACACACAAAAGCCCTTACAAATGAAGCCACGGTGCCCCGGGTAAGACACCGGGCCATAAAGCTTAAAACATTGTCTGTTACATATTCAGAATAAAAAGTTTCATTACTGGGTGATAACTGAAACGGGCATAGAATCCTTCGCTGTCCAGTTGCTTAATCCTCCATTGGCAGTCGGGTAGATCCAACTGTCTATATCAAAATCTTCATCATCGTCATCCTTGATAGCATTCACCCCTGCATCTTGTTTAGGCTTCTCTGGTGCTCTGAACTCAATCTCTTTCGCGTCAATCAAGTCTTGTACCCTGTTCTTAAAAACCCAACAATCGTCTGTATTATGCCCCAGGCTATCAGAGTGAAAAGCACAGCGGGCATTAGGGTTATACCTCAATGATGTGGTATTTGGATTCTTCGGGGCTTCCTTTAGAACCACCAGATTAGTCTTCAGCAACTGTGGCAGAATCTGAGATAAGGTCATGCTGAGACGGGTGAATTTCCTTCGAGGTCTCTCATCCTTTTGTTGATGGTTGTGCTGAGGAGCACCAGCAGGTTTTGAAATAACAACCGCATTCACAGCTTGGCGGTGTTCGGGTCTATTATGTCTTCTTGCACTGTAGACAACACTGGACTCTTTCTTAAACGACTTCTTCTCGGTGCTTGATGAAGCACCCTTCTGTATCTTACCTGCCTTAATACCAGCTTTTATCCTTTCACCGGTCAAAATAAGCTCTGTAAACCCAGACGAAGAGCTTCTAATTAGATGGTTGAAAAATGGACCAGACAGGGTCCCCAAAAACATGTCAACAAGTTCCCGATCAGCTAAGGGTGGTTATACTCTTCCGGCGAGGTATCTTCACTTTTGAACATAATCTTTGAATCCTTCACCCGTTCCCATTGACATACCCTGGAGTTTGGTACGCGTAGGAGCGAGGTCGGAGTTGTACTGATACTGCCGGTAGAATGCAGTAGCCAAATCTTCCCAACTGCGGATACTGGCTCCGTCCAATTGATATAACCACTAAAGCTGAGTCCCTGAGAGACTATCTTGGAAGAAGTGGATCCATAGGTTCTTATCAGCTGTGTATGGCTGAATCTTCCTAACATATGACCGGAGGTGCAGCTTCAGACAAGAAACTCCGTCATACTTAAAAAAGGCTGGTGCCTTGAATTTATGGGGAATCACCACCCCAGATGATAGACCTAGATCACCAAAGTCCAGACCAGGCACTTTCTGAACTTCCATAGCACTCAACCGGTCTTCTAGTTGCTTGTATCTATCCTCGGAAGGAGGATACTGTTCTTCATCGTAGTCTGTCTCGTTATCGGAGACCACAGGGCTAGGAGCCCTCCTTTCTTGTGGACTATCTTTCCCTCCAGATGAGGTGGTCAGATCAACTTCATTCTGTAGCCTGTTTCCAAACCTGTGCCCTGTGTTGAACAGGATGGTCCTCTTCTTCTTCTTCTTCTTCTCTTTCAGAATCAGGGTCTTCAGGTCTTGCTGACCCTTAGCTAGACTCATGAACAACTCTTGAAATTGGGCATTCTGGGCCTGGAGGGCCTTGATAGCTTGCTCAGTTGAAGGTTCGGCAGACATGATGAGTGAGTGAGAACTGAAATAGACAACGAAGAAGATAAGAGACCTGTAAAGGGTACCTGTTTATGAAGTGCATGGGATGAAATGCGTATGATTTATGATTTCAAAGACAATTGAGATTCAAATTTTTAAACAAGAAAGGAAACACACTTTATTAGATAAACTTTAGAATTCAAATTGTTCAACTGATGCCATTAAGGCGTTACGTGAAAAAAAATACTGAAAAGTAAAAATAAAACTGGAAAGGAAATCATCAAAGGTCTATCAATGCTCCCATGGTCTCTTCTTCTCAGTGCGGACATAGTCGTTGAGAATCCGCTCGTTCTCCAGTTGCCTAGTCAGCTTCTGGATCTTTTTCTCTTGCTCGTTGAACTTCTCTCGGTAAGAATCCCGTTCATCCCTCAGCTGCATCCAAGACCTTTTCAGTGCCCCAATGTCAGCGGGCATATAAGGATGGAGGATGGTTGGAAGAACCCCTTCTTCATTAGCAACTTCATGAGTGACAGGCCAGACGACTTCATATGGCATACCCAGCTTTTGGGCACGGATACGGACCCATCTGAGATATGGCTCCATCGGGAGTGAAGTCTTTGGACCCAACTCCTGTGGATCAGATTGGTGAACGAGCCCTTATGAATCTACGACGTTGCTCGTCGCTATCCCCTTGGAAATCATAGATGATATGAGGCATTAGCATCTCATGAGGTCCTTCTCTTCTGGCTCTTCCAAATTGACGGAGAGCTAAGCATAGGTTGTAAGAAATTACTCCATGGGTTCCTATCAATGGAACATTAGGATACTCTCCACAGCGATCAATGATAGTCACCTCATCCATACCCTTGAGAGTCCAGATAATGTCATTATGCAAGAGAGACATCACCCTATAAGCCCAGCCCATTCCTTCTTTATTCTTCAACACTGACTTGGGGAGGTGCGAAATAAACCACCTCGACAATAATGGAGCACAACACATCAAGGTTCCCCGCTTTCGGGCAGTACGAGCATAAAGCTGATGAAGGATGTCACCCAAGAGAGTGGGTACAAGGTTCTGAGAGATGAAGATCTTTATCACATTCACATCAACAAAAGTGTCAGGATTCGGAAACAGTACCAAGCCATATATCAGGAGAGCCAGAATATCCTCGAACGCCTTAAAGTCTAGGCTATCCCAGAAGTAGTTAGCCTTGCCAACCAAGAACTTAGTCAGAAAACCTTTTGCTCCACTCCTAGTCTCCCAATTAGCCATTACCTCCTCTTTGGTCAAATGAAGGGCTGCAGCAATCTCTTCGGGCCTAAGGGTCTTCTCCCAACCAGTAAACGGGGTCTGCTCCAGAACAGAGATACCGAGCAGCTCAGAGAACTCTTCTAGGGTGGGAACCAGCTGATAATCTTGAAAAGTAAAACAATGGTACAACAGATCATAGAACTGGACTAGGACACTCATCATCTGCTCGTCCAATTTGGAGGTGACCAAACTGAGAAGAGAACCATGCCTCCTGATGAAGGAAGTAGTGTCAGGCATCTTGGCAACCAACTCTTTAAGTAAGGTAGGGACTTGGACAAAGTTGATCCGGATGGTATTCTTACGCATGGGCATCATGATGACCTACAAAACAGAACAAAGATGAATCCCTCCTGTCTTTGAAATAGGTTAGTCCAATGCAAGATGTATGCAATATTATGATGTCATGATGTCATGATAGTAAGCACGCCACAAGTATCCACAAAAAGCAAACATGGTAAAGACACACAAGTCACACAGAGAGCCCTTAGATTTCAGGCTGGCAAGGAGCTTAGGTACTACCCTCTTTCAGTTCAGTTGGTTTAAACCTGTCCTAAAAATAGTAACCGGGTTCTATAGGATCTCAATATCACTGATTACCCTCAATCGGTCATAATTCCAGTTTAGCAACCTTTTCTTGCGGCCGGAATCATCGCGAGAGTTTAGTCTCAATGAGTGTAGCATACTGCTACTGTTCTATGGCTAAGTTGGTCAATTTAAGATTCTAAGGTCAGTTGGTGCTTAATGACCCCTTAGAAGACCCATATTCTCCTTGTTCCAACACAAGGGATATCAGTACAGACTAAAGTGCCACACCAATGTAGCTACTGCTTCAACCGTGTCGGTCTATGCCGAACAGTTCCCTCACAATTTATTGCTACTTACCTAAAGGGTATCCCCAGATCCGGGTTAGGATCTATAGAACTCCGATACAAGCCCACAAAATTAAAGCATACAAAGCAAACAATTGAAAACACAGTGATCTAATCCTAAGGTACACCTCACTTATAATATCCCCAACAGAGTCACCAGTTCTGTGATCGGTGGGAAAAGAACTGACTGTTTTTGGAATGCTGGTTCGTGTTTTGCGTTTGTTTTTGCAAAATGTCGCGGTAAGCAAGAGTCGCCACCGTCTTTTATTTTATCCAACAAGGAAAGGAAAAAAGCACAGAAAATTCCTTTTTCGAGATGTTTCTCGGGTTCGGGAGGTAGATTATGGAAAGGGAAGGTGTTAGCACCCTTTCTATCCGTGGTTATCCATGGGCTCTTAGGTACTTGCTCATTATGTTTTCAAAATTTGCTTTTCTTTGTGTTTGTGGGTTTGAAAGAAGTTTTTGTTTGAAAGGTGTAAGTGCGAAAAGTTTTGTTTTTTTTAAAAGAGAGCAAGTACTTAAGAACCATCTACCTACTCGAAAAAGGAATTAATCTGTGTGTTTACCTTGGGTTTTGGTAAACAACCGCTGATCCTCCAAATGGTTACTTATTTGGTTACTCGCAGGATCGATCAGATTGATCCTAGGACATAGGTTGATTTTGAAGTTTGATTAAGTTGGATAAGGCTTTAAATAAAAGGTTTCAAGTAAATTGCATAAAGGAAAGACTTGGTAAAATAAACAAGGCTTTAAAGTAAAAGGTTCGACAGGAATTTAAAGAGGAAAGCAAGTAAATTTCTGGAAAAGTAAATGACTTTAATTGATAAAATTGGTGTTTCACACATACATTTCTCAACAATTCTTTCTCACACGCTGGGTACTCGAATCTATATGAGTGACTTTGTATAGAATTGTGAACACACGCGAGAAACTACATGTCTACTCCTATTTATACTAAAACATCCCAAGTAACCGTCAGGCAGTTACACTACTTCGAGATCAATCCACTTGGCACGTTCTCCGCGTTCGACGCTCCAGATCCTTGCACGTTTGCACGTGGTAACTGCTGGAAACCGTTTTCCCTCCAAACGCTTGAATTTCAAACTGCTCCACTCTGAACCATCGAACACTTTCGTCAAGAGACATCTTCGACGAGAAACTCCTTCGACGTCGAAGGCAATCAACCTTCTTCCTTGGAAGAAATCTTCTAAGTACTTTGCCATCTTTCGACGGGCATTTCGACAGACTTAGCCAATCGAAGACATCCTTCAGCTTTAATGGCTGACATCAATCAAAACAAAGGTGTCGAATTTAGGAGCCAACAAATTGCCCCCCAAGAATGCCTTATTTCGACTCTGAAAGAAAAAGGCATTCTTTGAAACGCCATTCGACACCTGTCTTTCCACGCTTAGTCACAAACTAACTTGTGCACTTTTTGTTGCTTTTTACCAACTATTGGCAATCCCAAGAAAACCATCATTGATTTGATCCTAGGACGTCACTTTCAGTACGGCGTGCAGTACCAAACGTCATTTCAGAATTTGTCATTATGACAATTCTCAAAAACGAGGACGCATGCTGCGTCTCTCTATTTCTGCAGAAACGGCCAAAACAACAGGGGGCTGCCACGCGTCCCACTAACTCCTGCAGCATTAAATGGCATTTAATGTCCTCGTTTTTGGGGATTTTTCCCACTACTATAAATAGCAGTGAATATCCCATTGTGGGACTTTTTACGCCATCTAGCCTTCAAACTTCCCTGTTTTCATACAAGCTTGCTATCTTTGCAGAAACTCTTCCTCTTTCACTTCATCTTCAACCTCATTTCAAACTCAACACTAATCCATGGCATCTGGTTCTACTGCTCCTAGTGCTAACGCACCAACTGAACATGCTAAACCCAAGGTTTTCGTCACTGCTCCGGTAGTAAATTCTACAGGCAAACGAAGGGTTCCTGAACCCTCTGACATCGCCGTTCGCGATGCTTACTCGCGTCACTTGATGATCCCGGTTGGATACTCCAACCAGATCTTTGCAATGTCTGGCCCCATGAATCCAAGTATCTCTGAAGCTCTGAAGATCAAGAGCTATTTCCCAATAGTCGAGAAACTCAAACCAGTAGCATGCGCCAAGAAAGACGCAGAAGACAATGAAGACCCTGCACGTGAAAAAATCGACCTCCGCTTCTTCAACAGAGGTGTTAGGGTCTTCAGGTCTTGCCCTAACCTTACCTCCGATTATGTTGCTTGGCTAACGAAGATGGAGAAGCACCAAACTCCGATCTGGAAGGATATGGGAATCTTCGACCTAGTGATGCTGTCGAAGACAGGTTTGAACTACTCCCCGGAGATGCTGATAGCTTCACTGTTGTTCTGGGATTATTCCCACTTTACTTTTCATCTTCCCTGTGGGATGCTAACCCCCACACTCTTCGACGTGGCCGCTATTACTGGCCTTCGACCCACCGGAGATTACTTCGATCCGGAGGAGATGTCGGAGGACCAAATTGGCTTCTCTGAGACCAAGCCAACATACACCACTTTCATCAACCATTATCATGACAAGTCGACAGACGCTGTGTCGGATGTCGAACACATAGCGTTTCTAGCCTTATGGCTGACTCACTTTGTGTTTTGCTCGAAGTCTCTACAGGTGACCAAAAAGATGGTCACTCTTGCTACTCAACTGCATCACCGCCAAAACATCTGTTTGGCAGAACTGATTCTGGCTAGCCTCTATGATTCGATCAGCAATGGGGCAACTCTTCTGAAACATATCGAGGACAGGGCCAGTTTGCTACTCGCTGGGCCTTTTTGGCTACTCCAACTGTGGCTCAATGCCACTTTCGAATCTTTCTTGCCCAAGAAGGTTCAGATAAATGAACAGGCTCCAGCGATAGCGAACAGGCGCGTCGAAGGAACCATGCTGGCCCTGCTGACACCTATGGAAGATGGACTGGAGTTTCAGCAAACCTTCACCAACTTCGTTCTAATGTTTGCTCGAAGGAAGGAATTTGTTTCAACTATGGCTCCATTTGCTCGACGGCAGGTGGGCCCAGCATGGTTCACAAGGCCACATCCAAAGGCGTCGAGTGGTCCCAATGTCGATGAGCATACAATACTTTGGGAGGCGTTCCTGACACCAAGGATCATGCCTCTTCGATTCAAGAGTTCTAAGACTCATTTGAGTCTGATTGCCTACCAACCAAATCTGGTATCTCGCCAGTTTGGTATTATCCAAACCCTACCTTCTCCGATTTTTCAAAGAGAGAAGTCCATGTTGTACTTCTGCAATGATTACACAGAAGAAGCGGCCATTAAACATATCGGAAGATATGCTGGTCGAACAATCCTCTCGCTGTTTGACTACCAGCTCAATTTCCTTTGCTCACCATCCTTCGAGGAGTGGTGGAGAAGCTATTATGCTGAGTACTTCTTCGACGAGAAGGACTTCATGGATGAGTTGCAGAAGTCTTTTGTCCTTGTGTTGGACAAAATAAAGAAATGTAAGTTCATTCTCTCACATTACTTTTTGTCTTTCTCTTCGACTGCTAGCCTGTTAACTTTTTATTTGCTTCCAGTTGTCCGAAAGCCTGTAGCCAAGAAGGCTACAGAAGGCCAACAGGGAGGAGCCCCTTCAACAAAACCTCCACCGCCGGCGAAGACTACAGCGCCGGCGAAGACCACAAGCCACCAACAGGGGGAAGGCTCTTCGAAGAAGCCTTCTATATCGGTAACCAGACTTTCTTCATTTTTCTTCTGGCTTTCGATTTTTGATTTTCGATGCAATTATTCAATCGAATTCCTATTGGTTTTCTAGGCACCTTCGCCCAAGAAACGGCCAGGACTGGTGGTCGAATCTGGGAGTGATGAAGAAAGTGATTCCCCTCCTGCCCCCTTAAAAAGGCGAAAGTTGACGAAGGATGCTTCTGTTCCTGCTCCTGCTCCTGAAGGTCGAACCGTCAGAATAAAGGTTGCTGTGAGAAAGCCTAGGCCACCTCCAGTGATCATCGAGGAGCCAACTGAGGAGGAACTAAACATTCTTCTTAACAAGCCTGTCGAAAGTGACAATTCCAGCCATGGGGCTGAAGTTAATCCACAGGTAATCCCTTAGACCTTTTTTATGACTTAGGCATAGATACCCGTATTCGATTGTGTCTCTTTCGACATCTGAAGATTTGTCTTCTTTCCCTTTTCAGGACACTACTGAAAGTTCTCCGCCAAGGACCTCAGAAACACTAGAATCTGCTGAACTTAGCAGGCCTCAGGAAAAAGGCTTGGGCAATGACGAAGCCCATACTGAGAATGAGGCCAATGCTGAAACAGTAGAGAAACCAGCGGAGGAGCCTCAAACGAAGGAACCACAGCCAGAAGCGGTTCAGGTGGTGGATCTGTCAGAAGAGAATCATGAAGAAAGGGACCAGGGCAATGCTGGCGAAGAAAATCAAAATGCTGCTGACGAAGAGCACCAAGGTGGTACTGGCGAAGGACACCAGGGTGACGCTAGCGAAGAGCACCAAGATGACGCTGGCGAAGGGCCCCAGGGTGATGCTAGCGAAGAACCACAAGTCGACGCTGGTACTGCCTCAGTCCGAGTCGAAGAGCAACCAGTCGAGGCACTTAACATTCAACAGCCTCAAACCCAAGATAATATTGTTGCAAGGGTTACCTCCTCGAAGCACAAGTCAAAAGAGGACTTAGAACTCTTGAAACAAACTGACCCTGTTAGCTATCTCAACGCAATCATCGAGAGTAAGAGTTCGTCTGACGCTAGTCAGGAAATTCCTACCCTGTCGGGGAAGTCTACTGAAACTTCTCCCCTTGATGATGCTTTGGCGAAGGTTAAGGCCCAGTTCTTCAAGAGGGACTTGATGAAGACTTTAGAGGGGGACCCCACTGCTCCATCATGCTTAAAGGAGGTCTTGAATGCTGTCGACTTTGAAGCTGTAGCCCCAGAAGTTTCAAGCTTGATCATGGAGTTACACTCTATGATTGATCAAGTCTCAGCAGATTACAGGCGCCAAAGGGGTTTTAACAGTCAGCTTGAGGTGCTGTATGGCAAAAGTTCCTCTGCGTGGACTGCTGTCTCAGATTCGACTTCTCGAATTGCAGAGTTGTCGAAACAAAAAGCGTCTACGCAAGAAGAAATCGATGCCATTGATCGAGAGAATGCTTCCTTCCGGGCACAAATCGCAGAGATAGAGGCGAAGATAAACGCCAATACTGTACGCAAGGAGGAACTTCTTTCGACCATCTCAGACACCGAGAGCCAAGCTGAGATCAAACAAGGCCTGGAATTCGCTGAGAGGGCCCAAAGCCTCGACGCTCAAATTGCCAAACTAGTGCAGGAGAACTCCTGGTGCAAGAAGAGGTTGGAGCTGCAGCAAGCCAAGTATCTTCGATTCAAGGACTCTCTTTCCTTTTGATTGATTCTCTTTTGTAACCATATTCTGTAATCGTTATTCGACAACAATTGCCATCTTGGCTGAAATTTATAAAATTTCTATTTTGGCATTTTTATGGTTAATTTAGTCTTGTTCTTTTATTATTTTATTTTTATCTCTTGAAGTATAGGTTTGTATTTTTTCAAATATTTACCATTTACTCTCAAGAGCCTTTTATCTCCACTTAACTCTTCGACTTCATAGGCTCCACCAGAAAAAGTTTGGATAACTCTGAAGGGTCCTTCCCATTTGGGTGACCATTTCCCCATGCTTCGATCCCTTCGATCCATGGGAAGAATTACCTTCCAAACTAGTTCTTCAGGCAAAAATACCTTAGGTTTTACCTTTCTATTATAAGAGTCTTCTACTCTTTTCTTCTGAAGCCTGAGTAGGTCGAGAGCGTGTAATCTCTCTTCGTCTAAATCCACCAATTCATCTAACATCATGTTCCAATAAACTTCAGAAGGAATATCATAATGCCTCTGAACCCTTGCAGATTGAAGACAAATTTCTGCTGGTAACACTGCATCATGGCCAAAAGTTAGCCTATACGGTGTTGTACCAGTGGCCTCTTTTGGGGACGTTCGACAAGCCCATAAAATCTGGTCTAACGTCTTATGCCAATTCTTTGGTTTCTTCCCAACATGTTTCTTTATCAAGCCAATCACCACTTTGTTAGCTGCTTCGACTTGACCATTCGCCTGTGCATAATAAGGCGTTGATGTTAGGAGTTTGAAACCTGTTTCCTGAGCAAATTCCTGCATCTTTCGACCAGTGAAAACTGACCCTTGATCAGTTGTTATTGTCTCAGGGATTCCATACCAATATGTATTTCTGACTCTTTGATGATGCTGGTCGAATCTCTCCAATGAGGTCCAACGCCCATCCTCTAAAAGGCCAAGGCTTCACTATCGAGTGAAGTTCGCTTGCTGGTACATGTTGGATGCCTGTATGGACTTGACACTCTTGACAACCCTTGGCGAACTCAACACAATCTTTCAGCATAGTGGGCCAATATAGTCCTTGTCGAAACAACAACCATTTCATCTTATGGCCTGCTTGGTGAGCCCCACATGCCCCAGCATGCGTAGTCGAAAGGGCTATGTATGCTTCAGTCTCACTTAAACATTTCAGCAACACCCCTTCAGGCGTCTTCTTGAATAACTCATTACCCATGAGTACAAAACTCAACGCCCTGTATTTTGTTTTTCGTTCTGTCGAAGCTCCTGGATTTTGAAGATAGTCCACAATGGGTTTCCTCCAATCTTGCTCTGACAAATTATCAATGAACGAAATCTCGAAGTTACTGTGATCAGCATAACCTAGTCTCGTTGATTCCAAGTCTGTTGGTGATAGACAAGTTGCTTTTATCTTCTCTCGAACTTCGATTGCTCTTTGTAATCTCGTTTTTGAAATCTTATACCCAGATGCAATTTGTGCCAAGTCATTGGCTATTTGATTTTCGACTCTGGGTATGTGTCAAATATTGATACTTTCAAATTTTTTCAACAAACGATTTGCTATCACAAAGTACATAATGAGATTTTCTCTTATGCATTTATATTCCTTTGTGACTTGCTTAATGACTAACTCTGAGTCTCCCATTATTTCGACTCGAGTTGCCCCCAATTCCAACAATATCTCAAGGCCAGTAATTAGAGCTTCATACTCAGCCTCATTGTTCGAACAAGAACCTTCTATTTTGTACTTGAATGTTGTTGGAATTTTATCTGGAGAAATAATCAAGACTCCTACCCCTGTTCCATCTTTATGGCTGGAACCATCGAAGTATAATTTCCAAGGTTCTATCTCCACATAATTAATATCCTCGACTTGAATTGAGTGGTCGACTATGAAATCTGCAACCACTTGTCCTTTTACTGCCTTAAGAGGCATGAAGGTCAAGGAGTATTCAGTTAATGCTAATGCCCATTTGCCAATTCGACTATGCAAGATAGGTTTCGACAACATATATTTGAAAACATCAAAATGAGACGAAACATAAACATCAACTGGTTTTATATATTGCTTGAGTTTTGTACAAGAAAAATACAGACATAGACACAATTTTTCAACTTCGCTATATCTAGTTTCTGCATCATTCAAAACTCGACTGAGATAGTAGATGGGTCTTTCGACTCCATTCTCATCCTCTTGGGCTAACATACTTCCCAGAGTTTTGTCAGATGCAGCTATGTACAATCTCATACTCCTATTGCTACAAGGAGGCACCAAAATAGGTGGCTTAGTGAGGTACCCTTTGATTTTGTCGAAGGCTTCTTGTTGCTCCTGCCCCCATTCGAACCCCTCTTTATTCAGTCGAAGTAAGGGTGAAAAGGCCTGAGCTTTCCCACTTAGATTAGATATAAACCTCCTTAAGAAATTTATCTTGCCTAAGAGAGATTGCAATTCCTTCTTATTCGATGGCGCTTTTGCTTCCAGAATTGCCTTCGTCTTGTTCTGGTTGATTTCGATTCCTTTCTTGTGGACGACGAAGCCCAAGAAATCTCCAGCTTTCACACAGAACGCACACTTCAAAGGGTTCATCTTCAGACCATGTTCTCTCATTCTTTCGAATGATTGTCGAAGGTGGTCAATGTGATTCTTCCTGGAAACAGATTTTATAACAATATCATCAATATATACTTGCAAAAAAGTGTTAATAAAATCATGGAAGATAGTATTCATTGCTCGCTGGTACGTTGCCCCAGCGTTTTTTAGGCCAAAAGGCATCACTACCCATTCGTAAGTGCCTAAGGCCCCAGGGCATCGAAAAGCTGTTTTCGACACATCCTCTTCAGCAATGAATATTTGATTATATCCTGAATAACCATCGAGCATACTCAGGTATTCATAACCAGCGGCAGAATCGACTAGCATTTCCGCCACAGGCATAGGATATTCATCTTTGGGGGTGGCAGCATTCAAATCTTTGAAATCTATGCACACCCTTAACGTACCATTTTTCTTAATTACTGGCACAATATTTGCAATCCATTCGACATACCTTGTAACACGGATGAATTTGCATTTCAGAAGTCTTTCGACCTCCGTTTTGATCTTCGACAGTATTTCAGGAGCGAAGCGCCTTGGATTTTGCTTGATTGGCTTCTTCCCAGGTTTGATTGGCAACTGAAGTTCTACCAATCCTCTGTCGAGACCAGGCATTTTGTCATAATCCCATGCAAAACAGTCTTTAAACTCTTTCAGCAATTGGATTACTTCCAACCTAAGTTCTGGATCGATTTTGGCGCTGATGTAAGTTGGCCTTTTCTCTGATCCTTCGCCTAAGTTGATTTCTTCTAAAGGGTCTTGTGCTAACATTTTAATGTTGTTCGCCAAGGGATCCTTTTCGAAGCCCAAAGGTTCATCGTCATAGATGGCGTCGAGCCTCTGTTCCTGCATTTCTTCTGGCATGATATCAGGAGGTTTTGGATCGAAATCCTTTCCTGGGCCAACAGCAGATATTTGTTGATCATTGGCCTGTGTGGCCATGTACTTTACTTTGGCTTCGAGAGCCGTTATCATCTTGGTTTCGGCTACATAAGCCGAAATTCGCTTCAAAGATAGTGACTCAGTCATTATCACTGAATTCACTTCCCCAACCAGTTGGTTGGATATCAGTTAGCCCACTGAAGTCTATGTGGGACAAGTCTTCTCTGTCCCATTGGAAACCATGCTCAGGATGCAGGTATAGGGAACAAAAAGTGTTTGGCGCTGGCGCCATGTCGAAGTCAGGTGTTGGACATGGCCCTATGTGAGCCAAGTTTTTGTCGAAATCTGCCACACCCAAGTGATTCACTTCACCAAGGTAGTAGCTTTGATCTGCCTCTATGTTTTCGACCATCCCATCTGGACGCCATAGCAGCAGCCTTTGGTGCATTGATGAAGGCACAGCGCCAACACCATGAATCCATTCACGGCCTAACAAAAGGTTGTAGTTAGGTTTGGCCGATATGACCATGAACATCGTTGGTCGAAGGATAGACCCCACTTTGATATCTAGCTGGATCACTCCCATGGTGGTCCCTATGCCGCCCTCATAGTTCGACAAGACCATGTTGTGAGGCTTAATTTCCTCATCCCTTTTGCCAATTTTCCTTAGCATAGAGTGAGGGATAATATTGATGGTTGCCCCACAATCGACCAATATTTTATTCACAGTAGTTTCTTCGAGTTTAGCCCTTATGAATAAAGGCTTGAGGTGATTTTTCATCGCCTCTATAGGTGGCTCGAAGAAGCCATTTTGTTCCTCAGTAGTGCCATTGTCCATGACAAAATAGCACACTGGCCTATGTTTGGCCATTTCTTGCTCCACTTCCCAGTCACTTGCTTCGACTTCTACCTGTCGATTGAATTCCCTGGGCAGCACTGAAACAATATTCACCATTATATCCAAAGTATCATCAGACTCAGCATCATCTTCGTCTTCGACTTCACTTTGGTTAGGCCAAACTAGCCTGTTGGTAACTGGCTCTCTCTCTAGAGGCTTCCTTTGTTTCCTTTGAGGAACATTCGAACTAGTTTCTGCCTTAGGTTCGTTGGCAGCCTCCCTTTCAGCTTTTCGTCTCCTTTGATATCTCCTCCATTGAGATCGAGACATAGGATTTTTACCCTTGTAGTTGCTGGACACCTGTGCAACCTTAGGTGCAGCAACTTGAAGCTCTTTCTTTTGAGTCAAAGAGGAACCTCTTGGCACATCGAAAGAATGCCATTTCTCCTCACTTGGCCTTTTCCGGCCAGAGGTTTTGTACCAAGTGTCTACTGGCACATTTGTTGGAGGCCTAAAAGTCAATGGCCTCTTGTCTTGGTTAGAACCCCTTCTGGGATCATGTCGAAGGTCAGCATTCTCCCTTCTCTTATTCGCTGCTCTCACGCCTTGAATGTGCTCAGCAGCTTTTTTATCAAAGATCGAACTGCATCTTGGACACAGCATCACCTCTGATTTCTTTTTCTGGCATCTTTGTAGAAAGTCTGCCAAGTTTTCGTTTTCCCGAGGGAAAGCAGTCTTATTAGCTTGCTCTTGCCTCATGGCCTCTTCTGATGCTTTTGGATCAGAAAGTTCAACCATGTTGATATTCATTGTATCTTTGTTAGCAAGAGTTAACTGCTTCATTTGTATCTCCAGATTCTCCGTCTGGCCCTGAACAGTGGCCAAGTGGGAACTGGATTTTGATCCAGTTTTTTGTGCTTCAGCAGTCTCCGACTTCGGGTTCTCGACCGCTTTCTGGACAGCTTCAATTGTTTTCCTGGATAAATTTCCAGAAAAACTGCCAAAGATTGGCATGTTGATGTGGTCCTTTGAGACTTCGACCATGGTAATTCCTGGCTTCTTCGACTGGATCCTGGTTGCCTCTATCATGTTCACCTCAGAGGGTTCAGCATAGTGGGCTTCAGCCTTCAATGGATTGGAGTCGACAGCCATGGGGGATTTGTCAGCAAACTTCAATCTCCCTTCTTCAATAGCGTCTTGCACAAGATTCCTGAAAAGAAAACATTGAGAAGTTTTATGGCCCAAAAAATTATGATATTTGCAAAAACCTCTCTTCTTTCTTTGATCAAGAGGAGGCACTTTTACCCCTGGGGGTACTATCATTTGGCCATCTTTAACTAGCAAGTCGAATATTTCATCACATTTTGTGATGTCAAAACTAAGTCTTTTTTGGGAACCTATCGTTGGTCTTTTCTGGACCAATGGGATTTTTCCCATTTGAGGGGACTAACAGTTTACAAGAGTATGGTGGCCCTTGTTTCAGTTCTGCTAAATCGATTTCTCCTTCTTCGACAGTTAAAGTATCGTCGAAGGATTCTAGATCTTCGTCATCCATCTCAACGTACGCTATCCTTTCTCTCTTGTGAGTTTTCGTTGCCTTAGCTTTTTCAGCTTTGAGGCGTTCGACCTGTCGAACTCTATCGGCCAGTTGGGCCATGTCTCTTAAGTATTGGGTGTCTAGCTTCTTCCTAATGGAATAATCTAAACCGCCTGCGGCTATTTCGACCAACTCATGTTCTGGCACTTGTGTAAAACATCTCGCCTTGAGCAACCTAAACCTATTCAGATATTCGTCTATAGGTTCAGTGAAACGTCTCTTCACACTGGCCAGTTCTTTCAGGCTTATCTTGGTTTGCCCCATGTAGAATTGTTCATGGAACAATCTTTCCAACTGGGTCCAATGATGGATCGAATTGGGGGGGAGAGTTGTAAACCAAGTAAAAGCGTTCTTGGTCAAAGAACTTGGGAAGTACTTGATCCTTAGGTTTTCGTTATTCGAAATATCTCCTGCTTCGATCAAATATCTCGCCACATGCTCGACAGTAGATTTTGTCGTGTCCCCAGAGAACTTGGTAAATTTGGGGACTTTGCATCTAGGAGGTAAGTCCGTTTGTAACACATATTCTGACAATGGAGATGTAAAATTGGGCCTTCGAAAGCCCATGTTCATCCCATTCTGAGTCATGATCCTTTCAATCATGGTTGCCAGATTGTTTTCCAAACCCATGTTTTGGTATTGGATATGCTGAACCACTTCGTCAGCATTTTGGTTTCTGTTAACTAACCTTACCTCTGGGGTTATTACCCTAGGTTCTTCGACAGGTTGTTCTAATCGTGCCCTAAGGTTTTCTTCTACAGGCTGTTGAGCCTGGTTAATGGTGGTTTCTTCCTCTAAAAATATCCCCTGATTTCCCCTTATTTGCGCCCTTTGGGGCTGTCGAATAGGTGGGGGTACTCCAAAGAAGTCATCCAAGCGCGTCATTTGCGCTGTAACTTGCTGATTCGATTGAGTAGTGTTTTGTATTAGAGGATTTAGCACTGTACTCAAAGTTTGTGCCAACATTTGCACCATATCATGGTTGCTTTCGTCCATTTGTTGCCTCAAGACTGCTGTCGAGGCATTTGTAAGGCCATGGGCTACTTGGGACGTTCCTCCTAAGAGTTGGGTCCTATTTCTATTCCCCATGCCTACTCCAGAGCCTTGGAGTGGCGAAGAGGCACTCACAAAAGGGTCTGAAAAAGTGGACGCAGCATTCGTCAGGCTTGCCACTTCAGAAGTTGGCATACCATAGAGTGGAATGAATCCTGGGGGAACGAAAGGCCTTGTGCCTAAATTTCCCCTTGGTGGGGGAGTTCCCAAAGGCATTCTGGGGCCTGTTAACGAAGTTATTGGCCCCGTGGTTGTGACCGATACTGCTGGTGTCGAACCAACATTTGTCGCTTCACTTACGGTCATATTAACCGTTGCTCCCACACTCGTTTGTGGGATTTCGTTAGTGTTTGGCGGATTCGCCATCTCTTCCCTTCCTCTGGCAGTATTGTTATCGTTAGTGTATATTCTACCACTTCTCAATAACATACAACTCGAAAAGATGAGATTATTTTCAACAATCAACACACAGTCCCACCAGGTGTGCCAATTTGTTTACCTTGGGTTTTGGTAAACAACCGCTGATCCTCCAAATGGTTACTTATTTGGTTACTCGCAGGATCGATCAGATTGATCCTAGGACATAGGTTGATTTTGAAGTTTGATTAAGTTGGATAAGGCTTTAAATAAAAGGTTTCAAGTAAATTGCATAAAGGAAAGACTTGGTAAAATAAACAAGGCTTTAAAGTAAAAGGTTCGACAGGAATTTAAAGAGGAAAGCAAGTAAATTTCTGGAAAAGTAAATGACTTTAATTGATAAAATTGGTGTTTCACACATACATTTCTCAACAATTCTTTCTCACACGCTGGGTACTCGAATCTATATGAGTGACTTTGTATAGAATTGTGAACACACGCGAGAAACTACATGTCTACTCCTATTTATACTAAAACATCCCAAGTAACCGTCAGGCAGTTACACTGCTTCGAGATCAATCCACTTGGCACGTTCTCCGCGTTCGACGCTCCAGATCCTTGCACGTTTGCACGTGGTAACTGCTGGAAACCGTTTTCCCTCCAAACGCTTGAATTTCAAACTGCTCCACTCTGAACCATCGAACACTTTCGTCAAGAGACATCTTCGACGAGAAACTCCTTCGACGTCGAAGGCAATCAGCCTTCTTCCTTGGAAGAAATCTTCTAAGTACTTTGCCATCTTTCGACGGGCATTTCGACAGACTTAGCCAATCGAAGACATCCTTCAGCTTTAATGCCTGACATCAATCAAAACAAAGGTGTCGAATTTAGGAGCCAACACTGTGCAAATGTCCTTTAGATAATGCTATCCCACTATTGAGGAGTAGGTAGCACTGTCGTTGGAGTTTTCGGGTCAATTCGATTAAGGGACGTGTGGTCACTAAAGTAATGTTAGGACGCCTTAGCGGTAACCCTAATGTCTTAGATCATTTTATCCGAGGCAACCGTTTTGAGGCAACTATGATCTTTGGACAAGAGGGCGGCCTCTAAAACTTCCTATACTCAATGACCACGTTCAAAGGCAACCAAGTGAGGTGTACCCTAAGAGTGGCATCTGCAAGTGTGTTAGTTTGGTTAATTTTATCTGTACATGTCATGGGTGAGCTATGTTGATTTTAAGTTCATACATTTGATCTTGTCATGCATTCCCTATTATCAAACGTCTAACAGTTTATAGATGCGGAAATTAAATTTGCAGAAATTAAATCTAAACTATTATAAGGCGTCAGATATTTACATCGCCAAAAACAACCCTTGAAATTTAAATTGCGGAAAATAAAATAAAGCGATAAAAATGTCCTAATTAAAAGCTATTACAAACCGGAGGCAAGTACATTAATATGATAAAAATAAACAAACGCGTGCGGGAAATTAAATCGAGCGCAAAGTTCTAGGGTTTTGACCCTTTTTGAAGAAAGCATGTTTTTGTTATTTTTGAATTAAATGGAAATTAAATTAGGTCAAAATTAATTAATTAATTAATAAAATATTTTTGGGTTTTTGAATATTTAAGGAAATAAAATAAAAATGATTAAAAGTTAGTAAAACCTAGTTATTCTAAATTAATTTTAATTGTTTGCAAAAAGATATTAAAATTATACCTAATTAAAGCTAAATCCATTAAATTAATTTATTTACAAAAATAAAGTCAAATTTAATTTTAATAAATAAAAATAATATTTTTCGTGTTTTGATTTTATTAAGAAAATGTTAATTGGTTAATTTAAATAATAATAATAATAATAATTTAAACAAAACAAAATAATAAAATGAAATTAAAAAAAGAAAGAAATAACCAAATAGGGGGGTGCTGGGCCTGATTTGAATGTGAAAATAGCATTTTCAAGGCCCAACAGGCGCTGGCCTGGGCTGACTTTTCCAATTCTCCATGGCGCGTTTGACTAGAGTGTAGGATGGTCATTCAATCTTTGGCCCTTGGATTTGGCCTGAAGGCCATCTGGCGCCTGGATCTTTGGGGAGTATGGTGTGCTACGCCTTGGGAACCACATGCAATTACCTGGAGACAAATGAGACAAATGTATTGGGGGACCTGGGATTCGAACCCAGGTCCAATTGGACTTTGAACAAACGCACTAACCACCACGCCACCTTGTTGCTTTTGTTAGTATAACAAATGGCAATTATTATATTGGAAAACAAAACAAATGCTTGGAAAATAAAAAAAATAGCGCGAGATTTAAATCAACCAATAGGGAGAAGACACATGGTCGTCTTCTTCGTTGAAAAACCTGGATATTTACCAGCGGATTTTATCCGCAGCTAAAATCCTAGGTTCGTCCTAAAATTAACCCTAGGTTATAGAAATGCAATCCAAAGCCATGGTTCGCTTCGTCTCTCCTTCCTGAGCATCTCTATAACAATTATTTGTCCCAATTTTTCCTGCATAGCAAACGCCTAAAAACAAGGAATGGAAACCCTAGGTTCGGGTGTTACGTTACAGGCCATAAAAACGAAATCAAATATTGCAGAATGCTTAGAAATAACACAAGAGTCATGAATATACCAACGTTTTGTCAAAAAGATGCAAGAATCCAAGGTTATGATTCCATGTACAGGGCGGAGTTTCAAGTGACTTACAGTGCGTTTCAGGTGGTTTCAAGACTCGTGAATGGTTGCTTTAGCTCCAGGGGATGTCAGGCAAGAAGGCTACGTTGAGCTTTTGCCTTGAATTGGACTCCAAACAAGATTTCGATCTCCAACTTTTTCAAGCTTTTTCCAGTTTTGGTTTTGTGATTTGGGCAGCTTTCTGGTCGTGTTCCTTTTGTCTCTAGCTTGTGTGAGTATATTAGAAGCAATTAGGTTAAAAATTGGGCCTTGAATCCTTGTGAATTGATGACTTTGGATATGATATGATTCCTCCATTAAAGGCCTTCAAATTCTTTCCAAATCTAAGATTTTGTGCATGATATGGCTTGGCACGAATTTGATTGTGTTCATGATGTTAATTGAAAGCTGTATCAATAAAAAAGATCACAAGTTATTAATATTGAGATTTTATTTTGATTTAAATTGATTAAAAATGAATTAAATCAATAAAAATCAAATAAAATATAAAAATTAATAATTGGTCATGAAATTGAAGATAGGACACGTGTGTGGTGTGACAAGATCAAATCAAGTGGAAAAAAGTGGGCCCATTTGACAAAATTTGAAGTTTTGGGGATAGTTGACTTTTGGCAATTTTTGAAAAATGCCCAACTTCAACAATGCATAAATTCTTCAATTTTGAACTTTTGGAGGTGTTCTTGGACTTTTTAGAAACCTTGAGATGTCCTCTAACCAACAATTTTTGTCTAATATCATTTTTATATTCCATTCTCAAGTTACAAGCTTTGGCAAAAAAGGTGTTTTTGTTGACTTTCAAAAATGACCTATAATGTCCAAATTTGTAACCTTTTGTGAGTGCATTTATTGATCTTGGGGTGTGAAAATGGATTGTAGGAAATTGCATCCTCTTCAAAATGAACTTTTGATGAGTCATTTCTAATAAAGTATGAGAAAGTTATGCTTGGTCAAAGTTGAGTTGACTTTTCCTACAAAACTCTAATTTAGCAACTTTTGAATCTTGATGAATCTTGAGAAATCCTTGATGAATCATGATCAACCCTTGATATAATGATGAATTATCCTTCAAAATGATAATTTTGACAAAAAATCTTGAGGTTTGACTATCTGTAGGTCACAGTTGACTTTTGCCCTATCACAGTCGATTCTTGGGCTTCTTGAGCAATTGACTGACCAAACTTTCTCTGCAAGGCTTGAAATTTTACATGGATGTACTTGAGAGAATATTAGGACATTGGGGAGCACTTTAGGTCATTTGGATGTGAAGACCTTGATGCAATACAAAACCCTAATTTTGAATTGACTGCCTTAGGAGATGATTTGACTGTCCAATTCTTGAGCCATCTTGAGCAACTTGGAGATTATTCTTGACATGTCTTGAGAAATATGGGAGGGAAAATTTTGGGGTACAATAGTGGGATAGCATTGTCTAAAGGAAGATAGCATAGAACGGTTCCTTTTTTCGAGTAGGTAGATGGTTCTTAGATACTTGCTCTCTTAAAAACAAAAACTTTTCACACTTACACTTTTTTCGAACAAAGTTTTCAAAAACACTTCATACACTCTTGAGGACAGAAGAAAGAGTTAAATCGAAGTTTTCAAACAAAATTTTTTTCAAACCCACAAGCACAAAGAAAGCAAATTTTGAAAACAATATGAGCAAGTACCTAAGAGCCCATGGATAACCACGGATAGAATGGGTGCTAACACCTTCCCTTTCTATAATCTACCCCCCGAACCCGAGAATTATCTCAAAAAGGAATTTTTCTGTGCTTTTTTCCTTTCCTTGTTGGATAAAATAAAAGTCGGTGGCGACTCTTGCTTACCGCGACATTTTGCAAACACAAACGCAAAACGCAAACCAGCATTCCAAAAAACAGTCAGTTCTTCCCACCGTATCACAGAGAATAAAAAGGAAGTCAAGATAGGTGCCAACTTGGAGAACAATGTCAAAGAACGGTTAATCCAGATGTTACGTGACTATGTTGAGATCTTTGCTTGGTCATACGAAGACATGTCGGGGCTTGATACTGATATTGTGGTTCACCGTCTGCGAACAAAAGAAGACTGACCTCCAGTGAAGCAAAAGGTTCATCGTATGCATCCTGAAATGTCAGAAAAGATCAAGGCTGAAGTCATGAAATAGTTTAATGTTGGGTTTTTAGCTATTAGTTCCTACCCACAATGGGTTTCAAATATGGTTCCAATACCTAAGAAGGATGGTAAGGTACGCATGTGTGTGGACTACAGGGATTTGAATAGGGCGAGCCCCAAAGATGACTTTCCACTTCCTCATGACGTTCTGGTTGACAACACTGCTCATCATAAGATATTCTCCTTCATGGATGGCTTCTCTGGTTATAATCAGATCAAAATTGCACCTGGGGACATGGAGAAGACTACCTTCATTACATAGTGGGGAACCTTCTATTACAAAGTTATTCTATTTAGGTTGAAGAACGCCAGGGTAACCTATCAGCGTGTTATGGTAGCGCTGTTCCATGATATGATACATCACGAGATAAATGTCTATGTTGACAACATGATAGCCAGGTTCCAGACTGAAGAAGAGCACCTTGATCACTTGCAAAAACTGTTTGAAAGGCTGAAGAAGTACACGTTAAGACTGAACCCGAACAAGTGCACCTTTGGAGTAAGATCTGGTAAACTCCTAGGTTTCATCGTCAGTGGAAAAGGTATTGAGGTATATCCTGCAAAAGTTAAAGTTATTCAAGAGATGCCAACTCCCTACACTGAGAAAGAAGTTAGAGGTTTCTTGAGACGTCTAAACTACATTGCTAGATTCATTTCCCACCTAACTACTACTTGTGAACCAATTATCAAGCTACTGAAGAAAGATAAAGTAGTGAAATGGAATGACGATTGTCAGATAGCCTTTAACAGAATCAAGGAATATCTTTAAGAACCTCCAATTTTGATGCCACCAGTTAAAGGAAGACCTCTAATCATGTACCTAAAAGTGTTAGAGAATTCAATTGGGGTGTGTGTTGGGGCAACATGATGAGTCTGGTCGAAAAGAGCACGCAATATACTACCTTAGCAAAAAGTTTACTGACTCTGAAACAAGATACTCACTGCTCGAGAAAACTTGTTGCGCTTTGGCATGGGCTTCTCACCGACTAAGACAATATATGTTGACTCACACTACCCTATTGATCTCTAAAATGGATCCAATCAAATACATATTTGAGAAGCCCGTTCTCTTCGGAAGAATAGCCAGATGGAAAATGATCATGACAGAATACAACATTTAGTACACCACTAGAAAGGAAATCAAAGGAAGTGTACTGGTAGATCATTTGGCTCATCAGGTTGTAGACGACTACCATTCTATGAATTTTGAATTCTCGGACGAGAACATCATGTCAGTAACAGACTATGAAGAACCTGGACCAGATGAAGGACCTGAAAAAGGATCCCGATGGACTATGGTTTTTGACGGAGCTTCCAAGGAGCTCGGCAATGGAATTGGTGTTGTGATTATCTCTCCCAAAGGTTGTCGTACACCCTTCACTTCTAGACTATGTTTTGATTGTACCAACAATATGGCCGAGTACGAAGCATGCATTATGGGTATTAAAGCGGCTATTGATATGAGGATCAAGTTCTTACAAGTATACGGAGATTCAGCCTTGGTGATCAGCCAGATTAAGGGAGATTGGGACACAAAGCATCATAATCTCATTCCTTACCGAGATCATGTGTTGACATTGATCCCTTACTTTGAAGAGATTACCTTTGAACATGTTCCACGAGAAGAAAATCAGTTAGCAGATGCGCTAGCTACGTTGTCATCCATGTTCAAGGTCATATGGGATAACGAAGCCCCTCAGATCATTATTGAAAGATTATACGAACCGGCATACTGTTATGAGGTTAATACTGAGGGAGTAGAGGAAAATCCTTGGTTCCATGAGGTGAAAAGGTACATTGAAGCCTAAGAATACCCAGAGGGAGCATCCATCAATGACAAGAAGTTTCTAAGAAGATTCTCTGCCAAGTTATTCCTTAGTAACAGAATTCTCTATAAGCGGAACCATTATTCAACTTTGCTTCGTTGTGTGGACAAGAAAGAAGCAGAGAAGATCATGGAGGATATGCACGAAGCTATCTTTGGTACTCATTCTAGAGGGCACACAGTGGTTAAGAAGATTCTGAGGGCATGTTACTATTGGTCCACTATGGAAACAAATTGCCATCACCACTCCCAGACTTGTCACAAACGCTAAATTTATGCTGACAACGTACACGTACCTCCAGTTCCCTTAAATGTCTTGACTTCTTCTTAGTTGTTCGCAATGTGGGGAATTGATATGATTGGAGGGATTAGACATACCACTTCCAATGGACATCTCTTCATCCTTTTTCCCATTGATTATTTCACGAAGTGGGTAGAGGCAGCCTCCTTCGCTTATGTTACCAAGAACGTTGTGGATCGGTTCATCAGGCATAATCTTATCTGTCGGTATGGTATCCCAGAAAGAATCATCATTGATAATGGTACCAATCTCAATAATACTATGATCACTGAGCTATGTACGCAATTTAAGATCCAACGTCATAACTCTTCTCCTTATCAGCCAAAGATGAATGGCGATGTGGAGGCCGTCAATAAGAATATAAAGAAGATTATATAGAAGATGATGGTGACATATAAAGACTAGCATGATATGTTACCATTTCTCTTCATGGTTACTTTACCTTGGTACACACGTCAACAGGGGGAACGCCATTTTCTCTCGTCTATGGTGTGAAAGTTGTCTTACCTATCGAAGTCTAGATTCCTTCCCTGAGAATTATGAAGGATGCAAGTTTAAACAAAGACGAACTGATTCAGAATCGAATTGACCAATTGAACCTGGTTGACGAGAAGAGGCTTGCGGCTGTTTGTCGTGGTTAGATGTACCAGAGATGTATGATCAAAGCTTTTAACAAGAAGGTCGGACGTCAGGTAATCAAGGTTGGTGACCTGGTAATCAAGCTCATCATCCTGCCACAAGGTGATCCCAGAGGAAAATGGGCTCCTACATACGAAGGAGCATTTATGATCAAAAACATAATTTCTGGTGGAGCCATGATATTGACCACCATGGATGGTGATGACCTTCCACACTCTGTAAACACGGACATAGTTAAAAGATACTACGCATGAAAAAAAAAAGACCTGCTAGGTTGACTGGCCTAGGCAAAAATAAGGGTATCCCGGCGAACCAAAAGGGTTCGGGCAAAAATTAGGGATATATATGGAAAAAAATCTATACACCCGGCAAGTTGAAAACCTGAAAAGGAGGTTTAGGCAAAAAAAAGGGTATCCCAGTGGACTGAAAACCCGAAAGGACGGTCCATGCAAAAGTTAGGGATTAAAAGCGTATGACTATGTCCCGTTGGATCACCTTACAGCCAGACTTCTTTGTCAAGTTCAAACGATACAGATCAATCTAGCCAACTTCTTCTAAACGGCAAAGTGATGAGACGCTCAAAGATATAAAGCCAATAGCAGAATTGAAACCCAATGGGATTATTTCACATATATATTTTTCTTTGTGTACCACTTTGTATATTTATCATTTTACGACGACATTCTCTTACTAGGATGTCCGTCTCTTTGTACAAAAGCACATGTTTATAGGCGAAACTTTCTCAAATTAATACAAAACTTCTCTTTTAAAGTTCAAAACTATTTGTTTTTATTTTTTGTTTTGTTTGCAAAAACGTCTAGTGATTTATTTTAAATGAACATATGTATTTGAATGTGATTACTGTTTACAAATGTATGCATTAAAAACAGGAAAGACAAATACTAGCGGCTCTAAGAGTTGGGACAATATCAAAAATCATCCATAAATCCCCACAGAGCAACCACCCTAGAGGACTATCTTCATAAATTCGTCCTCAACAAATATACATTCCCCAGTAAGTCCAAATACAGGGGCATCATCCCACAACTCACCGTCGTACCTTCAACATTTATCTTAATGAGTTCATCTTCTCCAACAGTTCCTAACAGACAAGGAAGTTCAATCATTTCCCCAACATCTTGGATAATTCCCTAGCATGGTCTATGGATTTCTTGGGTTCCTCAACAGAGTTTCATAAAATCCCCAAGCAATTTATGAAGCTTCGTTCCCCAGTAGAGTTTATTTCTCTAGCTACGGAAGTCCATCCCCAAGCGGAGTTTATTTCTTCAAATTGGTAAATTCTTCTAACAGAACTCTTTTCTCCAGCAGGATTAATCAAGATAACCATCTCCAGAAGAGTAGCCACTCGCATCAAAGGAATATTTGTTATTTCATCCCCAGTAAAAGTGCATGTAATCCATCCGTTTGAGAAACCATGACAGGTTATCAACTCTCTTTGAAGGCTTCTATCCTCAAGCAGAAGTCAAAAGTCTTCAGCGGAATATCCTCGCACAGAAAGCAGGAACCCTCAGCAAAATTAACTTCAACAAAAAGTGAGGAGTTACATTGTTCATCTCCAGCAGCAGTTAGGGATTTATTTTCCCCAGTTCAACGACACCATAAAGAGCAACTGATACGCTCACATATTACAGTCATACAACATTTATAATACATCATAGCATATGCATAACTGAAACGCATATAACATTTTCATTTATTTTGAGAGCATCATGAAATTCATACATCATGACATCGCATTAAACTGACTTTACCTTTTCAGGTTGAATTCGCAGATAGACGAATACTATCAACTTATACACAACAAGTCAAGGATTAATACCCGAAACCAGACGGGGAAACTATCTACACGACCAAGTGGTATGAACTCCCAGAGCAGGATGGGTTTACCAACAAACACAGCAGGCCATATATTAATGCCCAAAACCAGACGGGGACACTATCTATGTGGCTAGCCGAAGACAGGCCACAGATTAACTCCCGAAACTAGACGGGGAAACTATCTATGTGACTAGCTAAAGAACAGGCCACGAATTAACTCCTGAAGCCAGATGGGGAAACTATCTATGTGACTAGCCTGTACTAAATCCCAAAGACGGATTTACCAGCAAGCAAGACCAGGACACAAATTAACGCCCGAAACTAGACGGGGAAACTATCTATGTGACTAGCCGATATGCATCCCCAAGACGAGTTTACCAACAAAAACAGATTATGGATCAATTCCTGAAACCAGACAGGGCGACTATCTAACCGACAAAACATTTTTCCATCGGAGACTGAATTCCAACAAGCATACTCCATCGAAGACTGAATTCCGACAAGCATACTCCTCAGTGACTGAATACTGACAAGCATATCCCTCATATAAAACCAGACAAAGGTTTATTCTGATACCTCTTGGATACAGTCGGGTGAAGACCCGTTCTGATCCTCTTTCAGATACAATCAAGACGAAGATTCATTCTGACACTCCCAACATGTCTGCTAGATACAGTCGTACACAGACTCATCCTAGCATACTTCTCAGAGACAGTCAAGCAAAGACTTATTCTGCTATTCTTGCCAATGGACACTCTAGATGGCATCTATAAGCCCATCTCCATTGACTCTCCATCACTTATCTAAATGGCATCTTTAAGCTCATTCCCGTTATAATCAACCAACAAGTGTTTACTTTGAGCACAAGAGAGTGCAAATTTCTGGGAACTTAAATGTTCAATCATCTTCTACCTTCAAGTCATGAATGGCGAACACGCCAATCTAACTCTTCAAATTTAAGAAGATTGAACAGGGGAAGTTGTTGTACCCCAAAATTTACCCTATTCATTTTGACCCTTTTGGCTTATATTTCATCATTACATGCATGTATATCATTGGTTCTATGTTTATGGGATCAAGGTATCTCTAGCAAGCCTCGTCAGATTACAGGTGACATTTATTTCGTCAATGGATGTTCTCAGAGTATTTTTTATGCTGAAGATCGGTTCGTCGTTTCACAATGATTCAGGGTTCAAAAATTCACAAGTTCAACCCGGCGTGTCATATTTTGGTGTCTTTTGCCAAGATATCCCTGGTGACGTATTCTCAAATCTAGGTTTGGCTCGAGATCCAATTCTTTAAAGAAGGTCTCTGAATGTGCGAGTTTTCTCGAAGAAATATGGTGAAAAAGTATGCTGAAAGTGCAGTTTTTACGCACTAAAAATTCATAACTTGAAGCCCGTGGCTCGTTTTAAACCCATTCCGGTGGATAAAATTCCTTCTTGTCGTCATCTACATTTTCATCTCTCACGGCCGAAATCCAATTTCATTCAGAAAGTCTCCGAAAATATGGATTTATCAAGTGTTTTCGCACATGAAAATTGTGACATATATTTATCTGCTTTGTATTCGAAAAATCATAACTTGGTCTATTTTTATCATATCAAACCGGTTCCGGTGGCATTGTCTCATAAATTCAGTTAGTTAAATTTTGGTTTTTATTTTCAAGAGCAAACGATACCCCAAAGGCTTTCGTTTTTTACCCAAATCGTGTGCAACTCATTGAAAATTCTGAAGCTGGAAATTAATTTTCTGAGATGAAAATTCAAAAATTCATAACTAATTCACCGTTTATCCGATTGAGCCCATTTGCAGACAGGAGTTTGTTCTCAATGCTGGATACATTATGTTTTCACACTTCAACTTCAAAAATCGCACTGAGGTCCCTGCGAATTTGCTTGGAACGTGTCAAACTCAAGTGAATATAAATCTGCACTATTGCTTATGGTTATTGGAGGCTCAATTGTATATCCAAGGCCCATACCTTTGCCCTAATTTCCATTATATAATCTCATTCTTTTCATACAAATAAGGACACGACAAAAAAAAACCCTTGCCACAACCTTGTCAAAATATCAAGTTCTTTCAAGAATCCTAGAAATCTTGAGATCCTTGTTACAAACTCCCATCTCACTACAAACAAGCCATCTCATTCACTTCCAGGAACTCAGTAGGGTAAGGCTGGTTCGATCTCCATGATCAAAAGGGTGTAGAAGTATTCATATATGCCATATCGATTTTAACATTACAAAATTTCATATATTTGTTTACTTTGTATTTCATGGTATACTAATTTGTTTAATGTGTTCATGAGATTCAACACTGCAGGTTTGGACCATTGTAATGGTCCCATGCAGGTTTATTACAAAACACGTTGAGGCCAGATCATAACACCAACCAATGAACGGAAAAGGCTAGAAGGGCGTGGATTCAATACCCACCCCTACTGGTTTTGGTTTTCTTCCATTCTATTTATCCTTTTACCTATTTTCCTTCTTTCTGTTTAAAACATTTTTCGTAAAACCTAACATTTTTCACAAACCTTTGATTTTTCATAATAAACTCAAATAATTAATTTTAGGTTTTAATTTAATTTTAGGTTATTAATAAAATTAACTTAGTTTTTAGGGGTTTATTTAATTTAATTACCTAATTTTTTCTATTAATTAAAATCAACTAGGTTTTAGGTTAATCATCAAACTTTTTTCATCAAACAATCAAAATAAATTTTCTTTTTTCTTTTCCTTTTATAATTTCACGTATGTTATTACTGTCGCATATTTTATTATTTTTTCTGATTATTGTAATTGCTAAAGGAATGTAATAGCTTAAATTATGATGTTATTCACTTTCTATTTTCCCCCCAATTTTTGTGGTTTGTACCCTCTTCCCCGAAGCTTTGTAATAGTGTAGGACCTTTATTTTCTGCTTTTATTGCTTTCCTTATAACTGTCTAGTTTAATAGGGTTGTTTGGCAAGACATAAAAGAAATAATTAGCTAACCCTAATTGCAAGATAAATGAATTGAATCAAGCACACTTTGCACACTTCACCTCTAGGGTAACCTCTCTCGTTGCCTCATAAAAACAATGGTCATGCCCCTCGAACGTAGGGATGCCATTAGCAAAGACCCTCAGTTATAAATCATCATAAAGATCATGGTCCCTCTGTGATCGGTGGATCTGGAACTGACTGTTTAAAGCTGGTTCGCGAAATGTCGCGGAAGCAAGAGTCGCCACTGTCTTTTATTTTCTCCAAATGGAAAGGACAAAAGCACAGAAAAATTCCTTAAAGAGATTGCTCTCGGTTCGGGAGGTAGGTTATAGAAAGGGAAGGTGTTAGCACCCTTTCTATCCATGGTTATCCATGGGCTCTTAGATACTTGCTCATTGTGTTTTCAAAAATGGTTTGTTTGCTTTTCAACTGTGGGTTTTAAAAAGTTTCTTTGAAAATTCCAGTTCGACTCTTGTATCAGTCCTCAAGAGTGTTTGAAAAATGCTTTCGAAAGCTTTTTGAAAATGTGTTGGTGTGAAAAGTATTTTTGATTTGTTTTGTTTTGAATTAGAGCAAGTATCCACGAGTCGTCTACCTACCCTAAGGAATTCGTCTGTGTAAATGTCCTTTAAAGTAGTGCCATCTCACCATTGAGAGGTAGGTAGCACCACCGTTGGAGGTGTTCGGGTCAATTCGAGGTTCGGGACATGGTGATCACCAGAGCAATGGGAAGACACCTTAGAAGCTACCCTCATGCCAGGTTCCCGGATCATGAGGACTTACTAAGACATCCTCTACTCGACGATCACCTTTCGAGGCAAGGCAACAGTGAGGCGTACCCTAGGGGTGGTGTGTGTGATTCGTGTGTCGTTTTCATTTGCATTTATCTTGTCATGTTATTGGTGTTTCTACGCTTGTTTTTATTTTATCCATACATTCTTTCATGTCATTTGATTAACAGTTAAAAGTTGCAAGGAAAGTAAATTCTAAGCTATTACAAATGGCGCGGGTCCACATCGCCAAAATTAACCAGAACCCGATTTGACAGAAAAATAAAGAAAGTAAAAGTGCGAGAAATATAAAATGTCCGAGTTACATGGCTTGAGCAATTACATAATATTTGAAAGAAAAATAAATGTGCGAAAGAAATAAAAATAGAACGTTCGAGGGCGTTGGACCCTTTAAAGAAATTAAATGAAATTAAAAATTAATTAATTATTTATTGAAATAAAAGAAGTGTTTTTTAGGTTTTTTTTGTATTTATGAAATAAGAAAATTAAAATTAAAATTAAAAGAAACCCTAATTCTAAGTTATTTTTAATTATTTGAGAAAAATGTTAAAGTTTAACTTAATTTACTAAAGAATTTATGTACATGTTTATTTACAAAATAAATTAGTAGTTAATAATAATAATAATGATGAGAAAATTATTTATTAAAAAAAATGATGAAAAAGTTAAAAAACCTAATTTCTACATATTTAATTTATTAAGAAAAATATTAAAGTTTTGAAACCTAAATTAATCTAATTAATTGTTTAAAGTTTATTTACAAAAATAATAATAGTAAAATTAACATTAATAAAATAAACATTTTTTTGATTTTTCTGTATTTTATATTTATTATGAAAATTATTTTATGGAATTAAAAGAAAACAATTAAAAAAACAATTAAAAGAATAAAAAGGAAAAACAAATAAAAATTAAAAATTGAGCAAACCATAGGGGGTGTCTGGCCCAAGGGGAGGTTTTTTGAAGTATTGACTCCTGAGTACCGTGGTCTGCATTCTTTGGCCATTGGATTGAGTTTCATGCATAAGTTGTTCTACTTTGACCATTTGGCTTTTGGCTTTTGGCCATTGGCCATTTGTGTTCTGGCTTCAACGTCCCTTAATGTCTGGCTTAATGTCTGCCTCGGCATGTATTGGTGTCATGCATAAGTTTTTCTACTGTGGCCATTTGGCTTTTGGCTTTTGGCCATTTGGCTTTTGGCCTCAACGTTCCTTAATGAACCTGCATGGGATCCTGTCTAAATCTACAGTGTTGAATCTCACGAACACATTAAATAAAATCATAAAAATTCAAATAAAACCAACATATGAAGAAATTTAATGTTTAGGCACAATATGGCATGTATGAATGATTATACCCTTTTGATCATGGAGATCAAATCAATCTTACCCTTACTGGAAGATTAGTGACCTGAATGGTTTTATGCCTTACTGAAAAATTAGGATCATGGAGATCAGGCCAGCCTTATCCTTACTGAAGAAGTAGTGAGGTGTTGGTTTGTAACTGTGATGGCTTGTTTGTAGTGAGAGATGGATTTGTAATAAGGATTTCAAGGTTTTAGGGTTCTTGAAAGAGTTTGATATTCCAACAGTGTTGTGGCAAGGTTTTTTCTCTCTTTTCCTCTTCTTTTTCTCCTCTTTTTCTCCTCCCTGGTTTGTGTGAAAAGAAGGTGATTATATAATGGAAATTAGGGTAAAGCAAATGGGCTTTGAATGTGCAATTGGGCCTCCAATATTCACTTGAATTCGTCACTTTCCAGGCTAAATCGCAGGGACTTAAGTGCATTTTTTGAAGTTGAAATGTGAAAACAAAATGTAGCCGACATCGAGAACTAACTCCTGTCCGAAAATCGACTCAATCGGATAAACGGTGAATTAGTTATGAATTTTTGAAGTTTCAGCTCAGACAAACTTATTTTGGGCTCCAGTGTCGACTCTGACACGTTCTTCAATAAAAAACTGGTATTTATCGGTGCATAATTTGGTCTCGACTTTTGAAGCAAAGTTGTAGATCTATGAGTCAGTGACCTTGTGTAAAAATATGAGTCCAATCCGATAAAAATTGACCGAGTTATGAATTTTCGAAGTTTCGGCACAGATGAAATAATATTCAGCATTCAGGATTTTCAGCGTGTCACGCACTCTGAGCAAAAAACGAAGGCCTTTTGAATACCGTTTGAACTCAATACCTTCTGTGAAAATGTAGCCAACTCAATTTGTGAAATTTTGGCGCCGGAACCAGCTCGATACGATGAAAATTGACCAAGTTATGATTTTCTGAACATGACGCAGATAAACTTCTCTCACAGATTTTCTGTGCGAAAATACTTGATAAATCCACATTTTTGAAGTCTTTCTGATCGAAATTGGCTTCCAGCCGTGAGAGATGAAAACGTAGATAATGTCAAGACGGAATTTTGGCCACCGGAACGGGTTCAAAACGAGTCACGATCTTCAAGTTATGAATTTTTTAGCGCGTAAAAACTGCACTTTCAGCACACTTTTTCACCATATTTCTTCAAGAAAACTCGCACATTCGGATACCTTCTTTAAAGAATTGACTCTTGAGCTGAACCTGAATTTGAGAATATGTTATCAGAGATATCTTGGCGAAAGAATACCTGAATATGACGCGCCGGGTTGGACTTGTGAATTTTTCTTGAAATATTTTGAGAAATATGGGAGGGTAAATTTTGGGGTACAACAGTTGCCCCTGTTCAATCTTCTTAGACCTGAGGATGCAGATTGGCTGACGTGCCTTTCGTAATCCGAGGGTGGAAGATGATTGAACACTAGAGTGCCCAGAAATTTGCGCTCACATGATAGCAGTGTGGTGGAATGGGCTTATAGATGCCATTTAGAGATTGCTGGATAGGATGATGGGCTTATAGATGCCATCTGGATGTTGATCGCGTAAGAGATTCCTTAGCGAGAACCTGTATACCTGCAAAAGAAAAATGAGTACTTGACATGTTGCAGGAGCTAGTTTTCAGATGCTTTGTATAAATGTGTCCTGACTGGTTACAGGAGCTGAGTCTGGAGCTTCACAAGATGATGAATGGACCAGGGATGGTTACTACCTTAGCATGAATGGTAAGAGAACCTTGGGTGATTTTAACTTCAACAACGCTCGTTGAGAAAATCTTGGTGGGAAATACCATCTTCGCAGTATCGGGAAGAGAACCATAGACAATTATAATCTGAAAGGGAATCACCTCACTCACCGTCGGAGAGGGAACTATAGGAAATTATAATCTGAAAGGAATTATCACCTCACTCACCGTCGGAGAGGGAACTATCTGAAAAGGAATTACCACCTCACTCACCGTCGGAGAGGGGACCATAGGAGATTATCACCTCACACTCATCGTCGGAGAGGGAAACATCTGAAAAGGACTTACTACCTCACTCACCGTCGGAGAGGGAACCGTAGGAGACTATCACCTCACACTCACCGTCGGAGAGGGAAACATCTGAAAAGGAATTACCACCTCACTCACCGTCGGAGAGGGGACCATAGGAGACTATCACCTCACACTCACCGTCGGAGAGGGAAACATCTGAAAAGGACTTACCACCTCACTCACCGCCAGAGATGGAACCATAGGAGACTATCACCTCACTCACCGTCGGAGAGGGAAACGTCTGAAAAGGAATTACCACCTCACTCACCGTCGGAGAGGGGACCATAGGAGACTATCACCTCACTCACCGTCGGAGAGGGAAACATCTGAAAAGGAATTACCACCTCACTCACCGTCGGAGAGGGGACCATAGGAGACTATCACCTCACACTCACCGTCGGAGAGGGAAACATCTGAAAAGGAATTACCACCTCACTCACCGTCGGAGAGGGGACCATAGGAGACTATCACTTCACTCACCGTCGGAGAGGGAAACATCTGAAAAGGACTTACCACCTCACACTCACCGTCAGAGAGGGAACCATAGGAGACTATCACCTCACTCATCGTCGGAGAGGGAAACATCTGAAAAGGAATTATCGCCTCACTCACCGTCGGAGAGGGGACCATAGGAGACTATCACCTCACTCACCGTCGGAGAGGGAAACATCTGAAAAGGACTTACCACCTCACTCACCGTCGGAGAGGGAACCATAGGAGACTATCACCTCACTCACCGTCGGAGAGGGAAACACCTGAAAAGGACTTACCACCTCACTCACCGTCAGAGAGGGAACCATAGGAGACTATCACCTCACTCACCGTCGGAGAGGGAAACATCTGAAAAGGACTTACCACCTCACTCACCGTCGGAGAGGGAACCATAGGAGACTATCACCTCACACTCACCGTCGGAGAGGGAAACATCTGAAAAGGACTTACCACCTCACTCACCGTCGGAGAGGGAACCATAGGAGACTATCACCTCACACTCACCGTCGGAGAGGGAAACATCTGAAAAGGACTTACCACCTCACTCACCGTCGGAGAGGGAACCATAGGAGACTATCACCTCACTCACCGTCGGAGAGGGAAACATCTGAAAAGGACTTACCACCTCACTCACCGTCGGAGAGGGAACCATAGGAGACTATCACCTCACTCACTGTCGGAGAGGGAAACATCTGAAAAGGACTTACCACCTCACTCACCGTCGGAGAGGGAACCATAGGAGACTATCACCTCACTCACCGTCGGAGAGGGAAACATCTGAAAAGGACTTACCACCTCACACTCACCGTCGGAGAGGGAACCATAGGAGAGGAATGATCGCCTCACTCACTGTCGGAGAGGGAACCATCTGGGATAACTTCTACTGAGTCTTCATCAGGAAAATCTGTTGGGAGTCGATTTAGCTGGACTAGAGAAGGCCTTGGACTGGATAAGAAATATTCGAAGTCGATTAACTGAACCGGTCTAGGTCTTGAAATATGATTGAGAATTTCAACTGCATCTTTCCTGAAAGGTAAAGGTCAGTCATATGCAATGTATGATATGGATTAAGCAATGATGTTCTCAACATAAATGAGATTTGTATGATATGATGCGTTTATGCATGCTATAATGATGTATGTGATGTTTTATGAATGTATGTTTTCGTCTAGGAAAGTAAATCCTTGACGGGTGCCGGGAAGTCATATCCTGGGCTGATGTTGAAGAATAGCTTTTGCTTCCGCTGGGGATGATAACTGCAAGAATACCGGTAGGAGAAGATAACTCCGTTGCGGGATAAACTTGGCAAATGGAAGATTCTGCAGGGAGAAAAGATACTCTAGCGACCATGCTGGGAAGCAATACTCTGTGGGAAGAGGGATGCCTTGCTGAGTGTTGATGATAATTTGCTGGGGATACCCTTGTTGTTGGAAGTGTTGATGGACTTCGCTGGGGTAAGAAGGCTTCGTTGACGACGCTCTTTCCGTGGCTTTTGGCTGAGGATAACCCAGTTATATCCTGTTAAGGAAATAACTCTTTGAATAAAGTCGGACGACGCGTTCGTGCTCTGCGAGGATAAGCTTCCAGAATCTACTGGGGATAAGCTTGCTGCTTGGGGATATGAATTCCAGCTTTCCTGGGGAAACTAGATTGGACTCTTCTGGGGATGTTTTGAACTATGTCGGGGAAGCGATTCCTTTGGATGTTGATATACCGCCGGGGAACAATCTTTGGACCAAGACTGCCGGGGATGCTTGTTAAGAATATATGTATTGCTGCTGGGGAATGTTGGGATCTGCTAGAGGATACTCAACTTCCTTGAGATTTGATAATATAGCTTTGCTTGAGGAGAGTGTACTGACTTGCTGGATCACTCTCTGGGGGATTAAAATGTACTGGTCATCTTCTTTAGTTGAACCTATCTTGGTACCTTGGAGGACCGAACAACTAGATTGTTTAGACGACTCATCATTGCCCCTGTTTCTGAGGTGGGAGAGGAAGACCTGTGAGGGGTTGATAGCTGTTGATAGACCAAGCTTCTTCTGATAGGCAAGTGACAAGATGCCGGGACATAGTCGTACGCTTTGATCCCTAACTTTTGCCTGGACCGCCCTTTCGGGTTTTCAGTCCACCGGGATACCCATTTTTGCCCAAGCCGCCTTTTCAGGTTTTCGACTTGCCGGGTGTACAGATTTTTTCATTTCATCCCTTCATTTTGCCCGAACCCTTTGGGTTCTCCAGGAAGCCCTAATTTTTGCCTAGGTATGTCAACCTAGCGGGTCTTTGATTATGCGTAGTATTTTTTCGACTATGTCCACGTTCTCAGAATGTAGGGAGTTGCCCCTGTTAGAATTGTGTTGTCATGCCACCAGAAGATGTTTGATCAGGCAAGATTCGTTGTTGAGATGCCCCAAGCGACTCAGGAGGAGATTTGCCCCAAGCTATTTGGCCTTTGAGAGATTCTCCGAATCTTGATTGGACTGCCCCAGATGATGGACCATGCTCATGTCTGCCCCTTGATTGGAGGTACTTCTGTTCATTAGGTATTCGTCGTGCGAACTTCTGCTGTTCAAACAAAGAGTCATATGCAAACAAAGTTATGTTAAAAATGCAAAGCTTATGTATGTCTTGAAGGTTTTGAAAATGAATTCTTTTTCATAAAACAAGTGAATGTTTGTAAAACGTGATGTCAATTCCATATTTATCGTGAGCCTTAAGGAGTCAGGATACCTTTCGTCACGGTATGCTCTCGAACTAACCCATGCTTCGGCTAGGACTTTTAAGGGTTATAACGTGGCCTGGTTCACGGTTTAAGAAACAAAGGATAAAGGCTCAAATTTTATTTGTACCCACCCGCTCTTCGTGATGTTCTCCAAACCTAAACTCAGTTGATCATACGTTAGACCTTGTTTGAGTCTTTGTCCTGACTTTCCGGTGATGGTTCGGATATTGATGATTTATTTTGAATAGGCAGTCATTCCTTTTTTTGTTGAGGGTTTGTAAGACCTCTTTCTTGTCTGATTTTTGTTATCCCTTTCTTTTTTGCCTGAACTGTTTCCTCTTTTGGAATTACAGTCAGCGGGATGCCCCGGTTTTGTAAGTCTCCTTCATGGGTTTTGACTTAATGGGTTTTTTTTTTATTTTGAGAGATAATGACTGCCTTTCTTTATTGATTATTCGGAACCATCACTGTCTTTCTTCGTTTTGTAAGGACTTCTTCGGTGCCATTCGTTATGCACTTGGATCAACTGAGAGACTACCCTTCCCCAGGTTATGATTAAGGGTTTTAAATTTCGAAAAGAAAAACTCCTACTTCTTTGGCTCATAGGGGTTGACGAGGGATTATCTTCCTTATAACTCCAGTGTTTAGGGATTTGAAACAATGCCTGTACTTCATCAGCGGGGTCTGTTCAAAAGCATACTGTAAATGTCATGGTATCGTTTTTGTCATCCTCCCTCAAGAGGCTTTAGATTTTTAGATCAAGAGTTGACATCAGAAAAAATATGAAAATAGTTTGCATTTAGTGAATACGAATATATTGTTTCAAAACAGACATATGCGATGCATTAATGAAATAACAATGTTTAACCATGAATAAATGTTTGAACAGTTAAAAGAAAGTTACAACTTGAAAATTCTAATAAACACAAGTCTTCCAGTCTCAGGGCTTGTTACTGCAAATGGTGCCTCCTGTAGGGATGGTAGAAGCACTCAGCCTGGCCATCTTGGGTGAATTCCACAGCTCCTTCCTCAATTAGGTCCTGGATTTTATTCTTCAAAGTCCAACAATCCTCTATAGCATGCCCCGGGCTGTCAGAATGATAAGCGCAGTGAGCGTTGGGGTTATACCTTGAAGGTGTCCTGTTGGGATTCTTAGGATGATCCTTTAGAGTTACCAAGTTCAACCTCAGCAGTTGTTGTAAGGCTTGAGGCAGCGACACGTTGAGCTTGGTGAATTGCCTTTTGGGCTTGTCTGGCTGAAGCTGGTGAGGTTGATACTGAATTGGTGATACTGGAGCCATATGAGGAGCTTTCTCTTTGCCTCTTTGTCTCAAAGATGGTCGAACGATGACTGGCTCTTTACCCTTAGACGTTTTCCCCAGTTGGTTATTCTGAAGCAGTTGGTTGATGAGAACTCCGAGCTCTTCTTGTCTTTGAGCTAACCCTTGAATGGCAGTCCCCTGCCCCAGCATCTGGGCTTTCAATCCATCCACCTCAGCTTGTAGGTGTTTCAGCCTTTCATCCTCAGCACTGTTCCTGACAAAGGTCCCCATGAGAAGTGTCCTTAGCTCCTCCTGCCCCTTAGATAAATTCAGGAGGATTTCCCCGAACCGAGTCTCTTGAGCAAGAAGATCCTGGTTGTCTGGTTGGAAAGCCATTGCTGAAATAAACAGCGGGAAAGGTAAGTAACCTGCAACAAGGGTACCTGTTATGCAATGATGTGTATGACATGCATGCAATGTTTTCAAGGACCTCGCGGGGTAAACAAGAAAATTGGTTAGCATTTGGATCCGGCAGTTTGATTGAAAGAACTTCATATTTGTTGAGAGTCTTTCTTCCAAGGGTCAAAGGCTCACCATATCCAGTGGGTCATAGCCTCTGACAACCTTGGCTAGAGGAAAATAAATCCTCTTTGCCTCTTGCTAGATGTTTGATTCATCCTGACCTGCATCACAAACCCTTGAGATCCTTGAAATGGGTTAGGATGTATGAAATGGTATGATGTCATGATGCATGGGGTAATGTAGGTAATCCTGTTATGAGTCCCCATTAAGGACTGCAAACCAGAACCTGCAAGAAACTTAGTATACCCTGTCATGAGTCCCTATTAAGGACTAAAACAAACCCTGCAAGAAACTCGGTAAACCTGTCATGAGTCCCAATTAAGGACTAAAACAAACCCTGCAAGAAACTCGGTAAACCTGTCATGAGTCTCAATTAAGGACTACAAACAAAACCTGCAAGAAGCTCAAGTGTCAGACAACAAGCATGCAAATAGTCAAGTACGAAGGCACACAAGTCACACAAGAGAAACCCTTAGGATTTAGGCCAGCATGGGGTCTGGGTATTACCCTCTTGAAGTTGGTTGGTTCATACCTGTCCTAATCAAAAGTAACCGGGTTCTTAGAGGATCCCAATATCATTGACTACCCTCAATCGGTCATAACTCCAGCATCGCAATCTTTTCTTGCGGCCAGAACCATCACGAGAGTTTAGCCTCAATGGGCGTAGCATACTGCTACTGTTCTAATGGCCAAGTTGTGTCGTTTAAGGTTCTAAGGTCTGTTGGTGCTTAATGACTCCTTGGAAGACCCATATTCTCCCCGTTTCAACACGAGGGATATCGGTACAGACCAAGGCGCCACACCAACGTAGCCACTGCTTCACCCATGTCGGTATACGCCGGACAGGTCCCTCACAGCTTATGCTACCTAAACAGGGTATCCCCAGATCCGGGTTAGGATCTATGTAACTCCCATGCAACCCACAATTTAAAGCAGACAAGTCAATACAATTGAAAACACAGTTATGAACTAACCCTAAGGTACACCTCACTTTTATAAGAGTCCCCAGCAGAGTCGCCAGTTCTGTGATCGGTGGATCTGGAACTGACTGTTTAAAGCTGGTTCGCGAAATGTCGCGGAAGCAAGAGTCGCCACCGTCTTTTATTTTCTCCAAATGGAAAGGACAAAAGCACAGAAAAATTCCTTAAAGAGATTGCTCTCGGTTCGGGAGGTAGGTTATAGAAAGGGAAGGTGTTAGCACCCTTTCTATCCATGGTTATCCATGGGCTCTTAGATACTTGCTCATTGTGTTTTCAAAAATGGTTTGTTTGCTTTTCAACTGTGGGTTTTAAAAAGTTTCTTTGAAAATTCCAGTTCGACTCTTGTATCAGTCCTCAAGAGTGTTTGAAAAATGCTTTCGAAAGCTTTTTGAAAATGTGTTGGTGTGAAAAGTATTTTTGATTTGTTTTGTTTTGAATTAGAGCAAGTATCCACGAGTCGTCTACCTACCCTAAGGAATTCGTCTGTGTAAATGTCCTTTATAGTAGTGCCATCCCACCATTGAGAGGTAGGTAGCACCACCGTTGGAGGTGTTCGGGTCAATTCGAGGTTCGGGACATGGTGATCACCAGAGCAATGGGAAGACACCTTAGAAGCTACCCTCATGCCAGGTTCCCGGATCATGAGGACTTACTAAGACATCCTCTACTCGACGATCACCTTTCGAGGCAAGGCAACAGTGAGGCGTACCCTAGGGGTGGTGTGTGCGATTCGTGTGTCGTTTTCATTTGCATTTATCTTGTCATGTTATTGGTGTTTCTACGCTTGTTTTTATTTTATCCATACATTCTTTCATGTCATTTGATTAACAGTTAAAAGTTGCAAGGAAAGTAAATTCTAAGCTATTACAAATGGCGCGGGTCCACATCGCCAAAATTAACCAGGACCCGATTTGACAGAAAAATAAAGAAAGTAAAAGTGCGAGAAATATAAAATGTCTGAGTTACATGGCTTGAGCAATTACATAATATTTGAAAGAAAATAAATGTGCGAAAGAAATAAAAATAGAACGTTCGAGGGCGTTGGACCCTTTAAAGAAATTAAATGAAATTAAAAATTAATTAATTATTTATTGAAATAAAAGAAGTGTTTTTTAGGTTTTTTTTGTATTTATGAAATAAGATAATTAAAATTAAAATTAAAAGAAACCCTAATTCTAAGTTATTTTTAATTATTTGAGAAAAATGTTAAAGTTTAACTTAATTTACTAAAGAATTTATGTACATGTTTATTTACAAAATAAATTAGTAGTTAATAATAATAATAATGATGAGAAAATTATTTATTAAAAAAAATGATGAAAAAGTTAAAAAACCTAATTTCTACATATTTAATTTATTAAGAAAAATATTAAAGTTTTGAAACCTAAATTAATCTAATTAATTGTTTAAAGTTTATTTACAAAAATAATAATAGTAAAATTAACATTAATAAAATAAACATTTTTTTGATTTTTCTGTATTTTATATTTATTATGAAAATTATTTTATGGAATTAAAAGAAAACAATTAAAAAAACAATTAAAAGAATAAAAAGGAAAAACAAATAAAAATTAAAAATTGAGCAAACCATAGGGGGTGTCTGGCCCAAGGGGAGGTTTTTTGAAGTATTGACTCCTGAGTACCGTGGTCTGCATTCTTTGGCCATTGGATTGAGTTTCATGCATAAGTTGTTCTACTTTGGCCATTTGGCTTTTGGCTTTTGGCCATTTGTGTTCTGGCTTCAACGTTCCTTAATGTCTGGCTTAATGTCTGCCTCGGCATGTATTGGTGTCATGCATAAGTTTTTCTACGGTGGCCATTTGGCTTTTGGCTTTTGGCCATTTGGCTTTTGGCCTCAACGTTCCTTAATGAACCTGCATGGGATCCTGTCTAAATCTACAGTGTTGAATCTCACGAACACATTAAATAAAATCATAAAAATTCAAATAAAACCAACATATGAAGAAATTTAATGTTTAGGCACAATATGGCATGTATGAATGATTATACCCTTTTGATCATGGAGATCAAATCAATCTTACCCTTACTGGAAGATTAGTGACCTGAATGCTTTTATGCCTTACTGGAAAATTAGGATCATGGAGATCAGGCCAGCCTTATCCTTACTGAAGAAGTAGTGAGGTGTTGGTTTGTAACTGTGATGGCTTGTTTGTAGTGAGAGAGGGATTTGTAATAAGGATTTTAAGGTTTTAGGGTTCTTGAAAGAGTTTGATATTCCAACAGTGTTGTGGCAAGGTTTTTTCTCTCTTTTTCTCTTCTTTTTCTCCTCTTTTTCTCCTCCCTGGTTTGTGTGAAAAGAAGGTGATTATATAATGGAAATTAGGGTAAAGCAAATGGGCTTTGAATGTGCAATTGGGCCTCCAATATTCACTTGAATTCGTCACTTTCCAGGCTAAATCGCAGGGACTTAAGTGCATTTTTTGAAGTTGAAATGTGAAAACAAAATGTAGCCGACATCGAGAACTAACTCCTGTCCGAAAATCGACTCAATCGGATAAACGGTGAATTAGTTATGAATTTTTGAAGTTTCAGCTCAGACAAACTTATTTTGGGCTCCAGTGTCGACTCTGACACGTTCTTCAATAAAAAACTGGTATTGATCGGTGCATAATTTGGTCTTGACTTTTGAAGCAAAGTTGTAGATCTATGAGTCAGTGACCTTGTGTAAAAATATGAGTCCAATCCGATAAAAATTGACCGAGTTATGAATTTTCGAAGTTTCGGCACAGATGAAATAATATTCAGCATTCAAGATTTTCAGCGTGTCACGCACTCTGAGCAAAAAACTAAGGCCTTTTGAATACCGTTTGAACTCAATACCTTCTGTGAAAATGTAGCCAACTCAATTTGTGAAATTTTGGCGCCGGAACCAGCTCGATACGATGAAAATTGACCAAGTTATGATTTTCTGAACATGACGCAGATAAACTTCTCTCACAGATTTTCTGTGCGAAAATACTTGATAAATCCACATTTTTGAAGTCTTTCTGATCGAAATTGGCTTCCAGCCGTGAGAGATGAAAACATAGATAATGTCAAGACGGAATTTTGGCCACCGGAACGGGTTCAAAACGAGTCACGATCTTCAAGTTATGAATTTTTTAGCGCGTAAAAACTGCACTTTCAGCACACTTTTTCACCATATTTCTTCAAGAAAACTCGCACATTCGGATACCTTCTTTAAAGAATTGACTCTTGAGCTGAACCTGAATTTGAGAATATGTTATCAGAGATATCTTGGCGAAAGAATACCTGAATATGACGCGCCGGGTTGGACTTGTGAATTTTTCTTGAAATATTTTGAGAAATATGGGAGGGTAAATTTTGGGGTACAACACCCTCGATGTCCCTCGAAGTTGCCTACGGTATATGATCTTGTCCCTCGATGTTGCTTACGAATATATGATGATGTCCCTTCAAATTGCTAAAGTTATCCCTACATGTTGCCTTCAATGACCATAACGACGACCCTACGCCTGTCCCTCAAACATCCAAAGAAAGGGCTTCCTACTAACTAATGGTATGGATAGCACTATCCAAAGGAGGAGGAAAAATACAAGAAATACCTTGAGTGGGTAGTTACTTTTAATTGCTTGCTCACAACTTAAAACACTTTTTCACACCTCACACTTTCAAAAACATTTTCAAAACGCTTTATGAACACTCTTGAGGACTGATACAAGATTTATTATAAAGAAAACTGCCTTGCTATTTGGCATTTCAAATTTTTTTCAAAAAGCACACACACAAAACAAATAAAGTGAGCAAGCGATTAAGATCTCGTAGATAACTATAGATGAAAAGGGTGTTAGCACCTTCCCTTTTCATAATCTACCCCTCGTACTCAGAAATTCTCGAAGGTCTTTCGTGTTCTTTTCACCCTTTCCTTTATGGGATAAAAGAAAATTCGGTGGAGACTCTTGTTATCTGCAACAATTGCAATAAAATGCAAAACAAACCAAAAGTCAGTTCTCCCACCGTATTACACCACACTTTTGAAGTTATGTCTCAGACAACTACCTCCGCTACTGAAGACGTTTCTTCTATTCCCAAAGTTACTAAGGTCCCGCCCAGAATGGCTTCTTTGAAGGACGCTAGAGTTGTAGTAGAAGAAGGTGGTTGCATTACTTGGGGTCAGCTTCCTGACATTCCTTACAAATCTGACAAATTTGGTTTGGGTTTCACAGAAGAGGCTCAGAGGGCTGTCCGTCGTGCTCACGCTGGAAGACCACCATTTTGCTTCAGCAACAACGGAGTCAATGCTATTGAAGATGCTGATAGTGACTACGACCTAGGAAACTTGATTTTCCCCATCACTGGCAACGACCCCAGTAACTAGAAGACTGAAGATGTTATACCAATCTCCTTTAGTCAAGAGTAAATTCCATTTTCTATTTCTTTTTTATTTCAAAGTTTTGGTTATGTAATTTTAAAACAATAACTTTAAGCCTTGTGTCTTACCCGGGGCACAATGGTTCATTTATTAGGGTTGTCATTTCATTAACATAATTTCATTCAATAAATTATTGGACGTTTTGCATTCAAATTTTGCACTCTTCGTCTTTCTTTTATTTTATTATACTTTCAAAATATTTATGTGTTCTTACACACACCCACATAACAAATTGCAGATCCACATCCACTTTGGATCCCATTGATAACAATTCTGATATTTCCACTTATGACTTCGAAAATTCGATCTACCAAGTCGAGGACGAAGGTGAAGAAGATTGTGAAATATCAGGAGAACTTTCCTGACTACTAATGCAAGAGGAAAAGGCTATACAACCGTATGAAGAGCCAGTCGAGGTTGTAAACTTGGGTACTGCAGAAGACATGAAAGAAGTCAAGATAGAGGCTAACCTAGAGGGCAGTGTCAAGAACTGGTTAATTCAGATGTTGAATGATTATGTTGAGATCTTTGCTTGGTTGTACGAAGACATGCCAGGGTTCGATACTGATATTGTGGTTCACCGTCTACTGATGAAAGAAGGTTGTTCTCCAATAAAGCAGAAGGTTCGGCAGATGCGTCCTGAGATGTCCGAAAAGATCAAGGCTAGGGTTATGAAGCAATTCAATGCAGGTTTCTTGCAAATTTGGTGCCAGTACCTAAGAAAGACGGTAAAGTTCATATGTATTTGGACTATAGGGATTTGAACAGGGAAAGCCCCAAAGATGACTTTCCGCTTCCACATATTGATGTTTTGGTTGACAACACCGCTCAACATAAAGTATTCTCCTTCATAGATGTTTTGTCAGGTTATCATCAGATCAAGATGGCACCCAGAGACATAGAGAAGACTACTGTGATCGGTGGATCTGGAACTGACTGTTTAACGCTGGTTCGCGAAATGTCGCGGAAGCAAGAGTCGCCACCGTCTTTTATTTTCTCCAAATGGAAAGGACAAAAGCACAGAAAAATTCCTTATAGATATTGCTCTCGGTTCGGGAGGTAGGTTATAGAAAGGGAAGGTGTTAGCACCCTTTCTATCCATGGTTATCCATGGGCTCTTAGATACTTTCTCATTGTGTTTTCAAAAATGGTTTGTTTGCTTTTCAACTGTGGGTTTTAAAAAGTTTCTTTGAAAATTCCAGTTCGACTCTTGTATCAGTCCTCAAGAGTGTTTGAAAAATTGCTTTCGAAAGCTTTTTGAAAATGTGTTGGTGTGAAAAGTATTTTGTTTTGTTTTGAAATTTAGAGCAAGTATCTAGAGTCGTCTACCTACCCTAAGGAATTCGTCTGTGTAAATGTCCTTTAAAGTAGTGCCATCCCACCATTGAGAGGTAGGTAGCACCACCGTTGGAGGTGTTCGGGTCAATTCGAGGTTCGGGACATGGTGATCACCAGAGCAATGGGAAGACACCTTAGAAGCTACCCTCATGCCAGGTTCCCGGATCATGAGGACTTACTAAGACATCCTCTACTCGACGATCACCTTTTGAGGCAAGGCAACAGTGAGGCGTACCCTAGGGGTGGTGTGTGCGAATTGTGTGTCGTTTTCATTTGTATTTGTCTTGTCATGTTATTGGTGTTCTACGCTTGTTTTTATTTTTGTCCATACATTCTTTCATGCTCTTGATTAACAATTAAAATATTTGCGGAAAAGTAAATTCTAAGCTATTACAAATGGCGCGGGTCCACATCGCCAAAATTAACCAGGACCCGATTTGACAGAAAATAAAGAATTGAAAGCAAATAAAGAATTGAAAAGTGCGAGAAGTAATTTACATGGCTTCGGGAGAGGTACATAATTATTTAAGCAAAAATAAAATAAATATGCGAAATTAAATCGAAACGAGGGCGTTGGACCCTTTTGCAAAAATCAAATTAATGATGAAGTTAATTAATTAAAAAAAGATGTTTTTGGTATTTTTGATATTTTAGGATTTAATAGAAAAAATTAATTGCAATTAAACGCTAACCCTAATTCTATTTTATTTTAATTTATTAAGAAGACGTTAAAATTTAACCTAAATTAAACCTAATTTTTATATCCAATTTTAATTATGAAAATAAATAAAATAAATAATATTATTATGAAAAAGAAAAATTAAAAGGAATAAAACATTTATTAAACCTAGTTCTATATTTTTAGATTTTGTTATGAAAGGAATTAAAATTAAAACCCTAATTTAAACTAATTAATTACATGCAAATTTATTCATGAAAATATTAAAACAAAAATATTTATTGTATTTTTTTATCTTTTCTGATTTTTATGCATTTTTTATATTTTGTAAAAATAGTTAATTAAGTCAAAACAATAAAGAAAATAAAATAATAATTGAAAATAAAACATAAGAAAAATATAGAGAATTTGCAAACCAGGGGGGGTGGTAGTCCCCAAAGTGGAGGTTGAATCCAAGCAATTCTGGCCCATTTGAATTTCTGACTTTGTGGACTTTTTTTTGCTCACGTGCTGGCACGTTGACTCAAGCTTAAGGTGTTCATCAATTCTCAACCTTTGATCTGATCTCCAGGGGCACGTGGATGTTGGATTCTGGAAGGCGTATGGTGAACCACAACGCTGAAGCTGCATAGGAGCGTTATATGAAGAAAAATATGAAAGAAGGTGAGGACCTGGGTCTCGAACCCAGGTCATGAGGATTTCCAATACATACACGTGCCACTGGACCACTACCACGCGTTTGTTAAATAAATAAACAATAAATAATATAATATGAAACAACGCATTAGTGGGTTTCTGCGCGCGAAATTTAAAAGGACCAACCAACGCACGCCACGCATTCATCTTCCTCGCGTGTTTTATTTTTTTCTGAAACAAGAACACATTGGCCACGGTTTCTCATGCGTTCTCTTAGGCAGCTTATGGGAAAATAACGATTAGCCCTCTGACGCTCATAAATTGAGCGCGAGGGTTCCATTGCCTTCGTCCAAATGCGCTGGTTTGAATGGTGGTAGTCTTGAGTCTCAATTTTTCCTCGTTTCAAAATCCCCAATTTCAAACTCTGCAAACCCTAAAACTCAAACATGGCATATTTGCATACAACACATAAAAAGGCAATTAAGTATATTTGTTAGCTTCAGAATTTTATAAGGAACATGAATCAATGAATAAAATGCTATGAAAATGCTTAGATTTGAGAACACGATTGTGAGTTTTTTCATGGAATATTTGGAGTCCTGTATACCGATTCCTTGAGCTTTGATGAAGGTTTTTGATTGGAATATGCTCAGTGATCTCCAAGGAAGCTAATGGAACAAGAATTAGGTCTTGAATCGTCCTGGAAGGATGTTTTCAGAATTGACTTTTTTGACAATTTTTTCAAGTTTGTGAATGGCTTTTGGGCGCAGCTCAGTGTGTCTTCTGATTAGGGTTTTGATCCTGGCATATGTAGTAGTGAATTAGGTCAAGAAAAATCAATCAAATCTATTGCATTCATTGATTTTGGAAATTTGATTTTCTAAGATTTTTTCATATCTTTTTCCATGTGTTTTTGGTTCAAATCAAGCCAATCAATCCAAATCTTTCCTTATCTCCATATACACGAAATCTTGAGGCTAAAACATGTATAAAAAGATTGGTTAGGTTAAGTTAAATATTTTTCACATATTTAATTGATTTAAGTGAATTATTATAAATAAAAATTCAAATAAATAAATAAAAAATGAGAAAATACTTCCCTTTGGGCCAATTGGTCGTGCACATGCTTGTAATGATGAATTGTGGAAGAAAAATGGGCCCATTAGCAATTTTAGGTCATTTGAATCAATGTTAACTTTTCAAAATATCCAAAAATTTCCCAACTTCCACAAGGCATAACTTGCTCAATTTTTAAGCTTTTCTCATGTTCTTGGACATTTTGGAAAGGTCTTTGAGTCCTCTAACCAATGCCTTTGGTCCCATGTAATTTTGATTTACCAATCTCAAGTTATGGCCTTTGACTTAAAGTCCCTTTTTGTTGACTTTTGAAAATGACCTATAATGTTGAAATTGATAACTTTTTGTGAGAGCATTTCTTGGACTTGAAGTATGAAGATGAGTTGTAGGAAATGTCTTTCTCTTCAAAATGAGCTTTGGATGGAATTTTTCTGATAATCCATGTGTAAGTTATGCCCTGGTCAATTTCAGTTGACTTTTTCAGCTGTCCAAATAAGGAAACTTTTGCATCTTGATGATTTCTGAGCCAAATTTTGAGAATCATGATCAAGCATTGATCCAATGATGTTTGTGGCTTCAAAATGATATGTTGACCAAAAATTTGAACTTTTGACTGTCAAATGACCATTTTGCCCCTACAGTTGACTGTAGTGCAATCTAGGGTTTTTGACTGTGCAATTTTGTGCTGAAAGCCTTGAAACTTGATATGAGGATGCTTGACCATATTTGCAGGCATGTGAGACTTGATTGGACCTTTCAAAACTTCATTTTCTTGATCAGAACACAAACCCTAATTTTGACTGTATAGGAGATCTTTGACTGTGCAACCCTTGGGGAGATTTTGAAGCTTTGACTTGGCAAATCTTTGAAGAATATGGGAGGGCAAATTTTGGGGTACAACAGTTGCCCCTGTTCAATCTTCTTAGACCTGAGGATGCAGATTGGCTGACGTGCCTTTCGTAATCCGAAGGTGGAAGATGATTGAACACTAGAGTGCCCAGAAATTTGCGCTCACATAGTAGCGGTGATGATGGAATGGGCTTACAGATGCCATTTGGGGATTGATGAATAGGGTGATGGGCTTATAGATGCCATCTGGATGTTGATCGCATAAGAGATTCCTTAGCGAGAACCTTCATATCTGCAAAAGAAAAATGAGTACCTGACACGTTGCAAGAACTGGTTTTCAGATGCTTGGCAAAGATATGTCCTGACTGGTTACAGGAGCTGAGTCTGGAGTTTCAAAAGATGATGAACGAACCAGGGATGGTTACTACCTTAGCGTGAATGGTGAGAGAACCTTGAGTGATTTTAACTTCAACAACGCTCGTTGAGAAAAATCTTGGTAGGAATCACCATCTTTGCAGTATCGGGAAGAGAACCATAGGCAATTATAATCTGAAAGGGAATTGTCACCTCATTCACCGTCGGAGAGGGAACCATAGGAGATTATCACCTCACTCACCGTCGGAGAGGGAACCATCTGAAAAGGAATTACCACCTCACTCACCGTCGGAGAGGGAACCATAGGAGATTATCACCTCACTCACCGTCGGAGAGGGAACCATCTGAAAAGGAATTACCACCTCACTCACCGTCGGAGAGGGAACCATAGGAGACTATCACCTCACTCACCGTCGGAGAGGGAACCATCTGAAAAGGAATTACCGCCTCACTCACCGTCGGAGAGGGAACCATAGGAGACTATCACCTCACTCACCATCGGAGAGGGAACCATCTGAAAAGGAATTACCGCCTCACTCACCGTCGGAGAGGGAACCATAGGAGACTATCACCTCACTCACCGTCGGAGAGGGAACCATCTGAAAAGGAATTACCGCCTCACTCACCGTCGGAGAGGGAACCATAGGAGACTATCACCTCACTCACCGTCGGAGAGGGAACCATCTGAAAAGGAATTACCGCCTCACTCACCGTCGGAGAGGGAACCATCTGGGATAACTTCTACTGAGTCTTCATCAGAAAAATCTGTTGGGAGTCGATTTAGCTGGACTAGAGAAGGCCTGGGACTGGATAAGAAATCTTTGGAGTCGATTAACTGAACCGGTCTAGGTCTTGAAATATGATTGAGAATTTCAACTGCATCTTTCCTGAAAGGTAAAGGTCAGTCATATGCAATGCATGATATGGATCAAGCAATGATGTTCTCAACATAAATGAGATTTGTATGATATGATGCGTTATGCATGCTATAATGATGTATGTGACGTTTTATGAATGTATGTTTTCGTCTAGGAAAGTTTTCGTCTAGGAAAGTAAATCCTTGACGGGTGCCGGGAAGTCACATCCTGGGCTGATATTGAAGGATAAGCTTTCGCTTCCGCTGGGGGTAATAACTGCAAGCATACCGGTAGGAGAAGATGACTCCGTTGAGGAATAAACTTGGCAAGTGGAAGATTCTGCAGGGAGAAAAGGTATTCTAGCGACCATGCTGGGAAGCAATACTCTGTGGGAAGAGGGATGCCTTGCTGAGTGTTGATAATAATTTGCTGGGGATACCCTTGTTGTTGGAAGTGTTGATGGACTTCGCTGGGGTAAGAAGACTTCGTCGAGGACGCTCTTTCCGTGGCTTTTGGCTGAGGATAACCCAGTTATATCCTATTAAGGAAATAACTCTTTAAATAAAGTCGGACGACGCGTTCGTGCTCTGCTAGGGGATAAGCTTCCAGAATATACTGGGGATAAGCTTACTGCTTGGGGGTATGAATTCCAAGTTTCCTGGGGAAACTGGATTGGACTCTCTTGGGGAAGTTTTGATATGTTGGGGAAGCGATTCCTTTGAATGTTGATATACCGCCGGGGAACAATCTTTAGACCGAGACTGCCGGGGATGCTTGTTAAGAATATATGTATACTGCTGGGGAACGTTGGGATCTGCTGGAGGATACCCAATTTCCTTGAGACTTGATAACTCTGCCTGGAGAAGAATGTACTAGCTGCTGATTCACTCTCTGGGGAATTAATATGTACTGGTCATATTCTTTAGCTGAACCTACCTTGGTATCTTGGAGGACAGAAACAATCAGATTGCTTAGACCACTCTTTATTGCCCCTGTTTCTGAGGTATGAGAGGAAGACTTGTGAGGTGCTGATAGTTGTTGATGGACAAACCTTCTTCTGGTAGGCAGATGATAAGATGACAGGACATAGTCGTACGCTTTGATCCCTAGCTTTTGCCTGGACCGCCCTTTCGGGTTTTCAGTCCACCGGGATACCCATTTTTGCCCAAGCCGCCTTTTCAGGTTTTCGACTTGCCGGGTGTACAGATTTTTTTTATTATTTCATCCCTTATTTTTGCCCGAACCCTTTTGGTTCGCCGGGAAGCCCTTATTTTTGCCTAGGTGTATCAACCTAGCGGGTCTTCGTTTATGCGTAGTACTTTTTTCGACTATGTCCCTGTTCTCAGAATGTAGGGAGTTGCCCCTGTTAGAAGTGTTTTGTCATGCTACCAGAAGGTGTTTGATCAGGCAAGGTTCACTGTTGGACTGCCCCAAGTGACTCAGGCGGAGATTTGCCCCAGGCTATTTGGCCTTTGAGAGATTCTCCGAATCTTGATTGGACTGCCCCAGATGATGGACCATGATCATGTCATGCCCCTTGATTGGAAGTGCTTTTGTTCACTAGGTATTCGTCGTGCGAATTTCTATGCTGTTCAAACAAAAAGTCATATACAAACAAAGTTATGTTAAAAATGCAAAGCTCATGTCTGTCTTGAAGATTTTAAAAATGCATTCTTTTTCATAAAACAAGTGAATGTTTGTAAAACGTGATGTCAACTCGTCATTTACCGTAGGCCTTAAGGAGTCAGGATACCTTTTGTAACAGTATGCTTTCGAACTAACCCATGCTTCAGCTAGGACTTTTGAGGGTTATAACGTGGCCTGGTTCACGGTTTAAGAAACAAAGGATAAAGGCTCAAATTTTATTTGTACCCACCCGCTCTTCGTGATGTTCTTCAAACCTAAACTCAGCTGATCGTATGTTAGACCTTGATTGAATTTTTGCTCTGATGTTCCAATGATGATTTAGATATTGACAGTATATTTTGATTAGGCAGTCATTTCCTTTTTTGTTGAGGGTTTGTAGGACCTCTTTCTTTTTTGACTTCGTTATCCCTATTTTTTGCCTGAGCTGTTTCCTTTTTTGGAATTACAGTCAGCGGGATGCCCCAGTTTGGTAAGTCTCCTTCATTGGTTTTGACTTTTTGGGCTTTTCATTTATGATTTTTTTTTATAATGACTGCCTGTCCTTATGATTGTTCGGAACCATCACTGTCTTTCTTTGTTTTGCAAGGACCTCTTTGGTGCCATTCGTTATGCACTTGGATCAACTGAGAGACTACCCTGCCCCAGGTTATGATTAAGGGTTTTAAATTTCGAAAAGAAAAACTCCTACTTCTTTGGCTCAGATGGGTTGACGAGGGATTATCATCCTTATAACTCCAGTGTTTAGGGATTGAAACAATGCCTGTACCTCATCAGCGGAGTTTGTTCAAAAGCATACTGTACATTGTGGTATCGTTTTCGTCATCCTCCCTCAAGAGGCTTAGAATTTTCAATTAAGAGTCGACCATCACAAAAATATGAAAATAATTTGCGTCTAGTGAATACGAATATATTGCTTCAAAATAGACATAAGCGATGCATTAATGTGATAACAATGTTTAACATGAATAAATGTTTGAATAAACAGAAAATTACAACTTGAACATTCGAATGAACAAAAGTTTTTTTTTTTTTTTTCTCAGGGCCTGTTACTTCAAATGGTGCCTCCTGTATGGATGGTAAAAGCACTCAGCCTGGCCGTCTTGGGTGAATTCCACAGCTCCTTCCTCAATCAGATCCTGGATTTTATTCTTCAAAGTCCAACAATCCTCTGTAGCATGCCCCGGGCTGTCAGAATGATAAGCGCAGTGAGCATTGGGGTCATACCTTGAGGGTGTCCTGTTGGGATTCTTAGGAGGATCCTTTCGAGTTACCAAGTTCAACCTCGGCAGTTGTTGTAAGGCTTGAGGCAGCGACACGTTGAGCTTGGTGAATTGCCTTTTGGGCTTGCCTGGCTGAAGCTGGTGAGGTTGATACTGAACTAGTGATACTGAAGCCATATGAGGAGCTTTCTCCTTGCCTCTTTGTCTCAAAGATGGTCGAACGATGGTTGGCTTTTTACCCTTAGACATTTGCCCTAGTTGGTTATCCTGAAGCAGTTGGTTGACGAGAAACCGGAGCTCATCTTGTCTTTGAGCTAGACCTTGAATGGCATTCCTCTGCCCCAGCATTTGGGCTTTCATAGCATCCATCTCAGCTTGTAGGTGTTCCAGCTTTTCATCCTCAGCACTGCCCCTGACGAAGGTCTCCGTGAGAAGTATCCTTAGCTCCTCCTGCCCCTTGGATAGATTCAGGAGGATTTCCCCGAACCGGGTCTCTTGAGCAAAAAAGTCCTGGTTGTCTCGTTGGAGAGCCATTGCTGAAATAAACGGCGGAGATGGTAAGTGACCTGTCCAAAGGGTACCTGTTATGCAATGATATGTATGACATGCATGTAATATTTTCAAGGACCTCGCGGGATAAACAAGAAAATTTGTTAGAACTTGGGTCCGGTAGCTTGATTGAAGGAAACCCATGTTGTTGAGAATTCTTCTTCAAGGGTCAAAGGCTCACCATATCCAGTGGGTCATAGCCCCTGACTTTAGTCATCCTGTCTGGCTTTGATTTCCAAACAACCTTGGTTGGGGGGAACCTTCTTCAAGTGTCAAAGCTCACCATATCTAGTGGGTCATAGCCCCTGACAACTTTGTCTAGAGGAAAATAAATCCTCTTTGCCCCTTGCTGGACAGTTGGTTTATCCTGACCTGCATCACAATCCCTTGAGATCCTTGAAATGGGTTAGGATGTATGCAATGGTATGATGTTATGGTATGCATGGGGTAGTATAGATAAACCCTGTTATGAGCCCTTATTAAGGACCGCAAACCAAAACCTGCAAGAAGCTCAAGTAAAACCTGTCATGAGTCCCGATTAAGGACTATAGACAAACCCTGCAAGAGACCTAGTAAACCCTGCTATGAGTCCCAGTTAAGGACTATAAACAAAACCTGTAAGTAGCTTATGTGTCAGATAACATGCATGCAATTAGTCAAGTACGAAGGCACACAAGTCACACAAGAGAAAGCCCTTAGAGTTTAAGGCCAGCATGGGGTCTGGGTAATACCCTCTTGAAGTTAGTGGGTTCAACCTGTCCTATTAGAAGTAACCGGGTTCTTAGAGGATCCCAATATCATTGACTACCCTCAATCGGTCATAACTCCAGCATCGCAATCTTTTCTTGCGGCCAAAACCATCACGAGAGTTTAGCCTCAATGGGCGTAGCATACTGCTACTGTTCTAATGGCCAAGTTGTGTCATTTAAGGTTCTAAGGTTGTTGGTGCTTAATGACTCCTTAGAAGACCCATATTCTCCTCGTTGCAACACAAGGGATATCGGTACAGACCAAGGTGCCACACCAATGTAGCCACTGTTTCACCCGTGTCGGTCTACGCCGGACAGGTCCCTCACAGCTTATGCTACCTAAATAGGGTATCCCCAGATCCGGGTTAGGATCTATGTAACTCCCATGCAACCCACAAATTTAAAGCAGACAAGTCAATACAATTGAAAACACAGTTGTGAACTAACCCTAAGGTACACCTCACTTTAAGTTTGGTCCCCAGCAGAGTCGCCAGTTCTGTGATCGGTGGATCTGGAACTGACTGTTTAACGCTGGTTCGCGAAATGTCGCGGAAGCAAGAGTCGCCACCGTCTTTTATTTTCTCCAAATGGAAAGGACAAAAGCACAGAAAAATTCCTTATAGAGATTGCTCTCGGTTCGGGAGGTAGGTTATAGAAAGGGAAGGTGTTAGCACCCTTTCTATCCATGGTTATCCATGGGCTCTTAGATACTTGCTCATTGTGTTTTCAAAAATGGTTTGTTTGCTTTTCAACTGTGGGTTTTAAAAAGTTTCTTTGAAAATTCCAGTTCGACTCTTGTATCAGTCCTCAAGAGTGTTTGAAAAATTGCTTTCGAAAGCTTTTTGAAAATGTGTTGGTGTGAAAAGTATTTTGTTTTGTTTTGAAATTTAGAGCAAGTATCTAGAGTCGTCTACCTACCTTAAGGAATTCGTCTGTGTAAATGTCCTTTAAAGTAGTGCCATCCCACCATTGAGAGGTAGGTAGCACCACCGTTGGAGGTGTTCGGGTCAATTCGAGGTTCGGGACATGGTGATCACCAGAGCAATGGGAAGACACCTTAGAAGCTACCCTCATGCCAGGTTCCCGGATCATGAGGACTTACTAAGACATCCTCTACTCGACGATCACCTTTCGAGGCAAGGCAACAGTGAGGCTTACCCTAGGGGTGGTGTGTGCGAATTGTGTGTCGTTTTCATTTGTATTTGTCTTGTCATGTTATTGGTGTTCTACGCTTGTTTTTATTTTTGTCCATACATTCTTTCATGCTCTTGATTAACAATTAAAATATTTGCGGAAAAGTAAATTCTAAGCTATTACAAATGGCGCGGGTCCACATCGCCAAAATTAACCAGGACCCGATTTGACAGAAAATAAAGAATTGAAAGCAAATAAAGAATTGAAAAGTGCGAGAAGTAATTTACATGGCTTCGGGAGAGGTACATAATTATTTAAGCAAAAATAAAATAAATATGCGAAATTAAATCGAAACGAGGGCATTGGACCCTTTTGCAAAAATCAAATTAATGATGAAGTTAATTAGGGTATTTTTGATATTTTAGGATTTAATAGAAAAAATTAATTGCAATTAAACGCTAACCCTAATTCTATTTTATTTTAATTTATTAAGAAGACGTTAAAATTTAACCTAAATTAAACCTAATTTTTATATCCAATTTTAATTATGAAAATAAATAAAATAAATAATATTATTATGAAAAAGAAAAATTAAAAGGAATAAAACATTTATTAAACCTAGTTCTATATTTTTAGATTTTGTTATGAAAGGAATTAAAATTAAAACCCTAATTTAAACTAATTAATTACATGCAAATTTATTCCTGAAAATATTAAAACAAAAATATTTATTGTATTTTTTTATCTTTTCTGATTTTTATGCATTTTTTATATTTTGTAAAAATAGTTAATTAAGTCAAAACAATAAAGAAAATAAAATAATAATTGAAAATAAAACATAAGAAAAATATAGAGAATTTGCAAACCAGGGGGGGTGGTAGTCCCCAAAGTGGAGGTTGAATCCAAGCAATTCTGGCCCATTTGAATTTCTGACTTTGTGGACTTTTTTTTGCTCACGTGCTGGCACGTTGACTCAAGCTTAAGGTGTTCATCAATTCTCAACCTTTGATCTGATCTCCAGGGGCACGTGGATGTTGGATTCTGGAAGGCGTATGGTGAACCACAACGCTGAAGCTGCATAGGAGCGTTATATGAAGAAAAATATGAAAGAAGGTGAGGACCTGGGTCTCGAACCCAGGTCATGAGGATTGCCAATACATACACGTGCCACTGGACCACTACCACGCGTTTGTTAAATAAATAAACAATAAATAATATAATATGAAACAACGCATTAGTGGGTTTCTGCGCGCGAAATTTAAAAGGACCAACCAACGCACGCCACGCATTCATCTTCCTCGCGTGTTTTATTTTTTTTCTGAAACAAGAACACATTGGCCACGGTTTCTCATGCGTTCTCTTAGGCAGCTTATGGGAAAATAACGATTAGCCCTCTGACGCTCATAAATTGAGCGCGAGGGTTCCATTGCCTTCGTCCAAATGCGCTGGTTTGAATGGTGGTAGTCTTGAGTCTCAATTTTTCCTCGTTTCAAAATCCCCAATTTCAAACTCTGCAAACCCTAAAACTCAAACATGGCATATTTGCATACAACACATAAAAAGGCAATTAAGTATATTGGTTAGCTTCAGAATTTTATAAGGAACATGAATCAATGAATAAAATGCTATGAAAATGCTTTGATTTGAGAACACGATTGTGAGTTTTTTCATGGAATATTTGGAGTCCTGTATACCGATTCCTTGAGCTTTGATGAAGGTTTTTTATTGGAATATGCTCAGTGATCTCCAAGGAAGCTAATGGAACAAGAATTAGGTCTTGAATCGTCCTGGAAGGATGTTTTCAGAATTGACTTTTTTGACAATTTTTTCAAGTTTGTGAATGGCTTTTGGGCGCAGCTCAGTGTGTCTTCTGATTAGGGTTGTGATCCTGGCATATGTAGTAGTGAATTAGGTCAAGAAAAATCAATCAAATCTATTGCATTCATTGATTTTGGAAATTTGATTTTCTAAGATTTTTTCATATCTTTTTCCATGTGTTTTTGGTTCAAATCAAGACAATCAATCCAAATATTTCCTTATCTCCATATACACGAAATCTTGAGGCTAAAACATGTATAAAAAGATTGGTTAGGTTAAGTTAAATATTTTTCACATATTTAATTGATTTAAGTGAATTATTATAGATAAAAATTCAAATAAATAAATAAAAAATGAGAAAATACTTCCCTTTGGGCCAAGTGGTCGTGCACATGCTTGGAATGATGAATTGTGGATGAAAAATGGGCCCATTAGCAATTTTAGGTCATTTGAATCAATGTTGACTTTTCAAAATATCCAAAAATTTCCCAACTTCCACAAGGCATAACTTGCTCAATTTTTAAGCTTTTCTCATGTTCTTGGACATTTTGGAAAGGTCTTTGAGTCCTCTAACCCATGCCTTTGGTCCCATGTCATTTTGATTTACCAATCTCAAGTTATGGCCTTTGACTTAAAGTCCCTTTTTGTTGACTTTTGAAAATGACCTATAATGTTGAAATTGATAACTTTTTGTGAGAGCATTTCTTGGACTTGAAGTATGAAGATGAGTTGTAGGAAATGTCTTTCTCTTCAAAATGAGCTTTGGATGGAATTTTTCTGATAATCCATGTGAAAGTTATGCCCTGGTCAATTTCAGTTGACTTTTTCAGCTGTCCAAATAAGGAAACTTTTGCATCTTGATGATTTCTGAGCCAAATTTTGAGAATCATGATCAAGCATTGATAAAATGATGTTTGTGGCTTCAAAATGATATGTTGACCAAAAATTTGAACTTTTGACTGTCAAATGACCATTTTGCCCCTACAGTTGACTGTAGTGCAATCTAGGGTTTTTGACTGTGCAATTTTGTGCTGAAAGCCTTGAAACTTGATATGAGGATGCTTGACCATATTTGCAGGCATGTGAGACTTGATTGGACCTTTGAAAACTTCATTTTCTTGATCAGAACACAAACCCTAATTTTGACTGTATAGGAGATCTTTGATTGTGCAACCCTTGGGGAGATTTTGAAGCTTTGACTTGGCAAATCTTTGAAGAATATGGGAGGGCAAATTTTGGGGTACAACAACTACCTTCGTCATACATTGGGGCACTTTCTGTTACAAGGTTATGCCTTTCGTTTTGAAGAACGTTGGTGCAACATATCAACGTACTATGGTAGCTTTGTTTCATGATATGATCCATCACGAGATATAGGTTTACATTGATGACATGATAACCAGATCTCAGACTGAAGAAGAACATCTCGACCACCTACACAAGCTGTTTGAGAGACTGAAGAAGTACAAGCTGAGGTTGAATCCGAACAAGTTTACCTTTGGGGTAAGATCCGGTAAACTCCTGGGTTTCGTCATCAGTGGTAAAGGTATTGAAGTTGATCCCGCCAAGGTCAAAGCCATTTAAGAAATTCCAGCTCCCCATACCGAGAAGAAAGTCAGAGGTTTCTTGGGACGACTAAATTATATTGCCAGATTTATTTCCCATCTGACGACTACTTGTGAGCCAATCTTCAAGTTGTCGAAGAAATATCAAGTGTTGAAGTGGAACGATGATTTCCAGGTAGCTTTTGACAAAATCAATGAGTACCTCCAAGAACCTCCAATTTTGATGCCACCAATTGAAGGAAGACCTCTGATCATGTACCTAACAGTGTTAGAGAACTCAATGGGATGTGTACTAGGCCAACATGACGAGTCTGGTCGAAAAAAGCAGGCAATATACTATCTTAGCAAAAAGTTTACCGACTGTGAAACAAGATACTCACTGCTCGAGAAAACTTGTTGTGCTTTGGCATGGGCTACTCGCCGGCTGAGATGGTATATGTTGACCCATACTACTTTGTTGATCTCTAAAATGGATCCTATAAAGTACATATTCAAGAAGCCCGCTCTCTCCGGAAGAATAGCCTGATGGCAAATGGTCTTGACAGAATACGACATTCAGTACACTACTCAGAAAGCAATCAAAGGAAGTGTACTGGAAGATCATTTGGCTCACCAAGCTATAGACGACTACTGATCTATGAATTTTGAGTTCCCGGATGAGAATATCATGCTAGTTAAAGATTGTGAAGAACTTGGACCATGCCAGGATCCCGATGGACTTTGGTTTTCGATGGAGCTTCTAACACGCTGGGCAATGGAATTAGTGTTGTGATTATCTCTCCCAAAGGTTTCCATATGCCGTTTACCGTTAGATTGTGCTTTGATGGTACCAACAACATGGCCGAATACAAAGCGTGCATCATGGGCATCAAAGTTGCTATTGATATGAGAATCAAATTCCTGAATGTATATGGGGACTCAGCCATGGTAATCAATCATATTAAGGGAGAATGGGATACGAAGCATCCAAATCTCATTCCTTATCGAGAGCATATATTGACACTGATTTCGTACTTCGAGGAAATCACTTTTGAATATATTTTGCGAGAAGAGAATCAATTGGCAGACGCATTGGCTACCATGTCATCTATGTTCAAAGTAAGATGGAACAATGAAGCTCCTCGAATTACCATTGAGAGACTAGACGAATTGACACACTGCTACAAAGTTGACACTGATGGAGTAGAGGAAAAACCTTGGTTCCACGAAGTGAAAAGATACCTCGAGGCTCAAGAGTATTCCGAGGGGGCATCTATTAACAACAAGAAATTCCTATGGAGGTTATCTTCCAAGTTCTTTCTAAGTAATGGAGTTTTGTACAAGCATAATCACGACTCAACTCTACTTTGTTGTGTATACAAGAAGGAAGTTGAGAATACTATGGAGGATATTCACGAAGGAATCTTTGGTACTCACTCCAGTAGGCATACGATGGCTAAGAAGATTCTGAGAGTAGGTTATTATTGTTCGACCATGGAAACTGATTGCCATCATCATTCCAGGACTTGTCACAAATGCCAAATTTATGCTGACAAAGTACATATGCCTTCGGTCCCTCTGAATGTCTTGACTGCTCCTTGGCCGTTTGCAATGTGGGGCATTGATATGATTGGAGAGATTAAGCCTACGGCTTCCAATGGGCATTGTTTCATCCTTGTCGCTATTGATTATTTCACAAAGTAGGTTGAAGCCGCCTCATTTGCCTCAGTTACCAAGAACATTGTGGCCCAGTTCATTAAGCATAACCATATTTTTCGGTATGGCATCCCCGAAAGGATTATCACGAACAATGGTACCAATCTCAACAACACTATGATCACGGAACTCTGCATGCAATTCAAGATCATGCACCATAATTCTTCTCCGTGTCGACCGAAGGTGAATGGCACAGTGGAAGCCGCCAATAAGAACATCAAGAAGATTATAGAGAAGATGACTGTGATGTATAAATATTGGTATGAGATGTTACCATTTTCTCTTCATGGCTATTGCACTTCAGTACAGACATCAACTGGGGCAACCCCATTCTCTCTAGTCTAAGGTATGGAAGTTGTCCTACCTGTCAAAGTCCAGATTCCTTCTCTAAAGATTATGAAAGATGCAGGTTTAGACGAAGACGGGTGGATTCAGACTAGGCTTTACCAGATAAACTTAATTGACGAGAAGAGGCTTGCGGTTGTTTGTCATGGTCAGATGTATCAAAAGCGTATGATTAGAGCCTTCAACAAGAAAATCAATTATCGAGTACACCAGTCTGGTGACTTGGTGATAAAGCGCATCATCCAACCACAAGGTGATACCAGGGGAAAATGGACTCCCACATACGAAGGGCCATTTGTAATCAAGAAGATATTTTCTGGCGGCGCTATGATACTGACCACCATGGACGGTGAAGATTTCTCGCACCCTGTGAACGCGGACATAGTCAAAAAATACTACGCATGAAAAAGAGACCCGCTAGGTTGAAAGTACTAGGCAAAAATAAGGGCATCCTGGCTAACCAAAAGGGTTCGGGAAAAAGTTAGGGATATATATATATATATATATATATATATATATATATATATATATATATATATATATATATATATATATATATATATATATATATATATATATATATATATATATATATATATATATATATATATATATATATATATATATATATATATAAAGACTATACACCGGAAAGTCAACAACATGAAAGAGCGGCTTGGGCAAAAAAGGGTATCCCGGTGGACTGAAAACCCGAAAGGGTGGTCCAAGAAAAAGTTAGGGATTAAAGCGTACGACTATGTCCTGTTGGATCACTTACTTACAGTAAGCTTGGTTACCAACGTCAAGTTCGAATGGTACAGATCAATTCAGTCAACATCTTCCGACAACAAGGGATGCGATGCTTGAAGATACAGGGGCTATAGCAGAATTGAAACTTGATGGGATCTTTTCCACATGGTTGTTTTCTTTATTTTACTTTGTACTCTTTTCATTTTACGACGATTTCCTCTTACTAGGATTTCTGTCTCTTTGTACAAAACCTCTTGTTTATAGGTAAACTTTCAATACAAAGTCAATTTCAAATTTCAAATTTGTTTTACTTTCTCTGTTTTGTTTGCGAAAAACGTCCAATAACTAAACTGAATTAACATATGCATATGAATATGATTACTGATAACAAATATGTGCATAAGAATAGGGGTCGTCATTTACTAAAGACTCTAGGAGTTAGGATAACGCTCAAGTCATCCATAAATCCCCATAGAACTAACCCCGCGGAGCTATCTTCACAAGCTCATCTCCGACAAAGATACATTTCCCCAACAAGTCTAATATGCCTTCAGGCAGGAATTGGGGCATCTTCCAACAGTTCAAATGATCATCTCCCCCAATAGGTCCCCTAACGTACAAGGAAGTTTGATCATTTCCCCAACATACGATGGAAACTTCCTCCACACAGCCTATGAAATTCCAATTCCCATTAGAAATGATTCCTTCAGCACGGTTTATAGGAATATAATTCTTCAGCAGAGTTTACTTCTCCAACATTGTAAAATCCATTGTAGAATTCTACTCACCAATATGGTTTATTTCTCCAATAGGGTTTATTTCCCCAGTAGGGTTTATTTCCCCCAGTAGGGTTTATTTCCTCAACAAAGTTCATTTCTCCGATTACTACAAATCCCCGGAAAAATTCTACTCTCCAGCAAAGTGTAGTCAAAGTTGTTATCCCCAGAGAGTTGCTACGATATCTGAAACCTGGCCAGATATCGCGTCAGAGATTAATCATCTCTTTTATCCCCAGTCAGGACATATAAGAAATAAATTCCCCAATAGAGCAATGAACTACCAATGTTCTTAAGCTCTTTTATCCCCAAGCGGAAGTCGAACGCCCCCAGCGGAATATCCTCAAACAAAAAGCAGGAATCCCCAACGAATACATTCAAAACAAAATGGAAGATTCATATTCTTCATCCCTAACAACAGTTGGGGGATTTATTTTCCCCAGTCAAAGATGTTATACAAAGCTACCGTTGACGTCAAGCGACATCTTACATTCATATATCATTTACAAAATATCATAGCATTTGTATGCGAAACGCATATGACACTCCCATTTATTTTGAGAACATCATTATGCAATGCACTACATACATCATGACATTGCATAAAGTAAATTTTATCTTTTCAGGTAAAGTTCAAGAACAGACGAACATTATCAGCTATTTTCAAACAGGTCAGAGATTGATTCCCAAAATAGGACATGGTAACTATCCATACGACCAGGCGGTATGAATTCCCGAAACATGACAGATTTACCAACAAGAGGTAGGTCACAGATTAATTCCCAAAATAGGACGAGGAAACTATCTATAAGACCAGGCAAAGATTAATTCCCGAAACAGGACGGGGCAACTATCTTCATAACCAGACAAAGATTAATTCCTAAAACAGGATGGGTTAACTATCGATATGACCAGGTGGTATGAATTCCTGAAACAGGACGGGTTTACCAACAAAAACAGATTGTGGATCAATTCCCGAAACAGGACGGGGCGACTATCTACATGAGAAGCCTTTTCTCTAGAGCATCCTTCTGAAAAATCATTCCCCTCAGAGACTAAATCTGACAAGCATCTCCCTCAGAGACTAAATATGACAAGCAGTTCCTTCATAGACTAAAACTAACAAGCATTTTTCCTCAAAGATTCATTCTGAAAAGCATTCTTCAGATACAGTCGGACGTATGACTCATTTTGATACTCTTATCAAGAGTAATTTGGATGGCTTCTATAAGCCCATCTCCGACGACAGTCTGTCACCTCTCTGAGTGTCATCTTTAAGCCCATTCAAGCAATACTATCAAACAACAGTGGTAGTTCGTGCACACGCGAGTGCAAATTTTTGGGCACTAAGGTGTTCAATCCTCTCCCACCTTCAGATAACGAATGTAGGACATGCCAATGTAACTCTTCAGGTTTAATAAAATTGAACTAGGGAAGCTATTGTACCCCAAAATTTACCCTTCCACTATTCAAGACATTCTCCTAGGGTTTTCAATTGCTCAAGGTAGCTCAAGAATTAGTGAGGCAAATTCTCCTTCTAAGCAATGGACCTACCAACTAGGGTTTCACTTTTCTAAAGGAAGGTTGGGTTTATAATTCCTCAAGTGGGTTACATGGTTTCTCATATGTCCCAAGGAATGTTTATACCAAGTTTCAAGCCTTGCATCACAAGTTTGCTCAGTCAATTACTCAGATGACTAAAAATCAACTATATTGGACAAAAAGTCAATTATGGTCAACATACAGTCAAAACTCAAGATTTTTGGTCAACATCAATATTTTGAAGTCATATTCATCATTTGATCAAGGGTTGATCATGATTCATCAAGAAAACCCAAGATTCATCAAAACTCAAAAGTTACCAAATGAGGGTTTTCTTAAGGAGAAGTCAACTGAACTTTGACCAAGTGTAACTCCCACACGCTTCATCATATTTTCCTCAACCAAATCTAATTTTGAAGGAAATTCAATTCTCTACAACTTTGTCCATCTAAGCTCAAGTCCAAAAAATGCTTCATTTGAGAGATATGGGCCAAAACATTATAGGTCCTTTCAAAACTCAACAAAAAGACACTTTTTGTCAAGGCAACTTACATGAAATAAATTCTTCAAATGCAAAAATGATCAAAACAGATATTGTAGAGGACATATTTAGATTTCCAAAAAGTCAAAGACCACCTTCATATGATAAAAATTGAGACAATTATGATTGGTGCAAGTTGGGAAATTTTGAGCAAATGCATGAAACCTAAAGTGACAAAACTTGAATTTTTGGGCTAATGGGCTATTGTTTCAAGGTACATGTGTGTTATATACTCCATAGTGAACCTCAGAACTTACTCATGCACCCATTGGATTTTTATTTTTTTTATTTTTTATTTTTATTAATTTAAATTCAAAATTAAATAAGATAAAGTTAAGGCTTTTCTTACAAGGTCCAAGCCCAACATGTTTGACCTAATTCTTCATTATATATTCCATACATTTCAGACAAGCAGGAGAACGAAAAACCCTTGCAAGAAGAAACACTCCAAAATTCCAAAAAAACTCAAAAAAATATCAAAACTAGGGAAAGTTATAAATCCTACTTGCAGACACTTTCAAAGCCTATCCACCCTTCTAATCGATCTCTGAAGTGGTATAGGGTAAGAATGGATCAAACTTGATGATCCAAAGCACACAAAAAACAATGTGCATGCATCGTCGGTTGTGTTTTCTCATAAAATTCATGCTGTCATTTTTATTGTGTTTTAACGTGTGCTAACTCTACTAATGTGTTTCTGAGATGTACCTATGCAGATTTAGACCATCGCGTGAGCCCCATGCTACCGGAATCGTGCATCATCATGTTTGCACCAATTCACTTTATTTTGGCCATATCTCATTATGCAACATGTTTTAGCCCAAAATAATACTTCCATTGAAATCACAAGGCTTGATTTAGGGGAGTAGGGTCCCTTTGGATCACTAATAATTTTTTTTTGTAGGTTTGAGAAAACATAGTCTCTAGAGAAGACGATCGGAGCTACGGCTCCGGTGCATCACCGACCCAGTTAATTGGTTTTATTACATAATTATTTTGTTTCACCAATGATATTGGATGTACAGCCACCCCAGTAGCAAGGACACACACTCTAAGGCATTACTACACTAGGGTGTGGGTTCGATCCCTACCTTTTTGTGTTTTGGGAATTTGTTTTTTTCTTCATATTTTCATGTTTTGGAGATTTAACATATGGCGCACTGATTCAATTCCCTTGACAAGAACGCGCGCCTAGCATAGTGGCAATGTAACACCCACCTGTGGAAGTTTGTTTTTTTTAAATAATTTTTCCCCCTTAATTTCTCCCTTAAACCCTAAATTCACTTAACCACAAAACCTTTTCACAAACCCTAATTAGGTTTTAGTTTCTTTTAATTAACCTTTTTTAATTAACTTTTTTTCTTAAATAAAATTAAATAATTTTTTAGGTTTTTCATTATTAACCTTTTTTATTAATTTAATTAATCAAGTATTTTTGTTAATTAAAATTAATTAGTTTTTAGGTTTATTTTAATCATCACTAAAAAACCTTTTCCATAAAAATCATCAAAAACATTTCTTCTTCCCTCTATTTCAATTTTATTTTCATAGATAAAGTTTATAGGGTTCGCAATTTGTAATAGCTTAGATTTCTCGCTTTCCTTTTTTCATTACTATGTAACTATTTTCCGGGTTAAAATAGCTTAGGGTATTTACTTTCCACTTTCTATTATGTATCTTCCCCAAAGCGATGTAATAGTTTAGGTTTATCTTTTATGCTTTTACATTCTGCACCTTTACTGTCTTTACTTTTTTATATTCTACATTACTGCTTAGTAACTAGGATTGTATGGCAAGACAAAAACGAATCATTAGAAAACCCTAACTGTAAATATAAAATAACTGAATATGAATCACTCGCACACTCGCACCTCTAGGGTAACCTCCCTTGTTGCCTTCGGAAAACGATCATGTCCCTCGAACGTGGGAACACTTTAGCAAAGTCCCTCGATGACCCTTCGATGTTGCCGTTCGACAAATGATCTAATCCCTTACAAAATTTCAAAAGAATACTTACGAGTTGCCTTCGATTGACCGTACGATGACCCTACGCCTGTCCCTTCACATCCAATGACAGGGGTTCCTACTAACTAATGGTATGAATAGCACTATCTAAAGGGGAAGGAAAAGTACAAGAACAACATTGAGTGGGGAGAACTTTTAATCTCTTGCTCACAAAAAATAAAACATTTCACACAAACACTTTTTAAAGATATTTTCAAAACACTTTGTACGCATTCTTGAGGACTGATACAAGAATCATTACAAAGTCTGCCTCACTATGGAAAATTTTAAAAAAATTTCAAACACACACACAGACAAAAGTATATTTTCAAAGTGAGCTAAGTGATTAAGAGCCTGTAGATAACTACAAATGAAAAGGGTTCTAACACCTTACCTTTTCATAACCTATCCCCCGAACTAAAAATCTATCAAGGTATTTCCTTTTCTTTTCACCTTTCCTAAATATTCGATATAAGAAAAGTTGCTGGCGACTCTTGCTATCCCCACATTTTGGATAAAACCAAAATGTTGAGTTCTCCAACCGTATTACACATGGCCCTCACATGTGTGAGGATTTATATAATGCCCCCGATGCTTGGTCATTGGTCCCTATTTTTGGGCCTAGATATGCGAGTCCATAAAAATAGGTAACTTCCAGGACTCGGTTAAAACGGGAAGATGTGCTTATAACTAGCCGTTGGATCCAAGGAAGTGGCGGATTATGGCCAGATGGCCATTCTGGACGTTTCCTGGCTGTCTCGACTTAAGTCAGGCTAACGGGAGACAACTATTGACTGGGTAAGGTGTGTGTGTTGGGTATAGCTGGTCGTGTGCTCAGGGGCACGGTCGACCAGAATTTTGGACTATTATTGTTGGGCTTGTGTTGTACCCCAAAATTTTCCCTCTCATTTTCAAAATAATTTCTCATGCTCCTAAGGTTATCAAGTGTTCAAGACTACTCAAGAATGATCAAATGAGTTCTCCTCCTAAGTAGTTGCCTATAACTAGGGTTTTAGTTTTCTCATAGGAAATTGAGCTTCTAATGTCTCAAATGAGTTTCATGGTTTCTTATATGCTTAAAAGGATCCTCATATAAAGTTTCAAGCCTTACATCACAAATTTGCTCAGTCAATTGTTCAAATGATTGAAAATCAACTGTATTGGGTAAAAAGTCAATTGTGGTCAACATACAATCAAACTTCAAGATTATTGGTCAACATAAATATTTTGAAGTCACATTCATTATTTGATCAAGGGTTGACCATAAACCATCAAGAAAACTCGAGATTCATCAAAAGTCAAAAGTTGCTAAATTAGGGGTTCCTTTAGGAGAAGTCAACTGGACTTTGACCAAACATAACTTTCACATGCTTCATCAGAAAATTCTCAACTAAAGCTCATTTTAATGGAAATTCAATTCTGCAAATTTGTATCTCTAAACTCAAGGCCCAAAAATGCTTCATTTGAGAGATATGGGCTAAAACATTATAAGTCATTTTAAAAGTCAACAAAAAGACACTTTTTGTCAAAGCAATTTACATCAAGATAAAGTCTTCAAGTGGAAAAATGACCAACATAGAGATTATAGAGGACATCTTGAGGTTTCTAAAAAGTCTAATATCACCTTCATATAATGAAAATTGAGAGTTATGATTGGTGCAAGTTGGACAATTTTGAGAAAATGCATGAAACTCAAATTGAGCAAATTTGAATTTTTTTAGGCTAATGGGCTTATCTTTTAAGGTCCAAATGTGTTCTTGGCCTCATCATGAACCTATAAGTCCATTTATTTATTTTTGTGGTTTTTTATTTCTTTTATTTTGATTTTATTTAAATAAAAGCAAAATAAATCAAATAAAATACAAAATCAAAAGATATGAGGTGCATGGTTGTTGTTTTGAATCAAATTACAAAGCTAAAAATCAGATAATCAATTAGCAGAACATGTGGGATTGATTGGTAGATGATTGGCTCAAAAAGGTGAAATTAAATGCAAAAATTTTAATCAAATATTTCACCATGAAATACTTGGATTCAATTCAGTTTTGTTGACCTAATACCTTGTCCTATAAATACATAAGACATTCATACACTCAATACACAAAAAACCCTCAAGAACACACTCCTAAAACATCCAAAAGTTATCAAAATTAGGGTAAGAACAAAACCTTGTCTCCAACCTCTTACAATCAAAACCAAGCCTTCCATCATCTCCCCGAGGATCCCAGGAGGTCATCCATTCTCTCCTTGAAGCCTAAAGCACTCAAGAACACCACGTTTTATCCTCACCAATTTTGGTATTTTTTTCAAATCGAAACCTTTATTTTATGCATTGTTAACTAACTTGATGTGCTTACATGTGTTCATATCCATCATTAGAATAGGTTTGATGCATAATATGTGAGCTCTAGCACATGAATAAAAAAGTTCCATTGTTAGGGCACAATCAGATTTTTGCTTCGAAACTCATAATACAATCAGTTTCAGACCAAAACAACCTCACCATTGGATTCAGGAGGGTCAATTTATGGGGGAAGGGTCCTTCTTTCTCTCTAATGTGCATTAATTTTGCAGGTTGATATTTGGTCTAGCCAGAGAAGACGACTGGATCTAGGGTTCCGACGCTTCTCCGGTCGCTCTAATTTGATTTATATTATATATATTTCATTTGATTAAATTCATGGATGAAACAGCCACCCTAGTGGCAAGAGCGTGCGCGATAAGGCATTACTATACAAGGGTGTGGGTTCGATGCCTGCCTTTTACTTCTTTGTTTTGTTATCTTTTTCAATTTCTGTAGGTTTCGTATATCATACATTGTGTCCATGCTGCTAACACCAACAACATACTAGCGCTGTGGCAAGGTGTGTAGGCTGCTACCTTGAGGGCGTGGGTTCAACACCTACCCCGGGCATTATTTTTCATGTTTTTACACTAACCCTATTTTCTCTTATTTTTACTTATTTTCTTTTTCTTTTAATTAAACCCTAATTAATTAACTTAATAATTTTCTAATACAAATTAAATTAAGTTTAGTTTTTTTTAACAATTAAAATTTTGACTTTTATTTTTATTAAACCTATTTTTAAAAATATTAAAATCAATTAGGAATTTTAGGTTTATTAATTATTTTTATCATATAAAATTATTTTTCTAAAACATTAAAACATTTTCTCCTCTTTTTTAAAAACCTTTTTATCCCTTCTATTTATTTTCTTAGATAAATGTATAGGTCGCATTATTCGTCTTGTAGTAATTTAGGTTTACTTCCTGCATTTTTTTCCTAATTATGTATCTACTTCGAGGATGTAATAGCTATAGGTTTAAATTCTTGCACTCTATATGTAACTGCTCCGAAGCCATGTAATAGCGTAGGAACTTTACTTTCCGCACCTTTACTTTTCCTGCTATAATTTATACTGCTACTAATTAGGGTTTGTATGGCAAGATAATAATCAGCCGATAGCATAACCCTAAATACAAGATAAAATAATTGAATTGAATCACTATTTACACTCGCACCCCTAGGGTAACCTCTCTTTGTTGCCTTCGAAACATGGGCATGTCCCTCGAAAGTAGGGATACTTTAGCAAAGTCCCTCAAATAAAGATCATAGTCCCTCGATGAACCTTCGATGTTGCCTACAAAAAATGATATAGTCCCTCCGATAAATTGCTAAAGTATCCGTATTTGTTGCCTTCGATGACCATACGATGACCCTTCGATTTTCCCTTCACATCCAATAGATGAGGCTACCTACCAACTAATGGTACAGATAGCACTATCTCTAAAGGAGAAGGAAAATAACAAGAACGACCTTGAGTGGGTAAAACTGTTAATCGCTCGCTCACAACCTTTCTAAAAACATTTTCACACATCACTTTCAAAAATATTTTCTAAAACACTTTGTACGCGTTCTTGAGGACTGATACAAGAACCATTACAAAGATAGTCGTACTTTGGCTTTTCAAAACACTTACACAAAAAGCAATTTTCAAAAGTGAGCTAGTGATTAAGAGCCCATAGATAATTACGAATGAAAAGGGTGATAACACCTTCCCTTTTCATAACTTACCCCCCGAACTCAAAATATATCAAAGGTCTTTTCTGTTCTTTTCACCTTTACTAAATATTAGATAAAAGAAAAGCTGGTGGTGACTCTAGCTATCTGCACATTTGAGATAAAACGCAAAAAGTCAGTTCTCCCACCGTATTATAGAACTAGAGACTCTGCTGGGGATTACTTAAAAAAATAGGGGTTACCTTAGGGTTAGATCACTTTATTTGCTTTAATCATTCTCTTTTCTTGCTTTACTTTTAAGTATTGCTTGAGTTTATTTATTTTGGTAGATCCTACACCCAGATTTAGGGATACCTTAGGTAAGTAGCAATAGATCATGGAAACTGTACGACATAGACCGATATGGTTGAAGTGATGGCTATAGTTAATGCGACACTTTGAATTGTAATAATGTTCCTTGAGTCAGTCGAGGATAACATTAGGCTTCCGCGCGGTGTCATTAGCACTAACTGACTTTTAGAACCTTAATTGACCCATCTTTGCCATTAGAAGGTAGCGAGATGGCCGAATTTGGTGCAGTCCAAGGTTAGTTGATACTCGATGCTACACTCATTGAGATACGACTCGCGATATGTTTTGGTGGAAAGTCGGTTGCTGTACTAAAATAAAACCTTCGAGAAAGATCTGCGATATGAGATCCCTAGAACCCGGCAACTATTTTAGGACAGGTTGAGCCAACTTAACTTCAATAGAGAAGGGTACTTATCTATAGACCTCATGCAAGCCTTTAAACCTAAGGCTCTTGTGTGATTTGTTTGTGTTTGTTGCTTGTTTAAACATAAACATAACATCATGACATTATAACCCATGACATGGCATTTTTACTAACCATTTCAAGGATCTTAGGGATCTTTGGTGCAGGATTATCACAAATCGGATTGCTAGCAAAGGGAAAGAGGATTTATTTTCCTCAAACCAGATACCATCAAATATCAAAGTACGTTCTTTTGAGTCAGATTATAGGACCCACTCGATATGGTGAGATTGATAGAAGTACGTCCAAAAATGAAGATTCAAAATTTCACAAGTCAGAGTTGTAACCAGATTCACTTTCAAATTTCTTTACCCCGCAAGATCCTTGAAAACGTTACATTTGCATCTACATATCATGCATCTCATTACATAAAAAGTACTCTCAAGTTAGGTTTTCTCATCTTCTTGTTGTTTATTTCAGCAGGAAAAAATGGATCTTAAACAAACAGTCAGAGATCTCCAAGCTCAGAATGCCCAATTCCAACAGATGTTCCTGAAATTAGCCAAGAGGAAGGAAGAGATGAAGGTACTGGTCACTAGTGAGAAGATGAAGAAAGAAAATAAACCAATTGGTGTTCTTAATATGGGAAGAAGGTTCAAAGGTCCTGTCAAGCAAGCTCGAGATCTTAATATCCCATCTGAGGAAGAAGACAAACAGGATGTAAACAATAAGAGTGTGAAGACTGTAAGAAGCAGCCCTGGTTCTAACAAATTCCCTAATAAAGAGGAAGATGATTACTTGGATGAGAAATATCCCCTACTGATGAGAAATATAAATTGTTGGAAGAGCGTCTGAGGGCTATGGAGATCCAAAAGGTGCATGGATTGAATTTTGATGATTTGGGCCAGGTTTCGGGAGTTATCATCCCTCTTAAGTTCAAGACTTCCATATTTGCAAAGTATGATGGAATTTCTTGTCCTAAGCTGCATTTATGATCTTATGTTCGGAATATCCAACCGCGCACTACTAATAAGAACCTGTGGGTTCACTTCTTTCAAGAGAGCTTGTCTGGAACACAGTTGGAATGGTTTTATCAACTGGAAGGGACCGATATTCACACTTGGGAAGATATGGCTACTGCTTTCTATAAGTAATACCAATATAATGTTGATCTTGTGCCAACCTGTATGCAACTGCAGAGCATAACCATGGGCTCTGATGAAGGCTTTAAAGAGTATGCCCAAAAATGGAGAGATCTTGCGGTCCGAGTTCAACCTCATTTGGCTAATAAAGAGTTGGTTGACATGTTTATGAGCACACTGATAGGTCCTTTTTATAATCATCTGCTTGGGAGTTCTTTGGCTGGTTTCACTGAACTAATTTTGACCAGGGAATGCGTTGAGAATGGAATTAGAATCGGTAAAATTCAAGTGGCTACATCTTAAAATGTTGTGAAGATGCCTTATAATTGGAAAAGGGAATCCAATATTGTGTACAGCCATAAAGGTCATAATAAGAGCGATCGTAACAAAACTTTGGAGGCAGAATAATCAGCATAGGAAGGACGCACCCAGGAGACAGTTTATAAAGATCAACATGCCATTGGCCTAAGAATTGCAACACATGTTGAAGGAAGGACTGGTTACATGGAGAGAACCTCCTCCGAATCCCAACACTTCCTCTCCCTACTACAATCCCAATGTGAGGTGTGCGTATCACTCATATAGCCCTGGGCACGACACTAGAAACTGTTGGGCCCTTAAGAATAATATCCAAGACATGATCGACGCCAAGGAAATTGAATTTGACCCTCCTGAGACTCCTAATGTGATTACTGCACCTATGCCCAATCACGGCAAGGGAATTTATGCTATTGAAGATGTTTCTTATTTTTCTATTGTGAATGATTTGACTACTCCCCTGATGACTGTTAAGCAAAAGCTATTGCAAGCCAGTTTATTTTTGGGTTGTGCCGAAGACTGCTACTATTATGCATCCCAATCCAATGGTTATGTATTGCTGAAAAAAAGTATTCAACGTCTAATGGATGACCGTGAGATTCTGTTTGAGAAAATTCCTAATGAGAAGACTCCTCCTGTGGAGAGTACGTCCCAAGACCTGAATCTTGAAGACGTGTTTACAATTTCCGGTACCCCTATAAGGATCACCTCTAAGGGTCCTGTGAATATTACCGTCGAACCTAAAGTCGCTCCTCTGATTATTACTGCCTCTGGGTCAATTCTGTATTCCTCTGATAAGGCTCTCCCTTGGAATTATGGAGCTGATGTCTATTATCATGGGGTCAAGCAAGAACCGTTGACTATTGAAGATAAAAATGTTGAAGTTACTAATCCCGATGTTGGAAATATTGCAGGGACTAGTAAGGTTACTAGAAGTGGAAGGGTTTTCTCTCCAAAGATATCTCCGAAGACTGTTACTGCACTAGTTCATATCACTGCTACATAATTTACTATAGAGACCCAAGACGAAGAACATAGAATCGAGCCTGCCCAGACGGAGGCACCAAAAGAAGTTACTGTCAAAGACCCCTCCAAGCAAGAGATGGAGGAAATATTAAATATTATCCGAAATAGAAACTATAAGATTGTTGAATAGTTGAGGCAGACACCCTCTAAAATATCTATGTTATCCCCATTGTTATGCTCTGAATCCTATGCTCATGTTTTGGTGAGATTTCTGAAATCTTCCCATGTACAGTAAGATATCTCTGTTGATCAGTTCGAAAATCACATTGCTAGCCTGACGACTGATAATGGGCTAGGATTTTCTGACACAGACTTAACTCCTGTAGGAAGGAATCATAATAAGGCCCTGCATGTCTCTATTGAGTGCAGAGGCACTACCTTATCTCATGTGTTGGTGGACACATGTTCCTCTTTGAATGTATTGCCAAAATATGCTTTAGACAAACTTGACTATGAAGGGATTATTCTAAAACCCAATGATATTGTGGTCAGAGCTTTTGATGGTTCGAAGAGAACGGTGCACGGAGAGGTGGGTCTTCCGATCAAAGTGGGTTCCTAGGTCTTCGAATCTACTTTCTATGTGATGGATATTCATCCAGCCTATTCTTGTTTGCTAGGACGCTCTTGGATTCATGGAGAAGGTGTTGTTACTTCTACCTTACTCCAGAAGTTGAAATATCCCATGATAGGAAAGATTGTTACGGTTTGCGGCGAAGAAGAATATATGGTGATCCATTTGAATTCTTTCAAGTATGTCGAGGTGGATGGTGAGTTCGTCGAGACTCCTTGCGAGACCTTTGAAGTTGTTTCTCAAATAACCTCGGTTGATAAAGCTGCTTCTATTATTCCTAAGACTCCATCAAAAGTGGCTTCTTTAAAAGACGCTAGGGTTGTGGTTGAAGAAGGTGGTTGGACTGTTTAGGGTCAGCTTCCCGATATTCCTTACAAATTCGACAAGTTTGGTTTGGGTTTCACTTCTCAGGCTTAAAGGGTTGTCCATCGTGCTCGTGCCAATTCTAGGAGACGCCATTCCGCGTCAACAATAATGGAGTTCATAACAATTATATCAATGTTGTAGAAGACGATGATAGTGGCTGCAACATAGACAGTTGGATCTTCCCTACTACCGGCAATGGGCTCAACAATTGGAAGGCTGAAGACTTTATACCAATCTCCTTTAGTTAGAAGTAAATGATATTTTCTGTTTTCTTGCTTTCAAACTTTGGTTAGGTAATTTAAACAATGACTTTAAGCCTTGTTCCTTACCCGGGGGACAATGGTCCATTTATTAGGGTTGTCATTATTCATTAGCATATTTTCATTTAATAAATCATTGGACGTTTGCATTCAAATTTTGCGCTCTTTATCTTTCTTTTACTTTACTGTTTTCAAAATAGGTACGTGTTCTTACACATACCCACACCACAAATTGCAGATCCATATCCATCCTGGATCCCATTGATAATAATTCTGCTATTGCCAATTATGACTTCAAAAATCCGATCTACCAAGTCGAGGACGAAGATGAGGAAGATTGTGAAATACCTGGAGAGCTTGCTAGGCTCTTAATGCAAGAAAAAAGATCCATACAACCACATGAATAGCCAATCGAGGTCATGAACTTGGGTACTGAAGAAAACAAGAGAGAAATCAAGATAGGTGCCAACCTAGAAGACAATGACAAAAAGAGATTAATTCAGATGTTACATGACTATGTTGAAATCTTTGCTTGGTCGTACGAAAATATGCCAGGGCTTGATATTGATATTTTCGTTCACCGTCTACAGATGAAGGAAGGTTGTCCCCCTATAAATAAGAAGGTTAGTCGTATGTGTCCCAAAATGTCTGAAAAGATCAAGGCTGAGGTTTTGAAGCAGTTCAATGTAGGGTTCTTAACTGTTACATCTTATCTGCAGTGGGTTAAAAATGTGGTGTCAGTACCTAATAAAGATGGTAAGGTGTGTATGTGTGTAGACTATAGGGATTTGAATAGGGCAAACCCCAAAGATGACTTTCTGCTTCCACATATTGATGTTCTGGTTGAGAACATTGGTCAGCATAAAGTATTTTTCTTCATGAATGGTTTCTCCGGATATAATCAAATCAATATGGCACCCGAAGACATGGAGAAGACAACTTTTGTCACACAGTGGGGCACTTTTAGTTACAAAGTCATGCCTTTCGGCTTGAAGAACGCATGAGTTATGTATCAACATGCTATGGTAGCTTTGTTCCATGATATGATCCACCATAAGAAAGAGGTTTACGTTGATGACATGATAGTTAGGTCCCAGACTGAAGAAGAACATCTCGACCATCTGCATAAGCTATTTGAAAGATTGAAAAAATACAAGTTGAGATTGAATCCAAATGAGTGCACCTTTGGGGTAAGTTCCGGTAAACTCCTAGGCTTCATCGTCAGTGGTAAAGGTATTGAAGTTGATCCCGCCAAGGTTAAATCCATTCAAGAAATGCTAGATCCCCGTACTGAGAAGGAATTCAGAGGTTTCCTGAGACGTTTGAACTACATTTCCAGAATTATTTTCCATTTAACTGCTACTTGTGAGCCAATCTTCAAGTTACTAAAGAAAGATCAAGTAGTAAAGTGGAACGAATATTGTTAGATAGCCTTAGAGAAAATCAAAGACTATCTCCAGGAACCTCCAATTCTAATGCCACTAGTTGAAGGAAGACCTTTGATCATGTACCTAACAGTGTTAGAGAAATCAATGTGGTCTGTATTGGGGCAACATGACGAGTTTGGTTGAAAAGAGCATGCAATATACTACCTTAGTAAAAAGTTTACCGACTGTGAAATAAGATACTCATTGCTCAAGAAAACTTGATGTGCTTTGGCATGGGCCACTCGCCGACTAAGATAATATATGTTGACCCATGCTACCTTGTTGATCTCTAAGATGGACCCAATAAAATATATATTCGAGAAACCCGCTCTCTCCGGAAGAATAGCAAGATGGAAATGGTATTAACAGAATACGACATTTAGTACACCACTCAGAAAGCAATCAAAGGAAGTGTATTGGCAGATCATTTGGCTCGTGAGGCTGTAGATGACTATCAGTCTATGAATTTTGAGTTCCCAGATGAGAATATTATGCTGATTACTGACTATGAAAAACCTGGATCGTATGAAGGACCTGAGTCAGGATCCCGATGGACTATGGCCTTTGATGGAGCTTCTAACGCGCTTGGTAATGGAGTTGGTGTCGTGATTGTCTCTCCCAAGGGTTGTCATACGCCCTTCACTGCCAGAGTATATTTTTACTATACCAACAACATGGCAGAATACGAAGCGTGCATCAAAGGTATCAAGGTTGCTATTGATATGAGGATCAAATTCTTGAATGTATATGGGGACTCAGCCCTAGTAATCAGTCTAATTAAGGGAGAATGGGATACGAAGCATTCAAATCTCATTCCTTATCGAGAGCATGTGTTGACGTTAATTACGTACTTCAAAGAAATCACTTTTGAACATATTCCACAAGAAGAAAATCAACTGGAAGATGCATTAGCTACCATGTCATATATGTTCAAAGTCAGATGGAACAATGAAGTTCCTCGAATCACTATTGCGAGATTACATGAACCAGCACATTGCTACGAAGTTGACACTAATGGATTAGAGGAAAAGCCTTGGTACCATGAAGTGAAAAGATACCTCAAGACTCAAGAATATCTTGAAGGGGAATCTATTAATGATAAGAAATTTCTATAGAGGTTCTCTACCAAGTTCTTTCTAAGTAACAGAATTTTGTACAAGCGCAATCACGATTTGACTTTGCTTCGTTGTGTAGACAAGTAGGAATTGAGAATATTATGGAAGATATGCATGAATGGAACTTTGGTACTTACTCCAGTGGAAACACGATGACTAAGAAAATTCTGAGAGCGGATTATTATTGATCAACTGTAACACGGTGGGAGAACTTACTTATTTTGCGTTTTATCGCAAATGTTGGAGATAGAAAAATTCGCCACCGACTTTTCTTTTATCCAAAAAGGAAAGAGTGAAAAGAACAGGAAAGACCTTTGAGAATTTTCTGAGTTCGGGGGGTAAGTTATGAAAAGGGAAGGTGTTAGCACCCTTTTCATTCGCAGTTATCTACAGGCTCTTAATTTCTTAGCTCACTTTAATTTGCTTTGTGTGTGCTTTGAAAAGGTTTTGAAAATGCCAATGTAAGGAAGTCTGCTTTATAATAACCCTTGCATAAGTCCTCAAGAGTGTTTATAAAGCATTTGAAATTAGTTATTTTGAAAGTGTGAGGTTCAAAAATTTTAGTTTGTGAGCAACAAATTAAGGGTATCTTACCCACTGAAAGGTCTTTTGTTATTGTTGTACCCCAAAATTTACCCTCATTATTTCTTTTATCTGGCTTAGGATTTTGCATTCATCTGCATATATTCCATTAGGTCACTAACATAGCATATATTCACATTCAATAAAGCATTTAAGGTTCATAAGATCAGAGATTTTGCAAGCAGGGTTTTCACATTCTTTTTAGGAGTGCGTATCAAATAGAGCTTGATGTTCCTGATTTTCCTTCTATTAGTAAAGGTGCGGAATTAGGGTTTATGTGGCTTCAAGGGGATCCCTCTCATTCAAAGTAAAATTAGGGTTTATATCCTATCTGTTGTACCCTAAAATTTTCCCTCTCATTTATCAAATATTTCCTCACAAAGATCTCTCTTGGTTCAAGACTGCACTAGGGTTGATCAGCTCAAGACATCTCCTTAAGCACTGATGACCAAAATTAGGGTTTGAGATTTCACAAGGACAATTGAACTTTCAATGCTTCATAGGACTTTCATGGATCATTATGTTCCCCAATATTACTCATGTCAAGTTTCAAGCCTTGGATCACACTTTTGCTCAGTCAATTGAGCAGTTGACCTAAAAATCAGTTGTATTGGGAAAAAAGTCAACTATGGTCAATTTACAGTCAAACTTCATAATTTTTTATCCACATCAACATTATAAACTGATATGTATCATTTGATCAAGTTTGGACCACAATTCCTCAAGAAATTTGATCAAATCATCAAAAGGGAAAAATGGTCAAAAATAAGGTTTTGACTGAGAAAGGGCAATTTCTGATTTTTTGACCTAGCAAATGGTCAATTGGTTTGAATCATGATCTCAAGATTTAAATTGAATAATTTTTACCTAATAGCATGACCTAAAACATTGCTCAAGATCAATTGGCTTGATAGGGAATTTTCAGTCAACTGATCAAAAGTCAATTGTACACTGAAGAGTCAAACTTTGACTTTTTGGTCAAAATTTAATGTCAAAGATCAAAATTCATCAAAACATGTCAAGATATGAAACTTATTCATCAAGAAATCAAAAATTCAAGATTTCATTTTGAAAAGTCAAAATTTTATAACTTGGAAATTTTTCTAAGTGTTTAAAACTTCATGTTTTTTCATAACTTTGAGCCAATTTTTCACCGTGATACAAGAGGATTTAGAAGAAACTTTCAACATGAAAGTTGTATATATCCATGATATCTAAAACCTTTCTTTACACAATTTCTTCTAAAAATTCTTGGATCTCAAGTTATTAATTCCTAAAGTCATGGTCTTGAAATTGGACATTTAGTGAAATTTTGCCCTAGTTTTGGTCAGGATTTTGACCTAACTTCATGACACTTTTTCATATAGTTCCAAGGGGAATTTTCAAAATTGATTCAAATACAGGTTGTAGAGCACATTGCAAGATTTCCAAAATGTCTAAGAACTCCTTGAGATCATTCTTGAGCAGGGAGAATCGAAGAGATGAAGTTAGGGTTTTAACACTTGAAATACAAGTCATTTTGTGATGAACAAGATTCAAATTTCAAACCTATGCTGCATAATATCTACTTTACAGGCCTCAAACTTGTTAGGCACACCATAATTAATTGCTTGTACAGTTTTTAGAGGTCTCAATTCAAGCATTCAATGCAAAGCCTAGCTTTATATCCAATTTAGGAAGAAAGTGCACAATGCCATTTTGATAAAGTAGCTTTTGGCACAAAACTTGTTCTTGAGCCTTACAATTGTTTTCTTCTGATCATACATGTCCTATAACTCAAGAGAAGTTTGTCTAAACACTTACAATCACTTATCCCATGCTTGTACTTCCTCTTGGAACCATACTTCCCACTTTTGTTCAAAATCAAGTAACATAGCAATCAGTCTAGAACTTGTACTTCTGACCCTCTCAAGCACTCAAGCCTTTTGCTTTTACATACACAAGTAATTTGTCACAAAACACACGCATTCTTGAGCCCTGAAAAGAGCAAGAACTCAGATTTGCATCTCACACCTCCATTGTTGCATATTCTGGCCAGAAATTCCAAAACCAAAAACTACTTGTGAGTTTCTTTGCTTCTTGCTTCCAAAAGCTTCCAAGCATCATACACAAACAATCCCATACCCTGTTACAGTTCTGTAACACCATCTTCCTCCATTTCCAATTTCAAAAATAGAGCACCGCAAGTGGACTTCTCCAGACCATTTCAGCCATTCTCCAACCAAGCTAATCATTGCATTAGCTTCCTGGGACATCAGTGGAGCTATTCTGATCATCACAACACCTTGAGGAGTGCTCAAACTCAGAATACGATTTCCAGTTTTGAGGTAAGTTTCCTTAACTTTGAACTCTTCATAGAAGCATCATTAATGGTTTATTTGTGAATGACAAATGTAGATATCATTGCCCTAAAGCTAACCATGTCCATAATTTTCATTTATGTTGCTTGAGCTTAGAGAATTTTAAGATTGAAGTTTCTGAAATTTTTAGGGTTCAGATTAGGGCCATTAAAATTCATGCTTGTCTTTGATCTATAATTTTATTGCTTTACGTTTCTGAAATTGTGAGGAAATTTGCCACAAGATTCATGTTTACACTTTTGCAAATGGATGAGAAATGAACAAGATGCAGGTACTCTGGCTGAGCGTGAGGTTGAAGATGAAGTTCAGGCCATGGACTTGATTTCTAATATATATTTATTGTTTTGTTTATATGAACGGATGTATATCCATCCCAGTGATAAAATGCGCGCCTGTTAACCTTTGGGACCTGGGTTTGAGCCCCAGTGGTACCCTTTTGCTTATTTTCTCTTTTTTTTTCCCCACATTTTTTATGTTTGTTTGCAGCGCTGGGCCCCCTGTGTTGGGCCTAATATTTTTGCTCATTTCATACTCCCTGCTCACTATTCACACCCCTGGACCATTTTATTTTCCTTTTTCTCTTTTTTTATTTATTTGTTTTCTTTAATATTTTATTTAATATTAGAAAAAATCAGAAAAAATATAAAAACATTAGATTTATATTGATATATTTTATTTATTTTTACAATAAAAATTATTTTTATTTAATCATACTTTATCTATTTTACTAATTAATTTGTAAATTTAATTAGAAACTAGGATTTTAATTATTTCTTTTACAATTAAAAAATATTCTTTTAAAACCAAAAAGACCAAAAATATTTTACCATATATTATTTTCAAGACAAAAAAGACATTAAAAATATTTTTCTTACAAACTTAATTTCTTTTTCTTTCTTAATCAATTAATATTTAGATTAGGATTTTATTTAATTTTCTTTTCCTAATTAATTTAGGTTTACTTTTACTAATTTAACTAATTATTTTCTTTTAGTTAATTAGGTTAAAACCAAACCCTTTCCTAAAAAATCCAAACAAAAATCCATTTTTTTTCTTTCCATTTACATTCTTGTATATTTATTCATTTCTGTACATTATTTATCTAAATTCAATATGGTTGTAATAGATAATTAGGTTTATTTTCTTGGAATCCCCATTTGTAATTTGTACACCCCCTCCCACAAGTATTGTAATAGCATAGTAATTTTATATTCCGCAATTTATCGCTTTATATACAAATGCTAGTAATTAGGGTTTTGTATGGAAAGACTAAAACCAATCAATTAGCAAACCCTAATCAAAAGCAAACCAAGCATGAAAATCAATACACTTGTACACAAGCACCCCTAGGGTAAAATCCACTTGGTTGCCTTACAAAATGGCCATGTTATGCATGTGAGGTATCTTAGCAAAAACAAGCAAAATACAAGATTATAGTCCCTCGATGAAGCTATCAAAAGTTGCCTTTCAAAATGATCTCAGTCCCTAAAGAAAGATGCTAAGATACCTTGCAACATTGCTAATCATGGTTATACAATAACCCACACCCGTCCCGTTTACATCCAAAGATAGGGTTACTTACCAAATCAACGGTAAGATAACAATGTCAAAGGTAAAGGGAAATAAACATGAAAGACTTTTGAGTAGGTAGAATGTTCCTAGTTACTTGCTCAATTTCAAAACAAAACATCCTTGCTATTTTCAAAACAAACACCAAACACTTTCAAAACATCTTTCAAAACTTGAAAACATTTTCAAAAGATCAACACTTTGTATGCATTCTTACGAACGAGAATCATTACAAAGTTTGCCTAAACGATGGCGCCTTTTCAAAATACTTTCAAAAACCACACAAAGCATATTTTCAAACAAAAGTAAGTGATATAGAAAGTAAATAAGAGCCAATGGAAAACCATGGATGAAAAGGGTGTTAATACCTTCCCTTTTCATAATCTACCCCCCGAACTTAAGAAATAATCTCAAAGGTCTTTCCTGTGCTTTTTCACCTTTCCTTTTGGATAAAAGAAAAGTTTGTGGCTACTCTTGCTAACCACAATATTTGCGATAAAATGCAAAGTATCCCAAGTCAGTTCTCCCACCGCATCACACTATCATACTTGGGTTTATCAACATTTTCAATGGATGTTCATTGGATAACAAGGCGTGATATAAGGATGGTAATGTGAATTCATTAAGATCAAGTTGGGTTGGTTCTCTTATTGCTTGTTACACAAGATTGATGGTGATCAAGGTATTGGATCCATTCTCTCATAAAATACAAAGGGTTATATTAGGGACCATTTGGTTCATGGTCATCAATTGAAGATTGGGCTCGCTACATGGATTATAATATAACTCATTTGCTTTGGGGTTCATTCAAGATGTTTGAATTTTGATCACAGAATTTGCCTTGGAAATTTCAAGAGAAATGTCATTTGAATTCAAAATTTTGTTCAAAATTGGATTAAAGTTTATTTATCAAGCACGCTAGGTTAAAAAAGGATTCATGTGGATTTCTTGAGAAACAAGTTATTTGAAATTTAGAGCAAATATTAAGGTCACTCGAGAATTATTCAAGGCAATTTCAGAGTTTGGACATGAGTTCAAAGTTCATCATTATTTCAAATTTCAAGATCACAAGTCCAAATTTCAATCACCGTTCAAGTGACCATAATACAAAATTGCAAGTTTTGAGTACAAAAGTTCAATATTCACTATTCAAGGTACGCAATGTTTATCATTTATAACAAAAAAATCCAGTTTACAAAACCATTCATATATTCAACATCATTTGGTTCCATTACCTTTCCATTACAACTTTATCATTACATCAAAAATTACATAAACTTATGCTAAATTATCCTAATCTCCAAGCTTCATTAATCTTCCTCCAAATTTAATCCAAAATCCAAATTGTTTGTTCTGAATCATAACTAAGCCCTATCCACAAGCAACCTGCATCAAAGCACTTGCATTGTGTCTGCAACAGTTCAACCTGCACTAACAAACTCGGTTCAGCCAATCGAACTAAAACTGTGAAATACCAAACCAGAAGAAAATTCAAAATTCAGGAATAATAAACTTGCTTCCCGAATTCGCATTGCCCTGCACCAGTACTAATAAAACCATATCAGAAGTATGTGAACCTGGAAAAGAAAGGGAAAATTAGTTGATCAGCCTTGCACATACACATAACAGTCCATGTTGCTGCCAAAACCAAAAATCAGTTCAAAATGCTACCAGTTCAACCTGCATCAATTATCTAGCAGTCCAGCCCTGCATTTTGTTCATACTAGAAATCGAAAAAACAAACTTCTAACAATCTGCCAGCTCATACAACCGATTCCCCAACAGAATTCTAACTTTTCCTAACTTTCTAACCATACTAATTGTCCATAACAGTTTCCATTTCCAACTTTTCCAATTTTGTTTACTAACCTGCAAACAGAACTTGTAACAAATTTTAGAACTAACTTCTCAATTCTCAACTGTCCTCTAACAAACTAAACTAACAACATTTACTAACTCTTAACTTCCATACATAACTGACTCCAATTGTCAATAATAGGATTCCAACCCCTAACCGATTTTCCTAACAAACTCCAACAGAAAAAACTTACAGATTCATTCATTCTTCACATATGCAGAAGAATAAAAAATCATAGAAAAATACTCTCTCACTCCTCTCTTCCGCATCTTCATCATCAATTGTTGGCTTCTCTGAATTTTCTGTGCAAACTCCTTCAACATCACTTCGATCTTCATCTTCAAATTCTTCGGAACAAAGACTCTATATCATCATCATTTTCGCAACTTCAATCTGCAATAGCGTCTTCATAGCCTTCTGCATAACCCATAATCACGTATCTATCAGCATCCATCACCTTCAAGAACCTTCATCACTACTGCAATCTTCATCTTCCATGCACAACTGCTATCTCTCATTGAATCTTCATCTCAAAATCTCTATCACTTTCCTCTGCAGAACCTCCATCACCATAATCATTCTTCACTGTAACTTCATTCTTCAACAACCCCTTGTTGTTCCTCAATCATCATCGTCCTTGCCACTTTGCAGCACAACATCAATACTAGATCTTCATCCCCCATTCTTCGCTATAGCAACATCTTCATCAATTTCACACATCAGAAGCAGCAATACGCATCACAAAACACACAAGAAGAAATCGTATCGACAGAATCGAAGAATAGAAGAAGCAAAGGGAAGGGTGAAACACCTGTCGAGCATGAGCTCGTTGGGAACTCACTTTCCCTATCGTGGCACAACCCTCAAGTCTTCAATCGGGTTCACCTTGCATTCGTTCTTGCTCGATTGCACACGCTTTGTCTTCTCTGATCTATGCTCCCTCCATCAAAGTTCAAATTCACGAGTTTAGTTTAGACTTAGGTTTCTCTTCGTTTAAGACATGGTTGTGAACTCTGCGTGGGAGATGATGATAAAGTAACGCTAGAAAAGATGAGGGATTGGATGAGAATAGACGGTGATCTATGGTGCCACCGCAATAACAGGTTTCTGCGAGAGATATGAGAATGAAAGAGGGGACCTATGGTTCAAAATGAGATGAAAGGTAAATGAACACTACTAAACAGTGTCATTTAGTCCATTGCTTCACATATCACCAATTTTTGTTCATTTCTTTGTAATACTGTAGTTGTTTGTTTGGGCCAAAACATTGCCCTCAGCCCAACGAATACCTCATCACATCCCTGCCAGATTATGGACCTCCCTCTCTTTCTTCGTATCTCCTTTACAATTTTCTTTTCACTTTTCTTATATTTTCTTATTGCAAAATTGTTTGGTATGATTGTATAATGTTTCTTGACGATAAAAAAATGAAAATGATAAAAGTTATTAAAATTTTGTTAGATTTTTTATTTGATTTTTAGGAATCAATTCATGATTACCCAATTACTTGGGATTTGTGATCCACCTTTGCTTGTCGAGATATGAATCTTATGCAGGTTTATTGTGCGATATGCAGATATGCTTGAGTTTTTAATTGTGATTTATTTTCACATCGATGATGCTTCAACACTTATCCTGAGCATTTGATTTCTGACTCTTTTCTTTGCTTGGTGAAGCTTATTCGAAGTTTTCCGGGTTTCTATGATTTTTACTCACGGCACTATGACATTTTTTTCGTTTGGTAATTTCTCTTATTTACCTCATTTCAGCATTTACCGCTTTCTAGAGATCATGTATAGTAGGGACATTTACTGCTTTCTAGAAATCATGTGAATTAGGAAGCAGGAAATAAAAAACGTGCACTCGAAGTCGTTGTTTAAAGTCTTGTAGCAGGCATCGCTTTCTGTATGCTAATTGTGTTTGTTTAAAATCATACCTTGGAAGTAGGTATTCATCACGAGTGTTTACATTTGTGCCTGCATATATTACAAGTGATAAGTCCTCAAAAGGAGGCAAGCGGGGAGGGTCTGTAATCGACCCCCGCACATTCTAGTATGTGTCATCCTTAGCTCACATTATACGTCGATGCTTCGGAGACGTTTAGATCTTGTGTATCGAGTCCTTCAAGTGGGTAAGGGTTTTGTAATCAAACCCCCGTATTTTGTCTTGAGCTCATGTTGGACGATGTTGATGCTCCATGTTTTTCTTATTTCATTTGTCTCCCGCTTGTTTGCTTCGGGTGATACGGTCCTCTTAGCTAAAGCATTTCTCTTATTTCCCTCATCCCTTTGAGTCAGTATGTGTTACTTATGATTGTGTGCTTTTGCAAAAGCACTTGTTTGCTTATTTGTTTGTTATACCATGTTCCCTTAGGATAGGAATCTGTATACTTCCCTTAAGATCGCTCGACTAGAGTAGCTTTCGAGCTAGACATTAGGATAGGTATCCATGCATGCTAACATAGGTTAGAGATTTCCATTTCATCCTTAACCTTAGGATCAATCATTGTATGATAACATTAGGGATAGATTTAGTTTAGTCTCCCTTAGATGTTTTTCTTTCTTTTGCATCCTTGCATTAAGATTAAAACTTTTTTTCTTGAAAAAGCATAAAACATCTAACAGCTTTCAAATCCTTCTTTATGGTAAAAAAATATCAACCAATACAAACTTTTTCCGCCTTCGGGCCTTTCTTTGGAACTTGAAAAGGATGTGTTATTTTCCTACTCTATGCAATACGACGCTTAATTCCCCAAGGGTCGGGTTGCATCATGTATACTTGCTAAGAGTCGCGAATGTAACATCATCCACCTTCGGGCACCTTTTCTTTTGAAAACACCTGTTTAGGTGAGAGCATGTTATTTCCTTTCCACTACAGATGTGTGAGTCTCCAATGGTCGAGCAGCGGTGGAATGATTGAATTTAACATTGTTCATTAAAAAACACAAACTAACCAAAATATGTGATCTGAACTACAGTTGCTCTGATTCCTTAAAAGGGATACGTAAGCATTGGGGTAGGGCCCGAATGAACACGACTTTTATTTTCCCTACATTATTTTATGTTTTCTTGTGCATGCATTCCCTATACATCCTAGATATAGATTCTAACACACCCATTAGATAAACAACAAGAATGGATACCGTAGAGTACTACGGGCGTGTGGGGTGCTAATACCTTCCCCTCACATAACCAACTCCCTTACCTGTATCTCTTAGTCATTTGACCTTGATTTCACCCTTCTCAGGTTTACTCAATGTTTACCTTTCCCTTCCTGTGGGATAAAAAACGTTTAATGACGACTTCATTAATTTCATTATCATTTGATTATTCAGCCAATTGTTTTAGCTGGCGACTTCACTAGGGAAAGATTGACCTATTGTTGGTCCATCCTGGACTCGATCCTGGCTCTTGTTTTCTTTTCTTTGGGGTGTTTATTTTTATGCTTTCAGTTTATTCATTTGTACATGATTATATGAGCATATGTTTGTATTACATTTTATTGCTTTCCATATTGGTTATTTGTTGTGCTAGATTTTGGTTCTCCATGTTGGGTGGGTGTTACTATTGAGGTAAAAGGCCCAGTACCCAAGCCAGAGTGCACTAGGACACTAGGAATAGATTGGGGGCATGAAGGCTATAGTACGTGATCCAATTAGCACAGTCATTTCATATACCATGCTCGGATGAGGTTCAAATGAATTAATATTGACACCCGCATCTATGGGTAAGGTGGTAGTACTTTCAGGCGGACCTATGATTTTGAGTTACCTTTGACCTACCCTGACCTAGTCTTTACCCGTGAGTGGGGAGGGCATAATCTTACAAGTACAGATGGTGACTATGTTCTGATGGTGACCGTATTTATCTTTTGGTGACTATGGTTCTTTGGGTATAGGTCGGACCTTTGATCCTGATATATTCAACTTGGCCAGAAATTATAACGGTTATTCATGGTAATTGGTTCCGTTGTGTCTTGAAAAATTGTGTCGAACCTTTGATCATGTGATATTCTAATTATTCAGCAGACTTATACAATAGTTATCCAAAGGATTGTACAGTTGATATGCTGAACTTTTGAACCTATGGTATTTCACTTGCATCATAGCATATTTGTTTTCACAAAAAAGAAATGTGTAAAAATTCTATGCACAAAAAAAGTTAACACACATGTTCTTTCCATTTCCAAGGAATCGTGCTTGTGAACATTATGTGTTGTTTATCCATTGCTTATTGGATCAAAATCAAAATTAAAAGCATGTGAGTTCCTTGAAAATGATTGGACATGGAATTGCATCCACTCATTCACCTCATGCATCTTCATGCATTCATAACAGGTACTCAGAGTGGGGAATTCTTATTCAGGCCCGATATTCTTTTCAGAACTGTGAATCTTGAGTTCTCGTTGCTCTGTTATCCGAAAAAATCTAGGGAATGACTTCATGGGGAATTGGGTGAGATGAAAAATCATATGGGATTTTTTATTATGGACATGCAGGTCTTGGCCCGTAGTCAAAAATCCTTAAGGGGGGAAAATAACTAGTTGAAGACTCAGTTGAATCGGGTATGGAAGTTCTGAAGACAATGTCAGCAAAGGAAAGTGATCTTGTATACGTTGTTTCAATAGGAGTTGTCATTCATCCCCAGCCCATGGGACATTTTTCAGATCATGAGATACTTTGTGGGTCTCATCCAGAACTTCGTGTTCCCAGATTTTCTTGCTAGTAGTTAGTTTCTGGTCTCCAAGTGAACCCACGGGGAAAATCTTATCAGCAAAGACAGAAGAAATATGAGAAGCATGTTGATATAATCTTTATACCTTGCATCTATTTACTTCCACGTATGTTGGAAGCTCAGTTGATTAAGCTTCATGCTTTAGGTCATCCTCCCACAAATTTCTCTCCCGATTTAAATACAAATGCTAGATGTGTCTCCCATTTTGGGGAACCTGATTATGATATTGAAGACTTCAAGGGGTTGAAGCATGAAGTTCGGCACCTATCTGACTTCTTTTCCAAAGTCTAGTCCATGTTTAACAAACTATTTCAAACTCTTTCTTTTCAGCTGAATGCTTCTTCTGTGTAGTAGAAGATGTGGTGATTTCTTCTATGATGAAGAAGTATAAAATATCATTATCCAGATTCACGATTATTCATAATTCATTCACACTGATCATTATTAAAAAAAACCAACAGATCAGATTCATCTCTAGCCTAACAAACTCTAACAGATCTATAAACCAGAAAATCTCACCTTTCACGATTCCTTCTCCATTCTTCTGGCAGAATCATAAAAACACCTTCAATCATTCTTCATTCTATAGAAGAATCATACAAAAAACTTCATAAATTCATTCTGATTTCTCTGCTTCAACCTTCAAGAATCATTCATCATCTCTGAGATTCAACAAAAATCTCCAATCTTCATCTCTTTCAACTTCTCTACATCCATCAAGCACATCACTTTGTTGATTCATCTTCAATGTTCATTGATCTTCATTAACTATAACTTAAACACAGCAAGAAAATATTCGAGTTTGCATCCTAGGAACACAGTAAGCAGTAGCAAGACTCGAAATTACAACTCATAACAACGTAACAACTTCAACAGAACAACTTTAACGATGCAACCTCACTACCAATCAAAAACAAAAATTCAGCAAAAGGAATCAGAGAAGAAGAATCGCACCTGAAGATACTTTCTCTGGTTTTCTTGCTTATCGAACCCCGCGAAGAACCACATGAGCTCTCTGGTAGGTAGGCTTTTACCGTTTCACACTTTTATGTGTAAATCTGTGGCGCGTGCATTTTTCTTCGATGGAATCAATAATATGTTGAGGTTTGAGTTCGAATTTGAGACTGCAAATCAAATTGAGACGATTTGAGGCAGAACCTTGCTTGAGGCTATTCTTGTTACAAACTGATATACAATGATGGAAGCTGTTGATAGACAAGGCAGAGAGTGGAGATAAAATAATATGGTCCTTCACAATAGCACTACGATGGTGGAAGATCAGAGGGGATGAAGGGCGCTGTCTGTGTTTGAGAGAGACGAGAGGGAAGGGATTTGAGACGACACACCCAACTCCAACCTAATCCTTCTCAATTTTATTTTTTTAATTTATTATTTTCAATTTCCTTTTTTAATTTATTATTTGTTTAAACTTGAACTATGCAAAAAAACTTATATATAGATCTCAATATGTGTGGATCGGACTGCAGTATACCCTTTAGGCCCATACATTCTTCTTTTCTTGGTAACCTGAAATTCAAACACAAAAACTGGCTTGGTGGACTACAAGTTGAATGGGCCTAGCGCCCTGTTTCTACCAAACCCCTGTTCACTAATTCGCACTCCCTAGGCTTATTTTATTGGCAATTTCTTTTAAAAAATTTGTGAATTGTTTAGATTTTTTTGTGAACTTTTTTTCACATGATAAAAATAATAAAGTCATTAATAAAACTTGTTAGATTTTTTTAATTTTATTTTAGGAATTAAATCTCGATTATCCGATTACTTAATATTGGTAATTCACCTTTGCTTGTTGAGATTTGAGTTTTATGCAGGTTTATCGTGTGATATGCGGATGTGTTTGAGATTCCGATTATGATTTATTTTCACACCGACGATATTTCGATGCTTATTCTGGGCTTTGATTTCTGACTCTTTTCTTTTCTTGGTGAAGCTTATTCGAAGCTTTCCGGGTTTCTCTGTTTTTGCTCGCAACGCTACGAACTTTTGTTCATTTGGTATTTTCTCTGGTTTCTCATTTTAGCATTTTATCGCTTTCTAGAGATCATGTATAGTAGGGGCATTTATCACTTTCTAGAAATCATGTGAAGTAGGAAGTAGGAAATAAAGAGTGTGCGCTAGAAGTATCTGTTTAAAGTCCTATAGCAGGCAACACTTTCTATATGATAAGTGTGGTTATTTAAAATCTTACCTTTGAAGTAGGTATTTCGCACGAGTGATTACATTTGTGCCCGCATATATTATAGGTAATAAGTCCTCAAAAGGAGGCAAGTGAGGAGGGTATGTAATCAACCCCTGCATATTCTAGTCTGTGTCATCCTTAGCTCAGGTTTACTCGATGTTTACCTTTCCCTTCACGTGGGATAAAAACATTTGATGGCGACTTCATTGATTTCATTATCAATTGATTATTCATCCAGTTGTTTCAGTTATCCTTTTCCTTCTTTGTTAGGGGTGGTGTTATCCATACCATTAGTTGGTAGGTAGCCCCATCCATTGGATGTGAAGGGACATGCATAGGGTCGTCGTTATGGTCATTGAAGGTAACATATAGGGATACCTTAGAAATTCAAAGGGACTGCCATCATATATTTATAGGAAACATCGAGGGACAAGATCATTTCTTATAGGAAACTTCGATGGACATCGCGGGACTATGATCTTTATGATGACTTTAACTGAGGGTCTTTGCTAATGGTATCCCTACTATTGTACCCAAATTTTTGCCCCTAAGATCCCTTCATCATACCATGTTGATTCAATCACAACAATATCACATTAGGGCTTTTGGTTCTCCTCCCTATCTTTAGCTTTGCTCTTTGAGAGATCACCAAGAACCTTGACTTGTTTTTCTTTTGTGATTATGCATGTTTTGTTTTGACTTTCTTTCTAATTAACAAAATACAATTTGGTTTGTCTTACTAGTTAACAATGTAGGTAAAGGCAATGTGGCTTAGCAAGTTGATCCATAGGTTCATGAGTTTATTTCCATTCCCTAGTCATTAAAGCTTGAGAAATTCAAACCTCACCATTGAAGTTGTTTTGGAATAAATGGCATGGCAAGGTTCATTTTGGTTCACGACATTTCAAAGTTATCAAGATTGATTCAAAAGTACAAGGGTTTGATTGAAGAAGTTGTCATGGTTGGACAAGGCCTTATTCCCATTGGTCACAATTGCATATTTCTCTCAATTCTCAATATATATAAGTGGTTTTGGTTGCTATGAGTTCTCATTATCATCCTCAACAACTTCTATCTACAAAGAAAAAGTTTTGGTACAAGAAGTTTGTTCAAAAGTGTCAAAGTTCCTCAAAGCATTTTCTTGATCTAGGAGCTAGGGTTTTGAACTTCAAAGAAGTATATCTTGCTCATATTTTGGTATTTTTGAGTTATTCTAAAGACATCCTTCTCTTCAAAGGGTTATCAACAAATAACTTCAAATGTTTCAAGGAGTTTTAATGTGTAAGAAACTTGAGGTTAAAGAAATATTACAAGTCCTCTAGATGAACCCCCAATTTCTCATGTGTGACTTCAAATGATCATAACTTGGTCAATTTTTATCACATTGATCCCACTGTTTTTCCATATTGATCTTGAGGATGTGAAATTTATGCCTTATTTTATGTGCAAAGTGATAAAATGGATGGAAGATGCTTTAAGGATTCAAAAGATTATAGGTTATATCATGATTTTTTGCCAACTTCAACAATTCATAACTCTCTCAATTTTTGGAGATTTTGAATGTTTCAAGTCTCAAAATGTCATTCAAGAGGTCTATTTAATTCCATCTTTTTTGGCCAAGAGCAAATTCCAAGTGTAAGGCCATGTTTGGATGCAAAACATTATAGGTCACTTTTGAAGAAAAATTTGAAATATTTCGAAGTATGGAAAGTCAACCCTTTTTCCCCAACTTTGACTCATTGCACCTTTCAGCTCAAACATCCATTTGATTCCATTATTTTTCCATTGCAAAGCTTGTAATCTCATTTTTCTAAAGCATCAAGAATCATGCCTTAAGACCCCTTTAGCTGAGAATGTTATTGGATTGAACTTGGTAACTTTGAACTAAAGTTTCTTCATTAGTCAGAATTTGAAATTCATGTTTTGGCTTCTAAACATCAAATTAGCACATGTTTGTGATCTAAGCATGTTTAACCAAGTTGCCAAAGTGGATTAGAGCATTAAAATGCAAGTATTGGATGAGTTTTGATGCAAAACAGATCACACTTTGCTCGTGTATCAGGTTCACACGATTTCCCTCCAAAATTCATCACTTCACACGCTTGAACATTCCATTTGATTCCCTATAAATAGAAGGTCATCCCCCATTCATTTCCTCAAGCTTTGAGAGCCAAATACACTCTGTCAAAACCTCACACGAACTTCAAATTTTTGAAATCAGTTTCTGAGATTCAAGCCTTTTCTTCCAAAATTCTTTTCACATTTATCATCCTTTAGCATCATACAAACTCTCCAGCACTTAAACCAAGCAAAACGAGCCATAATTCAAGCTACAGAAGTCCAGTTTCAGAGCTTCTTTCTTGAACTTCAAAAAGGTAGAATTCTCCACCATATGGATCCAAATAAAGCACTAACCTATTCTACTCTTTCTCCTGAGTCTTGTGCTCCTTACAATTTTTAAATCCATTAAGAATTGAGAGAGAAATCTCAAATTAAAGGTGCTCGCTATTTTCTGGGTTTTTGATTCATATCTCTTTGCATACCTTATACAAATTTGACGCGATGGTGGTGTTAGGATCGTCTTGAAAAGACGAATCCAATTATACTAGTATGGGATCCTAATTTTTCCATTCGAAGGATCTTACAAAATCTCCATTGCAGGGCGTCTGGAGGTTGAAGATGATGACATGTCTCGTCTCAGCCAATGATAGCGTGCCAAACGTTTTAATTTCGTTGGTTTCCTTTTTTTTTTATCTTATGCGTATCTCACTAAGGTCCATATCAAGCGCAGCGCGTCTGGTACATTGGATCAGCTTACTAACGCATTTTGACTATGATCTGATGGCCCACATCTTTTTGGTTTTATTTTATTTTCTGATTTTATATTTTAATTGATTTAATTTTCAAAAATTCATAACTCTTTTATTTTTTATCCAAAAATTATGAAAAAATTCACAAAAATACTTTGAATTATTTCTGATCTCATGACTATTTTTTCAAATTTTTATTTTAACATTTGATATTTTTTTAATTTTTTTGCATTATTTGCTTCCTTTTAATTACTTTAAAAATATTTTCTGACATTTTTTAATTCTAAAAAAATTCATAAATATCATTTTACATATTTCTGACTTTTTGAAAATTTTATGGAATTTTATATTGATGTTTACTATTTTTGATCTATTTTCTATTTGCTTGAGCAATTTTAATTAGTTTAAAAATAGTTTATGACTTTAAAAAATTACCAAAAATCTTAGAAAAGTATTTGAGTTCATCTCTGATTTTTCTATGGTCTTACTTATTATTTCTTGATTAATTTGAACATGGGTGATATTTTTCTCTTTTATTTTCTATTTTAAAACCCTTTTTAATGTATATAATAAATGTATTATTATTTTAGGATTATTTTCTGGCAGATCTTGGGTTGAATTTTTGATCATGAACTTTGTAAACATCATTGGATCCATGGTGTTGAGTTTAACTCCATAAAAATGGAAGAATGATTTTAATAATAGTTTGATTAAAATTTAATTCAAATGTGGTTTGTATATTTTTTCCCCAATCCTTCTTCATCTCATCCCTTTCTTATTGCATTAAGTGTTATTGGAGCATGATCTCTATATCATGTCTCAAAACAAATGGTGCATAGATTGGTATTGGCCGGTCTCAAAATAGGTGTGACTTCTATATAAGTCCACTTACGATTGCTTAACATAGTGCTAAATTTTGTCCCAATTCGAATAAATGATCATTCGTGGTTCAAACCTATGTTTGCAAGCCCAAGTATGTTAATTTGATTTCTTTGATCCAATAACCTTGAGTTTCATTGTGTGGAGGCTTTGGTTCTACCAATCCTCTAATGGATCTACATCACTTTTAGTCAACGCGGATCACTTAAACATCATTGATCATTAAATGGTACTTGTGAGAATTCCAAATGGATGATATACTTGACAAAAAGCAAATGCAACTTATTGTATGGAGGCTTTGGTTCTACCAATCATATAATGAGTTCCAAATGCAAGTTTCAAGATGGTCATCCAACTAACCACTAATTACTATTAATTGACTTTATCTTGTGTTTTTATTATATGCCCTTTTATTTTATGCACCATTTACTTTTAGCATTTACATTTCATGCTATTTTCATCTTTGCTCATTTGAGCATTTACTTTCTTGTCATTTTTATTTTTTTGCTCACTTGAGCTTGTCTTTCCTTTTTGAAGATACCTAATAATCAACATAAACCATAAAAAAAACTTTAATGATACTTGGACTATTTGGTCACTATCCTTGGCATTATGGAGTATTGGACTTCTTGGACTTAGGATTAGAAACCTTGGCCTATGTTGGAGACCTTGTGACCTTAATTGATATTTTGTCTGGAGTTCTTGAGGTTTACCTCAAGACATTGGGTTGTTTGTTTGTTTTTTATGCGGGTTATTGTGATTACATACTTTGTTTGTAATCTGGAATTCACCCGTATACAGTCGTTACTCTGCCCAATTTTTGTGAAGACTTAATACATTTGAAGTTTGGTTCTCTCAAGAGGTCTAGTAACTCTTCTTGCTTGGTTTCAATCCAAAGAATGGGAATTCTATCTTGACTCATAATGTCAAGTATTTGCTTCGTGTTGGTTAGATGGTTCTTATCCATAGCTTTTACCTTATGCTTTAGGATATTCCCTTCTTCTCGTCCCATCTTCTTTAATTTCAAAAATCCTCTCCCTCATTTTGAAAACTCTTCTTTTTTTTAAACTTGAACCACTTTCGTAATAAACTTGGACTTAGGTCCATGCATTTTTTTAAACATTTTCCATAAATAAACTCCAATCAATTTAATAAAACCTTGACCTTTATTGTGAGAATACTAAAAGTCAATCAATCATATTTCAAACCATTTTGCCACTTTGGCTTTTTATTTTAAAACTTTTCTCAGAAGATTAGACTCTTGTCAATCCTTATAATGATGCAAACAACTATACTTCTACAATATGTAGTGAAGTGAGATATTTTCCACTTGGGTGTTGAATGAGGCTTTGTTGATTTTAAAATCCAAGCCATATCCTTCACTTTGAGATGATGCAAATTCTCCTTTCTCATGATTGTGGGTAGTAAGCATGTTTTCCACACAAACAATGATGATGATGTCTTATCTCATAAAATTTACCAACACACTTGTGTTTCAAAATTTTTAAAGGTGAACTACGTGTACCCTGATCCCCTATTGCACGAAAGGTGGTACGTAGGCACTAAAGGTTCACAACTGCAGAGGGTGCAAAAATCATAAAAAAAACATATTTCTTTTCTCACTTCCACCATCTATTTTTTTATACAATATTTTATAGCCAAAATATACAGATTTTTCAAAGAGGTTCCTACGGAGTACCGTAGATGGTCAGGGTGCTAATACCTTCCCTTTGCATAACCAACCCCCTTACCTTAAATCTTTCCCCTTCTTTTTGGGTTACTCGCTCTTTTCACATTCCTTTGGAAACAATAAAGTGCGGTGGCGATTTTTATTTTGATCTGTACAAGTCTAGTCAATCAAATGGCTTAGTCTTAAACATTTCTACCGCTACACCTATATTCGAGGGACATGACCATTGTTATTGCGAAGGCAGCAAAGAGAGACTACCCTAGAGGTGCGTGTGTGCAAATGATTCAGTTCAGTTTATTTATCTTGTTTATTTATGGTTATCTGGCAATTAATTTTAAATCTTACCATACAAGTCTATTACTAACAGTTAAATATATACCAACAAACAAGTATAATATAGGTGCAGAAAGTAAAGTGCGGAAAAGTAAACCCTAATTAAGCTATTATAGGCTTTGGGGAAGATACAATAGTATAAATTTACGTGAAATAAAACTACAACTATTACAAAAAAAAATTGTGCGACCTATACAATTTCTCTAAGAAAGTAAAGGGGAAAATAAATAAGAAAATGTTAAAAAAGATGTTTTAAAGTCCTAAAATCTAAAACGTTAGAAATTAATTTTTTTGTGTATTTTTGTAGAAAATAATTTAAGTTAATAATTAATAAAAACCTAATTATTCTAATTAATTTTACAAATTAAAAAATAAGACCTAAAATCTAATTAAATGGAAAAAAAGTTAATTAAGAAAATCTAAAAGACTATTTTTTGATTTTATGTAATATGCTGATTTTTATACGTTTTGATTTTAATTATAAAAAAGAAATAAATTAGTTGAAATGGAGTTTCAAAGAGAGAATCCGGTCGTGCCCTAGCCATGGTAACTCATAATCTCTGCATTAAAACTTGCATTTTCTTATTCAAACTTGTTCTAAACACCATGATGAACTCATCTGTACACAAGAAATTAGTTAAATATGCATAGATTAAAAGATTCGAATTCAAGAAAATTACCAAAACCGGTGGGCTTGTGTAAGCTATTCCATACGTGAATAGATTTGTTTCTGGACTTGGTGAGATTCTTGGGAGCTTCAGGAACACGATTTGAGGCTTGGTTTTGATTGAGAGTGGCTGGAAATTTTGATACGAGTTTGCACCTTTCTTTGAAAATTTGTGATTTTGAAACCTTGCTTATATGGAAGCCACTTTGTGTCTTTGCACTTGAGTGTTGCATGTATTTATAGAGGAACGAAAATGGATCAAAACAAGGCAAGGATCTTGAATCATTATGTCACCATTCACTGCAAATAAAACACATTGAAATATTTCCAAAATTTGCTTTAAAAACATTCCAAACTTGAATATTCTTGTTCCCAACATGTTTTCACGATTTTGGAAAGCTCTTATGAGGTCTTGGTCCTTCTAGAAGATATCCAAATGAAGCCCACACGCCCTTTGGTCCATCAACTCATATTTTATTTGATTTATTTTGACTTAATTTGAATAAAATCAAAATAAATAAAATAAAAAATCAAAGTAATGTATAAATGGACTTAGAGGTCTTCTAACATGTTATAAGAATGTTTAAACCTCAAAAGTTAGGCACATTAGTCCTAAAGTTCAAGATTGCTCAAATGAAGTTTCATGCATTTTCTCAAACATTTCCCAACTTGCACCAATAATAACTCTCAAATTTCATCATTTGAAAGTTATCTTGGACTTTTTTGAAAGCTCAATATGTCCTCTACAATATCTATGTTTATTATTTTTGAATTTGAAGAATTTATCATGATGTAAGTTGCCTTGACAAAAGGTGTCTTTTTGGTGACTTTTGAAATGACCTATAATGTATTGGCCCATATCTCACAAATGAAGCATTTTTGGACTTGATCTTAGAGAGACAAAGTTGTAGAGAATTGAATTTCCTTCAAAATGATCTTTGGTTTGGGAAAATATGATGAAGCATGTGAAAGCTATGCTTGGTCAAAGTTTAGTTGACTTCTCCTAAGGAAACCCTAATTTGGCAACTTTTGACTTTTGATGATTTGAGGGATTTTCCTGAGGAATCATGATCAACCCTTGATAAAATGATGAACATTACTTCAAAATGTTGATGTTGACAAAAAATATTGAAGTTTGACTGTATGTTGACCATGGTTGACTTTTTACCCTATACAGTTGATTTTCCATCATCTGAGCAATTGACTGAGCAAACTTGTGATGCAAGGCATGAAAACTTGGTATGACCATTATTCCAATCATATGAGGAGTCATGAAAGCCATTTGAGGCATTAGAAGTCCAATTTCCTTTGAGATAAGCAAAATCCTATTTGTAGGCTAATTGCTTAGGAGAAGACTTGTCTGATCAATCCGTTGAATAATTTTGAGCAATTGACAACCCTAGGAAGATGAGGAGACCTCTTGAAATAATTTGATTTGAAAATGAGAGGGAAATTTTTGTGGTACAACAGCTGCCCCTGTTCAATATTCTTAAACCTGAGGGTTAGATTGGCATGCTCACCATTCGTGGTCTAAAGGTGGAAGATGATTGGACACTTAAGTGCCCAGAAATTTGCACTCGCATGTGCATGAAGTAACACTGTTGGTTTATTGTATCCGGAATAAGCTTAAAGTTTCCATTTGGAGAGTGACGGGATTTCATCAGAGATGGGCTTATAGATGCCATCTAGAGTAACTTGTTGATAGGAATATCAGAATGAGTCTATGCATGACTTTATCCAAAAGAATATCAGAGTGAATCTACACTTGATTTCATCTAGAATACGTTTATGCCCGACTTTATCTAGAAGAGATATTGGAAGGAGTCTACGCCTGACTCTTTTTCCAAAAGAGTTTCAGAAGGAAATCTATGCTCGACTTCATCTGAATGATGCACTAGAATGAGTCTAATCCCGACTTTGTCTAGCAGGTGCATTTGGAATGAGTCTACGCCCGACTTTGTCCAAATAAATATCAGAAGGAAATCTATGCTTCATTTCATCTAGAATATGTATATGCTCGAATTTATCTAGAAGAGATATTGGAAGGAGTCTACGCTTGAATTTTTTCCCAAAAGAGTATCAGAAAGGATCTATGCTTGATTTCATCTGAATGATGCACTAGAAGCTGTTTATGCCCAACTTCATCTAGAAGAGATATTGGAAGGAGTCTACGCCTGAATTTTTCCCAAAAGATTATCAGAAGGAAATATGTGCCTGACTTCATCTGAATGATGCATTAGAAGATGTCTACGCCTGACTTCATCTAGAAGAGGTATTGGAGGGAGTCGATGCCTAACTTTTTTTCCAAAAGAGTATCAGAAGGAAATCTATGCCTGACTTCATCTGAATGATGCATTAGAAGATGTCTACGCCCGACTTCATCTAGAAGAGGTATTGGAGGGAGTCGACGCCTGAATTTTTTCCCAAAAGAGTATCAGAAGGAAATCTATGCCTGACTTCATCTGAATGATGCATCAGAAGATGTCTATGCCCGACTTCATCTAGAAGAGGTATTGGAGGTATTCTACGCCTGGATTTTTTCACAAAAGAGTATCAGAAGGAAATCTACGCCTGATATTATCTGAATGATATACTAGAATGAGTCTATGCTCGACTTTGTCTAGAACATATATTGGAAGGAGTCTACGCCTGACTTTTTTCCAAAAGAGTTTCAGAATGAAATCTATGATTGACTTCATCTAAATGATGCACTAGAATGAGTCTACGCCCGACTTTGTCTAGCAGATGCATTTGGAATGAGTCTACGCCCGACTTTGTTCAAAAGAATATCAGAAGGAAATCTACACTTGATTTCATATAGAAGATGTCTACGCTCGACTTTATCTAGAATAGATATTGGAAGGAGTCTATGGCTGACTTTTTTCCAAAAGAGTATCAGAATGGATCTATGCTTGATTTCATCTAAATGATGAACTAGAAGCTGTCTGCGTCCTACTTCATCTAGAAGAGGTATTGGAAGGAGTCTACGCTTGACTTTTTTCCCCAAAAGAGTATAAGAAGGAAATATGCGTCTGACTTCATCTGAATGATGCATTAGAATATGTCCACGCCCGACTTAATCTAAAAGAGGTATTGGAGGGAGTCTACGCCTGACTTTTTTCCCAAAAGACTATCAGAAGGAAATCTACGCCTGGTTTTGTCTGAATGATATACTAGAACCTGACTTTTTTTCCAAAAGAGCATCAGAAGGAAATCTACACCTGATTTTATCTGAATGATATACTAGAATGAGTTTATGCCCTACTTTTTCTAGAAGAGATACTGGAAGGAGTCTACGCCTGACTTTTTTTTCCAAAAGAGTATCAGAAGGAAATCGACGCCTGACTTCATTTGAATGATGTACTAGAAGATGTCTAGCTCGACTTCATCTAGAAGAGATAGTGGAACGAGTTTACACCTAAACTTTTCCAAAAGAAATATCAGAAGGAAATTTACGCCTGACTTCATCTGAATGATATATTAGAATGAGTCTACGCCCGACTTTGTCTAGAAGAGATATTGGAAGGAGTCTACGCCTAAATGTTTCCCAAAAGAGAATCAAAAGAAAATCCACGTCTAACTTTATCTGAATGATATACTAGAAGATGTCTACGCCCAACTTCATCTAGAAGAGATATTGGATCGATTCTACGCCAGAACATGTCCAAAAGAAATATCAGAAGGAAATCTACGCCTTATCTCATCTGAATGATATACTAGAATGAGTCTATGCCTGACTTTGTCTAGAAGATACATTTTGAATGAGTCTACGTCAGACCTTTATCCAAAAGAATATCAGAAGGAATCTACACCTGATTATATGAAAATGTTGGTTAAGTAGATAGTTGCCCCTTCCAGTTTTTGGAATTCATCGACATCCTGTCTGTAAATTGTTGATAATATTCGTTTGTCTGCGAATTTAACATGAAAAGACAAAGTTAGCTTTGTGCAATGTCGTGATGTATGCATTGCGTAACGATGCTCTCAAAATAAATGATTATGTTACATGCGTTTGGTATGCATATGTTATGATCTTATAAATAATGTATGGATGCGACATGTCATTGGAGCGTATCGGTAGCTTCTTATAACGATGTTCTTGTTGGGGATAATGAATCCTTGATTGTCGCTGAAGATGAAGATATTCTTCAGTTTCTGCTGGGAATAATTTTGCTGGAGATTCCTGTCTTCTGTTTAAGGATACTTCGTTGGGGATCTTCGACTTCTGCTTGAGGATAGAAATAATCAATGAGAGTCGGTTGCTCGTTGTTCGCTGAAGGAATTGATTTTTTACATATCCTGACTGGGGACAGGAGAGATGGATGCCATTTGACCAAGTTTTAGTCATTGTAGCAGTTTCTCTAGGGATAGAAACTTTGGTTAGACCCTGTCAGAGGGAAGGAGAGGATCCCATGGTGTTGGAGAAATAGACTCCACTGGGGAATGAAATTCCTATAAACCGTGTTAAGGAAATAATTTATGTCGGGGATTAGTATTTCATAGGTTGTGTTAAGGAAGTTTTCACTGCATACTGGGGGAAATGATCGGATCTTCCTATCTGCTAGAGAATCTCTCAGGGAAGATGGTCATGTCAAGCTGTCCATCAGGGATATGGAAATGAACTGCTAGAAGATTCCCTAGTTTCGGTCTGACTTACATATTTAGGCTTGTTGGGGAATGTATCTCTGTTGAAGATGAGCTTATGCAGATAGCTCTATAGAGATAATTTCGTGGAAAATGCTCTGTGGGGATTTATGGATGACTTGAACATTATCTCAACTTCTAGAGCCCTCGGTAAATACTGATCAGGGTGATAAGTCTTTTGTTGATAGACAAGTGATGAGATAAAGGGACATAGTCATACACTTTAATCCCTAACTTTTGCATAGACCGACTTTTCAGGTTTTCAGTCCACCGGGATACCCTTTTTTGCCCAAGCCACCTTTTCAGGTTTTCGACTTGTCGGGTGTACAATTTTTTTATATATCCCTAATTTTTGCCTAAACCCTTTTGGTTCATCGGGATGCCCTTATTTTTTCCTAGGCATGTCGACCCAGCGGATCTCTTTTATGCGTAGTATTTTTTTTACTATGTCCGCATTTACAGGGTGCGGAGAATTTTCATTGTAAGTGTTGTAGCATGCCAGAGAATGTTTTCATGATCGTACGTGGCCCTTTGTTGGAACTCATGTTCAATTCCCCAAGTGTTTCAGATGGAGGTCTGCCCCTGGCTATTTGACACTTTTGAGAGATTCCTTGAATCTTGACTTGACTTCCCCCAGATCAGTTAGACACCATGTCATGCCCCTTGACTATGAAAGGCCTGTTAATGGAAATGTCTTTCCATCTGAGGTGATTCTGTTCATTGAGAGGATTTCCGTTCATTGAATATTCGTCGTGTGAATTTCTCTATTGTCGAACAATTAGTCATATACAAATAGTGGTATTAAAAATGCAAAGCTTATGTCTGTCTTGAAGTTTTGAAAATGATTTTTTAGTAAAAACATAATTTTGTAAGAATATGAATTCAACTCAGGTTTTATAGTAAGCCTTATAGGAGTCAGGATACCTTTTGTAACGATATGCTTCTAAACTAACCTATGCTTCAGTTAGGACTTTTAAGGGTTGTAACATGGCCTGGTTCACGATTTAAGAAGCAAAGGAAACAAAGGCTCAAAATTTATTTGTTCCCAACCCGTTCTCCGTGATGTTCTTCAGCCCTATACACAGTTAATTGTGTGTTTAGATTCCAATTGAGTCTGGAATGATATTTTGGTGATGGTTCGGATACTGGAAGTTTATTTGAGAAGGCAATCATTTTTTGTAACATTTTTTCTTTTGTTGAGGATTTATAGATACCTCTTTTGACTTGATTATCCCTAAGTTTTGCCTGAATTGTTTCTTCTGTGATTACAGTCAGCGGGATGCCTCAGTTTTTTTCCTAAGTCTCCTTCGCAGGTTTTAACTTAGCGGGCTTTTCTTTTGAGAGATAATGACTGTCTGTTTTACGGGGAACCATCATTGTCTTTTAATTTGGAAGGACGTCTTCAATACTATTTGTTGTGTACAAAGTTAAAGCTTGCGACTGAATGTGCATTTGAATTAACTTAGAAACTACCCTACCCTAGGTTATGATTAAAGGTTTCAATTTGTGTGAAAAAGAAAACTCCTACTTCTTAGGCTCAAAGGGGTTGACTAGGGTTTATCTTTCTCATAACTCCAATGTTTAGGATTTGAAACAACACATGTACATCGTCATCAAGGTCTGTTCAAAAGCATACTGTAGATATTATGGTATCATTTTCGCCATCCTCCCTCTAAAGGATTATAGCTTTTAATCGAGAGTTGAATATCATAAAACAAAGTAAGAAAGCAGTTTAAATATAGTGAAAACGAATTAATTCAAGACAAACATGTGCAATGCATTAATGGGGAAACCAAAGTTTGACATGACAGTAATTGTTTGAACAAACAAAGAAATTACAAATAAAAATTTGAATGAAGAAGCTTTCATCGTTGGCAGTAGGGGAAATCTAGTTATTCAGGTCATTGCTACTATAGACATCTTCCACAACATTAATCTGATCCTAATTATGATTTGGCGTGGGAGCGGTGATCATGTTAGGAGTCTCATGAGGATCAAATTTAATTTCCTTGTCTTCAATCATATTTTGAATCTTGTATTTCAGTGCCAAACAATCGTTAGTATCATGCTTAGGACTGCCAGAATGATAGGCACACCTTGCATCAGGATTGTAGTTAGGAGAAGAAGTTTTGGGGTTTGGAAGAGATCCTATCAACATAATTAGATTCATCCTCAACATGTGTTTCAATGCTTGAGACAACGGCATGTTGATTTTGGTAAACTGTCTCTTGGGCTCGTCTTGCCTTCGTTAATTACCCCGTTGTTATTGTCACACTGGTGCAGGATTAGAGATCAGAATTTCCCCCACAAATTGGTTGTGGTTACTCTTATTATGACCCTTTTGACTGTACACGGCATTAGACTCTTTCTTCCCATTGTATGTCTTCTTTTAAGTATCGGAAGATGTAGCCACTTGGATTTTACCACTTCTGATTACATTCTCAACATGTTCCCCTGTCAATATCAGTCCAGTGAAACCAGCTGAAGAACTTCCAAGTAGGTGGTTATAGAAAGGACTTGCCATTATGCTCATGAAAATGCCAACTAATTCCCTTTCATCTAAAGGAGGTTGAACCCTGCCTGCAAGGTCTCTCCATTTCTGGGCGTACTCTTTGAAGTTTTTATCATAACCCATGGAATACTCTGTAGTCTGATGCGGGTTTGTACGAGATTAGTATTACACTGGTACTTCTTATAGAAAGCATCATCCAAATCTTCCCAGGTATGAATATTGGTCCCTTCTAGTTGATAGAACCATTCCAACTATGTTCCTGACAAGCTTTCTTGAAAGAAGTGTACCCATAACTTTCTGTCAGTGGTATGGGGTTGGATCTTCCGAACATAAGACCTCAAATGAAGTTTAGGACAAGACACACCATCATATTTGGCAAAGACGAGGACCTTGAACATGTGAGGGATAACAATCCCCGAGATAAGACCTAGCTCTTAAAAATCCAACCCAGGAACTCTCTAGATCTCCATGGCATTGAGACGATCTTCCATCTATTTGTATTTGTCGTCAGCTGGAGGATATTGAATAGTCCGCTTCTTCTTCATCACAACCCTGGTTGTTATTTTTCTCAGCCTTCATACTTTTATCATATTCCTCCTGGTCATCATTTTCTTCTTCAAACTCCAAAGCTCGCTTGATCGGACCTTTTAACCTCCTACCCATATTGAGGATGCCAGTTGGTTTCTTGATTTTCTCCTCCCTCTCCTTAGTGATGATGGCCTTCAGCTCTTCCTGCCCCTTGGCTAGATTCAGGAACATTTGCTGAAATTGAGCTTCTGAGCTTGGAGATCCTTAACTGTTTGTCCGAGAGCCATCTTTTATTGAAATAAACAGTAAGAAGATGAGAAAACCTGTTTGTGAGGAAAACTTGTTATGTATGACATGCATGATATGTAAATGCAATATTCTCAAGGACCTTGTCAGATTTTAAATCGTTAACCAAAAGGAAACAAAAACAAGATTTTTATTAGTAAGTTATTGTGAATACAAAAGATTATAAAGGAATAAATTAAAAACTCCTAAAGCTTTAAGTTTCTCATGGATGCCTCCTCTTTGTGTTGACATATGCGTTAAGACTCTGCTCCTCGAGAAGTTGCTTTGTCAGCTCCAACACTTTCTTCTTACTTGCATAGAATTGAGTCTCAAAGGTGTCTCATTCTTCCTTGAGTTGAATCCAGGACTTCTGTAATTCTTCAATGTTAGTAGGCACGTTTGGATGAAGGGTGATGAGAGAGACGTCTCCTTCGACAACATATTCCATGATTACTGGTAGGACAACATGATATGGCATCATAAGGTTTTGAGCGTGAGCTCGTACCCACTTGAGATACGGCTCCATAGGAATGGAGTTTTTATGCCCCAAAGTCTTGTTATCGATCTTATTGATCATGCCCCAAGCACGGATAAACCTTTGACGGTAACCTTTAAGATCATTGTCATAGTTGAATACTACACCCCGGATAAGCATATCATGAGGACCGTCTCTTCGAGCATAACCGAACTGATGTAAGGCTAGAGAAGGGTTGTAAGTAATGTCCTCCCTTATGCCCAAGAGTGGAAAATTAGGGAACTCTCCACAGCGGTCAATAATAATGATGTCTTCCTGGGATTGGGAACACCAATAAATGTCTGAATGAGAGAGTGACATTATCCTTTGAGACCACCTCAAACCTTGCTCATTCTTCATTATCGAGAAGGAAAGGTGTGAAATAAATCACCTGGATAACAAAGGTATACAACACATGAGAGTTCTTCGCTTCCTCATGGTATGAGTGTGAAGAGAATGTAGAATATCTCCGAGTAAAGTAGGCACGGGATTATAAGTGAGGAATATCTTAATGGCGTTTACATCTATAAGTTGGTCTAAATTGGGGAACAGTACCAAACCATAGATTAGTAAAGTCAAAACATCTTCGAAAGCATGAAAACACATGGAATCTAGAAACAACTGAGATTTCACCATCATAAATTTTGCAAGGAGACCTTTAACCCTACTCCTGGTTTCCCAATTAGATGTAATGTCGAACAGTTTCAGGTGCAAGTTTGTGGCAATATCTTCATGTCTTGGATCTTTCTCTAAACCAATGAAGGGTGTCTAATCCAGTATATGCATCCTGTTGTACCCCGAAATTTTCCCTCTCATTTCTCAAAGGATCATCCTGAACCCTCACGTTTGCTTCTATCAAGTTTCAAGTCTTGAATGACAATTTCCCAAGAAAGTCATTCACAAGGGAAAAATGGTCAATTACATACTGAAAAGTTAAACTTTGACTTTTGGATAAAAATCAAGAATCATATTTCATCAAGGCATGAAATTTGTTTCATCAAGAAAATCAAAAGTCAAGATTATGTTGAAAAAGTCAAAATTCTAAATACTTAGAAATTTTTCTAAGTGTTAAAGAAATATGATAAATTCAGAACTTCTGGCCAGAATTTCACCATGATGCAAGTTGATTCTGGAAGAACTTCTAACACAAGAGTTGTAGATCTCAATGAGATCTAAAACAATGTAGAACATAACTTCTCCTAGAAACACTGGGATTTCAAGTTATAAATCTTCAAAGACACGTCCATGAAACTGAAACATTCAGTAAATTCTGGATGCTTCCAAGACAGAGTTTGGTTAGAACTTCTGGGCCAGTTTTCACGAAGGTTCAACTAGAGTTTGCAAGAGTAATTCAAAGAAATGCTACAAAGCGTGTTACAAGCTTTCTGAAAAGTATGGGAACTCCTTCAGAACATGTTGGAGCAGTGAGGTTCAAAGATCAGAAGTTGGATGTTTGTTCTAAGTTACGCTGACGCTGAACTTCTGATCCAGATTAAGCTAGGACACATAATCTCATATTGCAGGATTCTGTTTTGACAAATCTCATCATCATTTAATGCTCACGCCCACTTTTGAGTCTTTATCCAAAGGATTTCCCCACGTGTGGCATAGAAGTACATTGTTGTCCTTAAAAAAGCAAACTTTTATACAAGAGTATGCTGGGCCCATGCTTTGCTTTTTATTCTGAGGGTACTTTTCCTTAATTCATGCTTACAAATCCAGCATAGGCACGACTAAAAGATGACTAACCACCATACTTGTTTAACTTGCTTCAAGAACAAGTTAGCGCCCTAGCATGATGGTTGTACTCTTAGCTCCTCCAAGTTCCAAAATCCTTGCCCATAAATTGAAATCCATTTTCAACTGCAAAAAGAAGTCGGAAAAAGATTGAAAAGAAAAATCTTTTAAACCTTGCTAAAAATTCCAGGAATCTGAAACTGTAAACACAAATACAAAACCTGCTAGTTTTTTATTCTTGCATTCAAATGCCAATTTCCTTCAAGTGTTTCTTGACTAAATCATCCATACAGTTTCTGATATAAATTTAGAAGTTGTCCTAACTTCTGTTTTTAGACTGTAACACATTCTCCATCAGTCTCCACCTCCAAAAGTCAGAACTTTGCTTCTTGGCTATTCCAGAATTTTCAAGCCATTCATAGCCCAAGTTAAAGGTTGTTTCAGCCTGTTGAGCACGTGAGGAAGCTGATCAGAATATCACAAGCAGTTAGAACCAGGCTCAAGCCACAGAACCTTTTCCAGCTGCAAGGTAAGCTTGTACTGACTCTCATCATATCACTTAGGCATTGTTAAACTTACATGTCCAAAATACAATGTAGACATCCTGATTCTGATGTTGTACATATTCTGAGGTTTCATGTATTTTCTGCCTAAGTAGGGAGAATATCAGTTCAGAACTTCTTAAGGAAATTAGGATTAGCAGATTCATGCTTATTTCTGATTTACAGTCCTGATATTTTTATTGCTTCTGAAATCACGATAGAGACCTGCCATGACTGTTGTGTTTGCTTTTTCTGTTTTGTTGAGAAATGATTAAGTTGCAGATGTCCTGGTTGGCGCGGGAAGGGAGATGAAGCTCATCATTAGAACTTACTTTGTGATACATGTTTATACTTTTGCTTCTAATACCGGATGCACAGCCACCCCGGTGGTAGAAAGCGTGCGCATAAGACATTAGTGTTAAGGGTCCTGGGTTCTAGCCCCAGAAGCATCTTTTTTTTAGGTTTATTCATTGACATTTTTACCCATTTATCTGTCGGACAATATTCCTAAATCATAACTTCTGGACATCCTCACCCAACAGCATTATCACCTCACTCTCTCAAACAACCAGAACTTCTGATTTTTCAGTGACATTATAACTTCTAGATTCCCAGCTGTACCAGAGTTCCTAGACTCCCTCATCAATCAGAACTTCTAGGCTTTCCTTTGTTCCCAGCAACCTCAGAACTTGGTGTACCCAGACTCAGAACTTCTGACCTTCTACTTTCCTACTAGCATTTTCTTTCTTGCAGCGTATCAGAGTCAGAACATTTGTTCCTTCTCATTTCAGCAACGTGCTGATTCTGACTCCCTTTTCTCTTATTATCTTATTTTTAATAACTAAAAACACCAAAAAATATTTTTACTTTATTTTATCCCTTTTAAAACTCAAAGATCAAAAACACTTTCTCAGGTAAACCTATTTCTTTTCTTAACAAAAACAAGTCCATTTTACATTTCTTGTACATTATTTAAGTATGGTTGTAATAGATAATTAGGACTTTAATTTCTTGCAAGCTCCATTTGTAAATTTGTACACCCCATCCTCTTAAGGATGTAATAGCCTAGGACTTTACTTTTCTGCACTTTCATTTCTTTCATATATTGTTAGTCATTAGGGTGTGTATGGCAAGACATGAAATCAACAAATGGATAACCCTAATCAAGACTAAATGCATGTAAATCAAACACACTTGCACCCTTAGGGTAATCCCATTTTGTTTCCTATCAGAAAATAGTCATATCCCTCGAATATGGGCGTTTTAGCAAAGACCCTCGATAAAAGATCATAGTCCCTCAATGACCCTCAATGTTGCCTTCGGTAAACGATCGTCCCTAAATGAAATTGCTAAAACGTCCCATAAGTTGCCTTCAATGACTATACAAATATCCCACGCCCGTCCCTTCACATCCAATGATGGGGATTCTTACCAAATCAATGGTAAGATAGTGTGATACGGTGGGAAGAACTGACAGTTTTTGGAATGCTGGTTTGCGTTTTGCGTTTGTTTTTGCAAAATGTTGCGGTAAGCAAGAGTCGCCACCGACTTTTATTTTATCCAACAAGGAATAGAAAAAAAGCACAGAAAAATTCCTTTTTTGAGATATTTCTGCATACGGGGGGTAGATTATAGAAAAGGGAAGGTATTAGCACCCTTTTTATCTGTGGTTATCCACGGGCTCTTAGGTACTTGCTCATTGTTTTCAAAATTGTTTTCTTTGTGCTTGTGGGTTTGAAAAAGGTTTTGTTTTAACTTCTATTTAACTCTTGCTTCTGTCCTCAAGAGTGTAATGAAGTGTTTTTGAAAACTTTGTTTGAAAAGGAGTGTAAGTGTAAAAAAAGTTTTGTTTTGGATGAGCAAGTATCTAAGAGTTAATCTACCTACTCGAAAAAGGAATTGTTCTATGCTAATTTCCTTCAAACAATGCTATCCTACTATTAATGAGTAGGTAGCACCTTCGTTGGAGTTTGAGGGTCAATTCGAAAGAGGGACATATGATCACTAAATCAATGTTAGGACGCCTTAGCGGTAACCCTAATGTCTTAGATCATTTGTTTGAGGCAACAATATCCGAGGCAACCATTTCGAGGCAACTATGATCTTTTAGACAAGAGGGCGACCTCTCAAACAACCTATACTCAATGACCGTGTACGAAGGCAACCAAGTGGAGTGTACCCTAGGAGTGCGCATGTGCGAGTGTGTTGTTTTTAGTTATTTTTATCTTTGCACATGTTTAGGGTGATCTAATTTGATTTTAAGATTGAGCATTCAGTCTTGTCATGCAAACCCTATTATGAAACATCTAGCAGATATAATTAGCAGAAATTGAAGTGCGGAAATTAAACTAAATTATTACAAGGTGTCGGGTATTTACATCGCCAAAAACAACCCTTTGAAAATAAAAAGCAGAAAAACAAATAAATGTCCTATTAAAACTATTACAAGCCGGGAGCAGATACATTAATAATTGAATAAGGAAAAATAAATCGCGCGAGTGAATCAGATCGAATGTGAAACTAGGGTTTTGACCCTCCTAATTAAAAGAAAATATTTTTTGTTGTTTTTATTTTTAAGAAAAGAAATTAAATCCTAAATTAAATACTAAATTGATTATTAAATAAATTAATTAATTAAAAAATGATTAATGACATATTTTTGGATTTTTGTTTATTTAAGAAAGAAAATAAAATAATTAAATGAATGTTAAAACCTAATGATTTCTAATTAATTTTAAATATTTGCAAAAAAAAAATTAAGGTTACCTAATTAATATCCTAATTAATTAATTAGTATTTATTAAATAAATAAAATAAAATTTCTAAAATTTGATTGGATAAAAAAAGTATTTTTGTGATTTTTGATAAAAAAGAAAATTTGTTTATTAGTTAGAAGTTAATTAAAACAAAACAAAATAATTAAATTAAATAAACAAAGTATGAGAGAAAGAGAAATTGGGCCTAATATTGGGAGGTGTTGAAAGCAGTTTGTTGGCCCAATTGATGCTGGTCCATTGGACTTTTTTGTGATCTTGTGCGCATGCGTTGACTGGCTTATGGTACGCCTTCCAAGCTTGACCACCAGATCTGGCCACCTGGCCATCTGGAACGCTGAAGAGTGAGGGAGTATGATGGTCATCATGTTGGCGCGTGCAGTGTATTCCCTAAAAAATAAGAAGAAAATGCAATTTGCTGGAGGCAGGGATCGAACCCCTGACCTCCAGCCTTTGGGTCCTTAAGGCCAACGTGTCTACCACCAGAGCACTTGTGCGTATTTGTTATAATAATACAAACATAATGTAATATAAAAACAAAATCAATGGACAGAAATAAAAAAAAGAGCGTGCGTTATTTGAATGGTCCTATGGATGGATGACAACTCATCATCCATGTCCCTGAACCGTTGCTAAAAACACAGAGGCTATACCTACGGACGAAGGTCCGTCGCTACAAGCCTGCCTCATTCCAAAATCTTCCATAGGCCATGGAAATGCATTCTAAGAGTATGGTTGGATTCGTCTCAACCTACTGATCACAACCATAGTCATTATGTAGGCTAATTGTACCTGAAAACAAAAGCCCCAAAAAACTCCACGAAACCCTAATCATGGTGAATCACAGTATAGGTTATGTAAATGAAATTGAATAATGTAAAAAGCTTGCAAATGGCATGGTGATCACAAATATGCAGTTATTTCGTATTAACAATGCCTAATTTACGAAATATGAAATCAAGAACAGGGCGGATTCGTGAGGGGCTTACAGCGCGTGTGAGGGGTCTGAAAATGCTTGGTCTTGGTTGTTTTCGCTTGTGGAGATGGCCAGGAAGAGAATGAGATACTTGCCAAGCCTTGAGGATGCCTCTATGATTGATTTTGAAGTCACACTTTTTCTTGATTCTTGCCAATTTGGTTCTGCCTCTAGAACTGATCTCCAACCCTTATTTTTGTACGCCTCTCTTTCTTATGTATTGTACAATACATTAGGTTAGAATTTACTGTCCAAATCTTCCTCTATCAATGCTTGAATATTTGATTTGATTCTCTTTCAAAGCTTTCCAAAATTGGCTTGATTTGGATCTTTTTGTGCATACAAGCTTTGATACGAGTTTGATGGGTTACTAGCTGTCCAATGAAACCTGAAATCATCAAAAGATCTTTGGTTATCAATATTTTTGATTTTATTAGATTTAATTTGGTTTAAAATGAATTAATTCAAATAAAAACCAAATTAAATAATAAAAATATGATATGGACACATGGGAAAGGCTAGAGCACGTGGGATACAATGCCAACTCAAAACAAGTGAAAAATAATGGGCCCATTTGGCAAAATTTGACGTTTTGGGGATAGTTGACTTTTGGCAATTTTGCAAAAAGGTCCAACTTCAACAATGCATAACTTCCTCAATTTTGACTCTTTGGAGGTGTTCTTGGACTTTTTAGAAAGCTTAAGATGTCCTCTAATCAACACTTTTGGTCTCATATTATCTTGATATTCCATGCTCAAGTTAGAAGCTTTGACAAAAAAGGTGTTTTTGCTGACTTTTCAAAATGACCTATAATGTCCAAATTCATAACTTCTTGTGAGTGCATTTTTTGATCTTGGGAGATGAATATGGATTGTAGGTAATTTCATCCTCTTCAAAATGAGCTTTTTATGGTTCATTTCTCATAAAGTATGTGAAAGTTATGCTTGGTCAAAGTTGAGTTGACTTTTCCTACAAAACCCTAATTTAGCAACTTTTGAATCTTGATGAATTTTGAGCAATCCTTGATGAATCATGATAAAACCTTGATGAAATGATGAAATATCCTTCAAAATGAGAATGTTGACAAAAAATCTTGAAGTTTGACTGTATTTCGGTCACAGTTGACTTTTTCCCTAACACAATCGACTCTTGGACTTTTGAGCAATTGACTGAGCAAACTTTCTCTGCAAGGCTTGAAACTTGACATGGATGATCTTGATAACATATTAGGACATTGGTGAGCAATTGGGGTCACTTGGACTCAAGGATCTTTATGCAACACAAAACCCTAATTTGAGTAGACTACCTTATGAGAGAGCTTGTCTGGCCAACCCTTGGATTACTTTGAGCAACTTGAGGATCTTTCTTGAAATATCTTGAAAAATATGGGAGGGAAAATTTTGGGGTACAACAGCTGCCCCTATTCAATCTTCTTAAACCTGAGGATGTAGATTGACTTTCGTGCCTTTCGTGATCCGAAGGTGGAAGAGGATTGAACACTAGAGTGCCCAGAAATTTGAACTCGCATGAAGTGGTAATTATCTTGTGATGTCGGGAACGGAATTACAAATTCCATTTGGAGGAGTGTCGATCGCATAAGAGATTCCTTAACGAGAGCTTGCCTATCTATTGTTGAGGAAGATTCCATTGGGGAAGTCTAATCTTTGTTGAGGGAAAGGAACTCGTCCGTAATTCAACTAAGGAAACATCTTCGTCAAGATTTAAGAACTCGCCCGTAATTCAACTGAGAAAACTTCTCTGCTGAGATTTAGGAACTTTTCTGTAGTTTAACGGAGGAACATCTTTGTCGAGATTTAGGAACTCGCCTGTACTTCAACTGAGAAAACATCTCTGCTGAGATTTAAGAACTTGTCTGTAATTCAACTAGGGGAAACATCTTCGTCGAGATTTAAGAACTCGCTCGTAATTCAACTGAGAAAACTTCTCTGTTGAGATTTAGGAACTTGTCTGTAGTTCAACGGAGGAACATCTTTGTCGAGATTTAGGAACTCGCCTGTACTTCAACTGAGAAAACATCTCTGCTGAGATTTAAGAACTTGTCTGTAATTCAACTAGGGGAAACATCTTCGTCGAGATTTAAGAACTCGCCCGTAATTCAACTGAGAAAACTTCTCTGCTGAGATTTAGGAACTCGTCTGTAATTCAACGGAGGAACACTTTTGTCGAGATTTAGGAACTCGCATGTACTTCAATTGAGAAAACATCTCAGCTGAGATTTAAGAACTTGTCCGTAATTCAACTGGGGGAAACATCTTCGTCGAGATTTAAGAACTCGTCCGTAATTCAACTGAGAAACTTCTTTGGTGAGATTTAGGAACTCGTCTGTAGTTCAACGGAGGAACACTTTTGTCGAGATTTAGGAACTTGCATGTACTTCAACTGAGAAAACATCTCAGTTGAGATTTAAGAACTTGTCTATAATTCAACTGGGGAAACATCTTCGTCGAGATTTAGGAACTCGCCCATAATTCAACTGAGAAAAACTTCTCTGCTGAGATTTAGGAACTCGTCTGTAATTCAACGGAGGAATACTTTGTCGAGATTTAGGAACTCGCCTGTACTTTAACTGAGAAAACATCTCTGCTGAGATTTAAGAACTTGTCTGTAATTCAACTAGGGAAACATCTTCGTCGAGATTTAAGAACTCGCCTATAATTCAACTGAGAAAACTTCTCTACTGAGATTTAGGAACTTGTCTGTAATTCAACAGAGGAACACTTTTGTCGAGATTTAGGAACTCACATGTACTTCAACTGAGAAAACATCTCTGTTGAGATTTAAGAACTTGTCAGTAATTCAACTGGGGAAACATCTTCGTCGAGATTTAAGAACTCGTCCGTAATTCAACTGAGAAACTTATCTGCTGAGATTTAGGAACTCGTCTGTAGTTCAACGGAGGAACACTTTTGTCGAGATTTAGGAACTTGCCTGTACTTCAACTGAGAAAACATCTCTGTTGAGATTTAAGAACTTGTCCGTAATTCAACTGGGGGGAACATCTTCGTCGAGATTTAAGAACTCGCCCGTAATTCAACTGAGAAACTTCTCTGCTGAGATTTAGGAACTCGTCTGTAATTCAACGGAGGAACACTTTTGTCGAGATTTAGGAACTCGCCTGTACTTCAACTGAGAAAATATCTCTGCTGAGATTTAGGAACTTGTCCGTAATTCAACTAGGGGAAACATCTTCTTCGAGATTTAAGAACTCGCCCGTAATTCAACTGAGAAAACTTCTCTAATGATATTTAGGAACTCGTCTGTAATTCAACGGAGGAACACTTTTGTCGAGATTTAGGAACTCGCCTGTACTTCAACTGAGAAAACTTCTCTGCTGAGATTTAAGAACTTGTCCGTAATTCAACTGGGGGAAACATCTTCGTTGAGATTTAAGAACTCGTCCGTAATTAAACTGAGAAACTTCTCTGATGAGATTTAGGAACTCGTATGTAGTTCAACGGAGGAACACTTTTGTCGAGATTTAAGAACTTGCCTGTACTTCAATTGAGAAAACATCTCTGTTGAGATTTAAGAACTTGTCCGTAATTCAACTGGGGAAACATCTTCGTCGAGATTTAGGAACTCGCCCGTAATTCAACTGAGAAAAACTTCTCTGCTGAAATTTAGGAACTCGTCTGTAATTCAACAGAGGAATACTTTATCGAGATTTAGGAACTCGCCTGTACTTCAACTGAGAAAACATCTCTGCTGAGATTTAAGAACTTGTCTGTAATTCAACTAGGGAAACATCTTCATCGAGATTTAAGAACCCGCTCGTAATTCAACTGAGAAAACTTCTCTGCTGAGATTTAGGAACTTTTCTGTAATTCAAAGGAGGAACACTTTTTTCGAGATTTAGGAACTCGCCTGTACTTCAACTGAGAAAATATCTCTGCTGAGATTTAAGAACTTGTCCGTAATTCAACTGGGGAAACATCTTCGTCGAGATTTAAGAACTCGTCCGTAATTCAACTGAGAAACATCTCTGTTGAGATTTAGGAACTCGTCTGTAGTTCAACGGAGGAACACTTTTGTCGAGATTTAGGAACTTCTGTGTACTTCAATTGAGAAAAGATCTCTGTTGAGATTTAAGAACTTGTCCGTAATTCAACTGAGGGAAACATCTTCGTCGAGATTTAAGAACTCGCTCGTAATTCAACTGAGAAACTTTTCTTTTGAGATTTAGGAACTCGTCTGTAATTCAACGGAGGAACACTTTTGTCGAAATTTAGGAACTTGCCTGTACTTCAACTGAGAAAACATCTCTGTTGAGATTTAAGAACTTGTCCATAATTCAACTGGGGGAAACATCTTCGTCGAGATTTAAGAACTCGCCCGTAATTCAACTGAGAAACTTCTCTACTGAGATTTAGGAACTCGTCTGTAATTCAACGGAGGAACATTTTTTGTCGAGATTTAGGAACTCGCCTGTACTTCAACTGAGAAAACATCTCTGCTGAGATTTAAGAACTTGTCTGTAATTCGACTGAGTTAAAAGCTTCATAGCTTTGAATTTTGTGAGAATTTAACTGTATCTTTCCTGAAAGGTAAAGGTGAGTTGTATGTAATGCATGATATGTATCAAGTAATGATGTTCTCAAAATAAATGAGATTGTGTTGTATGATGCGTATATGCATGTGTCATGATGTATGGAAATGTAATGCTTTTAGCTGGGGAAAATAAATCACGGATAGCTGTTGGAGAAAAGAGTTGAATTCTTCGTTTCCGCAGGAGATAGTGGATGAAGACGATTGTGAGAATAGACCTGCGGGAGAGGATAACTCCGTTGGGGAATAAACTGATGAGGAGATTACTTTGTGGGGAAGAGATGCTCTGTAGAGGATTCCGCTGATAAATTGATCTGGGGATGAATTAACATTGCTGGTGATACTGAATCCTGTTGGGGATTTGAGTTTCTGTTTGTGAAAGGAATAAACTCCGCTGCGGATGATTTTACCGTTGTGACTTCACTGGGGATAACCTTTTAGGCTCCACTGGGGGCAATCTTCCAGAGTCTACTGGGGATGATCCTCCAAACTCCACTGGGGAAGATTTTATAGACTATATTGGGGATATATATTTTTTATACTCCGCTGGGGATATTAAGACTTTTTAGTGCTGATGGTAGATAAACTCTGCTTGGGGAAAATATTACCGATTCATTCACGGTTGCGAGTCTCAGCTGGGGAGAGTTAACATTACTAACTTTCTCTTAATCTGCGGGGAGTGGATGTTACTGGGATGCATGCTGAGGATATGACGATGGATTTGTATCGAGACTTTTCTGCCCCTGTATCTGCGGGAGAAGGTGCCTGCGGGGGCCTTGTGGATCGAGTATTATCCCAACCTATGAGGTGCTTGGTATCTTTCGATCGGAATGACAAGTCTTCTTCTGGTAGGCAAGTGACAAGATGACGGGACATAGTCATACACTTTGATCCCTAATTTTTGCCTGGACCACCCTTTCGGGTTTTCAGTCCACCGGGATACCCTTTTTTGCCCAAGCCGCCTTTTCAGGTTTTCGACTTTCCGGGTGTACCGATTTTTTCATTTTCATCCCTTATTTTTGCCTGAACCCTTTTTTGGTTCACCGGGAAGCCCTTATTTTTGCCTAGGCCAGTCAACCTAGCGGGTCTTTATTCATGCGCAGTATTTTAGGACTATGTCCACGCTCTCAGGGTGTAGGGAGGTGTCATTGTCGGTAATGTTGTATTGCCCTACTATCAGAAGATGTTAGTTTGATCATGCAAGATTCGTTGCGGGAATCCATGTCTAATGCCCCAAGCGACTCAAATGGAGATTTGCCCCTGGCTATTTGGCATCTTTGAGAGATTCCTTGAACCTTGATTTAACTACCCCAGATGATTCACAATGATCATGTCTGCCCCTTGGTTGGAAGTGCTTTTTTCCACTTGAGGTGACCCTTTTTGAGACGGTTTTTATTCACTAGATATTCGTCGTGCGAATTCCTCTGCTGTTGAACAAATAGTCATATGCAAACAATGTTATTTTAAGAATGCAAAGCTTATGTCTGTCTTGAAATTTTTTGAAAATGCATTTTTTAGTAAGATAGGAAAATTTTGTAAAATGTGACATCAACTCAGGATTTACAGTAAGCCCTACAGGAGTCAGGATACCTTTTGTAACAATATGCTTTCAAACTAACCCATGCCTCAGCTAGAACTTTTAAGGGTTATAACGTGGCCTGGTTCACGGTTTAAGAAACAAAGGATAAAGGCTCAAATTTTATTTGTACTCACCCGTTCTTCGTGATGTTCTTCGATCCTAAACTCAGCTAATCGTGCATTAGATCCCGTTTGAGTCTTTGCTCTTATATTCCAGTGATGGTTCGGATACTGACAATTTATTTTGAACAGGCAGTCATTTCCTTTTTGTTGAGGGTTTGCAGGACCTCTTTCTTTTTTATTTTTATTATCCCTGTCTTTTGCCTAAACTGTTTCTTTTTGTGATTACAGTCAGCGGGATGCCCTAGTTTTTTCTTAAGTCTCCTTCATAAGTTTTGACTTAATGGGCTTTTATTTCGAGAGATAATGAATGTCTGTCTTGAAGATTATAGGGAACCATCACCGTCTTTTATTTTGGAAGGACTTCTTTGATGTCATTCATTGTGCACCTGGATTAACTGAGAAAATTATCCTGCCCCAGGTTGTGATTAAGGGTTTTAATTTGTATGAACAGAAAAAACTCCTACTTCTTTTGGCTCGAAAGGGGTTGACAAGGGATTATCTTCCTTATAACTCCACTGTTTAGAATTTGAAACAACGCCTGTACATCGTCAGCAGGGTCTGTTCAAAAGCATACTGTAGAGATTTTGATATCATTTTTGTCATCCTCCCTCTAAAGGCTTACAGTTTTTTAGTCGAGAGTTGAACATCACAAAAATGAAAGCAATTTGAATATAGTGGATACGAATGGATTGATTCAAAACAAACATATGCAATGCATTGACAAAGTAACCAAGTTTGACATAAACAAATATTCGAACAATCAAAAGAAAATTACAACTTGATAATTCTAATGAACAAAAAGTCTTCTCGTCTCAAGACTTGTCACTTCAAATGGTGAACCTTGGAGGGATGGTAGAAGAACTCAGTCTGACCATCTTGTGTGAATTACAATGCTCCTTTATTGATCAGGTCTTAAATTTTGTTTTTCAATGCCCAACAGTCATCAGTATCATGCCCTGGGCTGTTGGAATGGTATGCACACCTTGCATCAGGATTGTACCTTGGGGAGGTTATGTAGGGATTTTGAGGATCTTGGTTGTCTGGATGGAAAGCCATTGCTGAAATAAACAGCGAGAACATGGGAGACCTGTACTGGGAGACCTGTTGTGTAATGATATGTATGATATATGTATGCAATGTTTTCAAGGATCTCACGGGGTAAACAAGAAAATTGTTAGAATTTGAATTTTGCAGCTTTGATTGAAGAAACTTCGTGTTATTCCTTCTTCAAGAGTCAAGCTCACCATATCGAGTGGGTCATAGCCACTGACTCAAGTTATCGTGTTTTGATCTCTAGACAGCATTGGCTAGAGGAAAATAAATCCCCTTCGCCCCTTGCTGGACGTTTGATTTACCATAACCTGCATCACAAACCCTTGAGATCCTTGAAATAGTTAAGGAAATGTTAAGGCATGATGTTATGATGTGTATGCTATGCGTTTAAGCAAATGCAAGGTGATGTAAGTAAGTAAATCCGGGAAGAAATCCAAGTTATTGGATAAGGACTGTAAACAAAACCTGCAAAGAACTCATGTTGTTAGATAACAAACATGTGCAAGTAGCTCAAGTTGAAAGCACACAAGTCACACAATAGCCCTTAAGTTTCAGGCTGGCATGGAGTTTAGGTATTACCCTCTTTCAGTTCAGTTGGTTCAACCTGTCCTAAAAATAGTAATCGGGTTCTAGAGGATCTCAATATCACTGACCACCCTCGATCGGTCATAATTCCAGATTAGCAACCTTTTCTTGCAGCAGGAATCATCGCGAGAGTTTGTTCTCAATGAGTGTAGCATACTCCTACTTTTCTATGGCCAAGTTGGTCAATTATAGGTTCTAAGGTCAGTTGGTGCTTAATGACCTTTAGCAGACCCATATTCTCCTCGTTGCGCCACAAGGGATATCGGTACAAACTAAAGTGCCACACCAATGTAGCTATGGCTTCAACCGTATCGGTCTACGACGTACAGTTCCCTCACAGTCTATTGATACTTACCTAAAAAGTATCCCCAGATCCGGGTTAGGATCTATAGTAACTCCAATTCAAACCCACAAGGATAAAGCATACAAATCAAGCAATTGAAAACAATATGAACTATTCCTAAGGTACACCACACTTATTGACTCCCCAGCAGAGTCGCCAGTTCTGTGATATACGGTGGGAAGAACTGACTGTTTTTGGAATGCTGGTTTGCGTTTTGCGTTTGTTTTTGCAAAATGTCGCGGTAAGCAAGAGTCGCCACCGACTTTTATTTTATCCAACAAGGAAAGGGAAAAAAGCACAGAAAAATTCCTTTTTGAGATATTTCTGAGTACGGGGGGTAGATTATAGAAAGGGAAGGTATTAGCACCCTTTCTATCTGTGGTTATCCACGGGCTCTTAGGTACTTGCTCATTATTTCCAAAATTGTTTTCTTTGTGCTTGTGGGTTTGAAAAAGTTTTTTTTTAACTTCGATTTAACTCTTGCTTCTGTCCTCAAGAGTGTAATGAAGTGTTTTTGAAAACTTTGTTTGAAAAGGAGTGTAAGTGTGAAAAAAGTTTTGTTTTGGATGAGCAAGTATCTAAGATTTAATCTACCTACTCGAAAAAGGAATTGTTCTATGCTAATTTCCTTCAGACAATGATATCCTACTATTAATGAGTAGGTAGCACCGTCGTTGGAGTTTGAGGGTAAATTCGAAAGAGGGACATACGGTCACTAAAGTAATGTTAGGACGCCTTAGCGGTAACCCTAATGTCTTAGATCATTTGTTTGAGGCAACAATATCTGAGGCAACCATTTCGAGGCAACTATGATCTTTTAGACAAGAGGGCGACCTCTAAAACAACCTATACTCAATGACCGTGTACGAAGGCAACCAAGTGGGGTGTACCCTAGGACTGCGCATGTGCGAGTGTGTTGTTTTCAGTTATTTTTATCTTTGCACATGTTTAGGGTGATCTAATTTGATTTTAAGATTGAGCATTCAGTCTTGTCATGCAAACTCTATTATCAAACATCTAGCAGTTATAATTAGCAGAAATTGAAGTGCGGAAATTAAACTAAATTATTACAAGGCGTCGGGTATTTACATCGCCAAAAACAACCCTTTGAAAATAAAAAGCAGAAAAATAAATAAATGTCCTATTAAAACTATTACAAGCCGGGAGCAGATACATTAATAATTGAATAAGGAAAAATAAATCGCGCGAGTGAATCGGATCGAATGTGAAACTAGGGTTTTGACCCTCCTAATTAAAAGAAAATATTTTTTGTTGTTTTTATTTTTAAGAAAAGAAATTAAATCCTAAATTAAATACTAAATTGATTATTAAATAAATTAATTAATGAAAAAATGATTAATGACATATTTTTGGGTTTTTGTTAATTTAAGAAAGAAAATAAAATAATTAAATGAATGTTAAAACCTAATGATTTCTAATTAATTTTAAATATTTGCAAAAAAAACAATTAAGGTTACCTAATTAATATCCTAATTAATTAATTAGTATTTATTAAATAAAAAAAATAAAAGTTCTAAAATTTGATTGGATAAAAAAAGTATTTTTGTGATTTTTGATAAAAAAGAAAATTTGTTTATTGGTTAGAAGTTAATTAAAACAAAATAAAATAATTAAATTAAATAAACAAAGTATGAGAGAAAGAGAAATTGGGCCTAATATTGGGAGGTGTTGAAAGCAGTTTGTTGGCCCAATTGATGCTGGTCCATTGGACTTTTTTGTGATCCTGTGCGCATGCGTTGACTGGCTTATGGTACGCCTTCCAAGCTTGACCACCAGATCTGGCCACCTGGTCATCTGGCACGCTGAAGAGTGAGGGAGTATGATGGTCATCATGTTGGCGTGTGCACTGCATTCCTTGAAAAATAAGAAGAAAATGCAATTTGCTGGAGGCAGGGATCGAACCCCTGACCTCCAGCCTTTGGGTCCTTAAGGCCAACGTGTCTACCACCAGAGCACTTGTGCGTATTTTTTATAATAATACAAACATAATGTAATATATAAAAACAAAATCAATGGCCAGAAATAAAAAACAGAGCGCGCGTTATTTGAATGGTCCTATGGATGGATGACAACTCATCATCCCTGTCCCTGAACCGTTGCTAAAAACACAGAGGCTATACCTACGGACGAAGGTCCGTCGCTACAAGCCTGCCTCATTCCAAAATCTTCCATAGGCCATGGAAATGCATTCTAAGAGTAGGGTTGGATTCGTCTCAACCTACTGATCACAACCTTAGCCATTATGTAGGCTAATTGTACCTGAAAACAAAAGCCCCAAAAAACTCCACGAAACCCTAATCCTGGTGAATCACAGTATAGGTTATGTAAATGAAATTGATTAATGTAAAAAGCTTGCAAATGGCATGGTGATCACAATTATGCAGTTATTTCGTATTAACAATACCTAATTTACGAAATATGAAATCAAGAACAGGGCAGATTCGTGAGGGGCTTACAGCACGTGTGAGGGTCTTAAAATGCCTGGTCTTGGTTGTTTTTCCTTATGGAGATGGCCAGGAAGATATTGAGATACTTGCCAACCCTTGAGGATGCCTCTATGATTGATTTCGAAGTCACACTTTTTCTTGATTTTTGCCAATTTGGTTCTGCCTCTAGAACTGATATCCAACCCTTATTTCTGTATGCCTCACTTCCATATGTATTGTACAATACATTAGGTTAGAATTTGTTGTCCAAATCTTCCTCTATCAATGCTTGAATATTTGATTTGATTCTCTTTCAAAGCTTTCCAAAATTGGCTTGATTTGGATCTTTTTGTGCATACAAGCTTTGATACGAGTTTGATGGGGTACTAGATGTCCATTGAAACCTGAAATCATCAAAAGATCTTTGGTTATTAATATTTTTTATTTTATTAGATTTAATTTTGTTTAAAATGAATTAATTCAAACAAAAACCAAATTAAATAATACAAATATGATATGGACACATGGGCAAGGCTAGAGCACGTGGGCTACAATGCCAACTCAAAACAAGTGAAAAAGAATGGGCCCATTTGGCAAAATTTGAAGTTTTGGGGATAGTTGACTTTTGGCAATTTTGCAAAAAGGTCCAACTTCAACCATGCATAACTTCCTCAATTTTGACTCTTTGGAGGTGTTCTTGGACTTTTTAGAAAGAATGATATGTCCTCTAATCAACCCTTTTTGTCTCATATTATCTTGATATTCCATGCTCAAGTTAGAAGCTTTGACAAAAAAAGTTGTTTTTGCTGAATTTTCAAAATGACCTATAATGTCCAAATTCATAACTTCTTGTGAGTGCATTTTTTGATCTTGGGAGATGAAGATGTATTGTAGGGAATTGAATCCTATTAAAAATGAGCTTTAGATGGGTCATTTCTCATAAAGTATGAGAAAGTTATGCTTGGTCAAAGTTGAGTTGACTTTTCCTACAAAACCCTAATTTAGCAACTTTTGAATCTTGATGAATTTTGAGCAATCCTTGATGAATCATGATCAACCCTTGATAAAATAATTAAATATCCTTTAAAATGAGAATGTTGACAAAAAACCTTGAAGTTTGACTGTATTGGGTCACAATTGACTTTTGCCCTAGCACAGTCGACTTTTGGACTTTTGAGCAATTGACTGAGCAAACATTCTCTGCAAGGCTTGAAACTTGACATGGATGATCTTGAGAACATATTATGTCATTGGTGAGAACTTGGGATCACTTGGACTCAAGGATCTTGATGCAACACAAAACCCTAATTTGAGTAGATTGCCTTAGGAGAGAGCTTGTCTGGCCAACCCTTGGATTACTTTGAACAACTTGAGGATCTTTCTTGAAATATCTTGAGAAATATGGGAGGGAAAATTTTGGGGTACAACAGATAGAAACATCTAAAGGAGGATGAAAATAACATTTAAGACCTTTTGAGTAGGTAGGTTGCTCCTAGTTGCTCACTTTCTCACAACAAAAACATTTTATACACCAACACTTTCATTTTGAAACTTTTTCAAAAGACAAACACTTTGTACACGTTCTTATAGAAACGAGAACCATTACAAAGACAACTTTTCAAAATCACTTTCAAAAAACACATCCCACAAACACTTCTTTGAACTATTTTCCAAACAAACACTTTGTACGCGTTCTTATAGAAACGAGAACCATTACAAAGACGTTTTCAAAATACTTTTAAAACCCACACCACAAGCACATTTTCAAACAAAGCAAGTGATCTAGCAAGCAACTAAGAGCCCATAAATAACTATAGATGAAAAGGGTTCTAACACCTTCCCTTTTCATAGTCTACCCCCCCGAACTCAAGAAATAATCACAAAGATCTTTCCTGTTATTTTCCACCTTTCCTCTTGGATAAAAAAAGTCAGTGGCGACTCTTGCTAACCGCAACAATTGCAATCAAATGCAAAACATTCCAAGTCAGTTCTCCCTCCGTATTATAGAACTGACGACCTATCCTGGGGACTTAAAAAAAGTGGGGTTACCTTAGGGCTAGATCACCTTCATTTGCTTTCATTGTTTGATTTGCTTGCTTTACATTTTGGTTCCTTGTTTAGGCTTGTTTAAATCCTCTACCCGAATTTGGGATACCTTATAGGTAAGAAGCAATATGTTGTCGAAATTGTGCAGGGTATACCGACATGGTCTAAGCAATAGCTACGTTAGTGTGACACATTTGTGGGTACCGGTAGCCCTTGAGTAGTCAAGGAGAGTACGGGGCCGATGTGTGGTGTCATGAAGCACTAACTGACTTTAGAACCTTTACTTGACCAACTTGGCCATTAGGAAGTAGTGAGATAGTCGGCTTTGGTGTAGTTCGAAGTTGGTTGATACTCGATACTACTCTCATTGAGATCTAACTTCTCAGGATATTTCAATCGTCGTGAAAGAGGCTTGCGCTGAAACAATGCCCGATAAGGAAGATCAGTGATATTGAGATCCCTTAGAACCCGATTACTATTTCTATGACAGGTTTGAGCCAACTAAAATTCAAGAGGGTACTTACCTATGAGACTCCATGCAAGCCTAAACCTAAGGACTTGTTTGCCTTGTTTGTATATTCTTACTTGTACATAACATCATACTCATTCTCACTAACCATTTCAAGGATTATTGGGATTTATCTTTATTCTGTTTTGTAGGACATGGCTTCCATCCGCAGGAAAACCATTCAAGTAAATCTCGTAAGAATTCCTTCTCAACTCAAAGAGTTAGTATCAAGGGTCCCTGAGAATTCTTCATTCACCGAAAGACATGGTCGCCTCCTAAATTTGGTTACCTCCAACACTGATGAGGATATGATGAAGGTGATTTTCCAGTTCTTTGATCCTCTACACCATTGCTTCACTTTTTCCGACTATCAGCTCGTACCTACTCTGGAAGAATTCTCTCAACTCTTAAGGATTCCCATTCTCAATCAACTATCCTTCAACGGTATAGAAAGAGATCTAAAACCTGAAGAGATTGCCCAAGCACTACACTTGCAACAATCTGATATCAAGACTAATTGGGAAACAAGGAATGGTGTTAAAGGTTTCTTAGCCAAGTTCTTGTTTGAGAAAGCTCAATATTGTTGGAATTATTTGGATCTACAAGCTTTTGAAGAAATATTGTCCCTTCTCATCTATGGGATAGTTTTGTTTCCAAACCCTGACCAACTTATAGATGTAAATACTATCAAAATCTTCATGTCTCGCAATCCAGTGCCTACTTTATTGGGAGATATCCTACATTCTTTTCACTCTCGCACTATGAGGAAGAGGGGGGGGTCCTCATGTGTTGCACTCCTCTCTTGGCTAGATGTTTTATTTCTCATCTTCCCCGGTCTGTGTTGAAGAACGATCAAGGTTTGAGGTGGTCCCATAGGTTGATGATGCTCAGACATTCAGATATTCATTGGTGTTCTCGATCCTTGGAGAACATTACTATCATTGACCGTTATGGTGAATTCCCTAATGTCCCTTTGCTTGGCATTAGGGGAGGTATCACTTACAATCCTTACTTAGCCTTACGACAGTTTGGATATGCCTGAAGAGATGGTCCCCATGAGATGCTCATCCAAGGAGTGGTTTTCGACTACGAGAGCGACGATCAAGGTCACCGTTAGAGGTTTATACGAGCTTGGATGATGGTAAGCAAAGTGGATGGAAAATGCTGGGACACAAGAATTCCATTCCTCTTGAGCCTTACCTTAAGTGGGTACGAGCTCGTTCTCAGAAGCTCGTGACGCATTACCCCTCTATCCTACCATTTATCATGGAACCTGTGGTTGAAGGAGACGTCCCGTACATTGTCCTCCACCCCGACATGCCTACTTCTCTTGAAGACTTGCAAAAGGGTTGGATTCAGCTGAAGGAAGAAAGAGATACCTTCAAAGCTCAATTCTACGCTAGTGAGAAAAGGGTGTTGGAGCTTACAAAGTAACTACACGAATAGCAAAGCTTGAACGCCTACCTTGCGCCAAAGAGGATGTGTTCTACCTTTTTATCTTAGAGATCTACTTTGTAAACCCAAAGGGCACGTTGTAACTATGTTGAACTAATTAATACAATTTAAAGTTTGTTCATTTCTTTGTCTATACAAACTTAAATTTCATAAATCCTTGAAAACATTGCATCCACATAACATGCATCATATCATGACAGGTTTCTCCCGCACAAGTCTCTCATCTGCTTACGTTTATTTCAGTAAGATGGCCTTAGAAAAGACTATCAAGGATATTTAGATTCAAAACTCTCAACTCCAAGAGATGTTCTTGAACCTATCTAAGGGATAATAAGAGGTGAAGGCGCTCCTCACTAGGGGCATGATCATAGGGAATCCTGAGGACGACAAGGATAACCAGCTAGAGCCGCTAGAAATCGAGATAGCCATAATGAAGGTCCAATTGATGGGACAACTGGTATGCCAGATGGATCTTATCCAAAACCTGGCTCAAGGACAAGAAGAGCTGAGAGCCCTGGTCAACCAACTTCATCAAGACGGTTGCAACCGTATGAAACAAACAGTCAAGATTGGGGGTCAAGTCACTACTCAGCCGCCCATGAGACAAGAAGTTGGTTCAGGGGAGAGCAGACCTTTCCGAATTGATGCCATGTCACAGACCCAACCACCACACCGCCAACAAGAACAGTGTAATCATAGTAAACGGGTCTGATCCGGTAGACAATTTACCAAACTCGACATGCCAATATCGCAAGTCTTGTAACACTTGCTGAAGCTGAATTTGGTCACGTTAAGGGATCCTCCTCGGAATCCCAATACCTTCGCTCCTAGCTATCATCCTAATGAAATATGTGCATACCATTCCAATAATCATGGGCATGATACAAATGCCTGTTAGGCTTTAAAAAGCAAGATCCAAGACTGGATCGACGAAGGAGTGCTGGAGTTCACACAAGGTGGTAAGACTGAATTCTTCTGCCATCCCTCGAAGTCTCACCACCTGAAATGACAAGTTCAAACAAGGAGGCTTTTGTTCATTTAAATTTTCAATTGTAATTTCTCTTGTCATTCAAACAATTATCTATTAATGTTAAACTATGTTTCATTAATGCATTGCATATGTTTGTCTTGAATCCATCCATTCGTTTTCACTATATTTAAACTATGCTTTTTACTCTCAACTCTTGCTAAAAGTTACAAGCCTTTAGAGGGAGGATGACGAAAACAATGCAATGATCTCATACAATATGCTTTTGAATGGACCTGGCTGACGATGTACAAGCGTTCTTTCAAATCATAAACACTGGAGTCATAATGAAGATAATCCCAAGTCAACCCCTTTGAGCCAAAGAAGTAGGAGTTTCCTTTTTACAAAATTGAAAACTTTAATCAAAACCTGGGGCATGGTAGTCTCTCAATTAATTCAAATGCGCGTTCAGTCGCAAACTTTCACTTCGTATACAATGATTGACATAAAACAACATTCCTCTGGAATCAAAAGACGGTGATGGTTCCCTATCACACAGGCAGTCATTATCTCTCAAAAGAAAAGCCCAATAAGTCAAAACCTACAAAGGAGACTTAAGAAAAACGGGGGCATCCCGTTGACTGTAATCTCAAAAGTAAGAACAATTAGGCAAAAACCAGGGATAATAAATCAAAAAGAGGTCACTGCAAATCCTCAACAACATGAAAAAAATATTGCCTTCCGAAAAACTTAACTTGTCTGAACCATCATCAAAACGTCATTTCAGATTCAATTGGAGTTCAAACGTACAATTAACTGAGTTTAGGACTGAAGAACATCATGAAGAACAGGTGGGTACAAGTAAAATTTGAGCCTTTATCCTTTGTTTCTTAAACTGTGAACCAAACCACGATATAACCCTTCAAAAGTCCTAATTGAAGCATGGGTTAGTTCGAAAGCATACTGTTACAAAAGGTATCCTGACTCCTGTAAGGCTTTACTCTAAATCTTGAGTTGAATTTTCCTATAAAAATTCTTTTATCTTCTAAAACGCATTTTCAAAACTTCAAGACAAGCATAATCTTTGCATTATTTGAATATCACTGTTTGCATGTGGCTACTTGTTTGACAAACAGAGAAATTGGAAAGACGAATATCCAATAGACAAAAACCCTCTCAAAGAGAAAAATAATTTCAAGTGGGAAGCCACTTCCAATAACAGATTTCCTATAAACACAGGGCATCAGCATGATCACTATCCAATACACCTGGGGCAGTCCAGTCAAGATTCCCAGAAATCTCAAGAAATGCTAAATATATCAGGGGAAAGTCTCCATCTGAACCACTTGGGGCATTGAATGCGAATCCCAACAAAGGGTTACATACAGTCAGACATTACCCAGCAGTGCCACAAACACCTGCTAACTAGGGGCAGTGACAAACCCCCATAAGGTCCTGTTTATAGGAGAACCCTCAGCTAGGGTTTCAATCTCTGAAAACTTATCCCCAACTAAGTTGATCTCAAGGATTCTCGAGGATTTTCTGCCAAAAGAAGACACCTCTCCGCCAGACTGCCGACAAGGTTTATTTCCCCAACAAACTACATATTCTCCAGCTTGAGTTTGCCTCTCCGACTGTTACAAATCAAGGGACCACAACTCCTCTTCCCCGGTAGACTTCTCTACAATCCTCAGCAAGTTACTACGAAACCTGGAAACCAAACAGATAACATTTAACTTTAGTAAGTTGTTAAGAAGCATGGACCCGATCAGATATCAGTTCAACTTCACGCACCCAAGAAATTTTCTGCAAAGCCTGGAATCCGACCAGATAACAGTTAATTTTCTCCATTAAGTCGCTGTAAAGCCTGGAATATGATCGGATAACAGTCAACTTCTTTATCCCCAGAAAATTGTTGTGAAGCTGGGAATTCGACCAGATAACAGCTAAACTTTCTGCCTCTCCATTTGAGAGATAACTCCCTAGTAGAGCAATAGGAAACTGAGACTCCTGAACTCTTTTCCCAAGCAGAGATCAACACTCCCCACAGGGTCTTCTTAAGCAAAGTCAATAATTCCCCAGCGGAGTTTTCCTCAAACAATAAACCAAGACTCCCCGGTGGAAACATCCTAAAACAAGGTCCGAAGAGGGGCATACTCTTCGTCCACAGCAGCGGTCCGGGATTTCATTTCCCAAAGCTCCCCAGCTTTGGTCAAGGATTTATTTTCCAAAAAAAGATACATTTCAATGACATTTCACATTTCATACATATTACTTACATACATGATAAATGCATATGGAATAATCTCATTTATTTTGAGGACACCATACATTTCATGCATCATGACATTGCATACAACTAATGTTTTACCTTTTCATGAAAGGGTCGATCAACATATGGCTATCATCAACAATTTTCAATAGGTCCAAGTTTAGTTTCTGAAGCAAAATAGATTAACTACCTATGTGACCAGATGTAGCTTTACACTGGCTCATCATGAAACAATCTTACATGGATTCTTATTTAATGTTGAAGCAAACCTTTTCAAGTTCCAGATTAATACCTGTAACAAGCCAAGAAAACTATCTGTAGACGACTGATTATAGACTAATACCTGTAACAAGCCAGGAAAACTATCTACATGAAGAGATTGAATATTAATACCTGTAACAAGCCAGGAAAACTATCTACATGAAGAGATTGAAGATTAACACCTGTAACAAGCCAGGAAAACTATCTTTCTTTCTCAGGTCAGAGATTAATACCTGAAACCAGACAGGACAACTATCTCAACGACCAACCTTTTCAAGTTCTAGATTAATACCTATAACAAGCTAGGAAAACTATATGTGGACGACTGATTGTAGATTAATACCTGTAACAAGCCAGGAAAACTATCTACATGAAGAGATTGTATATTAATACCTGTAACAAGCTAGGAAAACTATCTATATGAAGAGATTGAAGATTAACACCTGTAACAAGCCAGGAAAACTATCTTTCTTTCTCAGGTTAGATATTAATACCTGAAACTAGACAGGACAACTATCTCAACGACCAAGCTTTTCAAGTTCCAGATTAATACATTTAATAAGCCAGGAAAACTATCTGTGGACGACTGATTATAGATTAATACCTGTAACAAGCCAGGAAAACTATCTACATGAAGAGATTGAATATTAACACCCGTAACAAGTCAGGAAAACTATCTTTCTTTCTCGGGTCAGAGATTAATACCTAAAACTAGACATGACAACTATCTCAACGACCAACCTTTCCAAGTTCCAGATTAATACATGTAACAAGCCATGAAAACTATCTGTGGACGACTGATTGTAGATTAATACCTGTAACAAGCCAGGAAAACTATCTACATGAAGAGATTGAAGATTAATACCTGTAACAAGCCAGGAAAACTATCTTTCTTTCTCAGATAAGAGATTAATTCCTGGAACCAGACAGGACAACTATCTCAATGATCAACCTTTTCAAGTTCCAGGTTAATACATGTAACAAGCCAGAAAAACTATCTGTGGGCGACTGTTTATAGATTAATACTTGTAACAAGCCAGGAAAGCTATCTACATAACCATCCTGAAGCAGCCCTACACAGGTTCCTTCTCATACATTTCCAGATGAAGTTTCACAGACTCATCATGAAGTTACCCTACACAAGTTCCTTCTCCCTTCCAGATAATGTTTCACATGGACTCATCATGAAGTTACCCTACACAGGTTCCTTCTCCCTTCCAGATGAATTTTTACACGGACTCATCATGAAGTTACCCTACACAGGTTCCTTTTCATATATTTCCAGATAAAAGTTTTACACTGACTCATCATGAAGCAGCCCTACACAGGCGACTAAAGACCTCATCTGGTTAGATTTATTTCTTCCAGTTAATGATAGACGACCAAATACCTCCTCTGGTTAGATTTATTTCTTCCAGTTAACGCCAGGTGACCAAAGAACTCCTCATGTTAGATTCATTTCTTCCAGTTAAAACACGCAAAAGACATCTACTATTTCAAAATAAATCAACCAAAAGATTTATCTTGATATTTTCCATCATTTCTCTGTATGGCATCTGTAAGCCCATCTCCGCCAACTCTCCATCATTCCTCCAAATGGAATCTTTAAGCCCATTCCTTACACCATAATATCATAAAGTGCAAATTTCTATACACTTTAGTGTTCAATCATCTTCTACTTTCAAGTCACGAATGGCAGATTCGCCAAATCTAACTCTTCAGGTTTAAGAAGATTGAACAGGGGCAACTGTTGTACCCCAAATATTTGTCCTCTAATTTCTCAAAGGATCATCCTGGACCCTTAGGTTTGCTTCTATCAAGTTTCAAGTCTTGAATGACAATTTCCCAAGAAAGTCATTCACAAGGGCAAAATGATCAATTGCATACTGAAAAGTCAAACTTTAACTTTTGGATCAAAATCAAGAATCATATTTCATCAAGGCATGAAGTTTGTTTCATCAAGAAAATCAAAAGTCAAGATTATGTTGAAAATTTTAAAATTCTAAATACTTAGAAATTTTTCTAAGTGTTTAAGAATATGATAAATCCAGAACTTCTGGCCAGATTTTCACCATGATGCAAGTTGATTCTAGAAGAACTTCTAACACAAGAGTTGTATATCTCAATGAGATCTAAAACATTGTAGAACATAAATTCTCCTAGAAACACTGGTATTTCAAGTTATAAATCTTCAAAGACACGTCCATGAAACTGAAACATTCAGTAAATTCTGGACGCTTCCAAGACAGAGTTTGGTTAGAACTTCTGGGCCAGTTTTCATGAAGGTTCAACCAGAGTTTGCAAGAGTAATTCAAATAAATTCTAAAAATCGTGTTACAAGCTTTCTGAAAAGTCTGAGAACTCCTTCGGAACATGCTGGAGCGAGGAGGTTCAAAGATCAGAAGTTGTATGTTTGTTCTAAGTTACGCTGATGTTGAACTTCTGATCCAGATTAAGCTATGACACATAATATCGTATTGCAGGATTCTGTTTTGACAAATCTCATCATCATTTAATGCTCACACCCACTTTTGAGTCTTTATCCAAAGGATTTATCCACGTGTGGCATAGAAGTACATTATTGTCCTTGAAAAAGAAAAATGTGATACGGTGGCAGAACCGACTGTTAATACTGGTTTGCATTTTTTGTTCACAAAATGTCGCGGTAAGCAAGAGTTTCCACCGGCTTTTATTTTATCCAATCAGGAAAAGTAAAAAGAACAGAAATAACCTTTTTTAAGATGTTACTGAGTATATGGGGTAGATTATAGAAAGGAAAGGTGTTAGCACCCTTTCTATCCATGGTTTTCCATTGGCTCTTAGGTACTTGCTCATTTTGAAAACTGCTTGTGTGTGCTTGTTTTGAAAAAATTTGTTTTACTTCGTTTTAACCCTTGTTTCTGTCCTCAAGAGTGTTATGAAGTTATTTTTTGAAAACTTTGTTTGGGAAAGTTTTTGTGTGAGAAAAATTTGTTTGTTTGAGCAAGTACCTAGGAACTAATCTACCTACTAGAAAAAGTCTGTTCGTTTTCCTTTAAGACAATGCTATCACGTTATTGAGAAATAGGTAGCATCATCGTTGGAGTTTTTTAGGGACGTTCGAAGGGACGAATACGATCACAAAAGCAATGTTAGGAAATGTTAGTAATCATCCTAAAGCCTTAAAGATCTTTTTCTGAGGCAACATTTGAATGGGTCATTTTAGATCTTTTGGGGCTAGAGGACAACCACTAACAAACCCTATACTTCATGACCGTTTACCGAAGGCAACTGGAGTGGAGTAAACCCTAGGAGTGAGCATGTGTGAGTGTATTTTTTTAGTTAATTATCTTTGCACATTTAGGGTTTTCTACTGTTTTAATTTTCAGCTTGTCTTTCCATACAATCCTATTAGCATACATCTAACAGTTTATAGTTTGCGGAAATTAAAAGTGCAGAGAGTTTAAAGTCCTAGCTATTACAGGGATTTTGCAGATACATAATTATTTTGACCGAAAATAAAGATGCGGAATTTAAACCGTAATTACTATTACAAACTCGGAGCAGTTACAATAATAATAAAAAAGGAAATTAAAAGCGCACGGCGAATTAAATGCGAGAATAATTAGAAAACCTAAAAAATCTAACTGAAAAAAGATTTAGGTTATTTTTGAGAAAAAATTAATTAGGTTATGTACAAAATTAAACCCTAATCCTAATTATTGTTAATTATAAAAAAAACAAAGTTAAATTGCCCTAAACTAATTAAACTAATTAATTAAAGAAATAAAATATTTTTATGAAAATAAACGATTTTTAATGTTTTTTATGATTTTTTGATTAAATAAAAAAGAAATAATTTTGATGTTATTTTAAAAAAGAAAATAATTAATATTTAATTAAGATAAAAGAAATAAAATAAAGAAAGGAAAAAGAAAAACTTGGGCCTGTATGGAAGCTGAATGGGGGGGGGGGGTGTTGTTGAATTTGTTTAGGCCCAATAGATGGTCAGCCCAGTCAACGTGCTGATTCTGTGCAGCCATGCTTGGAGGGTGCATCATGGATTTCCCTTTGACTGAGTGTTGGATCTGGATTAGTGATAATCCAGTGGCTGGATGGTTAGTTGTAAATATAATAACATAAATAAAATATAAAGGAAATAAAGTGGTCTTTCCCAAACGCGCACGTGATTCAAATCACCCAATGGGATTCAACCACCTAATTGTCTTCTTCCCCATAACTTTTGTTTTTGGCCACACTTTTACCTACAGTCATTTCCGTCACTAAAAGCTATAGTGACGGATTTTGTTCGTAGCCATAAACCTGTAAAATTCAAAAAACGCAGCACAAGCAGAATAAATTCAAACCAAAGACATGGATCAATTGTAAATCATCTTCTAAGCATGATAGTACCCCTGATTTTGTCCAATTTTGCCTCTATATGGAATTCCCAATTTGGGACCTCAAAACTCTAACAATGGCATCGTGTCATTCCTGTACTTAAACTTCAATCAAACCAATCAAAAACATTGCAAATATGATAGCAAGCATGGATATATGATCAAAACATGTTTATGGTGGATAAATTATTGAAAACGAATCTTGAAAAAAGATGCAAACCAGGGCACTGTGAGGCGTGATTTCTGAAGGTTTTAAGGCTTGAGGATGATTGGAATGGCTTCAGAAAATGTCCAGGAATAGATTGCTGGCCTTGGAATTGCTTGAATCAGTCTATGGAGGAATATGTGATTAGCACTTTTTTTGACAAAAAATTGAAGTTGACCTCCTTGTTTTCATGATCCAAAAACCTTCCTTATGCTTTGGAAATGTTGTATATATATCATAGAATGATTTAGGTTAACAAAAACTAATCACATCTTTGCAAATTATGGAGATTTGATTTCATTCTTTGCCTTGTATGATTTGTTTCCAAAATAGACCAAATTAAGATCTTTTCCAATCAATTAGCTCTTGCGCGAATTTTTTGTTTTGCTAGTTGTTCATAGACTCATAATATGCTCATAAAATAAAATCTTTAATTTTATTTAATTATTCTACTATTTAAATTGATTTATTTTGATTTAAATGGATAAAAAATCAAAATAAATAATAAAAATAATAAAATAATAGGTGGATAAGCTCAGGGGTCGTGGGCTATCTTATGAACAAGTTTCAAACAAGAAAACATGGGCCCATTTGGAAAAAAAGTCATTTTGATCAATATTGACTTCATGCACATTTCCAAAAATTGGTCAATTTTGACAATACATATCTCCCTCAATTTTAAGCCTAAGAGGGTGTTCTTGGACTTTATAGAAAGCTTAGGATGTCATATAAACAACCCTTTTGGTTTTATCTCACTTGGATCTTCCATGTTCATGTAAAAAGCTTTGACCCAAAAGGTGTTTTTGTTGACTTTTCAAAAGGACCTATCATGTAGAAATTCATATCTTTTGATGAGTGCATATTTTGAACTTGGGGGATGAAGATGAATTGTAGGGAATTTCATCCTCTTCAAAATAAGCCTTGGACCATGGTTTGATTTTTCTTTTGAGGGTACTTTTCCTTAATTCATGCTTACAAATCCAGCTTAGGCACGACTAAAAGTTGACTAACCACCATACTTGTTTAACTTGCTTCAAGAACAAGTCAGCACCCTAGCATGATGGATGTAATCTTAGCTTCTACAAGTTCCAAAATCCTAGCCTATAAATTGAAATCCATTTTCAACTGCAAAGTGAAGTCGGAAAAAGATTGAAAAGAAAAAGCTTTGAAATCTTGCTAAAAATTCCAAGAATCCGAAATTGCAAACACAAATACAAAACCTGTTAGTTTTTTATTCTTGCATTCAAGCGCCAATTTACTTCAAGTGTTTCTTAACCAAATCATCCATACAATTTCTGATATACATTTAGAAGTAGTCCTAACTTCTGTTTTTAGACTGTAACACGTTCTCCATCAGTCTCCACCTCCAAAAGTAAGAAATTTGCTTCTTGACTATTCCAGAATTTTCCAGCCATTCATAGCCCAAGTTAAAGGTTGTTCTAGCCTGCTGAGCACGTGAGGAAGCTGATCAGAACATGAGAAGCAGTCAGAACCAGGCTCCAGCCCACAAAACCTTTTCCAACTGCAAGGTAAGCTTCTGCTGACTCTCATCATATCACTTAGGCATTGTTAAACTTGCATGTCCAAAATACAATGTAGACATCCTGATTATGATGTTGTACATATTCTGAGGTTTCATATATTTTCTGCCCAAGTAGGGAGAATATCAGTTTAGAACTTCTTAAGGAAATTAGGATTAGAAGCTCCATGCTTATTTCTGATTTATAGTCCTGATATTTTTATTGCTTCTGCAATCATGATGGAGACCTTCCATGACTGTTGTGTTTGCATTTTCTGTTTTGTTGAGAAATGATTAAGTTGCAGATGTTCTGGTTGGTGCGGGAAGTGAGATGAAGCTCATCATCAAAACTTACTTTGTGATACATGTTTATGCTTTTGCTTCTAATACCGGATGTACAGCCACCCCAGTGGTAGAAAGCATGCGCATAAGACATTAGTGCTAAGGGTCTTGGGTTCTAGCCCCAGAAGCATCTTTTTTTTTTAGGTTTATTCATTAACATTTTTACCCATTTATCTGTCAGACAATATTCCTAAATCATAACTTCTGGACATCCTCACCCAACAGCATTATCACCTCACTCTCTCAAACAACCAGAACTTCTGATTTTCTAGTGACATTAGAACTTCTAGATTCACAACTGTACTAGAGTTCCTAGACTCCCTCAACAATCAGAACTTCTAGGCTTTCCTTTTTTTCCCAGCAACCTCAGAACTTGGTGTACCCAGACCCAGAACTTCTGACCTTCTTCTTTACTACTAACATTTTCTTTCTTGCAGTGTATCAGAGTCAGAACTTCTGTTCCTTCTCATTTCAATAACATGCTGTTTCTGACTCCCTTTTCTCTTATTATCTTATTTTTAATAACCAAAAACACCAAAAAATATTTGTACTTTATTTTATCCCTTTTAAAACTCAAAGATCAAAAACATTTTCTTAGGTAAACCTATTTCTTTTCTTAACAAAAACAAGTCCATTTTACATTTCTTGTAGATTATTTCAATATGGTTGTAATAGATAATTAGGACTTTAATTTATTGCAATCCCCATTTGTAAATTTGTACACCCCATCCCCTTAAGGATGTAATAGCGTAGGACTTTACTTTTCTGCATTTTTATTGCTTTCATATATTGTTAGTCATTAGGGTGTGTATGGAAAGACATGAAATCAACAAATAGATAACCCTAATCAAGACTAAATGCATGTAAATCAAACACACTTGCACACTTGCACCCTTAGGGTAATCCCATTTTGTTTCCTATCGTAAAATAGTCATATCCCTCGAATATGGGCGTTTTAGCAAATATCCTCGATAAAAGATCATAGTCCCTCGATGACCCTCAATGTTTCCTTCGGTAAATGATCGAGTCCATAAACGATATTACTAAAACGTCCCATAGGTTTCCTTCTATGACTATACAAATGTCCCACGCCCGTCCCTTCACATCCAATGATAGGGCTTCTTACCAAATCAATGGTAAGATAGCAACATCTAAAGGAGGATGAAAATAACATTTAAGACCTTTTGAGTAGGTAGGTTGCTCCTAGTTACTCGCTTTCTCACAACAAAAACATTTTATACACCAACACTTTCATTTTGAAACATTTTCAAAAGACAAACACTTTGTACGCATTCTTATAGAAACGAGAACCATTACAAAAACACCTTTTCAAAATCACTTTCAAAAAACACATCCCACAAACACTTCTTTGAACTATTTTCCAAACAAACACTTTGTACGCGTTCTTATAGAAACGAGAACCATTACAAAGACGTTTTCAAAATACTTTTAAAACCCACACCACAAGCACATTTTTAAACAAAGCAAGTGATCTAGCAAGAAACTAAGAGCCCATAGATAACTATGGATGAAAAGGGTGTTAACACCTTCCCTTTTCATAATCTACCCCCCCCCCCCCCCCCCCCCCCGAACTCAAGAAATAATCTTAAAGGTCTTTCCTGTTCTTTTCCACCTTTCCTCTTAGATAAAAGAAAAGTCGGTGTCGACTCTTGCTAACCACAACAATTGCGATCAAACTCAAAACATCCCAAGTCAGTTCTCCCACCATATTACACACCCCAAGTAACTTAGAGAACTCTTCCATTATGGGCTCCAACTGATAATTGGGGAAAGTAAAGCAATGGTGTTTAAGATCAAATAATTGGAATAAAACTCTCATCATGCCTTCTTCAAAACCGGAGATAACCAAGCTGAGAAAATGACCATGTCTTTTGTTGAATTGAGATCTTTTAGGAACCTTTGAGACCAATTCTTTGAGTTTTGAAGGTATACCCATGAAGTTGATCCGGATAGTATTTATGCGAGCGGAGGCCATAGCCTGCAAAGAAGAACAAAGATAAATCTCTTGGTCCTTGAAATGGTTAGTGAAAATGCTATGTTTGTGATGTTATGATGTTATGTTGTTATGTTTAAACAAGATAGCAACAAGGTAGCTGTAGCGGTAGAAATGTTTAAGACTAAGCCATTGGATTGACTAGACTTTATACAAATCAAAATAAAAATCGCCACCGCGCTTTATTATTTCCAAGGGAATGGGAAAAGAGAGAATAACCCAAAAAGAGGGGGAAAGATTCAAGGTAAGGGGGTTGGTTATGAAAAGGGAAGGTATTAGCACCCTAAACATCTACGGTACTCCGCAGGAGCCTCTTTGTAAAATTTGTATATTTTGGCTATAAAAAAATGTTGTATAAAAATGGATGGTGGAGGTGAGAAAAGAAATATATTTATTTTGTAATTTTTGCACCCGCCTCGGTTGTGAACCTTTAGTGCCTACGTACCACCTTTTCGTGCAATAGGGGATCAGGGTACACGTAGTTCCTCTTTTAAAATTTTAAAACACAAATGTGTTGGTTAATTTTATGAGATAAAACATCATCGTCATTGTCCGTGTGGAAAACATACCTACTATCCACAATTATGAGAAAGGAGAATTTGCATCATCTCAAAGTGGAGGATATGGCTTGGATTTTTAAAATCAACAATGCCTCACTTAACACCCAAGTGGAAAATATCTCTCTTCACTACATATTGTAGAAGTATAGTTGTTTGCATCACTACAAGGATTGACAAGAGTTCAATCTTTTGAGAAAAGTTTAAAGATAAAAGCTAAAATGGAAAAATGGTTTGAAATGAGATTGATCGACTTTTAGTCTTCTCACAAAAAAAATGTCAAAGTATTATTAAGGAGTTTATTTATGAAAATGTTTTGAAAATGCATGGACATAAGTCCAAGTTTATTATAAAAGTGGTTCAAGTTTAAAAACAAGAAGAGTTTTCAAAAGGAGGAAGAATAATTTTGAAATTAAAGAAGATGGGAGGAGAAGAAGGGACTATCCTAAAGCATAAGGTAAAAGCTAGGGATAAGAAACATCTAACCAACAAGAAGCCAATACTTGACATTATGATCCCATTCCTTGGATTGAAACCAATCAAGCAAAAAAATACTAGACCTCTTGAGAGAACCAAACTTCAAGTGTATTAAGTCTTCACCAAAATTGGGCAGAGTAACGGCTGCATACGGGTGAATTCCAGATTACAAACAAAGGGTGTAATCACAAAAAACCTGCACACAAAAACAAACAAGCAACCCAATGTCTTGAGGTAAACCTCAAGAACTCCAGACAAAATAATCAGATAAGATCACAAGGTCTTCAAGATAGGCTAAGGTTTCTAATCCTAAGTCCAAGAAAAGTCCCATACTCTATAATGCCAAGGATAGTAACCAAATAGTCCAATTACCATTAAATATTTTTAGGGTTTATGTTGATTATTAAGTATCTTAAAAAGGAAAAGAAAAAGCTCAAGTGAGCAAAGTAAAAATGACAAGAAAGTAAATGCTCAAATGAGCAAAGATGAAAATGTTATGAAATGTAAATGCTAAAAGAAAATGGTACATAAAGCATGAAAAAAATAAAAGCATAAAGTAAAACAAGTAAATAATTCGTGGTTAGTTGGATGACCATCTTGAAGCTTGCATTTGGAACTCATTAGAGGATTGGTAGAACCAAAGCCTCCATACAACAAGTTGCATTTGCTTTTTTGTCAAGTATATCATCCATTTGAAATTCTCACAAGTGACATTTAATGATCAACGATGTTTAAGTGATCCGCGTTAACCAAAGGTGTTGTAGATCCATTAGAGGATTAGTAGAACCAAAGCCTCCACACAATGAATCTTAAGGTTATTGGATCAAAGATATCAAATTAACATACTTGGGCTTGCAAACATAAGTTTGGGCCACGGATGATCATTTATTCGAATAAGGAGAAAATTTAGCGCTATGTTAATGTTTACCTTGGGTTTTGGTAAACAACCGCTGATCCTCCAAATGGTTACTTATTTGGTTACTCGCAGGATCGATCAGATTGATCCTAGGACATAGGTTGATTTTGAAGTTTGATTAAAGTGGATAAGGCTTTAAATAAAAAGGTTTCAAGTAAATTGCATGAAGGAAAGACTTGGTAAAATAAACAAGGCTTTAAAGTAAAAGGTTCGACAAGAATGTAAAGAGGAAAGCAAGTAAATTTCTGGAAAAGTAAATGACTTTAATTGATAAAATTGGTGTTTCACACATACATTTCTCAACAATTCTTTCTCACACGCTGGGTACTCGAATCTATATGAGTGACTTTGTATAGAATTGTGAACACACGCGAGAAACTACATGTCTACTCCTATTTATACTAAAACATCCCAAGTAACCGTCAGGCAGTTACACTGCTTCGAGATCAATCCACTTGGCACGTTCTCCACGCTCGACGCTCCAGATCCTTGCACGTTTGCACGTGGTAACTGCTGGAAACCGTTTTCCCTCCAAAAACTTGAATTTCAAAACTGCTCCACTCTGGACCATCAAACACTTTCGTCAAGAGACATCTTCGACGAGAAACTCCTTCGACGTCGAAGGCAATCAGCCTTCTTCCTTGGAAGAAATCTTCTAAGTACTTTGCCATCTTTCGACGGGCATTTCGACAGACTTAGCCAGTCGAAGACATTCTTCAGCTTTAATGGCTGACATCAATCAAAACAAAGGTGTCGAATTTAGGAGCCAACAAATTGCCCCCCAAGAATGCCTTATTTCGACTCTGAAAGAAAAAGGCATTCTTTGAAACGCCATTCGACACCTGTCTTTCCACGCTTAGTCACAAATTAACTTGTGCACTTTTTGTTGCTTTTTACCAACTATTGGCAATCCCAAGAAAACCATCATTGATTTGATCCTAGGACGTCACTTTCAGTACGGCGTGCAGTACTAAACGTCATTTCAGAATTTGTCATTATGACAATTCCCAAAAATGAGGACGCACGCTGCGTCTCCCTATTTCTGCAGAAACGGCCAAAACAACAGGGGGCTGCCACGCGTCCCACTAACTCCTGCAGCATTAAATGGCATTTAATGTCCTCGTTATTGGGGATTTTTCCCACTACTATAAATAGTAGTAAGTATCCCATTGTGGGACTTTTTACGCCATCTAGCCTTCGAACTTCCCTGTTTTCATACAAGCTTGTTATCTTTGCAGAAACTCTTCCTCTTTCACTTCATCTTCAACCTCACTTCAAAATCAACACCAAACCATGGCCTCTGGTTCTACTGCTCCCAGTGCTAACGCACCAACTGAACATGCTAAACCCAAGGTTTTCGTCACTGCCCCAGTAGTAAACTCTACAGGCAAACGAAGGGTTCCTGAACCTTCTGACATCGCCGTTCGCGACGCTTATTCGCGCCACTTGATGATCCCGGTTGGATACTCCAACCAGATCTTTGCAATGTCTAGCCCCATGAATCCAAGTATCTCTGAAGCTCTGAAGATCAAGAGCTATTTCCCAATAGTCGAGAAACTTAAGCCAGTAGCATGCGCTAAGAAAGACGCAGAAGACAATGAAGACCCTGCACGTGAAAGAATCGACCTCCGCTTCTTCAACAGAGGTGTTAGGGTCTTCAGGTCTTGCCCTAACCTTACCTCCGATTATGTTGCTTGGCTAACAAAGTTGGAGAAGCACCAAACTTCGATCTGGAAGGATATGGGAATCTTCGACCTAGTGATGCTGTCGAAGACGGGTTTGAACTACTCCCCGGAGATGCTGATAGCTTCACTGTTGTTCTGGGACTACTCCCATTTTACTTTTCATCTTCCATGTGGGATGCTAACCCCCACACTCTTCGATGTGGCCGCTATTACTGGCCTTCGACCCACCGGTGATTACTTCGATCCGGAGGAGATGTCGGAGGACCAAATTGGCTTCTCTGAGACCAAACCAACATACACCACTTTCATCAACCATTATCATGACAGGTCGACAGATGCTGTGTCGGATGTCGAACACATAGCGTTTCTAGCCTTATGGCTAACTCGCTTTATGTTTTGCTCGAAGTCTCTACAGGTGACCAAAAAGATGGTCACTCTAGCTACTCAACTGCATCACCGCCAAAACATCTGTTTGGCAGAACTGATTCTGGCTAGCCTCTATGATTCGATCAGCAATGGGGCAACTCTTCTGAAACATATCGAGGACAGGGCCAGTTTGCTACTCGCTGGGCCTTTTTGGCTACTCCAACTGTGGCTCAATGCCACTTTCGAATCTTTCCTGCCCAAGAAGGTTCAGATAAATGAACAGGCTCCAGCGATAGCGAATAGGCGCATCGAAGGAATCAGGCTGGCTCTGCTGACACCTACGGACGATGGACTGGAGTTTCAACAAACCTTCACCAACTTCGTTCTAATGTTTGCTCGAAGGAAGGAATTTGTTTCAACTATGGCTCCATTTGCTCAACGGCGGGTGGGGCCAGCATGGTTCACAAGGCCACATCCAAAGGCGTCGAGTGGTCCCAATGTCGATGAGCATACAATACTTTGGGAGGCGTTCCTTACACCAAGGATCATGCCTCTTCGATTCAAGAGCTCAAAGACTCATTTGAGTCTGATTGCCTACCAACCAAACCTGGTATCTCGCCAGTTTGGTATTATCCAAACCCTACCTTCTCCGATTTTTCAAAGAGAGAAGTCAATGTTGTACTTCTGCAATGATTATACAGAAGAAGCTGCCATCAAGCATATCGGAAGATATGCTGGTCGAACAATCCTCTCGCTGTTTGACTACCAGCTCAATTTCCTTTGCTCACCATCCTTCGAGGAGTGGTGGAGAAGCTATTATGCTGAGTACTTCTTCGATGAGAAGGACTTCATGGATGAGTTGCAGAAGTCTTTTGTCCTTGTGTTGGACAAAATAAAGAAATGTAAGTTCATTCTCTCACATTACTTTTTGTCTTTCTCTTCGACTGCTAGCCTGTTAACTTTTATTTGCTTTCAGTTGTTCGAAAGCCTGTAGCCAAGAAGGCTACAGAAGGCCAACAGGGAGGAGGCCCTTCAATAAAACCTCCACCGCCGGCGAAGACTACAGCGCCGGCGAAGACCACAGGCAACCAACAGGGGGAAGGCTCTTCGAAGAGGCCCTCTATATCGGTAACCAGACTTTCTTCATTTTTCTTCTGGCTTTCGATTTTGATTTTCGATGTAATTATTAAACCGAATTCCCATTGGTTTTCTAGGCACCTTCGCCCAAGAAACGGCCAGGACTGGTGGTCGAATCTGGGAGTGATGAGGAAAGTGATTCCCCTCCTGCCCCCTTAAAAAGGCAAAAGTTGACGAAGGATGCTTCTGTTCCTGCTCCTGCTCCTGAAGGTCGAACCGTCAGAATAAAGGTTGCTGTGAGAAAGCCTAGGCCACCTCCAGTGATCATCGAGGAGCCAACTGAGGAGGAACTAAACATTCTTCTTAACAAGCCTGTCGAAAGTGACAATTCCAGCCCTGGGGCTGAAGTTAATCCACAGGTAATCCCTTAGACCCTTTTTATAACTTAGGCATAGATACCCGTATTCGATTGTGTCTCTTTCGACATCTGAAGATTTGTCTTCTTTCCCTTTTCAGGACACTACTGAAAGTTCTCCGCCAAGGACCTCAGAAACGCTGGAATCTGCTGAACTTAGCAGGCCTCAGGAAAAAGGCTTGGGCAATGACGAAGCCCATACTGAGAATGAGGCCAATGCTGAAACGGTAGAGAAACCAACAGAGGAACCTCTGGTGGAGGAACAACAGCCAGTGGAGGAACAACAGCCAGAAACGGTTCAGGTGGTGGATTTGTCAGAAGAGAATCATGAAGAAAGGGACCAAGGCAATGATGTCGAAGAAAATCAAAATGCTGCCGACGAAGAGAACCAAGGTGGCACTGGCGAAGGATACCAGGGTGATGCTAGCGAAGAACACCAAGATGGCGCTGGCGAAGGGCCCCAGGGTGATGCTAGCGAAGAACCACAAGTCGCCGCTGGTACTGCCCCAGTCCGAGTCGAAGAGCAACCAATCGAGGTACCTAACACTCAAGAACCTCAAACCCAAGATAATACTGTTGCAAGGGTTACCTCCTCGAAGCACAGGTCAAAAGAGGACTTGGAACTCTACTGACCCTGTTAGCTACCTCAATGCAATCATCGAGAGTAAGAGTTCGTCTGACGCTAGTCAGGAAATTCCTACCCTGTCGGGGAAGTCTACTGAAACTTCTCCTCTTGATGATGCTTTGGCGAAGGTTAAGGCCCAGTTCTTCAAGAGGGACTTGATGAAGACTTTAGAGGGGGACCCCACTGCTCCATCGTGCTTAAAAGAGGTCTTGAATGCTGTCGACTTTGAAGCTGTAGCCCCAGAAATCTCAGACTTGATCATGGAGTTACACTCTATGATTGATCAAGTTTCAGCAGATTACAGGCGCCAAAGAGGGTTTAACAGTCAGCTTGAGGTGTTGTATGGCAAAAGCTCCTCTGCGTGGACTGCTGTCTCAGATTCGACTTCTCGAATTGCTGAGTTGTCGAAACAAAAAGCGTCTGCGCAGGAAAAAGTCGATGCCATTGATCGAGAGAATGCTTCCTTCCGGGCGCAAATCGCAGAAATAGAGGCGAAGATAAACGCCAACACTGTACTCAAGGAGGAACTTCTTTCGACCATCTCAAACACCGAGAGCCAGACTGAGATCAAACAAGGCCTGGAATTTGCTGAGAGGGCCCAAAGCCTCGACGCTCAAATTGCCAAACTAGTGCAGGAAAACTCCTGGTGCAAGAAGAGGTTGGAGCTGCAGCAAGCCAAGTATCTTCGACTCAGGAACTCTCTTACCTTTTGATTGATTCTCTTTGTAACCATATTCTGTAATCGTTATTCGACAACAATTGCCATCTTGGCTGAAATTTATAAAATTTCTATTTTGGCATTTTTATGGTTAATTTAGTCTTGTTCTTTTATTATTTTATTTTTATCTCTTGAAGTATAGGTTTGTATTTTTTCAAATATTTACCATTTACTCTCAAGAGCCTTTTATCTCCACCTAACTCTTCGACTTCATAGGCTCCACCAGAAAAAGTTTGGATAACTCTGAAGGGTCCTTCCCATTTGGGTGACCATTTCCCCATGCTTCGATCCCTTCGATCCATGGGAAGAATTACCTTCCAAACTAGTTCTTCAGGCAAAAATACCTTAGGTTTTACCTTTCTATTATAAGAGTCTTCTACTCTTTTCTTCTGAAGCCTGAGTAGGTCAAGAGCGCGTAATCTCTCTTCGTCTAAATCCACCAGTTCATCTAACATCATGTTCTAATAAACTTCAGAAGGAATATCATAATGCCTCTGAACCCTTGCAGATTGAAGACAAATTTCTGCTGGCAACACTGCATCATGGCCAAAGGTTAGCCTATATGGTGTTGTACCAGTGGCTTCTTTTGGGGACGTTCGACAAGCCCATAAAATCTGGTCTAACGTCTTATGCCAATTCTTTGGTTTCTTCCCAACATGTTTCTTTATCAAGCCAATCACCACTTTGTTAGCTGCTTCGACTTGACCGTTCGCCTGTGCATAATAAGGCGTGGATGTTAGGAGTTTGAAACCTGTTTCCTGAGCAAATTCCTGCATCTTTCGACCAGTGAAAACTGACCCTTGATCAGTTGTTATCGTCTCAGGGATTCCATATCTAAAGATAATGTTCTTTTGAATAAATTCAATGACATTTTCTTGGTCTACATTGACTAAAGGGACAACTTCGATCCACTTAGTAAAATAATCAATGCATACCAATATGTATTTCTGACTCTTTGATGATGCTGGTCGAATCTCTCCAATGAGGTCCAACGCCCATCCTCTAAAAGGCCAAGGCTTCACTATCGAGTGAAGTTTGCTTGCTGGTACATGTTGGATGCCTGTATGGACTTGACACTCTTGGCAACCTTTGGCGAACTCAACACAATCTTTCAGCATAGTGGGCCAATATAGTCCTTGTCGAAACAACAACCATTTCATCTTATGGCCTGCTTGGTGAGCCCCACATGCCCCAGCATGCGTCGTCGAAAGGGCTATGTATGCTTCAGTTTCACTTAAACATTTCAGCAACACCCCTTCAGGCGTCTTCTTGAATAACTCATTACCCATGAGTACAAAACTCAACGCCCTGTATTTTGTTTTTCGTTCCGTCGAAGCTCCTGGATTTTGCAGATAGTCCACAATGGGTTTCCTCCAATCTTGCTCTGACAAATTATCAATGAACGAAATCTCGAAGTTACTGTGATCAGCATATCCTAGTCTCGTCGATTCCAAGTCTGTTGGTGATAGACAAGTTGCCTTTATCTTTTCTCGAACTTCGATTGCTCTTTGTAGTTTCGTTTTTGAAATCTTATACCCAGATGCAATTTGTGCCAAGTCATTAGCTATTTGATTTTCGACTCTGGGTATGTGTCGAATATTGATCGTTTCAAATTGTTTCAATAAACGATTTGCTATCACAAAGTACATAATGAGATTCTCTCTTATGCATTTATATTCCTTTGTGACTTGCTTAATGACTAACTCTGAGTCTCCCATTATTTCGACTCGAGTTGCCCCCAATTCCAACAATATCTCAAGGCCAGTAATTAGAGCTTCATACTCAGCCTCATTGTTCGAACAAGAACCTGATATTTTGTACTTGAATGTTGTTGGAATTTTATCTGGAGAAATAATCAAGACTCCTACCCCTGTTCCATCTTTATGGCTGGAACCATCGAAGTAGAATTTCCAAGGCTCTATCTCCACATAATTAATATCCTCAACTTGAATTGAGTGGTCGACTATGAAATCTGCAACCACTTGTCCTTTTACTGCCTTAAGAGGCATAAAGGTCAAGGAGTATTCAGTTAATGCTAATGCCCATTTTCCAATTCGACTATGCAAGATAGGTTTCGACAACATATATTTGAAAACATCAAAATGAGACGAAACATAAACATCAACTGGTTTTATATATTGCTTGAGTTTTGTACAAGAGAAATACAGACATAGACACAATTTTTCAACTTCGCTATATCTAGTTTCTGCGTCGTTCAAAACTCTACTGAGATAATAAATGGGTCTTTCGACTCCATTCTCATCCTCTTGGGCTAACATGCTTCCCAGAGTTTTGTCGGATGCAGCTATGTACAATCTCATACTCCTATTGCTACAAGGAGGCACCAAAATAGGTGGCTTAGTGAGGTACTCTTTGATCTTGTCGAAGGCATCTTGTTGCTCTTGCCCCCATTCGAACCCCTCTTTATTCAGTCGAAGTAAGGGTGAAAAGGCCTGAGCTTTCCCACTTAGATTAGATATAAACCTCCTTAAGAAATTTATCTTGCCTAAGAGAGATTGCAATTCCTTCTTATTCGACGGCGCTTTCGCTTCCAGAATTGCCTTCGTCTTGTTCTGGTTGATTTTGATTCCTTTCTTGTGGACAACGAAGCCCAAGAAATCTCCAGCTTTCACACAGAACGCACACTTCAAAGGGTTCATCTTCAGACCATGTTCTCTCATTCTCTGGAATGATTGTCGAAGGTGGTCAATGTGATTCTTCCTGGAAACAGATTTTATAACAATATCATCAATATAAACTTGCATAAAAGTGTTAATAAAATCATGGAAGATAGTATTCATTGCTCGCTGGTACGTTGCCCCAGCGTTTTTTAGGCCAAAAGGCATCACTACCCATTCGTAAGTGCCTAAGGCCCCAGGGCATCGAAAAGCTGTTTTCGACACATCCTCTTCAGCAATGAATATTTGATTATATCCTGAATAACCATCGAGCATACTCAGGTATTCATAGCCGGCGGCAGAATCGACTAGCATTTCCGCCACGGGCATAGGATATTCATCTTTGGGGGTGGCAGCATTCAAATCTCTGAAATCTATGCACACCCTTAATGTGCCATTTTTCTTAATTACTGGCACAATATTTGCAATCCATTCGACATACCTTGTAACACGGATGAATTTGCATTTCAGAAGTCTTTCGACCTCCGTTTTGATCTTCGACAGTATTTCAGGAGCGAAGCGCCTTGGATTTTGCTTAATTGGCTTCTTTCCAGGTTTGATTGGCAACTGAAGTTCTACCAATCCTCTGTCGAGACCAGGCATTTCGTCATAATCCCATGCAAAACAGTCTTTAAACTCTTTCAGCAATTGGATTACTTCCAACCTAAGTTCTGGATCGATTTTGGCGCTGATGTAAGTTGGCCTTTTCTCTGATCCTTCGCCTAAGTTGATTTCTTCTAAAGGGTCTTGTGCTAACATTTTAATGTTGTTCGCCAAGGGATCCTTTTCGAAGCCCAAAGGCTCATCGTCGTAGATGGCGTCGAGCCTCTGTTCCTGCATTTCTTCTGGCATGATATCATGAGGTTTTGGATCGAAATCCTTTCCTGGGCCAACAGCAGATAATTGTTGATCATTGGCCTGTGTGGCCATATACTTTACTTCGGCTTCGAGAGCCGTTATCATCTTGGTTTCGGCTACATAAGCCGAAATTCGCTTCAAAGATAGTGACTCAGTCATTATCACTGAATTCACTTCCCCAACCAGTTGGTTGGATATCAGTTAGCCCACTGAAGTCTATGTGGGACAAGTCTTCTCTGTCCCATTGGAAACCATGCTCAGGATGCAGGTATAGGGAACAAAAAGTGTTTGGCGCTGGCGCCATGTCGAAGTCAGGTGTTGGACATGGCCCTATGTGAGCCAAGTTTTTGTCGAAATCTGCCACACCCAAGTGATTCACTTCGCCAAGGTAGTAGCTTTGATCTGCCTCTATGTTTTCGACCATCCCATCTGGACGCCATAGCAGCAGCCTTTGGTGAATCGATGAAGGCACAGCGCCAACACCATGAATCCATTCACGGCCTAACAAAAGGTTGTAGTTAGGTTTGGCCGATATGACCATGAACATCGTTGGTCGAAGGATAGACCCCACTTTGATATCTAGCTGGATCACTCCCATGGTGGTCCCAATGCCGCCCTCATAGTTCGACAAGACCATGTTGTGAGGCTTAATTTCCTCATCCCTTTTGCCAATTTTCCTTAGCATAGAGTGAGGGATAATATTGATGGTTGCCCCACAATCGACCAATATTTTATTCACAGTAGTTTCTTCGAGTTTAGCCCTTATGAATAAAGGCTTGAGGTGATTTTTCATCGCCTCAGTAGGTGGCTCGAAGAAGCCATTTTGTTCCTCAGTAGTGCCATTGTCCATGACAAAATAGCACACTGGCCTATGTTTGGCCATTTCTTGCTCCACTTCCCAGTCACTTGCTTCGACTTCTACCTGTCGATTGAATTCCCTGGGCAGCACTGAAACAATATTCACCATTATATCCAAAGTATCATCAGACTCAGCATCATCTTCGTCTTCGACTTTGCTTTGGTTAGGCCAAACTAGCCTGTTGGTAACTGGCTCTCTCTCTAGAGGCTTCCTTTGTTTCCTTTGAGGAACATTCGAACTAGTTTCTGCCTTAGGTTCGTTGGCAGCCTCCCTTTCAGCTTTTCGTCTCCTTTGATATCTCCTCCATTGAGATCGAGACATAGGATTTTTACCCTTGTAGTTGCTGGACACTTGTGCAACCTTAGGTGCAGCAACTTGAGGCTCTTTCTTTTGAGTCAAAGAGGAACCTCTTGGCACATCGAAAGAATGCCATTTCTCCTCACTTGGCCTTTTCCGGCCAGAGGTTTTATACCAAGTGTCTACTGGCACATTTGTTGGAGGCCTAAAAGTTAATGGCCTCTTGTCTTGATTAGAACCCCTTCTGGGATCATGTCGAAGGTCAGCATTCTCCCTTCTCTTATTCGCTGCTCTTACGCCTTGAATGTGCTCAGCAGCTTTTTTATCAAAGATCGAACTGCATCTTGGACACAGCATCACCTCTGATTTCTTTTTCTGGCATCTTTGTAAAAAATCTGCCAAGTTTTCGTTTTCCCGAGGGAAAGCAGTCTTATTAGCCTGCTCTTGCCTTATGGCCTCTTCTGATGCTTTAGGGTCAGAGAGTTCGACCATGTTGATATTCATTGTATCTTTGCTAGCAAGAGTTAACTGCTTCATTTGTATCTCCAGATTCTCCGTCTGGCCTTGAATAGTGGCCAAGTGGGAACTGGGCTTTGATCCAGTTTTTTGTGCTTCAGCAGTCTCCGACTTCGGGTTTTCGACCGCTTTCTGGACAGCTTCAATTGTCTTCCTGGATAAATTTCCAGAAAAACTGCCAAAGATTGGCATGTTGATGTGGTCTTTTGAGACTTCGACCATGGTAATTCCTGGCTTCTTCGACTGGATCCTGGTTGCCTCTATCATGTTCACCTCAGAGGGTTCAGCATAGTGGGCTTCAGCCTTCAGTGGATTGGAGTCGACAGCCATGGGGGATTTGTCTGCAAACTTTAATCTCCCTTCCTCAATAGCGTCTTGCACAAGATTCCTGAAAAGAAAACATTGAGAAGTTTTATGGCCCAAAAAATTATGATATTTGCAAAAACCTCTCTTCTTTCTTTGATCAAGAGGAGGCACTTTTACCCCTGGGGGTACTATCATTTGGCCATCTTTAACTAGCAAGTCGAATATTTCATCACATTTTGTGATGTCAAAACTATAAGTCTTTTTTGGGAACCTATCGTTGGTCCTTTCTGGACCAATGGGATTTTTCCCATTTGAGGGGACTAACAGTTTACAATAGTATGGTGGCCCTTGTTTTAGTTCTGCTAAATCGACTTCTCCTTCTTCGACAGTTAAAGTATCGTCGAAGGATTCTAGATCTTCGTCATCCATCTCAACGTACGCTATCCTTTCTCTCTTGTGAGTTTTCGTTGCCTTAGCTTTTTCAGCTTTGAGGCGTTCGACCTGTCGAACTCTATCGGCCAGTTGGGCCATGTCTCTTAGGTACTGGGTGTCTAGCTTCTTCCTAATGGAATAATCTAAACCGCCTGCGGCTATTTCGACCAACTCATGTTCTGGCACTTGTGTAAAACATCTCGCCTTGAGCAACCTGAACCTATTCAGATATTCGTCTATAGGTTCAGTGAAACGTCTCTTCACACTCGCCAGTTCTTTCAGGCTTATCTTGGTTTGCCCCATGTAGAATTGTTCATGGAACAATCTTTCCAACTGGGTCCAATGATGGATCGATTTGGGGGGGAGAGTTGTGAACCAAGTAAAAGCGTTCTTGGTTAAAGAACTTGGGAAGTACTTGATCCTTAGGTTTTCGTTATTCGAAATGTCTCCTGCTTCGATCAAGTATCTCGCCACATGCTCGACAGTAGATTCTGTCGTGTCCCCTGAGAACTTAGTAAATTTGGGGACTTTGCATCTAGGAGGTAAGTTCGTTTGTAACACGTATTCTGACAATGGAGATGTAAAGTTGGGCCTTTGAAAGCCCATATTCATCCTATTCTGAGTCATGATCCTTTCGATCATGGTTGCCAGATTGTTTTCCAAACCCATGTTTTGGTATTGGATATGCTGAACCACTTCGTCAGCATTCTGGTTTCTGTTAACTAACCTTACCTCTGGGGTTATTACCCTAGGTTCCTCGACAGGTTGTTCCAATCGTGCCCTAAGGTTTTCTTCGACAGGCTGTTGAGCCTGGTTAATGGTGGTTTCTTCCTCTACAAATATCCCCTGATTTCCCCTTATTTGCGCCCTTTGGGGCTGTCGAATAGGTGGGGGTACTCCAAAGAAGTCAGCCAAACGCGTCATTTGCGCTGTAACTTGCTGATTCGATTGAGTAGTGTTTTGTATTAGAGGATTTAGCACTGTACTCAAAGTTTGTGCCAACATTTGCACCATATCATGGTTGCTTTCGTCCATTTGTTGCCTCAAGACTGCTGTCGAGGCATTTGTAAGGCCATGGGCTACTTGGGACGTTCCTCCTAAGAGTTGGGTCCTATTTCTATTCCCCATGCCTACTCCAGAGCCTTGGAGTGGCGAAGAGGCACTCACAAAAGGGTCTGAAAAAGTGGACGCAGCATTCGTCAGGCTTGCCACTTCAGAAGTTGGCATACCATAGAGTGGAATGAATCCTGGGGGAACGAAAGGCCTTGTGCCTAAATTTCCCCTTGGTGGGGGAGTTCCCAAAGGTATTCTGGGGCCTGTTAACGAAGGTATTGGCCCCGTGGTTGTGACCGACACTGCTGGTGTCGAACCAACGTTTGTCGCTTCACTTACGGTCATACTAACCGTTGCTCCCATACTCGTTTGTGGGATTTCGTTAGTGTTTGGCGGATTCGCCATCTCTTCCCTTCTTCTGGCAGTATTGTTATCGTTAGTGTATATTCTACCACTTCTCAATAACATACAACTCGAAAAGATGAGATTATTTCCAACAATCAACACACTGTCCCACCAGGTGTGCCAATTTGTTTACCTTGGGTTTTGGTAAACAACCGCTGATCCTCCAAATGGTTACTTATTTGGTTACTCGCAGGATCGATCAGATTGATCCTAGGACATAGGTTGATTTTGAAGTTTTATTAAAGTGGATAAGGCTTTAAATAAAAAGGTTTCAAGTAAATTGCATGAAGGAAAGACTTGGTAAAATAAACAAGGCTTTAAAGTAAAAGGTTCGACAAGAATGTAAAGAGGAAAGCAAGTAAATTTCTGGAAAAGTAAATGACTTTAATTGATAAAATTGGTGTTTCACACATACATTTCTCAACAATTCTTTCTCACACGCTGGGTACTCGAATCTATATGAGTGACTTTGTATAGAATTGTGAACACACGCGAGAAACTACATGTCTACTCCTATTTATACTAAAACATCCCAAGTAACCGTCAGTCAGTTACACTGCTTCGAGATCAATCCACTTGGCACGTTCTCCACGCTCGACGCTCCAGATCCTTGCACGTTTGCACGTGGTAACTGCTGGAAACCGTTTTCCCTCCAAAAACTTGAATTTCAAAACTGCTCCACTCTGGACCATCAAACACTTTCGTCAAGAGACATCTTCGACGAGAAACTCCTTCGACGTCGAAGGCAATCAGCCTTCTTCCTTGGAAGAAATCTTCTAAGTACTTTGCCATCTTTCGACGGGCATTTCGACAGACTTAGCCAGTCGAAGACATTCTTCAGCTTTAATGGCTGACATCAATCAAAACAAAGGTGTCGAATTTAGGAGCCAACAGTTAAGCAATCGTAAGTGGACTTATATAGAAGTCGCACCTATTTTGAGGCCGATCAATAGTAATCTATGCACCATTTGTTCTGAGACATGATATAGAGATCATGCTCCAACAACATTTAGTGCAGTAAGAAGGGGATGAGATGAAGAGGGATGGGAGAGAATATACAAACCACTTTTGAATTAAATTTAATCAAACTATTATTAAAATCATTCATCCATTTTTGTGGAGTTAAACTCAACACCATGGATCCAATGATGTTAATAAAATTCATGATCCAAAATTTAACCCAAGATCAGCCAGAAAATAGTCACAAAATTATATTACATTTTAATATATACAAAAGGGTTTAAAAATAATGTTTAAAAATAGAAAATAAAGAGAAAAATATCAACTATGTTCAAATTAATCAAGAAATAAAAAGTAAGACCATAGAAAAATCAGAAAAAAGGCTCAAATAATTTTACTAATTTTTTGGTAATTTTTTAAAGTCAAACTATTTTTTAAATTAAAAGAACTGGGTAAAATAAACCAAAAATGATTTAAAAAAATAGTAAAGTCAGAAACAAAAATAAAATAAGGTCACCAATATTTGTCACAATATCATTGGATCATTCCATAATTTTTTTAGAATTTAAAAATGTATAAAAGTTTTTTTAAACATTTAAAACAATTCAAATAAAGTGTAAATTTATAAAAAAATACCAAAATACAAAATTAAATTGTGAAAAAATAAAAATCAGAAAGAGAATAATCAAAATATTTTTTCATAATTTTTTCAGATTTTTTGGACTTAAAATGAATTTCCTATGATTTTTTGAAATTTAAAACAATTAAAATATAAAAATCAGAAAATAAAATAAAAGTAAAAATATGTAGACCATTGGATGAGAGTCAAAACGCGTTAGTAATCAAATCCAAGGGATCTGGCGCGTTGTGCATATCATGGTCATTAGTGAATAAAGTACAAAATCAAATATAAATCAGATTTTCAAAAATAACAAGTGGCGTGCCATCATTGGTTGGAAGATGACACGTAGGTCATCTCCAACCTCCAGCCAACATAATTTGCAGGTCTCTCAAACTGTAAAATCAAAAGCTCAGACCTATGCCAATCGCTTCGTCTCTTCAAGACAAAGATAACCACACCCTCGCGCCAAATTTATATAAACTGTAGCTTAAGCAATTTAGAAGGAATGTTTTGAAAAGGGATTTGAAATTTCATGGTCAAAACCTGTTTCCAGCAAAAGGTAAGTGTTGTGACTAGAACCAGGGCAATGAGAACAACACAATGATATCAGAGTTTTGAAGAATTGGTGAAGAAATGTGCCTATTAAAGTTGAGTTGTAGAGCTCTGAAAATGGACTTCTATGGAGCAGTATAGGGCACAATTCTTAAATGTAATCATGTGGTTAGCTTCAGGAAGATCAAGGAAGGTGAATTGATGGAAAAATTGGATTAAAAAAGGCTTAAGAATGGATTTTGAAGTTACTGAATTCTGAGTTGTGGAATAACTTTGGCAGGGTGATTCTGGATATCCAAGCTTGAGAAAATGAATGGGGAATGACCCTCTATTTACAGGGAATCAAATGGAATGTTCAAGCGTGTGAAATGATGAAGTTTGGAGGGAAATCGTGTGAAGTTGCAAACAAGAAAAGTGTGACTTCAAACTTGATCAAAACTCATCCAAAACACTTGTTTTGTTGTGCTAATCCATTCTGAAGTTCTCTAAACATGTTTAGAGGAAAAAACGCGTGGAAAACTTGTGATTAGAAGCCAAAACAAAGATTTCAAAATCTGACTTGTGAGGAAACTTCAGTTCCAAGTTACCAATTTCAAAATCATGGCATTCTCAGCTCAAGGGGTCTTAGGGCATGATTCTTGATGCTTTAGAAAGATGAGGTTACAAGCTTTGCAATGGAAAAATAATGGAATCAAATGGATGCTTGAGCTGAAAGTTGTGTTGAGTCAAAGTTTGAGAAAAATAGTTGACTTTCCATACTTAGAAATATTTCAAGTTCTTCTTCAAAAATGACCTATAATGTCTTACATCCAAACATGGCCTTCCACTTGGAATTTGCTCTTGACCAAAAAAGATGGCATGAATTAGATCTTTGGAATGACATTTTTAAACTTGAACCATTCAAAATCTCCAAAAATTGAGAGAGTTATGAATTGTTGAAGTTGGAAAAAAATCATTAAATGACCTATAATCTTTTGCATCCTTAAGGCAACTTCCATCCATTTCCTCACTTGGCACATAAAAGAAGGCATAAAGTTCACACCTTCAAGATCATTATGGAAAAATAATGGGCTCAAGGTGATAAAAATTGACCAAGTTATGATAATTTGAAGTCACACATGGAAAATTGGGGATTCATCTAGAGGACTTATAATCTTCCTTCCTCGTTAAGTCTCTTCCTCATGACAACTCCTTGAAACTTTTGAAGTAATTTGTTGATAACCCTTTTAAGATAAAGATGTCTTTGGAATCACTCAAAAATACCAAGAGATGAGCAATATATATTCCTTTGAAGTTCAAAACCCTAGCTCCTTAGATCAAGAGAATGCTTTGAGGAATTTTGACAATTTTGAATAAACCTCTTGTACCAACACAAATGATTTGTAAATAGACGTTGTTGAGGATGATAATGAGAACTCATAGCCACCAAAACCACTTCCATATCCTGAACATTGAGAGAAATATGCATTTGTGACCAAATGGAATAAAATCTTGTCCAACCATGACAACTCCTCCAATCAATCCCTTGTGCTTTTCAATCAAACTTGATAAACTTGAAAGTGATGAACCAAAATAACCTTGCCATGCCAATTATTCCAAAACCAATCCAATGGTGAGGTTTTAACTTCTTAAGCTTTATTGACTAGGGAATGGAAATAAACTCATGAACCTATGGGGTATCTTGTTAAATCCCATTGCCTTTACCTACATGGATAACAAGCAAGACAAACCAACATTGTATTTTATTTAATTAAGAGAAGAAATCAAGACAAAAACAATATTCATGATCATAAAAGAACATAAGTCAAGGTGCTTGGTGATTCCTCAAAAGGGAAAAGCTAAATATAGGGAGGGGAACCAAGAATCCTAGTGTGATCTTGTTGTGAATGAATCAACATGGTATGATGAAGGGATCTTAGGGGCAAAAATAGGGGTACAACAGTAGAAAACACAAGAAAATCACAAAAAAGGCCTTAGGTTTAAAGGCTTGCATGAGGTTCATAGGTAAGTACCCTCTTGAAGTTTAGTCGGCTCAACCTGTCTTAAGAATAGAAATCGGGTTCTAGGAGTATCATATCACTGATCTTTCTCTCTGGCATTGTTTTAGTATAGTAGCTGACTTGCTACCGAAATATCCAGAGAGTCGAATCTCAATGAGTGTAGCCTCGAGTATCAACCAACTTCAGACTGCACCAAATCCGGCTATCTCACTACTTTCTAATGGCTAAGTTGGGTCAATTAAGGTTCTAAAGGTCAGTTAGTGCTTAAAGAAACTAAGTGGAAGCCTAATGTTATCCTCGAATGACTCAAGGAACATTAGTACAAGTTAGGGTGTAACACTAATGTGGCCATCACTTCAACCATATTGGTCTGCACCGTACAATTTCCATAATTTATTGCTACTTACCTAAAATGTCCCTAGATCCGGGTATAAGATTTCTGCAAGAAATTAAACCTGAGGAAAACCCCAAATATAAATCAAACAAACAAACAAAGCAAGTAAAAGTGATTTATCCCTAAGGTAACCCCTCTTTTTTAAGTATTTTCCCCAACAGAGTCGCTAGTTCTGTAACGCGGTGGGAGAACTAACTTGTTTTGCATTTTATCGCAAATGTTGTGAATAGCAAGAGTCACCACCGACTTTTATTTTATCCAAAAAGGAAAGGGTGAAAAGAACAGGAAAGACCTTTGAGAACTTTTGAGTTCGAGGGGTAAGTTATGAAAATGGAAGGTGTTAGCACCCTTTTCATCTGTAGTTATCTACGGTCTCTTAATTGCTTAGTTCACTTTAGTTTGCTTTGTGTGTGCTTTGAAAAGGTTTTGAAAATGTCAATGCAAGGAAGTCTTATTTATAATAACCCTTGTATCAGTCCTTAAGAGTGTTTATAAAGCGTTTGAAAGTAATTGTTTTGAAAGTGTAAGGTGCAAAAATTTTAGTTTGTGAGCAAGCAATTAAGGGTATATTACCCACTGAAAGGTCTTTAGTTATCATTTTCCTTCTCCGTTAGGGACAGTGCTATCCATAACACTAGTTGGTAGGCAGCCCCATCCATTGGATGTGAAGGGACAGTGTTGTACCCCAAAATTTGCCCTCCCATTTTTCACTCAAGATGTTATCCCAGGGTTTCTCAAATACTCAATTTGGCTCAAGAGTTGATCAAGCAGATTCTCTTCCTAGGAAACTAGTCAGCAATTAGGGTTTTGCACTTCTCAAAGGAATTTGAGTCATCAAGGTTTCAAATAAATCACCATGTCTCCTCAAAGTCTGTTAAGTCAATTTTCAAACCTCACATTGCAAGTATGCCCAATCCATGGCACAGATAACTGAAAAGGCATTTGTGTGATTTTTATTTGTTTTATTAACTATAATCTTATGAGGATTGATGTTATTTTTGAGAGCATATTCTGTTTGAACAAGGTGCAAAGTCTACAACTATCATTTTAAGAATCATGATTGAGGGTTCAATTAATCATTTGGGTTTGAGCTTTTAAACATTTATTTTGTTTAAGAGTTCAAAATACATGATTTATCCTATCATATTATGTTTACTTGAAATGCAAGTTATCAAGCCAAGATGTTTTATTCCAAACATTCAATCAAGAATTTCAAAATTAAACTAAAACTCAAAGTTTTGTACAACAAATTTCGTTATTACTCAAGCTTTGTGTTCATTACAGTTTTGTGGGTCATTCACAAAATGATTACAAATGATTGCAAGTAAATTACAAGTGAAATACAACATCAAATCTACAAGGAAAGAATTGCTTCTTCTTAAAGTCTCTTTGCTTCATCTTCAAGAAATTCCCCATTGCTAGCCTTGGTTTTCTCTTCATCATTGCCTTACTTGCCATTTATTTGTACATGTGACAAAAGAAAAGAGAATATTAACAAAAATCAATATTGAAAAGTCCAAGCAAATTTGATTTTTCATCACTAGGGTTTGCTTTTAGGAATCAGAATTTTGTTTGTCCATTTCTCCCTATTTCTGTAAATCTCAAAACCTAGGTCTTGGTTCACAAAAAGGGGGGGGGGGGGGGGGAGAAATAAATATACAAATTGGACAGGCAAGGCAGCAAGTGCAAACAACTAAACAGCAGGCAACAAGTAACAAATATATAGCGAAGATGCCTAACAGTAACGTAGGCCAAACAAAGGCAGCAAGAAATGGCAAGCAAAATAGCAGACAGCAAACAAGTTGTCCAAGGCAGAACCAAATCTGCAACAAACCCACAACAAATGTTGCAGACCAACATGTAATAAACAAAGGCAACAACACATGTATGCAACAGAACAAAACAAACAATATGGAAGCAACAAGCCAAAGGCATCAAACGCTGTAATATAAGTCAACATACCACCATTTTCCTAAAAAAACAAGCAAACCTTTCAGAAAATGCTTTATCTCATAAAAAGAGGAAAGGGGAAAGATATCACCTAGCCAGCAAATAACCTAAAGCCATGCCAAGACAAACAGGTTACTATAAGGAACAGTCCAAGAAGACCTGCTCAAAAAGCCTCCTTATGCTGCCCATAGCAGTCCAAAATTTGTCCAAGTTCTGCACAAAAGCATGTCAACATAAACCACAGCAAACTAGTCTGCAATACAGTCCAAAAAACTGCCCAAACTTGCACCAAAATGGAAACAGTTCACACTGCACTCAAAAGCCCAAAACTAAAAAAGCCAAAACTGTCAAAATTCAAAGTTTTTTCCCTCCTATTTTTTTACCCTAACCAGATAACAAGGATCACTGTTTTATAAAAGAGGAGAACCATCAGATATCAGGGGGACATACAGAACTAGTAAATAAAAAACCACAAAAAACTCAGAACCAAAAGTTCAAGAAAACCCTTTGTCTCAAACCAACTGGAACATCATAGTATCCATCAAAACAACCATCAAACCATCACTAAAAACCAGTATCCAATAAAAACAGCCATCAAACCATCACTAGAAACCAGCAAATGACAAAAACATAGAACCAAATTCCACCACCCAAACATTGTCATCAAACATCATTATTAAAAAAAACATAAGCAAATCAGTAGCAAACAAACAGCAAAAAAGCCAAGTATCTTTGTTCATCATTTTCCCCTTTTCAAAGTCCATTCAGAATACACAAAACCCAGCAAATCAGTAGCAAACAAACAGCAAAAAAGCCAAGTATTTTTGTTCATCATTTTCCCCCTTTTCAAAGTCCAATCAGAATACACAAAACCCAGCAAGTCAGTAACTCAAACAAACAGCGAAAAAACCCTAATCTGATAACCAGGATAACACAAGTTCAGAAGAAGAAAGAAATTCATTCACAAGCAGAGCCAGAGTCGTCTTATTGAAAAAGAGCTTTAAGAGGTTAGTAAGGTTATAGATCCGGACCTCACTGGCGATTTATTTCTTCCTTTTCCTGTACTCTCATGGATCTGTCATTGTATGCATCGTTATCTTCACTGATCCCACCAAACGGAGAGTTAGGGTTTCGTTTTCCCCCTTTCTAGATTTAGGGTTATTAAATAAGAATCTGTAGAAATTAATCATAAATTAGTAATCAGGGGAAAGAGACGATCAGAAAAATGTAAGAAAAACAGGGTTTGGAAACACGCCGCCGCCGTCACCGCCGTAAGGCGATTTCCGGTGCGGCCAAAGGGTCTTCTCCGGTGAAGGCTCATGATAAGAGAGAAGAGAGAGGGCAGAGCGTTTAGAGTGAGAAAAACAATGAATTATGAGGCCTGTGCTTTCAGCCTTTCTCTTTTCTTTCTTTTTTTTATAATAAAGCCTAGGCCCAATCCGGTGGTGACACTTGTCACCACCCCTTTAGTCACTTTGGATGATCCCCCACTTGCATCCCCGTGTTAATCTGATGCGCCCTCATCATCCATCCATCTGATCATTTATCACAGCCCTTTCAATGCATCTTAGATGCACGCCCATGGTACACCTCCAGGGGGTTGCTACATTGGATCAGCCAAAAACATTTGGGCTTTTTAATTTCTACACCCCCCCTATTTTACTCTATTTGTAGGCCCGTTTCTAGTTTTCCCCTTTATATTTTTTTTTGTTAATATTTCCTTTTCATTACTTGATTTTTTTTAGCATACATTCAAAAATTGTAAATATGTTAATATTTGTTTTAAACAATTATTAATTTTAAAATAATTTTTGTTTGACATTATTAATTAAGTCTTTAATTAATTTTATCAAATGAAAAGGGTTTTAACCTAAATAATTATTTAACGGTTTGGACTTGTATTGTGTGATTTAAATATTTATTTCTTACTGTCACCCCCATTCATTAATTTGTACCCCCATTTCCGAAGCTCTGTAATAACGCAGAATTTAAATTTCCGCATTTTATTGTTTTACTCATTACTGTATAGTAATTAGGCGTGTATGGCAAGATCAAAAATCAATCGCTAGATAACCTAATTTCAAAGACAAAATTAACTTGAATCAAACACACTTTTTCATACGCGCACCTCTAGGGTAACCTCGCTCATTGCCTTGGAAATACAGTCATGTCCCTCGAACATGGGACGTTTTAGCAATGACACTTCGATAAAAAAGATCATAGTCCCTCGATGACCCTCGACGTTGCCTTCGATAACACGATCTCGTCCCTTACAAAAATTGCTAAAGTGTCACATAAGTTGCTTTCGATGACTGTAAAATTGACCCGCGCCTGTCCCTTTGCATCCAACGATGGCGCTTCTTACCAAATCAATGGTAAGATAACAACATCTAAAGGAGGAATAAAAAAACCTTTAGACATTTCGAGTAGGTAGATTCGCTCCTAGTTACTCGCTTGCTCACGAGAAAAACATTTTACACCAACACTTTCATCTCAAAACATTTTCAAAAGACAAAACCTTTTGTATACGTTCTTATAGAGACGAGAACCATTGCAAAACATCTTTTCAAAACACTTTCCAAAACACAATCCACAAACACATCTTTGAACCATCTTTCGAAACAAAACTTTGTATGCGTTCTTATAGAAACGAGAACCATTACAAAGAGATTTTTCAAAACACTTTCAAAGCCCACACCACAAGTACACTGTCAAACAAAAGCAAGTGATCTAAATGAGTAACTAAGAGCCCATGGAAAACCATGGATGAAAAGGGTGCTAATACCTTCCCTTTTCATAATCTACCCACTGAACCCGAGAAATAATCTCGAAAGGTCTTTCCTGTGCTTTTTTACCTTTCCTTTTAGATAAAAGAAAAGTCGGTGGCGACTCTTGCTATCCGCACAAATGCGATCGAAATGCAAAATACCAAGTCAGTTCTCCCACCGTATCACAGACATGCATAAGGTCGTCATTATGGTCATTGAAGGCAACATATAGGGATACCTTAGCAATTCGAAGGGACTATCATCATATATTCGTAGGCAACATCTAGGGACAAGATCATTTCTCGTAGGAAACTTCGAGGGACATCGCGGGACTATGATATTTATGATGACTTTAACCAAAGGTCTTTTCTAATGGTATCCCTACATTCGAGGGACATGACCCTTGTTATTCCGACGGCAACAAAGAGAGGCTACCCTAGAGCTGCGTGTGTGTAAACGATTCAGTTCAGTTTATTTATCTTGTTTATTTAGGGTTATCTAGCGATTGGTTTTAAATCTTGCCATAAAAGCCTATTACTAACAGTTAAATATATACAGACAGGGAAGCATAATATAGGTGCAGAAAGTAAAGTGCATAAAAGTAAACCCTAATTAAGCTATTATAGGCTTTGTGGCAGATACAATAGTATAAATTTTCGAGAAATAAAACTAAAGCTATTACAAAAAAAATTGTGTGACCTATATGTTGTACCCAAATTTTTCCCTCTCTTTTCTCAAGACATTTCTCACAAAGGATCTCCAATGCTTAAGGATTCTCAATAATTGATCAGACAAACTCATCTCCTAAGCACTGAGGCCACAACTTAGGGTTTTGGTTTTCAAAAAGGAGATTGGATTTCTAATTCCTCAAAAGACTTTCATGTTTCATTATGGGTCTCCAAGAATACTCATGCCAAGTTTCAAGTCTTGGACCACAATTTTGCTCAATCAATTGATTAGATGACTGAAAATCAGTTGTATTGGATAAAAAGTCAACTGTGGTCAACCTACAGTTAAACTCAATATTTTTTGCAATTATCAATAATTTTAAGTCATATTCATCAATTGATCAAGCTTGGATCATAATTCCTCAATAAAAGTGTTCAAATCATCAAAGGGGCAAAATGGTCAAAATTAAGGTTTTGACTAAGAATGACTTATTTTTTACTTTTGACCTAATACATGACCTAATAGTTTGAAGCCTGACTTTAAGAATCCAAACACAATATCTTGACCTAATTTCATGGCTCAAATCATTTCTCAAGATCAAACAATTGATAGTTGAAATTTGATCAACTGAGGAAAAAGTCAACTATTACACCAAAAGTTAAACTTTGACTTTTAGGTCAACATTGAGTTTTAAAGATCAAGATTCATCAAGATACTCAAAAGTATCCAACTTGGCCAACAAGAATCAAGAAAATCAATAAAGTCCACAAAAAGTCAAGGTTTTCAAGACTTAGAAATTTTTCTAAGTGCATTTTATACTTGATAAATTCATTTCTTCATGAACCTTTTTCACCAAGATGCAAGATGATTCAAAGAAAACTTTCAACATGAAAGTTATAGATATTTATGAATTTTACAACTTTTTATTAGAGGGTTGATGTCCAAAAAATGCCTAGATTTGAAGATATAAGCCCATGAAGTCATGACATTTTTCATAAAACACTTAGTGAAAATTTTGACAAGTTTAGGCAGATTTTTTACCTAACTTCTTGGCAAAATTTCACCTAGATCTAATATGATTTATCCAAACTGGTCAACATGAAGGTTGTAGATAATGTTTCAAACTTTCCAAAATGTCCAAGAACTTGAAGATATCATTTTTTAGCTAAGAGAATCAAAGGCAAGAAGTTGGGCATCCATTCTTGAATCACAAGCCATTTTCTTGATGAACACATAACCAAATCTCAAGCCATGCTATATAGATCTCACTTTGCAGGTTTCTAACTTGAATTTCACTCCATAATTAATTAATTACATAACTGTTAGATCTTTAATCCAAGTGTTTGAACCTTTTTTCAAGCTACATTTCCATTTATGGTACAAAGGCACCATTGCCATTCTTGAAAAGTTGCTTTAATCACAAAGTCAACTTGTCTTGAGCTTTGCACTTGTTCCTTCTGCACAAACTTCATCTATAAGATCAGAGCAAACATGTTTAAAGTTTCTAGCCACCCTACAAGCCTTGTACCTTGCCTTGAAACCATATTTGTCAAGCTTGCTTCAAAAACAAGTCAAGCAAACACAACATGTGATTTATTATTTCTGACCACATCAAGATCTCAAACCTTTTCCTATAAATTGAGACATTGTTTACAAGCCAAGGACACGAATTTGGAAGCCTAAAAACTCCCTCAAACACTCTCAAACTAGAATTGCATTCAAATTTCCATAACTTGTCATTTTCTGCCGAAAAACTTCCATCTCATAATCCACTTGTGAATTTATTCTCCAAATAAATCCTAAAGCTTCCTTACATCAAATATAACTCATCCCTATCCCTGTTTTGGAACTGTAACACCTCCTTCATTATCCTCCATAACCAAAATCAGTCACCTGCACATTGACTTCTCTAGCACGATTCAGCCACTCTCAGCTTAAAGTAACTATTGAAATAGCTTCCTGGAGGTTCACTAAAGCTAACTAGATCATTACAACACCTTGAAGTGTGATAAAACTTAAAACACGATCTCCATCTACAAGGTGGTTTTTCTGAGTTTCTAACTCTTCATACAAGCATCATTTGGCTTTAATTTTAAAAGATAAAATGTAGACATCATAGCCCTGAAACTAACCATGCCTTTAGATTTCATTTATGTTGCCTGAGCATAGAGAATTTTGAAGTTGAACTTATAGAAAAAATTAGGTTAAATTTGGTACCAACAGAAGTTATCATTCATCTTTGATTTATAGTTTATGAAATTTACATGGTTGGATTCATGGTGAAAATGCAATAACTTTCATGTTTACATTTCCTGATTTGGTTGAGAAATGAGGAAGTTACAAATTTGAACAATGGTGTTGTTGATCCTGATACACGCGCAAGGTTGGAGATGAAGTTCAAAATACTAGGGTTGGGTTTATCTTAAATTTATTACAATATGTTTTATACACGGATGAAACATCCACCCTAGTGGCAGGAGGAGCGTGAATAAGGCATTGGTATAGGGGGGCCTGGGTTCGAGCCCCAGCGTCCCATTTTTTTATTTTTCTCACATATTTTTGTTCCTTTTTGTTCAAACAGCGCGCCTGGGCCTCCAGCATATGGGCCTCAACATTTTTTCTCCCTCTAACAACCCCTGGTTTACTTAACAACAGCAAGCCCAAATATCTTTTTTATTTAATTTTATTTTTCTGACTAAAACAAAACAGTTTTGGGCCTAACACTAAACCCTTTTACTTTCTAACCACCCATTTTCTTTTCAAACCCCCTGACTACATATTTTATTTTTAATTTTATTTTATTTTCTTTTCTTTCATTATTATTTTTATATAAAACAATATATTTTATTAAAATACTTAAAATAAAAATTATTATTTTATTTTCACTTTATTTTATTTCCTTTAATCAAAAGACCTATAAATATTTTCTTAACAAATTAATTTCTTTTTTTAAAAGTTAATTTAGACTTAGGTTTTCACTTTAATTTTTCCTTTTAATTAAATTAACTTAGACCTTAGGTTTCTAATTAATCAACTTCTTTTCAAATCAATTAGGATAATTAAAACTCTTTTCATACAAAAAAGATCATTGCCCCACCAGAAAAGATGTTCTTGATTACAAATGGTCCTTCATAGGTAGGAGTCCATTTTCCCCTGGGATCACTTTGTGGTAAGATGATGCGCTTGATCACTAGATCTCCAACTTGATACACTTGGCGTTTGAATTTCTTGTTGAAAGCCTTGATCATCTGCTTTTAACACGTCTGACCATGGCAAACAACAGTAAGTATCTTTTCGTCAATTAAATTCAACTGATCAAGTCGGGTTTGAATCCAATCGTCTTCACTCAAACCTGCATCCTTCATGATTCTCAAAGAGGGGATCTGAACCTTAATAGGTAAAACAGCCTTCATGCCATAAACCAAAGAATAGGGTGTTGCCCCAGTTGATGTGTGTGCCATGGTACGGTACCCGTGGAGAGCAAACGGTAGGATCTCATGCCAGTCCTTGTAGGTGACTGTCATTTTCTGTATGATCTTTTTAATGTTTTTATTAGCAGCTTTGACTGCACCATTCATCTTTGGCCTATAGGGGGATGAATTATGATGTTGAATCTTGAACTGCTCGCACAGGGCGGTGATCATAGTATTGTTAAGGTTCGTACCGTTATCAGTGATGATCCTTTTGGGGATACCGTACCGGCAAATGAGATTCTGCTTGATGAAGCGGGCAACAACATTCTTAGTAACGGATGCGAAGGAAGCTACTTCGACCCACTTTATGAAATAATCAATGGCCACTAGAATGAAGCGGTGTCCATTGGAGGTTGTAGGCTTGATCTCTCCAATCATATCGATTCCCCACATAGCGAAGGGCCAAGGAGCTGTTAAGACATTTAGAGGAACCGGGGGCACGTGTACCTTGTCTGCATAGATTTGACACTTATGACAAGTCCGAGAGTGTTGATAGCAGTCTGCTTCCATGGTAGACCAATAATATCCTGCCCGTAGGATTTTCTTCATCATCGTATGCCCGCTAGAGTGAGTGCCAAATGTACCTTCATGTAATTTAGCCATGATCCTTTCAGCTTCAATCTTATCCACACAACGGAGCAGAATAGAATCGTGATTGCGTTTGTACAGGATGCCATTACTCAGGAAGAACTTAGCTGAGAATCTCCTTAAGAACTTTTTGTCATTGACTGAAGCTCCTTCTGGATACTTTTGATCCTCGAGATACCTTTTGACTTCATGAAACCAAGGCTGGTCCACTACTTCTTCAGTATTAATCTTGTGACAGTGTGTTGGTTCATCCATTCGTTCAATGGTGATCTTGGGAGCTTCGTTATCCCAATTAATTTTAAACATGGATGACATTGTAGCTAGAGCATTTGCTAGCTGATTTTCTTCTCGCGAGAAATGCTCGAAGGTAATCTGCTCGAAATGTGGTAACAATGTCAAAACATGTTCTTTGTAGGGGATAAGTTTTGGATGCTTAGTGTCCCACTCTCCTTTGATCTGACTGATGACCAAAGCTGAATCCCCAAACACGACTAAGGATTTGATTCCCAAGTCTATGGCAGCCTTGAGACCAAAGATGCATGCTTCATACTCTGCCATGTTGTTCGTACAGTTGAAGCAAAGTCTGGCGGTAAAAGGAGTATGGCATCCTTACGGAGATATGAGTATCGCGCCGATACCGTTACCAAGTGCATTGGATGCCCCATCAAAGTACAGGGTCCATCGGGATCCTTGTTCAGGTCCGTCATATGGTCTGATTCCTTCGCAGTTGTCTAATGTCATGATGTCTTCGTCAGGGAAGTCAAACTTCATGGATTGATAATCTTCTACAGCTTGATGGGCCAGATGATCAGCTAGCACACTGCCCTTTATAGCTTTTTGGGTCGTGTACTGTATGTCATATTCTGTTAGGATCATCTGCCATCTAGCTATCCTTCCAGACAAAGCAGGCTTCTCGAAGATGTACTTTATCGGATCCATCTTAGATATAAGCAAAGTGGTATGAGTCAACATATATTGTCTTAGCCGGCGAGCAGCCCATACCAGAGCGCAGCAAGTTTTCTCGAGCAGTGAATATCTGGTTTCACAGTCGGTAAAATTTTTGCTCAGGTAATAAATAGCGTGCTCTTTTCGGCCAGACTCGTCATGCTACCCCAATACGCACCCCATTGAAATCTCTAAAACGGTCAGATACATGATTAGCGGTCTTCCCTCGACTGGTGGCATCAAGACAGGAGGCTCTTGTAAATACTCCTTGATTTTGTCGAAAGCAATCTGACAGTCATCATTCCATCTAACTACCTGATCTTTCTTCAGCAGTTTGAAGATTGGTTCACAAGTAGATGTTAGGTGAGAAATGAACCTAGCAATGTAGTTTAGGCGTCCCAAGAATCCTATGACTTCCTTCTCAGTGCGAGGAGCAGGCATTTCTTGTATCGCTTTGACCTTGGCAGGATCAACCTCGATGCCTTTGTTTCTGACAATGAAACCTAAGAGCTTACCGGACCAGACTCCGAATGTGAACTTGTTCGGGTTCAACCTTAGTTTGTACTCCTTCAACCTGACAAACAGCTTTTGCAAGTGATCAAGGTGTTCTTCTTCAGTTTGTGATCGGGCTATCATGTCATCTACGTAGACCTCTATCTCATGATGTATCATATCATGAAACAAAGCTACCATGGCGCGTTGATAGGTTGCCCCGGCATTCTTCAGTCTGAATTGCATCACTTTGTAGTAGAACGTACCCCACTGTGTGACAAATGTAGTTTTCTCCATGTCCTCAGGTGCCATTTTGATCTGGTTATAGCCTGAGAATCCGTCCATGAAAGAAAATACTTTGTGCTGGGCTGTATTGTCAACCAGGAAGTCGATGTGCGGAAGTGGAAAGTCATCTTTAGGGGTGGCCCTGTTTAAATCTCTATAATCCATGCACATTCTTACTTTTTCGTCCTTTTTAGGCACGGGAACAATGTTAGCAACCCATTATAGATAGGAAGTAACATCCAGAAATCCAGCATTGAACTGCTTCATAACTTTTGCTTTGATCTTCTCTGACATTTCAGGTCTCATGCAGCAGACTTTTTGTTTCACTGGTGGACAATCTTCTCTTGTGGGTAGACGGTGTACCACGATGTCTGTATCGAGTCTCGGCATGTCTTCGTATGACAAGGCAAAAATCTCAACATAATCATGCAACAACTGAATTAGGCGCTCCTTGACACTCGGCTCTAGATTGGCACCCACTCTGATTTCCTTTTTATCTTCCTCGGTGCCCAAGTTGATTGTATCCAACAGCTCCTCATGAGGTTGAATAGCCCTTTCCTCTTGTTGTAGTAATCTGGCCAATTCCCCTGGCACCTCACAATCTTCCTCACCTTCGTATTCGGCTTGGTAGATCAGATCTTCAGAGTCACTGAAGGCTATAGCAGTATCGTTACCCATGGGATCCGGAATGGAAGGGTACCTGCATTTTTGAGTGTGGGTGTGTGTAAGGGTATAGCCATCTTAAAACAATAAAATGTAAAAGAAAGACAATGAGCACAAAGGGTTTATATATGAAAAAGCGTCCATGATTCATTAAATGACATATGAAAATGAAATAAAAACCCTTACAAATGGACCGTTGTGCCTCGGGTAAGACACAAGGTTGAAAAAGTACGAATTGTTTGTGAATTATTACAAGTCCAACAGAAATGTAAAAGATAAATTACTGTGATATGAAAGTTATCGGCACATAGTCTTTGGCTTCCCAGTTGTAAAGTCCTCCGCTGATAGTAGGAAATATCCAATCTTCCAAGCTGCCATCTTCTTCACTGTCTTCCTCAATAGCATTGGCATTGTGACCATGCCTAGGCATTGGAGCGGAGATAACATTCAATTTCTCAGGTGCTTCAAACTCAACTTCCTTTGCGTCTATCAGGTCTTAAATTTTGTTCTTCAGAGCCCAACAGTTATTGGTGTCGTTCCTTGGACTTTCAGAATGGTATGCGCACCTGGCATTCGGATGGTAGTGAGGAGATGCAGTATTGGGATTTTTAGGGGCCTCTTTTAAAATGGAAAGATTCAACTTCAGAAGATGTGGTAGGACTTGAGCTGGAGTCATGTTAATCTTGGTGAATTGCCGTACTGGCCTTTCCACCCTTGGCTGATTATTTCTCGGCTGGTTGTTTCTTGGCTGGTCTGATGCAGGCTTTTGAATCATAACGGCCCCCACCGTTGGTTGGTGCTCAGTTCTCCCCTGATTCCTCTGTGAATAGACAGCAGACATTTCCTTCTTTCCACTGAAGGGCTTTTTTACAACAGCAGAGGCAGACGCGTCTTTCTGAATTTTCCCGCTTCTTATACCAGCTTCCACCCTCTCGCCAGTTAAAATCAATTCGGTAAACCCTGCAGAGGAGCTTCCAATCAGATGATTAAATAAAGTACCTGATAGAGTTCCCAAGAACATGTCCACTAACTCCCTTTCAGATAAAGAGGGTTGCACCCTTCCGGCTAGATCCCTCCACTTTTGGGCGTAGTCTTTGAAGCCCTCATTGGATACCATGGCCATACTCTGGAGTTGAGTACGGGTTGGTGCCAAATCGGTGTTGTATTGATACTGTTTATAGAAGGCTGCTGCCAAGTCTTCCCAATTATGGACATCAGCCTTTTCCAACTGGTAGAACCAATCAAGTTGCGTTCCTGATAAACTGTCCTGGAAAAAGTGGACCCACAAGTCTTTGTCAGCAGAGTGTGGCTGCATCTTCCTGACGTATGAGCGGAGGTGCATCTTGGGACAAGACACCCCATCATACTTAGCAAACAATGGCACTTTAAACTTCGGCGGGATTACTATTCCTGATACCAACCTCAATTCCTCGAAATCTAGCCCTGGTACTCTCTGTATCTCCATAGCAGTTAGACGCACTTCCAGGTATTTATATTTGTCATCGGCCTGAGGGTATTGTTGTTCAGAGTAGTCATCTTCCTCCTCTTCTTCTTCAGAATCAGATGGTACTATCGTTTCCTTTCCTTTTCTTTCCCCTTCCTCAGAGGTTGTTGGAAATTCTAAGGTCCTTCTGGCTTATCCCTGAAACCTTCCGCCCATGATAACCACACCAGCTGGCTTCTTCTTCTTTTTCTCTTTCTCTTTCTCTAGCATAGTCTTTAGTTCCTCATTCCCCTTGGAAAAGGTCAAGAGTAACTGTTGAAATTGTGTATTTTGAGCTTGCAAGTCTTTAACCGTCTGTTATAGATCCATCTTGCTGAAATAAATAGTAGAAAGATGAGGAAACTTGATGCAAAGACCTGTTTATGCTCATGATGAATGATATGTATTCATGCAATGTTTTCAAGGATTTGAAAATTCAAATTTGTTTCAAACAAAAAGGAAGCACACGTTATATTAATAAAATAGAATTTGAGTACATCAATTCCCCTAGGGCAAAATAATACAAAATTATAAGATAAAAAGACATTGTGCATCCTCTTTGGTGCAATGTAGGTGTTGAGAGTCTGCTCTTCATGAAGTAACCGAGTGAGTTCCAAAACCTTCTTCTCGCTTGCGTAGAATTGGGCTTCAAAAGTATCGTGTTCTTCTTTGAGCTGTATCCAACTCCTTTGTAAGTCTTCGAGTGATGTCGGCATGTTAGGATGTAGGATGGTGTATGGAACCTCTCCTTCCTTAAAAGGATCTATAATCACTGGGAGAACAGAGGGGTAAGGCATCAAAAGACTTTGGGCATGGGTTCGTACCCACATGAGGTAAGGCTCAAGAGGGATGGAATTATTGTGTCCCAGAGTCTTACTATCTACCTTGTTTGGCATCCTCCAAGCTCGGATGAACCTTTGGCGTTGACCTTGATTGTCGTTGTCGAAGTTGAAAACCAAGCTTTGAATCAGGATATCATGTGGGCCATCCCTTCGGGCATAACCAAACTGTCTTAGAGCCAAGCAAGGGTTGTAGGTGATGTTTTTACCGTGGTTATTGGTAAACAACCGCTGATCCTCCAAATGGTTACTTATTTGGTTACTCGCAGGATCGATCAGATTGATCCTAGGACATAGGTTGATTTTGAGGTTTTGATTAAATTGGATAATTGTTAAATGATAATAAAATAAAGAGGCTTTAAGTAAATTGCATGAAGAAATAGGCTTGGTAAAATAAATGAAGGCTTGAAGTAAAGGACTTCGACAGGGAAAGTAAAGAGGAAAGCAAGTAAAGTTTCTGGAAATTAAATGACTTTGATTAATAAAAGTGGTGTTTCACACATACATTCTCAACAATTCTTTCTCACACGCTGGGTACTCGAATCTATATGAGTGACTTTGTATATAATTGTGAACACACGCGAGAAACTGCGTGAACTACTACTATTTATACTAAAACATCCCAAGTAACCGTCGGGCAGTTACACTGCTTCGAGATGATTCCACTTGGCACGTTCCCAACGTTCGACGCTCCAGATCTTTGCACGTTGCACTTGGTAACCGCTGGAAACTGTTTTCCCTCCAAACGCTTGAATTTCAAACCGTTCCACTCTGAACCATCGAACACCTTCGTCGAGAAGCATCTTCGACGAGAAACACCTTCGACGTCGAAGGCAACCAACTTCTCCTTTGGAAGAGATCTTCTAAGTACATTGCCATCTTTCGATGGGCATTTCGACGGACCTAGCTGGTCGAAAACATCCTTCAGCTTCAATGGCTGACATTAATGAAACAAGGGTGTCGAATTTAGGAGCCAACAAATTGCCCCCCAAGAATGCCTTATTTCGACTCTGAAAGAAAAAGGCATTCTTTGAAATGCCATTCGACACCTGTCTTTTCATTCTTAGTCACAAATTAAATTGTGCACTTTTTGTTGTCTTCTACCAACCACTGACAATCCCAAGAAAAACCATCATTTATTCGTACCTAAGACGTCACCTCAGTACGGCGTGCAGTGTGCCAAACGTCATTTCACAAATTGTCATCATGACAATTCCCAAAAACGAGGGCGCACGCTGCACCCTTCCATTTCTGCAGAACGGCTACAACAACAGGGAGACGCCACGTGTCCCACTACCTTCTGCAACATTAAATGGCATTTAATGTCCTCGAATTTGGGGATTTTCCCCCACTACTATAAATAGCAGTAAGTACCCATTGTGGGACTTTTTACGCTAACTTGCTTTCAGAATTCCCCATTTGCATACAAACTCTTGTCAACTTTGCAAACTTCTTGTTTTTCACTTCGTCTTCAACCTCGTTACCAACAATGGCATCTGGTTCTTCCAACGCCCCTAGCGCCAACACTCCCTCTGGAAATGTCAAACCTAGGGTGTTCGCCACCGCTCCAGTAGTGACTCCCACGGGCCAACGAAGGGTCCCTGAGCCTTTGGACATTGCTGTTCATGATGCTTATTCACGCCACCTCATGATTCCGGTTGGATATTCCAACCAAATCTTTGCTATGTCTGGCCCATTGTACCCAAGCATTGCTGAGGCCATGAAGATCAAAAGTTACTTTCCGGTACTTGAGAGACTCAAACCGGTTGGATGCTCCAAGAAAGATGCAGAGGATAATGAAGATCCTGCTAAAGAGAAAATCGACATCCGTTTCTTCAACAAAGGCGTTAGGGCTTTCAGGTCTGGCCCTAGCCTCACTCCTGATTATAGTGCTTGGCTGGAAAAAATGGAGAAACGCCAAGCTTCGATCTGGAAAGACATGGGGATATTCGACCTGGTTATGCTGTCGAAGACAGGTCTTAACTATTCCCCAGAGATGTTGATAGCTTCTTTACTCTTCTGGGACTACACCCATTTCACCTTCCATCTTCCCTGTGGAATGCTGACTCCCACGCTCTTCGACGTGGCCGCCATCACTGGCCTTCGACCCACTGAGGATTACTTCGACCCGGAGGAAATGTCGGAGGATCAGATTGGATTCTCCGCCACAAAGCCAACCTACACCACCTTCATCAATCACTACCATGATAGGTCGACAGATAATGTGTCGGATGTCGAACATATTGCGTTTCTAGCCTTATGGCTGACACGCTTCGTGTTTTGCTCCAAGTCCTTACAGGTGACCAAGAAGATGGTCACTCTCGCCACTCAACTCCACCATGGCCAAAATATCTGTTTGGCAGAATTGATTTTGGCTAGTCTGTATGAGTCGATTAGAAACGGAGCGACTCTCCTGAAGATCATCGAGAACAGAGCCAGTCTGCTGCTTGCTGGACCTTTTTGGCTGCTTCAGCTGTGGCTCAATGCCACCTTCGAATCTTTCTTGCCTAAGAAGATTCAAATAAATGAGCAGGCTCCAGAAATAGCAAACAGATGCGTCGAAGGAACCAGATTGGCTCTGTTGACTCCAACGGAAGATGGGCTGGAGCTTCAACAAACTTTCACAAACTTCATTCTGATGTTTGCTAAAAGGAAAGAGTTTGCTTCGACCATGGCTCTGTTTGCTCGACGGAAGGTTGGCCCAGAGTGGTTCACAAGGCCACATCCTAGGACGTCGAGTGGTCCTCAGGTTGACGAACATACAACAATGTGGGAGGCATTCCTCACACCAAGAATAATGCCCCTTCGATTCAGGAGCTCTAAGACTCACTTGAGTCTGATTGCATATCAACCAAACCTGGTGTCTCGCCAGTTTGGTATTATTCAAACACTACCTTCTCCAATTTTTCCCAGGGAGAAGTCTATGTTATACTTCTGCAACGACTACACTGAAGAAGCTGCCACTAAGCATATCAGCAGATATGCTGGTCGAACAGTTCTTTCGTTGTTTGACTACCAGCTTAACTTTCTTTGCTCACCATCCTTCGAGGAGTGGTGGAAAAGTTACTACGCTGAGGAGTTTTTCGACGAGAAGGACTTCGTGGATGAGCTTCAGAAATCTTTTGTCCTTGTCTTGGACAAAATAAAGAAATGTAAGTTCATCCTTCCAAATTACTTTGTCTTTCTCTTTCGACTGCTAGCCTGTTAATTATTTTGTCTACTTTCAGTTGTTCGAAAGCCTGCAGCCAAGAAGGCTGCAGAAGGCCAACAGGGAGGAGGCCCCTTAACAAAACCTCCACCACCGGCGAAGACTATAGCGCCGACGAAGACCACAACAAACCAACAGGGGGAAGGCCCTTCGAAAAAGCCTTCTGCATCGGTAACCAGACTTTCATTATTTTCCTCTGGCTTTAATTTTTTGACTTTCGATGCAACTGCTAAATCGAACTCCAATTGGTTTTTTAGGCACCTTCGCCCAAGAAACGGCCAGCACTGACGGTCGAATCCGGGAGCGACGAAGAAGATGATTCTCCCCCTGCTCCTCTAAAAAGGCGAAAGCTGAAGAAGGACGTTCCTCTTCCTGAGGGTCGAACAATTAGAATAAAGGTTGCTGGGAGAAAGCCCAGGCCACCTCTAGTAATCATTGAGGAGCCAACAAAGGAGGAATTAAACGTTCTTCTCAATAAACCTGTCGAAAGCGACAATTCCAGCCCTGGGGCTGAAGCTACTTTACAGGTAATCCCTCTGATCCCTTTGTAACTCAGGTGTCGATACCTACATTCGACTATGTCTCTTTCGAATTTAGAGGATTCTTCTTCTTCTCTTTTCAGGACACCACTGAAAGCTCAACGCCAAGGACTTCTGAAACATTGGAGTCTGCTGAACTCAGCAGGCCACAAGAAAAAGACTTGGCGAACGATGAAGCCAATACTGAAATAAATGAGGCCAATGCTGAGACAGCAGAAAAACCAGCAGAAGATCCACAAACAGAAGAGCAACAGCCAAAAGAGATTCAGGTGGTGGATCTGTCGGAAGAAAATCGTGACGAAGGGGACCACGGCAACGCTGGCGAAGAAGATCAAGGTGCCGCTGGCGAAGGGAACCAAGGTGACGCTGGAGAAGGGAACCATGATGACGCTGGTACTGCCGCAGTCCGAGTCGAAGAGAGTCAAGTCGAGGCAAATGCTACTCAACAGCCTCAAACCCAAGACAATGCTGTTGCAAAGGCTGTTACCTCAACAAAGCATAGGTCGAAAGAGGACTTAGAACTCTTGAAGCAAATTGATCCTGTTAGCCATCTGAACGCCATCATCGAGAGCAAAAGTTCGTCTGATGCTAGTCAGGAGGTTCCTACTCTGTCGGGGAAGTCCACTGAAACTTCTCCTCTCGATGAGGCTTTGACGAAGGTTAAGGCTCAGTTTTTCAAGAAGGACTTGATGAAAGCTTTGGAGGGAGACCCTACTGCTCCATCATACTTGAGGGATGTTTTGAATGCCGTAGACTTGTTAGCTGTGCCTCCAGAAGTTTCAGGCTTTATCATGGAGTTACACTCCATTATTGATCAAGTCTCAGCAGATTATCGGCGACAAAGGGGCTTTAACAGCCAGCTTGAAGTGCTATATGGCAAAAGCTCTTCTGCATGGACTGCTGTAGCAGAGACAACTTCTCGAATTGCGGAGTTGTCGAAGCAAAAAGCATCTAAACAAGAAGAAGTTGATGCCATCGATCGAGAGAATGCTTCCCTCCAGGCGCAAATCGAAGAAATAGAGGCTAAGATAAATGCCAATACTAAGCGCAAGGAGGAACTTCTCTCGACTGTCCCAGACACCGAAAGTCAAGCTGAAATCACACAAGGCCTAGAATTTGCTGAGAAAGCTCAATCCTTCGACGATCAAATTGCCAAGCTTGCGCAGGCGAATGCTTTGTGCAACAAAAGATTGGAGCTGCAGCAAACAAAATACCTTCGACTCAAGGACTCCATCCCCTTCTGATTGATTCAGCCTTTTAACCATATTTTGTAATATGTATTCGACAACATTGCCATTTTGGCTAAATTATAAAAAATTTCCATTTTGGCTTCTTTATGGTTAATTTAGTCGTTACTTGTTATTTTATTTTTATCTCTTGGAGTGTAGGTTTGTATTTTTTCAAATATTTACCATTTACTCTCAAGAGCCTTTTATCTTCACCTAGCTCTTCGACTTCATAAGCTCCACCAGAAAAAGTCTGGATAACTCTGAATGGTCCTTCCCATTTGGGTGACCATTTTCCCATGCTTCGATCCCTTCGATCCATGGGAAGAATCACCTTCCAAACTAGTTCTTCAGGCGAAAATACCTTAGGTTTCACCTTTTTATTATAAGAGTCTTCTACTCTTTTCTTCTGAAGCCTGAGTAGGTCAAGAGCGCGCAATCTTTCTTCGTCTAAATCCACTAGTTCGTCTAACATCATATTCCAATAAATTTCAGAGGGAATATCATAATGTCTCTGAACCCTTGCAGATTGAAGACAAATTTCTACTGGCAACACTGCGTCATGGCCAAAAGTTAGCCTATACGGTGTTGTACCTATGGCTTCTTTTGGGGACGTTCGACAAGCCCACAAAATCTGGTCTAACGTCTTATGCCACTTTTTTGGCTTCTTCCCAACATGCTTTTTTATCAAGCCAATCACTACTTTGTTTGCTGCTTCGACTTGACCATTTTCCTGTGCGTAATAAGGCGTTGATGTTAGGAGTTTGAAACCTGTTTCCTGAGCGAATTCCTGCATCTTTCGACCAGTGAAAACTGATCCTTGATCAGTTGTTATAGTCTCAGGGATTCCATATCTAAAGATAATGTTCTTTTGAATAAATTCAATGACATTTTCTTGGTCTACATTGACTAAAGGGATAGCTTCGATCCACTTAGTAAAATAATCAATGCCTACCAATATATACTTCTGACTCTTTGATGATGCTGGTCGAATCTCTCCAATGAGGTCCAACGCCCATCCTCTAAAGGGCCAAGGTTTCACTATCGAGTGAAGTTCACTTGCTGGTACATGTTGGATGCCTGTATGGACTTGACATTCTTGGCAACCTTTAGCGAACTCGATACAATCTTTCAGCATAGTGGGCCAGTATAGTCCTTGTCGAAACAACAACCATTTCATCTTATGGCCTTCTTGGTGAGCCCCACATGCTCCAGCGTGCGTAGTCGAAAGGGCTATGTATGCCTCAGTTTCACTTAAGCATTTTAGCAATACCCCTTCAGGCGTCTTCTTATATAACTCATTACCCATGAGTACATAACTCAACGCCCTGTACTTTGTTTTTCGTTCTGTCGAAGCTCCTGGATTTTGAAGATAATCCACGATGGGCTTCCTCCAATCTTGCTCTGACAAATTATCTATGAACGAAATTTCGAAGTTGCTTTGATCAGCATACCCTAGTCTTGTCGATTCCAAGTTCGTTGGTGATAGACAAGTTGCTTTTATCTTTTCTCGAACTTCGATTGCTCTTTGTAATCTCGTTTTTAAAATCTTGTACCCAGATGCAATTTGTGCCAAGTCGTTGGCTATTTGATTTTCCAATCTGGGTATGTGTCGAATATTGACCATTTCAAATTTTTTCAATAAACGATTTGCTATCACAAAGTACATAATGAGATTTTCTCTTATGCATTTATATTCTTTTGTGACTTGCTTAATGACTAACTCTGAGTCTCCCATTATTTCGACTCGAGTTGCCCCCAATTCCAACAATATTTCAAGGCCAGTAATTAGAGCTTCATACTCAGCCTCATTATTCGAACAAGAACCTGATATCTTGTACTTGAATGTTGTTGGAATTTTTTCTGGAGAAATGATCAAGACTCCTACTCCTGTTCCATCTTTATGGCTGGAACCATCGAAGTAGAATTTCCAAGGTTCTATCTCCACATAATTAATATCCTCAACTTGAATTAAGTGGTCGACTATAAAGTCTGCGACCACTTGTCCTTTCACTGCCTTAAGAGGCATAAAGGTCAAGGAGTATTCAGTTAATGCTAGTGCCCACTTGCCAATTCAACTGTGCAAGATAGGTTTCGACAACATGTACTTGAAAACATCAAAATGAGACGAAACATACACATCAACTGGTTTTATATATTGCTTGAGTTTTGTACAAGAGAAATACAGACATAGACACAATTTTTCAACTTCACTATATTTAGTTTCTGCATCGTTCAAAACTCTACTAAGATAGTAGATGGGTCTTTCGACTCCATTCTCATCTTCTTGGGCTAACATGCTTCCCAAAGTTTTGTCGGATGCAGCTATGTACAATCTCATACTCCTATTGCTACAAGGAGGCACCAAAATAGGTGGCTTAGTGAGGTATCCTTTGATTTTGTCGAAGGCTTCTTGTTGCTCTTGCCCCCATTCGAACCCCTCTTTATTCAGTCGAAGTAAGGGTGAAAAGGCCTGAGCTTTCCCACTTAGGTTAGATATAAATCTCCTTAAGAAATTTATCTTGCCTAACAGAGGTTGCAGTTCCTTCTTATTCGATGGTGCTTTCGCTTCCAGAATAGCCTTCGTCTTGTTCTGGTTGATTTCGATTCCTTTCTTGTGGACAACGAAGCCCAAGAAATCTCCAGCTTTCACACAGAATGCACACTTCAAAGGGTTCATCTTCAGACCATGTTCTCTCATTCTTTCGAACGATTGTCGAAGGTGGTCTAAATGATTCTTCCTGGAAACAGATTTTATAACAATGTCGTCAATATATACTTGCATAAAAGTGTTAATAAAATCATGGAAGATAGAATTCATTGCTCGCTGGTATGTTGCCCCAGCGTTCTTTAGGCCAAAAGGCATCACTACCCATTCGTAAGTGCCTAGGGCCCTAGGGCATCGAAAAGCTGTTTTCGACACATCATCTTCAGTAATGAATATTTGATTATATCCTGAATAACCATCGAGCATACTCAGGTATTCATAGCCAGCGGCAGAATCGACTAGCATTTCCGCCACAGGCATAGGATATTCATCTTTGGGTGTAGCAGCATTTAAATCTCTGAAATCTATGCACACCCTCAATGTACCATTTTTCTTAATTACTGGCACAATGTTTGCAATCCATTCGACATACCTTGTAACGCGTATGAATTTGCACTTCAGCAGTCTTTCGACTTCCGTTTTTATCTTCGGCAGTATTTCTGGAGCGAAGCGTCTTGGACTTTGCTTGATTGGCTTCTTCCCAGGTTTGATTGGCAACTGAAGTTCTACCAATCCTCTGTCGAGACCAAGCATTTCGTCGTAATCCCATGCAAAACAGTCCTTGAACTCTTTCAACAATTGGATTACTTCCAACCTAAGTTCTGGGTCAATTTTGGCGCTGATGTAAGTTGGCTTTTTCTCTGACCCTTCGCCTAAGTTGATTTCTTCTAAAGGATCTTGCGCTAACATTTTAATGTTGTTCGCCAAGGGGTCCTTTTCGAAGCCCAAAGGCTCATCGTCATAGATGGCGTCGAGCCTCTGTTCCTGCATTCCTTCTGGCATGATATCAGGAGGTTCTGGATCGAAATCCTTCCCTGGACCTGCAGCAGATAACTGTTGATCATTGGCCTGTGTGGCCATGTACTTTACTTCGGCTTCGAGAGCCGTTATCATCTTTGTTTCGGCTACATAAGCCGAAATTCGCTTCAATGATTGTGACTCAGTCATTATCACTGAATTCACTTCCCCAACCAGTTGGTTGGATATCAGTTAATCCACTGAAGTCTATGTGGGACAAGTCTTCTCTGTCCCATTGGAAACCATGCTCAGGATGCAGGTATAGGGAACAAAAAGTATTTGGCGCTGACGCCAAGTCGAAGTCAGGTGTTGGACATGGCCCTATGTGAGCCAAGTTCTTGTCGAAATCTGCCAGCCCTAGGTGATTCACTTCGCCCAGGTAATAGCTTTGATCTGCCTCTATGTTTTCGACCATCCCATCTGGACGCCATAGCAGCAGCCTCTGGTGCATTGATGATGGCACAACTCCAACACCATGAATCCATTCACGGCCCAACAAAAGATTGTAGTTAGGTTTGGCCGATATGACCATGAACATTGTTGGTCGAAGGATAGATCCTACCTTGATATCTAGTTGGATCACTCCCATAGTGGTCCCTATGCCGCCCTCATAGTTCGACAGGACCATGTTGTGAGGCTTGATGTCCTCATCCCTTTTGCCAACTTTCCTTAGCATAAAGTGAGGAATAATGTTGATGGTTGCCCCACAATCCACCAAGATTTTATTCACTGTAGTTTCCTCGAGTTTAGCCCTTATAAATAAAGGCTTGAGGTGATTTTTCATCGCCTCTGTAGGTGGTTCGAAGAACCCATTTTGTTCCTCAGTAGTGCCATTGTCCATGACAAAATAGCACACTGGCCTATGTTTGGCCATTTCTTGCTCCACTTCCCAGTCACTTGTTTCGACCTCCACCTGTAGGTTGAATTCTCTGGGCAGCACTGAGACTATATTCACCATTATGTCCAAAGTATCATCAGACTCAGAACCATCTTCGTCTTTGATTTCACCTTGGTTAGGCCAAACTAGCCTGTTGGTTACTGGCTCTCTTTCTAGAGGTTTCCTTTGCTTCCTTAGAGGAACATTTGAACTGGTTTCTGCCTTTGGTTCATTGGCAGCCTCCCTCTCAGCTTTTCGTTTCCTTTGGTATCTCCTCCATTGAGATCGAGACATGGGATTTTTCCCTTTGTAGTTGCCTGACACTTGTGCAACTTTAGGTGCAGCAACTTGAGGCTCTTTCTTTTGTGTTAAAGATGAACCCCTTGGCACGTCGAAAGAGTGCCATCTCTCCTCGCTTGGCCTCTTTCGACCAGATGTTTTGTACCAGATATCTACCGGCACATTTGTTGGAGGCCTGAAAGTCAATGGCCTCTTTTCTTGGTTTGAACCTCTTTGGGAGGCTCTTCTGGGGTCATGTCAAAGATCAACATTTTCCCTTCTCTTATTTGCTGCTCTTACGCCTTGAATGTGCTCAGCAGCTTTTTTGTCAAAGATCGAACTGCATCTTGGACACAGCATCACCTCTGACTTCTTTTTCTGGCATCTTTGCAGGAAATCTGCCAGATTTTCATTTTCCCGAGGGAAAGCAGTCTTGTTAGCTTGTTCTTGCCTCATGGCCTCCTCTGATGCTTTTGGGTCAGAGAGTTCGACCATGTTGACATTCATTGCATCTTTGTTGGCAAGAGTCAACTGCTTCATTTAAATCTCCAAATTCTCCGTCTGGCCTTGAACTGTGGCCAAGTGAGAACTGGGTTTTGGTCCAGTTTTTTGTGCTTCAACGGTCTCCAGCTTTGGGCTTTCGACCGCTTTCTGAACTGCTTCAATTGTCTTTCTGGATAAATTCCCAGAAAAACTGCCAAAGATTGGCATGTTGATGTGGTCCTTTGAGACTTCGACCATTGTGATTCCTGGCCTCTTCGACTTGCTCCTGGATGCCTCGATCACGTTCACCTCAGAAGGCTCAGCATAGTGGGCTTCAGCCTGCAACGGATTTGAGTCGACAGCCATGGGGGTTTTGTCAGCAAACTTCAACCTCCCTTCTTCGATAGCGTCTTGCACAAGATTCCTGAAAAGAAAACATTGAGAAGTTTTATGGCCCAAAAAATTATGATATTTGCAAAAACCTCTCTTCTTTCTTTGATCAAGAGGAGGCACTTTTACCCCTGGGGATACTATCATTTGGCCATCTTTTACAAGCAAATCAAAGATCTCATCACATTTTGTAATGTCAAAACTATAAGTCTTTTTGGGGAACCTATCGTTGGTCCTTTCTGGACCAATGGGATTTTTCCCACTTTAGGGGACTAACAGTTTGCAAGAGTATGGTGGCCCTTGCTTTAGTTCCGCTAAATCGACTTCTCCTTCTTCGACAGTTATAGTATCGTCGAAGGATTCTGGATCTTCGTCATCCATCTCAACATACGCTATCCTCTCTCTCTTATGAGCTTTCGTTGCCTTTGCTTTTTCAGCTTTGAGGCGTTCTACCTGTCGAACTCTATCGGCCAGTTGGGCCATGTCTCTCAAGTATTGAGTGTCTAACTTCTTCCTAATGGAATAATCTAAACCGCATGCGGCTATTTCAACTAACTCATGTTCTGGCACTTGTGTAAAACATCTTGCTTTGAGCAACCTAAACCTATTTAGATATTCGTCTATAGGTTCAGTGAAACGTCTCTTTACACTGGCCAATTCTTTCAGGCTTATCTTGGTTTGCCCCATGTAGAATTGCTCGTGGAACAATCTTTCCAACTGGGTCCAATGATGGATCGAATTGGGGGGGAGAGTTGTAAACCAAGTAAAAGCGTTCTTTGTTAAAGAACTTGGGAATTACTTAATCCTCAGGTTTTCGTTATTCGAAATATCTCCTGCTTCGATCAAGTATCTCGCCACATGTTCGACAGTAGATTCTGTCGTGTCCCCAGAAAACTTAGTGAATTTGGGGACTTTACATCTAGGAGGTAAGTCTGTTTGTAACACGTATTCTGACAACGGGGATGTGAAGTTGGGCCTTCGAAAGCCCATGTTCATCCCATTTTGAGTCATGATCCTTTCGATCATGGTTGCCAGATTGTTTTCCAAACCCATGTTTTGGTATTGGATATGCTGAACTACTTCGTCAGCATTTTGGTTTCTGTTAACTAACCTTACCTCTGGGGTTATTACCCTAGGTTCCTTGACAGGTTGCTCCAATCGTGCCCTAAGGTTTTCTTCGACAGGCTGTTGAACCTGGTTGATAGTGGTTTCTTCCTCTAAGAATACACCATGGTTTCCCCTTATTTGCGCCCTTTGGGGCTGTCGAATAGGTTGGGGTACTCCAAAGAAGTCAGCCAAACGCGTCATTTGCGCTGTCATCTGCTGATTCGATTGAGTAGTGTTTTGTATTAGAGGGTTCAGCACTGTACTTAAAGTTTGTGCCAACATTTGAACCATATCATGGTTGCTTTCGTCCATTTGTTGCCTCAAGACTGCTGTCGAGGCATTTGTAAGGCCATGTGCTACTTGGGACGTTCCTCCTAAGAGTTGGGTCCTATTTCTATTCGCCATACCTACTCCAGAACCTTGGAGTGGCGAAGAGGCACTCACTAAAGGGTCTGAAAAAGTGGACGCAACATTCGTTAGGCTAGCCAAGTCAGAAGTCGGCATGCCATAGAGTGGTTCTCGATTATGACCGCCTGTCATAAATCCTGGGGGAACGAAAGGCCTTGTGCCTAGATTTCCCCTTGGTGGGGGAGTTCCCAAAGGCACTCTGGGGCCTGTGAACGGAGGTAATGGCCCCGTTGCTGTGACCGTTACTGCTGGTGTCGAACCAGCGGTTATCGCTTCACTTACGGTCGGGATAACCGTTGCTCCCACATTTGTTTGTGGGATCTCGTTATTGTTTGGCGGATTCGCCATCTCTTCCCTTCTTCTAGCAGTATTGTTATCGTTAGTGTATATTCTACCACTTCTCAATAACATGCAACACTCCTCGAAAAAGATAAGATTATGTTCAAAAATCAACACACAGTCCCACTGGGCGTGCCAATTTGTTTACCGTGGTTATTGGTAAACAACCGCTGATCCTCCAAATGGTTACTTATTTGGTTACTCGCAGGATCGATCAGATTGATCCTAGGACATAGGTTGATTTTGAGGTTTTGATTAAATTGGGTAATGGTTAAATGATAATAAAATAAAGAGGCTTTAAGTAAATTGCATGAAGAAATAGGCTTGGTAAAATAAATGAAGGCTTGAAGTATAGGACTTCGACAGGGAAAGTAAAGAGGAAAGCAAGTAAAGTTTCTGGAAATTAAATGACTTTGATTAATAAAAGTGGTGTTTCACACATACATTCTCAACAATTCTTTCTCACACGTTGGGTACTCGAATCTATATGAGTGACTTTGTATATAATTGTGAACACACGCGAGAAACTGCGTGAACTACTACTATTTATACTAAAACATCCCAAGTAACCGTCGGGCAGTTACACTGCTTCGAGATGATTCCACTTGGCACGTTCTCAACGTTCGACGCTCCAGATCTTTGCACGTTGCACTTGGTAACCGCTGGAAACCGTTTTCCCTCCAAACGCTTGAATTTCAAACCGTTCCACTCTGAACCATCGAACACCTTCATCGAGAAGCATCTTCGACGAGAAACACCTTCGACGTCGAAGGCAACCAACTTCTCCTTTGGAAGAGATCTTCTAAGTACATTGCCATCTTTCGATGGGCATTTCGACGGACCTAGCTGGTCGAAAACATCCTTCAGCTTCAATGGCTGACATTAATGAAACAAGGGTGTCGAATTTAGGAGCCAACATGATGCCTCCCCTAATGCCAAGTAGAGGGACATTAGGGAATTCCCCACAATGGTCAACAATGATAACATTCTCTTTGGATCGAGAACACCAATGAATATCTGAATGTTTAAGGGTCATCAACCGTTGTGACCACCTTAAACCTTGCTCATTCTTTAAGACTGATTGGGGAAGATGAGAAATAAACCATCTTGCCAGGAGAGGAGTGCAACACATGAGAACACCTCTTTTCCTCATTGTACGAGTGTGAAAAGAGTGTAAGATATCTCCAAGCAATGTAGGCACCGGATTACGTGACATGAAGATTTTGACAGCACTCACATCTATGAGTTGGTCAGGATTAGGGAACAAGACCATCCCATAGATGAGAAGAGCTACAATCTCCTCAAAATCTTGCAAGTCCAAGGAGTTCCAACAGCTTTGGGCCTTCTCAAACAAGAACTTTGCCAAGAAGCCTTTGACACCACTTCTAGTTTCCCAATGGGTTGTAACATCAGATGAGTGCAAGTGCAGGGCTTGAGCAATCTCTTCTGGCTTTGGATCTCTTTCCGTACTGTTGAAGGGTAGTTGATTGAGAATGGGAATCCTCAAGAGTTGAGAGAATTCTTCCAAAGTAGGCACAAGCTGGTAGTCAAGAAATGTGAAGCAGTGATGCAAGGTGTCAAAGAACTGGAAGAGAACCTTCATCGTGTCTTCCTCTGTGTTGGAAGTGACCAAGTTGAGTAGACGGCCATGTCTCTCGGTGAATGGAGAATTATCAGGAATCCTTGAAGCTAGCTCCTTGAGTTGTGGAGGAATTCTTACAAGGTTGACTTGGATAGTTTTCCTGCGAAGTGAATCCATATCCTATAAAACAAGAACAAAGATGAATTTCCAAAATCCTTAAAATGGTTAGTGGATGCATATGATGCTCATGATGTCCATGATGTTATGCACAAGCAAATCAAACAAGTTCCTAGTTTAGGCTTGCATGGGGCTTCATAGGTAAGTACCTACTTGAAGTTTAGTTGGCTCAACCTGTCCTAGAAATAGTAACCGGGTTCTAAGGAGCTCAATATCACTGGATTGTTTCCTTGTTCATTGTTTCAATTCAAGCCTCTTGACTGGCTACCGAAATATTCCAAGGAACCAACCCTCAATGAGTGTAGTATCGAGTATCTACCAACTTCGGACTGCACCAAAGCCGGTCATCTCACTACATCCTAAAAGGCCAAGTTGGTCAAGTAAAGGGTTCTAGAAGTTCATTAGTGCTTCATGACATCACTCAGCGGCCCCATATTCTCTTTGATTGACTCAAAGGCTACTGGTACCCACAAATATGTCGCACTAACATAATTATTGCTTAGACCGTGTCGGTATACCCTGCACAGTTTCCACAACGTATTGCTATTTACCTATAATGTTTCCCAAATTCGGGTGGAGGATTCAAACCCAAACAGTAGAACCAAAATGTAAAGCAAACAAGTCAAACAATTGTAAGCAAATAAAGGTGATCTAAACCCTAAGGTAACCCCACTTTTATAATATTCTCCAGCAGAGTCGCCAGTTCTGTGATACGGTGGGAGAACTGACTTGAGGTTTTGCGCTTTGTCGCAAATGTCGCGGTTAGCAAGAGTCGCCACCGACTTTTATTTTATCCAAAAGGAAAGGTAAAAAAAGCACAGGAAAGACCTTTGAGATGTTTTCTTGAGTTCAGGGGGTAGATTATGAAAAGGGAAGGTGTTAGCACCCTTTTCATCCATGGTTTTCCATGGGCTCTTAGTTACTTTCTTAGATCACTTGCTTTGCTTGAAATTGTTTGAAATGGTGCTTGGAGTGGTTTTGAAAGTATTTTGAAAAGAGGCCTTTGTTTAGGCAATCTTTGTAATGATTCTCGTTCGTAAGAATGTATACAAAGATGTTTGTCTTTTGAAAAATGTTTTAATGTTTTGTAAGATGTTTTGAAATGTGTGTGTGTTTGTTTTTGAAAATAGCAAGGATTGTTTGAAAAGGAGCAAGTAACTTAGAAGCTATCTACCTACTCAAATGTCTTTCTTGTGCATTTTTATTCCTTTGACATTGTTGACTTACCATTGATTTGGTAAGCAACCCTATCTTTGGATATTAATGGGACGGGCGTGGGTCATCGTATGACCATGATAGCAATATTGCCAAGTATCTTAGCATTTTTTGAGGGGCCAAGATCATTTTGTTTAGGCAACCTTTGTATAGCGTCATCGAGGGACTATGATCTTATTTTTGTTTTGTTTTGCCAAGATACTTCGCATACGTAACATGGCCATTTATTTTAGGCAACCAAGTGGGAGAAACCCTAAGGGTGCTTGTGTGCAAAGTGTGTCATTTTCATGCTTTTATCTTGCATTTAGGGTTTTCTATTTATTTTGTTTTTGTTCTTGTCATGCAAACCCTAATTTACTAAACATGGTATATGAAAGCAATAAATTGCGTAAAAATAAACTAAGCTATTACAACAATTATTATGGGAGGGGGGATACAAGTTTTGAATGGGGATTTTGCACAAATATAAACCTAAATATATTATTACAACCCAATCGAATATTGTGCGAATTAAATAAATATACAAATATTTAAAATGCAATGCAATGTATTTATGTAAAAAATGTTTTGATATTTGTTTTTTGTATGAGAAAATAATTTATGTAAACCCTAGAAAAAGGAAAAATAATAGTATTATTTTTGGAAGGGGTGAAACCCTAGTTTTTTATTAAAAGAAAATGATGTTCTATATTATTATTTTGCACATTTTTTGTATAAGAAAATAATAAATAATATTATATGTAAATATTAAAAATTAAATATGTATAAAAATAAGCATTTATGAGTATAAATAGTAAAATAAAAAAAAATGTTTAAGTATTTATTATATTTATTTACAAAATATTTGAGAAAATAAATTCTATTCTATTAAATTAATTAATTTTTATGTAAAAAATAATAAAATAATAAAATAAAATTGTGAAAAATAAAGAAATTATTTTTTATGATTTTTATTATTCAGAAAAATAAATGAAAGTATAAAAATATGAAAATATAAAATAAATACAAAAATATAACAAAGTTAGTCAATGGGGTGCAAAAGGAATTCAGGAGGCGCTTCGTCCCTGTCCTCCAGTCAGTCTTCTCCTTCGCGCGTTCTTAGTTCAAATATGTAAATTTCACATGCTTGCACAAAAACAAAATCTCATAACATGAAACTTGTGGCATTTGAGCTCACGATTCCAACAATATAAATTTTGTGACTCAACTCTAAAAGATCAGAGAGAATTTTGGTGGCCCTAATTCGTGACCTAAAGATTTTAGCATATTCAACCTTCAAATTCTCTTAGCACAGTTAATATAAATGAAAAGTATGCATATGTACAACTTCACCATGTTATGGACTACATTTTTTCTTCACAAATCGTGGCTTGAGGATGCCTATTCAGAGAGATAGAGTTCAAGAAAATACCTCCTTCAGTTGGATTCGAGTAGAGCAATGTGGGGACTTTAATGGAGGCCTGAGGATTGTGTGAGCTTCCTTGAACTTCCTTCAAGCTATTACAATGCCTAGTTTGCTTTGTGGGTGGCTAGAACTTCCTACACAAGTCAAGCTGCAAGCTTCAAGGTTGAAATTGGCAATGGCTGAAACAGGGCTTACAGAAACAGGGTAAGGGCTTGGCTTGCTTTGGTATGATATGTAGAAGGTGTTTGAAGTGTTAAAATACAAAACGCACGAGTCAAAAATTAGTTGGCTTGGATTTTGCAGAAATGCTGTGTTTGGACAGAAAAATAGTGTTTTTGAGTTTTTGAGTGTTTCAGCTTCAATCCAATCGTGCTCAGCCTTGTGACAAGTTTGTGAATATGTATAAAAATGATACCAAGTCCACTTTCTACTAGCTGTACAAGCCTTTTCACCTTTTGGCAATCTTTCTTGTATTTTAAGTAAAGTGAAGTGACTAATGCTACATGCTTGTACTGGCTAGCTTGAGAACTGCGAAGAGCTTATACACATTGCTTGAGACCTGTGTGAATTACTTGCACCAAAGGGACGGGTCCAAGGCTCAAGGTTGACAAAATTGCAAAAGCTCACCTTTATGAAAATGGCAATGTGAACTTTATGCCTAAAATGGACATATAACTTGTGTGAAGTTCCAAAAGAAAATATAAAGCCTTTAACTTCTGAGTTTGCATTTAATTATGGAGTGTAGAGTGAGTTTAGGACCTGCAAAGCATGATTCAAACAGCATGGATTGGATTTGCAACTTGATGCTATGTAAAAATGGCTTGATCAAAAGTGAGAAAATGCCAACTTCCCTTCTTCGATACTCCCTAACCAAAAATGATCTAGGAGAGTTCTTGGACATTTTGGAAAGCTTGCAATATGCTCTATAATCCATATTTGAAATGCATTTTTAGATACCTCTTGGAACTAGGTGAAAAATGTCCATGAATTTGGGTCCAAAACCTGCCTAAATTAGGGCAAAATTTCACTAAGTTATAAAGTTCATGGACCTATATTCACAAATTCATAACTTGAGATCCAAGCATCTTTTTGGAAAAGTTTGTGAAGAAAAATTGTATATTTCATGGAGGAATACAACTTTCATGTTGGAAGTTTTCTTTGAATCAAAATGCATCATGGTGAAAAAGTGGTGAAAAGTTGGGAAAAAATAAGAAAATTTCCATACTTAGAAAAATTCTAAGTTATGAAAATTTTCAAATTCAAAACCCTAATTTTCAAAATTGGTTTTCTTGGTGAAAAAGTTTCATATTTTGACATATCTTGATGAATTATGATCCTTGGTACTTGATTTTGACCAAAAAGTCAAAGTTTGACTTTTCAATGTACAATTGACTTTTGATCAGTTGACTGCAAAATTCATCTGTCAATCCAATGAACTTGAGATCTTTTGAACCATGTAATTAGGTCAAGATGATGCTATTGAACCCTTGAAATCATGTTTGAACTCATTTGGTCATTGGCTAGGTTAAAAATCAGAAATTGCCCTTTCTCAGTCAAAACCCTAATTTTGACCATTTTGCCCTTTTGATGATTTGATCAAATTTCTTGAGGAGTTGTGATCCAAACTTGATCAAATGGCACATATGAGTCTAAAATGTTGTTGTGGATAAAAAATTATGAATTTTGACTGTAAATTGGTCATGGTTGACTTTTTCCCCAATACAGCTGATTTTTAAGTCAACTGTCCAATTGACTGATCAAAATGTGGTTCAAGGCTTGAAACTTAACATGAGAAATCTTAGGGGTCCAAAATGGTGTATGAAAGTCACATGAAGCATTAGTGGTCCAAAAATCCTTGTGCAAACTCAAACCCTAATTCTAGGTTATCAGTGCAAGATGAGATGTCTTGAGCTGACCAAACCCTAATCTTGTTTTGAGTCCAAGAAGTCTTGTGAGAAAAATCTTGATAAATGAGAGGACAAATTTTGGGGTACAACACTAAGGACTTGTTTGCTTCGCTTGTATATGATTATGGGTACATAACATCATGACATCATTCCATAGCATTTTCACTAACCATTTAAAGGACCTAGAGATTTATCTTTGTTCTGTTTTGTAGGATATGGCTTTCACTCGCAGAAATACCATCAGAATCAACCTTGTCAAGGTACCTCCTCAACTAAAAGAGATAGCATCAAGGGTCCCTAAAAATTCTCTGTTCACCAAGAGATATGGTCGACTTCTCAACTTGGTTACCTCAAACTTTGAAGAAGACATGGTGCATATGCTCTTTCAATTCTTTGATCCTAAACATCACTATTTCACATTTCCTGATTATCAATTGGTGTTCACCATGGAAGAGTTCTCTCAACTATTGGGAGTATCTATTATTGATCAAATACCCTTCACCAGTATTGAGAAAGATCCACAACCTGAGGAGATTGCATTAGCCTTACATTTGCAATGGTCCGACATTATGGCTAATTGGGAAACAAGGAGTGGTGCCAAAGTTTTATAGCCAAGTTTCTATTTAAGAAGGCTCAACTATTTTGGGATGCTCTAGATTTGCAAGCTTTTGAAGAAGTCTTGGCTCTTTTAATCTATAGGTTGGTATTGTTCCCTATCCAGACCAACTTATAGATGTGAATGCAATCAAAATATTCCTATCTCGTAATCCGGTGCCTACTTTGCTCGGAGGCATTTTGCATTCTCTTCACGCTCGTACCATGAAGAGAAGAGGGATTATTATATGTTACACACCATTTCTATCTAGGTGGTTTATTTCGCACCTTCCTCGATCAGTTTTGAAGAACGAACAAGGCTTAAGATGGTCTTAAAGGATGATGTCTCTTTCACACTCGGATATTAATTGGTGTTCTCGATCTTTGAAGGATGTCACCATCATTGACCACTGTGGGGAATTCCCTAATGTCACACTCCTTGGTATTAGGGGAGGTATTACTTATAACCCTTCTCTTGCATTATGACAATTTGGGTATGCACGAAGAGATGGTCCTCATGAGGCATTTATCCAAAGTATTGTATTTGACTACGAGAACGATGTCCAAGGTTATCGTCAAAGATTTGTATGAGCTTGGGGCATGGGAAACAAGGTTGATAGAAAAACTTTGGGGCATAAGAACTCTATTCCTTTGGAGCCTTATCTCAAGTGGGTACGAGCTCGCGCTCAAAACCTCATGATGTCGTATTTGGCTATCCTACCAATCATTGTGGAGCCTATTACCGAAGGAGACGTTACTTACATCATTCTCCATCCTGACATGCCTACTAATCTCAAGGAATTGCAAAGGTCGTGGATTCAACTCAAGAGGGAATAAGACACCTTTGAAGCTCGATTTTATGAAAGCAAGAAGAAAGTGTTGTAGCTCACAAGGCAGCTTTACGAGGAGCAAAGCTTCAATACCTACATTGCACTAAAGAGGATGCGTTCATGGGAGACTTGAGTCTTTTTGTTTTAGGAGTTTATTTTGTCGTCTCTCTAAAACCATTTTGCTTTTTTCCATTGTAAGCCCAAGAGGCATTTGTAATTCTGGAACATATTAATGTAATTGTTGTTTTTGTCTTCTCTTTGTCTGGAAAATTTAAATTTCTTAAAGGTCCTTGAAAACATTGCATCCACATAACATGCATCATATCATAAGCAGGTTTTATGACATAGGTTTCCTCATCTTTTACTGTTTATTTCAATATAAGATAGATCTCGAGAAAACCGCCAAGGACTTGCAGACTCAACACTCTCAGTTTCAAGAGACTCTGCTCAACTTAGCAAAGGGTCAGCAAGAAATGATGGCGCTTCTAGTCACGAAGAAAAAGACCAAGAAGAAAGTTGTTATAAACATGGGGAAAAGGTTCAAAGGCCCTGTCCGATAAGTTCAAATTGAAGAGGTTTCCTCCGAGGAGGATGATAATCAAGATGAAGATGCTAGAAGCACCCGTGCTGGGGGTGGAAACAATCAAATCTCTGAAGACGAGGATTATTCTGATGAGAAATACCCACCGACTGATGACAAGTACAAGCAGCTAGAAGACAGACTAAAGGCTATAGAGATCCAAGTTGTGCCTGGCTTAGACTTTAGAGGTTTGGGTTTGGTTCCTGGGGTGGTCATTCCCCATAAATTCAAGATCTCTATTTTTGCCAAGTACGATGGTGTCTCATGTACGAAGCTTCATCTAAGATCATATGTCTGCAAGATCCAACCACACACCTCCGATAGGAAACTATAGGTGCACTTTTTCCAAGAAAGTCTATCTGGAACGCAATTGGAGTGGTTTTACCAACTGGAGGGGACAAACATCCATATATGGGAGGATATGGTTGTTTCCTTTTACCGTCAATACCAATATAATGTTGATTTGGCACCAACCCGCATTCAGTTGCAAGGCATGACCATGGGTTCTAGTGAGGGCTTCAAAGAGTACGCCCAAAAGTGGAGAGACCTGGCTGGCAGGGTGCAACCACTTTTAACTGATAGAGAATTGGTAGACATGTTTATGGGAACATTGACTAGCCCATTCTTCAACTTGCTGATTGGAAGTTCATCATCCAAATTTACTGAATTAATCTTAACTGTCAAGAGGGTTAAGAGTGGAATTAAAAGTGGGAAGATACCAATGGCCTCCACTTCTAATGCTGTGAAAAAACCATTTATTGGTAAAAAAATAGACTAATGATGTGTATGGATCAAGAAGCCGTATTAAGAATGATCATCATCATTTAGTAGGGACAATATTGATTTCCAACCCAACTCCGAGTCAACGACTGTGATACCGTGGGATAACTGACTTGAGGTTTTGCGTTTTGTGTTCGCAAATGTTTCAGTTTAGCAAGAGTCGCCACCGACTTTTTATTTTATCCAAAGGAAAGGTCAAAAAGCACAGGAAAGACCTTTGAGATGTTTTCTTGGGTTCGGGGAGTAGATTATGAAAAGGGAAGGTATTAGCACCCTTTTCATCCATGGTTATCCATGGGCTCTTAGCTACTTGTTTAGATCACTTGCTTTGCTTTTCAATTGTTTGAAATGGTGCTTTGTGTATGGTTTTGAAAGATGTTTTGAAAAGAGGCCATCATTGTGGCAACCTTTATAATGATTCTTGTTTGAATGTATACAAAGATGTTTTTGTCTTTTGAAAAGTTTTCAATGTTTGAAAGTTAGATTTTAAAATTGTGTTGTGAAGTGTGTTTGAAAATAGCAAGGATGTTTTTGCAAGCTTTTGATCAAGTAACTAAGAGCTATCTACCCTATTTTACTCAAAGATCTTTCTTATGTTTTTAACCCTCTTAACAGTGTTGTTTCACCATTGTATTTGGTGAACAACCTTGTGTTAGGATGTTAAACGGGACAGGCGCGGGTCATCGTATAGACCATGATAGCAATTGTGTCAAGTATCTTTGGCAATTTCCTTGAGGGACTTGATCATTTTTGTTTAAGCAACCAAGATAGCGTCATCGAGGGACTATGATCTTTTGTTTTGTTTTTGTTTTGCCAAAGTACTTGACATGCATACATGGCCCATTTTTGAAGGCACCAAGTGGATTGTAACCCTAGGGGTGCAAGTGTGCATTGTGTTTATTTTTCATGCATTTTTGCCTTTGATTAGGTCAAACTATTTGTTGGTTTTGATTTTGCATACAAACCCTAATTCTCTAATCATGGCATAATTGAAAGTGTAAAAGTGCGAGAATTTAAATTCTAAGCTATTACAACATAATTATGGGGATGGGGGTACAAGTTTTGAATAGGGGATATTTGGCAAGAAATTTAAACCCTAAGTTATTACAACCAAATTGAATCTCAAATGCAACAATATTTAAATGTACAATTATTTAAATAAACAAAATAAATAAAATTTTAGATAAAATGTATTATGCAAAAAAGAAGTTTTTTATGTATGTAAAAAATATTTTCAATGTAAAAGAGTATAAAGCTAAAAAAAGAATAAAAAGATTAATTTTATTTATTAAAGGGGTAAACCGTAATTCTTTTAAGAAAATAATATTATATATTATTTATATACAAAAATATATTAATATGTACAAAAATGAAGTATATTGAAGAAAAGGTATTTTTTAATTATAGAAAATAAAAGGTAATATTTTTATATTTCTATTCTAATTATTTAATAAAAGTATATGTGTGTGTATATATATATATATATATATATATATATATATATATATATATATATATATATATATATATATATATATATATATATATATATATATATATATATATATATATATATATATATATATATATATATATATATATATATATATATATATATATATATATATATATATATATATATATATATATATATATATATATATATATATATATATATATATATATATATATATATATATATATATATATATATATATATATATATATATATATATATATATATATATATATATTAAATATATTAAATATGTAAAAAATAAAATAAAATATTTACAAAAATAAAATATATTCAAGAAAATATTTTTAGTGTGAATAAAAATAAGAAATAAAAATAAAAGTATTATTTACATTATTTTTAAATTTAAACAAATAATAAAAAGTATTCAAAATGTTTTAATGTTAGAAAAAAAGAATAAAATGCTAAATAAATGTAAAAAATTATGAAAATATTTTTTAAGCATTTTTTATGTTTGGAAATAAAATAATAAAGTCAGAAATGAAATTAAAATGCAAAACTAATAAAAAATACAAGAAATTGGGCCAAGGGGTGTGAAAAGCAAGCATAAGGGTGCAAAAAGTGAGAAATAGCCAGGCCCAGCCCAGCTACTTCATCTTCAACCTTCGTTCAACAAAAACACGCGCGTTCTGAGTTCAAACTCGTATCTCCTGTTTCAGTGCTTAAAAACAAAAACTTGTAACATAAAAATTGTAGAGCATAATCACACGATTCCAACCATATAAAAAACTTAATCTAACTCTCAAACACCAGAGAGAATTTCTCTGGCCCTAATTTCTAACCTAACTTTTTTAGGATGTTCATCAATCAAATTCTCTCAACACACTTAACTTAAATGAAAACTGAGCATAGGTACAGCTTAAGGGCTATGAGTACTACATTTTTCATTCACAAACCTAAGCCTAATGATTCCTAAATAGAGAGATAGGAAGTTGCAAAATACCTGTTTCAGTTGGACACGAGTATGGCAGTGTAGAGCTTTTCAGTGAGGCCTGAGATGCTTGAGAGCTTGCTTGAACTTCCTCTGACCTCCCTCAATGCTTAGTTTGCTTTGGATGTGCTTGAACAAGCTTGTAAAAGTCAACCTGCATAAGCTGAAAACAGAAATGGTGAAGCTTGCAAATGGTGTTACAGTTGGCAATGGAGGTTTGGGATAGCTTGAGTGAGTTGAATGGAAGGTATTGGAACTGGTTTGGGGCAAGACGCACGAGGGGTTTATGAGATGGAAGTGATTCTGCAGGGCCTGCCCTGTTTTGCAAGAAAATGTGATTTTTGTGTACAAGGGTGTTTGAGGGGTGAATGGCTCGTGTTTCTGGCTCACAGGGATGTGCAAAACTTGTTTGGAATGTTGGCAAGAGTTGAATATATCAGATGTGCAAGTTATAGACTTTTTGCACAATGACTTGTTTTTGAAGTAAAAGTGAGAATTGACAATGCAAAGGCTTGTACAATCTAGCTTAGGGTCTGATAAGAGTTGGTACCAATTTCCTGATATTAGTGAACTTTGTTTGCTGAAAAAGATTGGGTCCTTGGCTCAAGATAAGCAATTTGACATAAAGCATGCTTTATGTAAATGGAAGTGCTACCTTTATGCCCAAACTGGATTTATTCATTGTATAATGCTTCCTTGATCAGAACAATGCCTCTAACCAATGTGTTTGCATTCAATTTTTGAGTGTTGAAGGGTTTAGAGACCTGTAATTAAGTACAAAGCTAGTTTGGTCAGATTTTGCAACTTGTATGAACATGTATTGGCCATGGTTACAAAGTGGGTTTTTGCCAACTTCAAGCATTCGATTCTCCCTAACCACAAATGTGTTTGAGGAGTTATTGGATAATTTGGAAAGCTTGAAACATTTACTATAATCCATATTTGAAATGCAACTTGAGACTCCAAGTGGAACTATGTGAAAAATGGCCAAGAAGATGGGTCAAAATCCTGCCTAAACTAGGGCAAAATTTCTCTAAGTTAAAAGTTTTAGGAACCCTTGTTCCAAAAAACATAACTTGAGATCCCAGCTTCTTTTGAGAAAACTTTGTGAATTAAAGTTGTAGAATTTGTGGAGGACTACAACTTTCATGTTGTAAGTTTTGTTTGAATCCATTTGCATCATGGTGAAAATGTGGGGCAAAGTTTGGAAAAATTAAGAAAATTTCACAACTTAGAAAAATTATAAGTTATGAAAAAATTCAATTTCAAACCCTAATTTGAAATTTTGGGTTTCTTGATGAAAAAGTTTCATAATTTTACATATCTTGATGAAAAATGACCCTTGGCACTTGGTTTTGACCAAAAAGTCAAAGTTTGACTTTTTAGTGTACAGTCAAATTTTGATCAGTTGACTAAAAAATTTATCTGTCAATCCCATGCATTTGAGATCTTTTGAACTTGTTGAATAAGTCAAGATGATGCCTTTGAGCCCTTGAGTCTATGGTTGAACTTTATTTTCCATTGGCTAGGTCAAACAGTCAAAAATTGCCTTTGTACAATTAAAATCCTAAAAATGACCATTTTGACCTTTTGGTGATCTGATCAAATTTCTTGTGGAGTTGTGATCCAAACTTGATAAAATGGTTAATATGAGTTCATAATGTTGATGTGGGTCAAAATTCATGAGGTTTGACTGTAGATTGGCCACAGTTGACTTTTTCCCCAATACAGTTGATTTTTAGGTCAATTGTCCAATTGACTGGGCAAAAAGGTGATTCAAGGCTTGAAACTTGGTATGGACAAAATTGTGAGTCCAACATAAAGTATAAAAGTCAATTTTGGCATTGAAGGTTCAAAAATATCTGTGCAAACTCAAACCCTAGTTTAGGTCAACAGTGCAAGGAGGTGTCTTGAGCAGAGCAAACCCTAGCTTGATCTTGAATTCCAAAAGCCTTGTGATGAGAAATATTGATAAAATGAGAGGGAAAATTTTGGGGTACAACAGTTGCCCCTGTTCAATCTTCTTGAACCTGAAGAGTTAGATTGGCAAGTTTGCCTTTTGTGACTCGAAGGTAAAAGAGGATTGGACACTAGAGTGCCCGTAAATTTGCACTCGTCCAAATATTGTTGAGGGAATGGGCTTAAAGATTCCATTTGGAGATGGTAGAATCTTGATGGAGATGGGCTTAAAGATGCCATCCAAGACTTGTTTGTTGAAAATCAGTAGAATGAACATCAGAATGGTATCCGTATTTGGAACGTATCTGAGTTGTATCTGGAGATTGGGTTTGTATGAGCAAGGGAATGGCGTCTGTGTCTAGAACGTATCCGAGCTGTAATTGTATTTAATCTTTGAATGAATATCAGACTGACTGCCGTGTCTGGAGTGTATCTGTATTTTGAATGGGTAACAGAGAAACATCTATGTAGGGAGCAACTGTGTGCTGGGGATAAGTTCCGAATGAGTGACAGAATGGCAACCGTGTCTGGAGCGTATCTGGAATGTATCTGAAGTTGAGATCTGTATGAGTAGCAGAATGACTTCCGTGTCTGGAGTGTATCAGAAACTGTAACTGGGATCTGAATAAGTGACAGAACGACCTCTGTGGCGACTGCAATGGGGAGAATCAAACTTCTGGTGTAAGGGCCAGAATGGCATCCGTGTTTGGAGCGTATCTGAACTTGATAGTTGAATCTGAATGAGAAATAGAATGGCCACCGTGTCTGGAGCGTATCTAGTCTGTATCTGATTGTTGATGTCTGAATGAGTAGTAGAATGACCGTCGTGTCGGAGGTGTATCCACACTGTATCTTGGCTTGAAATTTTGAATGAGTAATAGAATGACCGTCGTGTCTGGGGTGTATCCATACTGTATCTGAAATCTCTGAATAGTTGTTAATGATAGCTTTTTAATCTTATCTTGAAAAAAGGGTAAAATGTTAGCTAAAACATAAAGTTATGTTGCATGATATGTATGATGCAATGAACTATGTTTCATCAATGTTTATGATATATGAATGTAATAGACGTGCATGTAAGCTGAGTAGCTGTCTTGCTGAGGAAAATAAATCCTTGATAGCTGGAGACAATGAAATCCTTGACTGGTGTCGGGGGAGTAAATTCCTAACTGATGCTGAGGATTCAAAAATATTTGATTGTTGAAGATGAGAAATCCTTGCTGACTGCTTGGGGATTAAAGATCTTTGATTATTGAGAATGAGAAATCCTGGGACCACTGTTGGGGGTTGGAAGTCCTTAGTGATTTGTGGGGATTTAACAAGAGCTTTGACAACTTTTGTGGGGAATGACATTTCTGGGAAACTCTGAAGACCTCTACTGGGGAATTAGAACCTGGGAGGCTTCCAATGGAGAAACATGAACTAAAATCTCCGTTCTGTTGGGAAATAACTCTGTGGGGGGGAGTGTTTACTCTGCTTGGGGAATCAGGAGCTCGGGTTGTATGCCAATCTATTGCGGATTCCTGGTTGGGGATAAAACAAGAAGTTAACCGTTATCTGATTGATTCTCAGAATTTTAAGATAACCTGCCGGGGAAGTTGGGGAAACTGAATAGTTCCCGCTGGGGATTGATAGTTGGAAATTTGACTTCGCTGGGGAAGAAGGTTTAGAATATTCTAGCTTCGCTGGGGATATGAATTTCAGGGTTTTCGGGCTCCATCGAGGATCGGGAATTTGGAGACTTAATTATGATGGAAATTTTGAAACTTAACTCCACTGGGGGATAAAGTTAGAAAACACTGGCTCCACTGGGGAAGTTGAAATTTAACTCCGCTGGGGGTACTCCAAGGTTTTAGCTTTGTTGAGGATCTGAATGACATACTGTAGGGGGTTTCCTCTGGAATAGCACAAAGACATCTTCCTACACCTTCAACCTATCAGTAATTATCCTTTCTCAATTTCGTTTTATTTGTAAGCAGTGATTATATTCAAATGCATATGCCTATTTAACAAACCATTGGACGTTTTCAAATGAAACATAAGTGTAAAAAGAAAGGAAAGGCAAGTAAATTTTTGCGCTTTGAAGTATTTTTGTATTAACTTTTGTAAGTATCTTTGTACAAAGGAGACAGACATCCTAGTAAGAGGATGTTGTCGTAAAATTGAGAAAAAATTTATACAAAAGAAAGATGGCTATGTGTAACAATTCCATGGGGTTCCCATTATGCTATAGCCTTCGCAACTCTGAGTATTCTGTCCATTCGTTGCTTCGTCCGTCGATGATTGGATTGATCAGAAGCCTGGAACTTGTTGCTGAAAAGATTGTCCTTAAAGTGATCCGACGAGACATAGTCATACGCTTTAATTCCCTAACTTTTGCCTGGACTGCCCTTTCGGGTTTTCAGTCCACCGGGAAACCCTTTTTTGCCCAAGTCACCCTTTCGGGTTTTCAACTTACCGGGTGTACAGATTTTTTTGTTTATCCCTAATTTTTGCCTGAACCTCCCTTTCGGGTTTTCGATTCACCGGGATGCCCATTTTTTGCCCAAGTCGCCCTTTCAGGTTTTCAACTTGCCGGGTCGTTTTACGCGTAGTATCTTTTGACTATGTTTGCGTTCACAGGGTGTGGCAAGTCGTCGCCGTCCATGGTGGTCAGAATCATTGCCCCACCAGAAAAGATATTCTTGATCACAAATGGTCCTTCGTAAGTAGGAGTCCACTTGCCATTGGGATCACTTTGCGGCAAGATGATCCGCTTGATTACAAGATCTCCGACTTGATATATCTGACGTCTGACTTTCTTTTTGAAAGCCTTGATCATACGTTTCTGATACGTCTGACCATGACAAACGGCAGTAAGTCGTTTCTCGTCGATCAAATTAAGTTGGTCAAGCCGGGTCTGAATCCAATTGTCTTCACTCAAACCAGTATCCTTCATGATCCTTAAGGAAGGAATCTGAACTTCCATAGGTAAAACAGCTTCCATGCCATATACCAAAGAAAAGGGGGTTGCCCCTGTTGAAGTACGTGCCGTGGTACGATATCCGTGTAGAGAAAACGGTAACATCTCATGCCAGTCTTTGTAGGTGACTTTCATATTTTGAATGATCTTCTTGATATATTTTTTCGCAGATTCAACAGCACCGTTCATCTTTGGCCGATAGGGAGATAAATTGTGATGATAAATTTTGAACTTCTCGCACAGAGAGGTGATCATAGTGTTGTTCAAATTTGTATCGTTGTTTGTGATAATCTTGTCGGGGATACCATACCGGCATATGAGATTTTGCTTGATGAAGCGGGCAACCACATTCTTTGTAACGGAGGCGTAGGAAGCTGCTTCGACCCACTTGGTGAAGTAATCAATAGCCACCAGAATGAAACGATGTCCGTTGGGTGCCGTAGGCTTGATCTCTCCAATCATGTCGATTCCCCACATTGTGAATGGCCAAGGAGCTGTTAGAACGTTGAGAGGCACATGAGGAATATGTACCTTGTCAGCATAGACTTGGCATTTGTGACAAGTACGGGAATGTTGATGACAATCAGCTTCCATGGTAGACCAGTAGTAGCCTGCCCTTAGAATCTTCTTGGCCATCGTATGTCCGCTTAAGTGGGTGCCAAAGGTGCCACTATATATTTCGGTCATGATCAACTCTGCTCCAACCTTGTCCACACAACGAAGTAGAACACAATCATGGTTGCGGTTATAAAGGATACCATTGCTCAGGAAGAACTTGGCAACAAATCTCCTCAAGAACTTTTTGTCATTGACGGAAGCTCCTTCAGGGTATTCTCGAGTCTGGAGATACCTTTTGATTTCATGAAACCAGGGTTGTTCCACTACTTCTTCGGTATTAATCTCATAACAGTGCGCGGGTTCGTCCATTCGCTCGATGGTGATTTGGGGAGCCTCATTATCCCAGTTGAGTTTAAACATAGAAGACATTGTAGCTAGAGCATCCGCTAGCTGATTTTCTTCTCGCGGAAAATGCTCGAAGGTAATCTGCTCGAAATGAGGCAACAATGTCAGGAAATGTTCTTTGTATGGGATAAGATTAGGATGTTTAGTATCCCATTCTCCTTTGACTTGACTGATAACCAAAGCCGAGTCCCTAAATACGACCAAGGATTTGATTCCCAAGTCTATAGCGGCCTTGAGACCAAAGATACAAGCTTCATATTCAGCCATGTTGTTGGTACAGCTGAAGCAAAGTCGGGCAGTGAAGGGTGTATGGAAACCTTCCGGAGAAATGAGTACCGCATTGATACCGTTGCCAAGTGCATTTGAAGCACCATCAAAGTACAGGGTCCATCGGGATCCTTGTTCAGGTCCGTCATACGGTCTGTTACCTTCAATGTTGTCCAAAGTCATGATGTCCTCGTCAGGGAAGTCGAATCTCATAGATTGGTAATCTTCGACGGCTTGATGAGCTAGATGGTCAGCTAGTACAATCCCCTTTATAGCTTTTTGGGTAGTATATTGGATATCATACTCTGTCAGGATCATTTGCCATCTAGCATTTCTTCCAGATAAAGCAGATTTCTCGAAGATATACTTGATCGGATCCATTTTGGAAATCAGCAAAGTGGTATGAGTCAACATATACTGCCTTAGCCGGCGAGCAGCCCATACGAAAGCGCAGCAAGTTTTCTCGAGCAGTGAGTAGCGAGTCTCATAGTCGGTAAACTTTTTTCTAAGGTAATAAATGGCATGCTCTTTTCGGCCAGACTCGTCATGTTGGACCAGTACGCACCCCCATTGAGTTATCCAAAACAGTCAGATACATGATTAACGGCCTTCCTTCGACGGGTGGCATCAAGATAGGAGTTTCCAGCAAATACTCCTTGATCCTATCAAAAGAAACTTGAAAATCATTGTTCTATTCAACTACCAGATCTTTCTTCAACAGCTTGAAGATTGGCTCACAGGTAGATGTTAAGTGAGAGATGAACCTCGCAATATAGTTTAAGCGTCCCAAGAAACCTCTAACCTCCTTTTCAGTGCGGGGGGAATGCATTTCTTGTATAGATTTGACTTTAGCAGGATCAACCTCAATGCCTTTGTTGCTGACGATAAATCCCAAAAGTTTACCAGACCTGACTCCAAAAGTGCACTTGCTCGGGTTCAGTCTAAGCTTATACTCCTTCAATCTGACAAACAGCTTTCGCAGATGATCAAGGTGTTCTTCTTCTATCTGTGAACGGGCTATCATGTCGTCTACGTAGACTTCAATCTCATGATGTATCATGTCATGAAATAAAGCTACCATGGCGCGTTGATAGGTTGCCCTGGCATTCTTCAGTCCGAATGGCATCACTTTGTAGCAGAAGGTACCCCACTGCGTAACAAAAGTAATCTTCTCCATGTCTTCGGGGGCCATTTTGATCTGGTTGTATCCCGAGAATCCATCCATGAAGGAAAATACCTTGTGTTGAGTTGTGTTGTCAACCAAGATGTCAATGTGTGGCAGTGGAAAATCGTCTTTAGGGCTAGCCCTGTTCAAATCCCTGTAGTCTACACACATTCTGACTTTGCCGTCCTGTTTAGGCACGGGTACAATGTTAGCAACCCATTGTGGATAGGAAGTAACAACCAGAAAGCCAGTGTTGAATTGCTTTATTACCTCAGCTTTGATCTTTTCAGACATGTCGGGCCTCATTCGACGGACCTTTTGTTTGATCGATGGACAGTCTTCTCTTGTAGGGAGACGGTGAACCACGATATCTGTATCTAATCCCGGCATGTCTTCATAGGACCAGGCAAAGATATCAACATATTCGTTCAACAACTGCACTAAGCGCTCTTTGACACTTGGTTCCAGGTTGGCACCCACTTTTACCTCTTTCTTGTCCTCCTCTTTCCCAAGTTGATGGTCTCTAGCAACTCTTCATGGGGTAGAATAGCCCTTTCCTCTTGTCGCAGAAGTCTGGCTAACTCTCCAGGCACTTCACAGTCTTCATCACCTTCGTACTCGGTGTTGCACCCCAAAATTTGCCCTCCCATATTCTTCAAGAAATTGCCAAGCCAAGTCACAAAATTCCCCAAGGGTTGTGCAGTGCAACTGTCTCCTATACAGTCAAAACTAGGGTTTGTGTTCTGATCAAGAAAAAGAAGTTTTCAAAGGCCCAATCAAGTCTCACATGTCTACAAATGTGGTCAAGCATCTTCATATCAAGTTTCAAGGCATTCAGCTCAAAATTGCACAGTCAAAACCCTAAATTGCACTACAGTCAACTGTAGGGGCAAAATGGTCATTTGACAGTCAAAAGTTCAAATTTTTGGTCAACATACCATTTTGAAGCCACAAACATCATTTGATCAATGCTTGATCATGATTCTCAAAATTTGGCTCAGAAAATCATCAAGATGCAAAAGTTACTATATTTGGACAGCTGAAAAAGTCAACTGAAATTGACCAGGGCATAACTTTCACATGGATTATCAGAAAAATTCCATCCAAAGCTCATTTTGAAGAGAAAGACATTTCCTACAACTCATCTTCATATTCCAAGTCCAAGAAATGCTCTCACAAAAAGTTATCAATTTCAACATTATAGGTCATTTTCAAAAGTCAACAAAAAGGGACTTTAAGTCAAAGGCCATAACTTGGGATTGGTAAATCAAAATGACATGGGACCAAAGGCATTGGTTAGAGGACTCAAATACCTTTCCAAAATGTCCAAGAACATGTGAAAAGCTTAAAAATTGAGCAAGTTATGCCTTGTGGAAGTTGGGAAATTTTTGAATATTTTGAAAAGTCAACAATGGTTCAAATGACCTAAATTTGCTAATGGGCCCATTTTTCTTCCATGATTCATCATTCCAAGCATATGCACGACCACTTGGCCCAAAGGGAAGTATTTTCTCATTTTTTATTTATTTATTTGAATTATTATTAATATTAATTCATTTAAATTATATAAATATGTGAAAAATATCTAAATGAACCAAACAAATCTTTTTATACACATTCTAGACTCAATATTTCGTGCATATGCCAATTAGGAAAGATTTGGTTTGAATTGATCATAATTTGCACAAAAACCATGTGAAAAAGATATGTAAAGATCTTAAGAAAATCAAAAATGCAAAATCATTATTGCCATGGATTTGATCAAATTTTGTTGACCTAATAGCCTCACTACATAATCAGAAACACAACCCTAATCCTAAGACACTTTAAGCTGCGCCCAAAAAGCCATTGTGAAACTTGATTTTTCTCCAAAAAAAAGCAAAACTGAAAAGCACTCTAGAGGTCGATTCAAGCCTCCATTCTTGTCTCAATAGCTTCCTTGTAGTCTCCTGAACACATTCCAATCAGAAACCACCATCAAAGCTCCAAGAATCGGTACCTGGAACCAGAACTGTATCAAACGAATTGCATAATCATACATTCCATTCTATGCGTTATTTGTGAAATATATTACTTGATTCATATTCATAACAAAGTTTTAAAGCTAACCATTGTATTTAATTGGATTATTATGCATCATATGTGATTCTACCATGCGCGATTTCTAGGGTTTTGCAGGACTGAAATTTGGGGCTTTTGCAATAAGGGAAAATTAACCCTCAAGACCACCACCATTGGCTTCAGAATGCTCAAACGATCACAAACCAACTATTGCGCCTAATTTATGATGGCCCCAACGCTAATCGCTATTTTCTGTAAAGTCCTTTTCTGCAACGGTGTAAAAACCGTTGCTTATGTTGTTTGTTTTTTCAGGATGAGGGAGAAGACGAACCCGTGGCAGCGTGTGATACGTAGTTTTGAATTTCGCGCGTTTTAATCCGTTAACGTGTTCTTTTCTTTTATTATATTTATCGTTTATTTGTTTAACAAACGCATTAACTTGGCTCAGCGGTGCACGTGTGGATTGGTAACATCAACGACCTGGGTTCGATCCCAGGTCTTCTTCCTTTCCATTTATTTCTTTTCAATTAATGTTCATGTATAGCGCTTGGATTGAAGACCATGATACACCCCCAGATCAGAGCCATACACGCGTCTAGCTCCATCAATCTAAAGGCCATGGATTAGAGATCATGATGAACTCCAGTCAATGCTGAAGCAGGCTAGCAAAAAAGGTCAAAGAAGGCCATGCTTAATTGGGCCAGACTATTCCAAGTTACACCTTACAATTGGGACTGAACCCCCCCCCCCTGGTTTGCAATGTTTTTAATTTTCTTTATGTTTTATTTTATTTTCAATTATCTGTTTATTTGTTTTGTTGTCTTAATTTAATTAATTGTTTTTTTTAACAAAATGTAAAAAACATCATAAAAAAACAGAAAAGGCAAAAAAATATAATAAATATTTTATTTAATCATTTTCTTGTAAATAATTACATGTAAATTAACTTAGTATTAATTTAGGTTGCAATTTTAATTCTTTTCATAAAAACATAAAAAATATGTAGAAATAGGTTTAGTTAATTTTATTCCTTTTAATTTCCCTTTTTTTTAATAATAATATTTATTTTATTTATTTTCATAAATTAAAAAATGCATGTAAATTAATTTAGGTTTAAATTAGTTAAAAATTCAATATTTTTCATAATAAGTTTAAAAACCATTAGAATTAGGGTTTACATCCAATTCTAATTTTGATTAATTCTATTTTTTCCATTAAATCTCAAAAAACATAAAAATACCAAAAACCTTTTCTTTTAATTTTAACTTTAATTCCTTATTTTAATTTTGCAAAAGGGTCCAACGCCCATATTTTTAATTGTTTAATTTGCGTATTTATTTTATTGCTTAAATTCATTATGTATCTCTCCCAAAGCGTTGTAACTTAAACTTCTCGCACTTTTATTTTATTCGCCTTCTTTATTTTCCGTCAAATCGGGTCCGGTTTAATTTTGGCGATGTGGACCCGCGCCATTTGTAATAGTTGTAGATTTATTTTTCCGCAACTTTTAACTGTTAAATAAGCATGAAAGAATGTATGGACTTAAAATAAAATCAAGCGTAGATCACAACAAACATGACAAGACAAATTATCAATGAAAACGACACACAAATCGCACACACCACCCCTAGGGTACGCCTCACTGTTGCCTTGCCTTCGAAAGGTGATCGTCGAGTAGAGGACGTCTTAGTAAGTCCTCATGATCCGGGAACCTGGCATGAGGGTAGCTTCTAAGGTGTCTTCCCATTGCTCTGGTGATCACCATGTCCCTACAAACTCGAATTGACCCGAACACCTCCAACGGTGGTGCTACCTACCTCTCAATGGTGGGATAGCACTACTTTAAAGGACATTTACACAGACGAATTCCTTAGGGTAGGTAGGTTCTCATGGATACTTGCTCTCTTCAAAACAAACTGAAATCTTTTCACACCGACACTTTTCAAAAGCTTTCAAAACAAATTTTTCAAACACTCTGATGTACGAGTCGAACTGAAATTTTTCAAAGAAACTTTTTTAAACCCACATTGAAAAGCAAACAAACATTTTTGAAAACATATTGAGCAAGTATCTAAGAGCCCATGGATAACCATGGATAGAAAGGGTGCTAACACCTTCCCTTTCTATAACCTACCTCCCGAACCGAGAGCAATCTCTATAAGGAATTTTTCTGTGCTTTTGTCCTTTCCATTTGGAGAAAATAAAAGACGGTGGCGACTCTTGCTTCCGCGACATTTCACGAACCAGCGTTAAACAGCCAGTTCCAGATCCACCGATCACACTCGGCATGATTGACCAAATCTTCAGAGTCATCGAAGGCTAAGGTAGAATAGTCACCCATGGAATCCGGAGTGGATGGGTACCTGCATTTTATGAGTGTGGGTGTGTGTAAGGGATAGTCATCCTTAAACAAAACAAAATGTAAAAGGAAAGAAAATGAACACAATAGTTTATAGATGAAAACGTCCAATGATTCATTTAAACATGGCATATGATAATGAAGAAATCAAGCCCTTACAAATGGACCTATATGCCCCGGGTAAGGCATAAGGTGAAAAGAGTGTGTACGAATTGTTTAATTATTACAGACCAAAATAGGAAATTGTTCAAAGATAAATTACTGGTTGATGAAAGTGATGGGAACGAAGTCCTTCGCTTCCCAGTTGCTTAATCCTCCTTTGACGGTTGAAAAGATCCAATCCTCAAAGTTGTCTTCTTCATCATCATCTTCTAAGGTATTAATTCCATGGTGAGTGATCTTAAAGGGTGGTCCTCCATCCCTGGAGCGACGCACAGCTTTCTGGCCAGCTGCAGTAAAACCTAGTCCAAATTTGTCCGTCTTGTGAGGAAAATCAGGCAGTTTCTCCCACACTGTACTCCTTCCTTCTTTGATTACAGCTTCTGCATCTTTGAGGGATGCCATCCTAGACACAGGCTTGGAAACTACAGGCACATCAGTCATTGTCTTTGCAACTGCGACTTCAGGAGTAACTTCCTCAAAATGTTGGAAAGGCGTTTCTATAAATTCGCCATCCAACTCCACATAGTGAAAGGAGTTGAGGTGACTTATCATGTACTCTTCCTCACCGTGAACCGTTATAATCTTACCCTGAACAGGATACTTTAGCATTTGGTGTAGAGAGGAGGTAACTACCCCAGCATAGTGGATCCATGGCCTTCCCAACAAACATGAATATGAAGGAAGGATGTCCATCACATAAAAGGTAGAGTTGAAGGTCTCGGTGCCCACTTTGATAGGAATGTCACTTTCTCCATGAACCATTCTCTTAGAACCGTCGAAGGCTCTGACAACGATGTTACTGGGTTTGAGGGTCAATCCTTCACAGTCCAATCGGTCTAACGCTTTCTTTGGCAGCACATTCAAAGATGAAACGGTATCAACTAGGACATGGGCAAGGGTGGTTCCCCTGCATTCTACTGAGATGTGCAGCGCATCGTTGTGCTTCCTTCCTTTAGGGGTCAAATCAGCATCAAAAAAACCAAGACCGTTATCGGCAGTCAGGCTAGCCACGCACTCTTGAAACTGGTCAGTGGAAGTTTCTTGAGGCACGTGTGCCGTCTTTAGAAATTTGATTAAGGCCTTAGCATGGGCCTCAGAGTAGAGTAGGAGAGCCAACATGGAGATTTTGGAAGGGGTCTGCCCTAGCTGCTCCACGACATCGTAGTCTCTCTTCTTGATTATCTTTAAGATTTCTTCCATTTCTTTCTGGGTGGTCTCGGGGATTACCACAGTCTGAGCCTTCATCCTGACAGGCGCTTCTAGTATCCCCTTACCCTTATCGGCAGTATCAACAGCGGGTCTAACTTCAGGAATATCCAATTCTTCAATTACCAGGCTTCGCACAGATGGCTGGACAGGCACAAAAGCTTTCGAGGGTCCGAAGACTTCTCGTGGAGGAGCAATCTCCGGAGAGAAGATCCTTCTGTTGTGAGTTATCTTGCTCGTTCCCGCAATATTCCCTATATCAGGGGTTTCATCATCGGAATTCTCTTGGACTGATTCAATTTGCTTGACACCATGGTAGAATATTTCTCCTCCGTAATTCCATGGTATCGTCTTGTTAGATTTATATGGGACAGGCCCCGGCATGGTGATTTTCAACGGCACAAACTTAGGATCAGGCGTAATCTCGACAGGCCTTTTGCAGGTCTTGGGAAGATTGTCGGAGATGGTTATTATTGCAATGTCATTGGTAGGAGTAACAAAGGTAGCAGGAGTCACAGGAGTGGTGGTATCAACAGGCGTCTTTTGAAAGAGTATCTCTTGGGTATCCATCAGGTGTTGGATGCCTGATTTCAACATTGGGCAGTCAGCTCATATGTTTAAACAAAAGTAACAGTCTTTTCCACAGCCTGGGAATATCCCGGCTTTCATCAAATTCACTTTAATCACTGGTAAGGGAGTTAAAAGGTCAGCAACATTGGTAACATGAAGGTCTTCCATAACGGCATGAACATTATGACCGTGCTTGGGCATTGGAGCGGATATCACGTTGGGTTTTTCAGGAGCATTAAACTCTACCTCCTTGGTGTCTATCAGGTCTTGGATCTTGTTTTTAAGCGCCCAACAGTTATTGGTATCATGCCCTACACTGTCAGAGTGGTACGCACATTTTGCATTGGAGTGATAATAAGGAGAAGAGGTATTAGGGTTTTTTGGCGCTTCTTTCAAATTGGTGAGATTCAGCTTTAACAAATGAGGGAGGATTTGAGCCGGTGTCGTGTTGATTCGGGTGAATTGTCGTTGTGGCCTTTCAACCCTTTGATGGTTAGATCTTGGCTGATTGTTGCGAGGTTGATCGGTTGAAGAGTTTTGAATCATCACAGCCCCTACCGTTGGTCGGCGCTCTGCTCTTCCTTGATTTCTCTGGGAATACACAGCGGAAGCTTCTTTCTTGGCTGGGAAGGTTTTCTTAATAGCAGTGGAAGCGGAAGCGTCCTTCTGAATCTTACCACTTTTAATGCCAGCCTCGACCCTTTCACCGGTCAGAATTAATTTGATGAATCCTGCAGATGAACTCCCGATTAAATGATTGAAGAATGGGCCAGACAGGGTCCCTAAAAACATGTCAACCAGCTCTCTATCCGACAATGGTGGCTGCACCCTTCCAGCCAGATCACGCCACTTTTGGGCATACTCTTTAAATCCCTCATTAGAAGCCATACACATACTCTGTAGCTGAGTACGAGTAGGCGCTAAATCAGCATTGTATTGGTATTGTCGGTAGAACGCAACAACTAAGTCTTCCCAGTTATGAACCTCCGATCTCTCGAGTTGATAGAACCAGTCCAATTGTGTGCCCGACAAACTGTCTTGGAAAAAATGGACCCAAAGATCTTTATCAGAAGAGTGGGGTTGGATATTTCTGACGTAGGATCTCATATGCATTTTTGGACAGGACAACCCGTCATACTTAGCAAATGTAGGAACTTTGAATATGGGAGGAATGACGATCCCAACGACCAACCCTAGTTCTTTGAAATCTAAACCAGGTACCCTTTGCAACTCCATGGCTGCCAACCGATCCTCAAGATTTTTAAACTTATCATCCGCCGGGGGATATTGTTGTTCGGAGTAATCTTCATACTCTTCCTCTTCTTATTCTTCAACTTCAGATTCGGAAGGCATTGCAGCTCCTTTTCCTTTACCAGCCCCTTCATCAGACGTTGAGGGGAACTCGGGAACCTTTCTAGCCTGGCCTCCAAACCTTCTTCCTATAGTAACCACACCTGTCCTTTTCTTCTTTTTCTCTTTCTCCAACAGTGCTTTAAGGTCCTCTTGACCCTTTGCTAAGGTCACGAGGAGTTGCTGGAATTGCGAATTTTGTGCTTGCAGATCCTTAACAGTCTGCTCCAAATCCATCTTGCTTAAATAAACAGCAGAAAGATAAGGAAACCTGGTGTGAAGACCTGTTTATGCGTATGATGAATGATATGTTATTCATGTAATGCATTCAAGGATTCAGAAATTCACATTTGTTGCAAACAAAAAAGAACACACGTCATATTAAGAAGAAATTTGTTAGTACATAAATGCCCCATGGGCAAAATATTACAGAGTTCTTAATGTAAAAAGACATTGCGCATCCTTTTTGGTGCGATGTAAGTGTTGAGAGTTTCTTACTCATGAAGTCAGCGGGTAAGCTCCAAAACCTTCTTCTCACTGGCGTAGAAGCTGGCTTCAAAAGTATTTCGTTCTTCCTTGAGCTGGATCCAACTCTTTTGCAATTCTTCCAATGATGTTGGCATGTCTAGATGTAGGAGGGTGTATGGAACCTCTCCTTCCATAACACGCTCTTTGAACACGGGGAGAATGTGAGGGTATGGCATCATAAGACTCTGGGCGCGGGTTCGTACCCACTTGAGGTAAGGCTCAAGGGGGATGGAATTCTTGTGCCCCAGTGTCTTACTATCCACTTTGTTGGGCATCCTCCAAGCTCTGATGAACCTTTGTCGAAGTCCTTGAGCGTCGTTGTCGAAGTCAAAAACTAGGTCAGGAATCAACATATCATGAGGGCCATCCCTCCGAGCATATCCAAATTGTCTCAAAGCTAGATAGGGGTTGTAGGTAATGCCTCCCCTAATGCCAAGTAACGGGACATTAGGTAATTCCCCACAATGATCAATGATGATGACATTTTCTCTGGACCGAGAACACCAATGTACATCAGAATGTGTGAGGGTCATCAATGGTTGTGACCACCTTAAACCCTGCTCATTCTTCAAAACTGATTGTGGAAGGTGAGAAATAAACCACCTTGCTAGAAGAGGAGTACAGCACATGAGAACACCTCTTTTCCTCATTGTTCGTGTGTAAAATGAGTGTAGGATGTCCCCAAGCAATGTAGGCACAGGATTCCAAGATATGAAAATCTTGACAGCATTCACGTCTATAAGTTGATCAGGGTTTGGGAACAAGACCAACCCATAGATGAGGAGTGCCATAATCTCTTCAAAAGCTTGTATATTTAGAGAATTTCAGCAGTCTTGTGCCTTCTCAAACAGAAACTTTGCCAAGAAACTCTTGACACCACTTCTGGTTTCCCAATGTCCTTTGATATCAGATGGTTGCAAGTGTAAGGCTTGAGCAACATCTTCAGGTTTTGGTTGTTTTTCCGTACCATTGTAGGGTAGTTGATGAAGAATAGGAATCCTCAGGAGTTGAGAAAATTCCTCCAAAGTAGGTACTAGTTGGTAATCAGGGAATGTGAAACAGTGGTGTAGGGGGTCAAAGAACTGGAAGAGAACTTTCACCATGTCTTCTTCAATGTTGAAGTTGACCAAGCTGAGAAGTCTACCATGTCTTTCACTGAAAGGAGAATTCTCTGGAATCTTGGAAGTAAGCTCCTTGAGTTGAGGAGGGATTCTCACAAGGTTTACTTGTATTATTTTCCTTTGAAGAGATTCCATGACCTACAAAACAAGAACAAAGATGAAGATCCAAACCCTTGAAATGGTTAGTGGATGCATATGATGCTTTATGATGTTCATGATGTATGCATAAGCACATGTACAAACAAGTCACACAAGATCCTAGTTTCAGGCTTGCATGAGGTTTCATAGGTAAGTACCCTCTTGAAGTTAGTCGGCTCAACCTGTCCTATAAATAGTAACCGGGTTCTAAGGAGCTCAATGTCACTGGATTATTTTCTGTGTTCATTGTTTTGGTTTAGCCACTTAACTGGCGACCAAAATATTCCAAGAAAACAACCCTCAATAAGTGTAGTATCGAGTATCTACCAACTTCGGACTGCACCAAAGTCGGTCATCTCACTACCCCTAAAAAGGCCAAGATGGTCAAGTAAGGTTCTAAGAGTTCATTAGTGCTTCATGACATCACTCAGCGGCCCTGTATTATCTTTGATTGACTCAAAGGCTACCGGTACTCACAAATATGTCGCACTAATATAGCTATTGCTTCAACCATGTTGGTATACCCCGCACAGTTTCCACAACGTATTGCTATTTACCTATGAATATTTCCCAAATCCGGGTAGAGGATTTCAAGCCCAAACAAGAGAACCAAATGTAAAGCAATCAAAGCAATCAAGATAATCATGAAAAAGGTGATCTAAGCCCTAAGGTTACTCCACTTTTAAAGGTTCTTCCCCAGCAGAGTCGCCAGTTCTATGATACGGTGGGAGAACTGACTTGAGGTTTTGCGTTTGTGTTCGCAAATGTTTCGGTTTAGCAAGAGTCGCCACCTACTTTTTATTTTATCCAAAGAAAGGTCAAAAAGCACAGGAAAGACCTTTGAGATGTTTTCTTGGGTTCGGGGAGTAGATTATGAAAAGGGAAGGTATTAGCACCCTTTTCATCCATGGTTATCCATGGGCTCTTAGCTACTTGTTTAGATCACTTGCTTTGCTTTTCAATTGTTTGAAATGGTATTTTTCAATTGTTTGAAATGGTGCTTTGTGTGTAGTTTTGAAAGATGTTTTGAAAAGAGGCCATCGTTGTGGCAACCTTTATAATGATTCTTGTTTGAATGTATACAAAGATGTTTTTGTCTTTTGAAAAGTTTTCAATGTTTGAAAGTTGGATTTTGAAATTGTGTTGTGAAGTGTGTTTGAAAATAGCAAGGATGTTTTTGCAAGCTTTTGATCAAGTAACTAAGAGCTATCTACCCTATTTTACTCAAAGATATTTCTTATGTTTTTAACCCTTTTAACTGTGTTGTTTCACCATTGTATTTGGTGAACAACCTTGTGTTAGGATGTTAAACGGGACAGGCGCGAGTCATCGTATAGACCATGATAGCAATTGTGTCAAGTATCTTTGGCAATTTCCTTGAGGGACTTGATCATTTTTGTTTAGGCAACCAAGATAGCGTCATCGAGGGACTATGATCTTTTGTTTTGTTTTTGTTTTGCCAAAGTACTTGACATGCATACATGGCCCATTTTTGAAGGCAACAAGTGGATTGTAACCCTAGGGGTGCAAGTGTGCATTGTGTTTGTTTTTCATGCATTTTTGCCTTTGATTAGGTCAAACTATTTGTTGGTTTTGATTTTGCATACAAACCCTAATTCTCTAATCATGGCATAATTAAAAGCGTAAAAGTGCGAGAATTTAAATTCTAAGCTATTACAACATGATTATGGGGATGGGGGTATAAGTTTTGAATAGGGGGTATTTGGCAAGAAATTTAAATCCTAAGTTATTACGACCAAATTGAATCTCAAATGCAACAATATTTAAATGTACAATTATTTAAATAAACAAAATAAATAAAATGTTAGATAAAATGTATTATACAAAAAAGAAGTTTTTTATGTATGTAAAAAGTATTTTCAATGTAAAAGAGTATAAAGAAAAAAAAAAGAATAAAAAGATTAATTTTATTTATTAAAGGGGTAAACCCTAATTCTTTTAAGAAAATAATATTATATATTATTTATATACAAAAATATATTAATATGTACAAAAATGAAGTATATTGAAGAAAAGGTATTTTTTAATTATAAAAAATAAAAGGTAATATTTTTATATTTCTATTCTAATTATTTAATAAAAGTATATATATATATATATATATATATATATATATATATATATATATATATATATATATATATATATATATATATATATATATATATATATATATATATATATATATATATATATATATATATATATATATATATATATTAAATATGTAAAAAATAAAATAAAATATATTCAAGAAAATATTTTCAGTGTGAATAAAAATAAGAAATAAAAATAAAAGTATTATTTACATTATTTTTAAATTTAAACAAATAATAAAAAGTATTCAAAATGTTTTAATGTTAGAAAAAAAGAATAAAATGCTAAATAAATGTAAAAAATTATGAAAATATTTTTTAAGCATTTTTTATGTTTGGAAATAAAATAATAAAGTCATAAATGAAATTAAAATACAAAAATAATAAAAAATACAAGAAATTGGGCCAGGGGGTGTGAAAAGCAAGCATAGGGGTGCAAAAAGTGAGAAATAGCCAGGCCCAGCCCAGCTACTTCATCTTCAACCTTCGTTCAACCAAAAGCACGCGTGTTCTGAGTTCAAACTCGTATCTCCTGTTTCAGTGCTTAAAAACAAAAACTTGTAACATGAAAATTGTAGAGCATAATCACACGATTCCAACCATATAAAAAACTTAATCTAACTCTCAAGGAACAGAGAGAATTTCTCTGGCCCTAATTTCTAACCTAACTTTTTCAGGATATTCGTCAATCAAATTCTCACAACACACTTAACTTAAATGAAAACTAAGCATAGGTACAGCTTAAGGGCTATGAGTACTACATTTTTCATTCACAAACCTAAGCCTAATGATTCCTAAATATAGAGATAGGAAGTTGCAAAATACCTGTTCCAGTTGGCAACGAGTATGGCAGTGTAGAGCTTTTCAGTAAGGCCTGAGATGCTTGAGAGCTTGCTTGAACTTCCTCTGACCTCCCTCAATGCTTAGTTTGCTTTGGATGTGCTTGAACAAGCTTGTAGAAGTCAACCTGCATAAGCTGAAAACAGAAATGGTGAAGCTTGCAAATGGTGTTACAGTTGGCAATGGAGGTTTGGGATAGCTTGAGTGAGTTGAATGGAAGGTATTGGAACTAGTTTGGGGCAAAACGCATGAGGGGTTTGTGAGATGGAAGTGATTCTGCAGGGCCTGCCCTGTTTTGCAAGAAAATGTGATTTTTGTGTACAAGGGTGTTTGAGGGGTGAATGGCTCGTGTTTCTGGCTCACAGGGATGTGCAAAACTTGTTTGTAATGTTGGCAAGAGTTGAATATATCATATGTGCAAGTTATGGACTTTTTGCATAATGACTTGTTTTTGAAGTAAAAGTGAGAATTGACAATGCAAAGGCTTGTACAATCTAGATTAGGGTCTGCTAAGAGTTGATACCAATTTCCTGATATTATTGAACTTTGTTTGCTGCAAAAGATTGGGTCCTTGGCTCAAGATAAGCAATTTGACATAAAGCATGCTTTATGTAAATGGAAGTGCTACCTTTATGCCCAAAATGGATTTATTCATTGTATAATGCTTCCTTGATCAGAACAATGCCTATAACCAATGTGTTTGCATTCAATTTTTGAGTGTTGAAGGGTTTAGAGACATGTAATTAAGTACAAAGCTAGTTTGGTCAGATTTTGCAACTTGTATGAACATGTATTGGCCATGGTTACAAAGTGAGTTTTTGCCAACTTCAAGCATTCGATTCTCCCTAACCACAAATGTGTTTTAGGAGTTCTTGGACAATTTGTAAAGCTTGAAACATTTACTATAATCCATATTTGAAATGAAACTTGAGACTCCAAGTGGAACTATGTGAAAAATGGCCAAGAAGATGGGTCAAAATCCTGCCTAAATTAGGGCAAAATTTCTCTAAGTTAAAAGTTTTAGGAACCCTTGTTCCAAAACACATAACTTGAGATCCCAGCTTCTTTTGAGAAAACTTTGTGAATCAAAGTTGTAGAATTTGTGGAGGACTACAACTTTCATGTTGTAAGTTTTGTTTGAATCCATTTGCATCATGGTGAAAATGTGGGGCAAAGTTAGGAAAAATTAAGAAAATTTCACAACTTAGAAAAATTCTAAGTTATGAAAAATTTCAATTTCAAACCCTAATTTGAAATTTTTGGTTTCTTGATGAACAAGTTTCATAATTTGACATATCTTGATGAAAAATTACCCTTGGCACTTGATTTTGACCAAAAAGTCAAAGTTTGACTTTTTAGTGTATAGTCAAATTTTGATCAGTTGACTAAAAAATTTATCTGTCAATCCCATGCATTTGAGATCTTTTGAACTTGTTGAATAAGTCAAGATGATTCCTTTGATACCTTGAGTCTATGGTTGAACTTGATTTGCCATTGGCTAGGTCAAAACAGTCAAAAATTGCCTTTGTACAGTCAAAACCCTAAAAATGACCAGTTTTCCCTTTTGGTGATCTGATCAAATTTCTTGTGGAGTTGTGATCCAAACTTGATCAAATGGTTCATATGAGTTCATAATGATGATGTGGGTCAAAATTCATGAGGTTTGACTGTAGATTGGCCACAGTTGACTTTTTCCCTAATACAGCTGATTTTTAGGTCAACTGTCCAATTGACTAGGCAAAAAGGTGATTCAAGGCTTGAAACTTGGTATGGACAAACTTGTGAGTCCAACATGAAGTATGAAAGTCAATTTGGGCATTGAAGGTCCAAAAATCCATGTGCAAACTCAAACCCTAGTTTAGGTTAACGGTGCAAGGAGGTGTCTTGAGCAGAGCAAACCCTAGCTTGATCTTGAATTCCAAAAGCCTTGTGATGAGAAATATTGATAAAATGAGAGGGAGAATTTTGGGGTACAACAACGACCACATCAACAAAACAATCAACAAAGACCGAATTCCCCGAGAAGAAAATTTACTAGAATCAATATGCAATTATTCCAAGCTCTGCAACACCTATTGAAAGCCGATCTGGTGACATTACGAGATCCCCTGCTAATCCTAACACAACCTCCCTGAAATATAACCCTAATGCAAAATGTGCTTACCATTCAAATAGTTTCGGACATGATACCAATGACTGTTGGGCATTAAAGAACAAAATCGAAGACCTGATTAATAACAAGACAATTGAATTCGACCCTCCGCCAACTCCCAATGTGATCATCGCACCCATGCCTACTCATGGTAAGGGTGTCAATGCTATTGAATATGCCTCTTTTGTTTCCTTCATCAATGATTTGACCACTCCTTTGAAGAATGTTAAAAATAATTTGTTGAAAGTCGGGATATTCCCAAACTGTTTTGAAGACTGTTACCATTGTGCTACACAAATTAATGGTTGCACATGGCTAAAGAAAGGTGTCCAACACCTGATGAATAGCCATGAAATTCTATTTGAGAAAACTCCATCTCTGAAAAGTTTGACCCAAAGTGTATCTCAGGAGTTTGAAGACATGTCCATCATACCATTTCAAACACTCCTGTTAGGATCACCTCCAAAGGTTCTATTAGGTTTCCGCTGAACCAAGAATAGCGCCACTAATTATCCCCACACCGGGGACAATCCCCTACTCTTCTAATAAAGTTATGCCCTGGAACTATGAGGTGGAAGTGTATTACCATGATATCAAACAAGAACCATGGATCACCGAGAATGAGAATGCTGAAGTTACAAACATTGTTGGATCAAGTAAAGTTACTAGGACGGGAAGGATCTTCTAACCAGAGACCTCACCTCCGATAACCACTACTACACCCATTCATATTACTATTGTTAAACCTGTTGCTGATACTCGAGGAAAGGAAAAATTGACTGAGTCTACCCGGACGGAGGCGCCCACAAAAGATATTACAGTTGAGGACCCATATACCCAAGAGATGGAGGAGATTTTAAAAAATTTCCGAAAAAGTGACTACAAGATAGTGGAACAGTTGGGGCAGACACCCTCTAAGATTTCCATGTTATCTTTGTTGCTATGCTCCGAGGCACATGCCCAAACCCTGTTAAAATTTCTGAAAAATGCACATGTCCCACAAGAAACTACGGCTGACCAACTTGAAAAATGTGTAGTAAGCCTGACTGTTGACAATGGTTTGGGATTTTCTGACACAGATTTAACCCCGGCAGGGAAGAATCACAACAAAGCTCTGCATGTTTCCATCGAGTGTAAAGGCACCACTTTATCACATGTGTTAGTAGATACTGGGTCCTCCCTGAATGTCTTACCAAAAGGTGCTCTGGATAGGTTGGACTATGAAGGTTTAGTACTGAAACCTAGTGACATCATGGTGAGAGATTTGATGGATCAAAGAGAATGGTCCATGGAGAGGTTGATCTCCCTATCAAGGTTAGGTCTCAAGTCTTCAACTCAACATTCTATGTGATCGATATCCTCCCGGCTTATTCTTGCCTACTCAGACGCCCGTGGATTCATGGGGCAGGTGCGGTTACCTCCACACTACATCAAAAGCTGAAGTACTCGGTCAAAGGGAAAATTGTCACCGTCTGTGGGGAGGAAGAGTTTATGATCAGTCATTTGAATTCATTCAAATATGTTGAAATGTATGTTGAATTCATTGAGACTCCTTTTCAAGCTTTTGAAATGGTCCCTCCAATGATTGATGTTGCCAAGACTACTCCTACCACTCCTAAAGCTGCTAAAGATACACCAAGGATGGCCTCTCTCAAAGCTGATTGTGTCGTAGTTGAAGTGAAGGTTGCACCATTTGGGGAAAACTTCCTGATATCCTATACAAGTCAGACAAGTTTGGGTTGAGCTTCACTTCCAAGGCTCAAAAAGAGGTTCGGCGTGCTCATGCAGGGAAACCGCCTCTTCGTATTAGACACAATGAAGTTAATGCTCTTGGAGACTCTAACAGTGACAGTGACTGGGACGATTGGATCTACCCAACTGCTGATAGAGGAATCAACAACTGGAAGACCAAGGACTTCATCTCAATCTCCTTCAGCCAGGAGTAATTGCCATTTCGTATTTTTATTACTTTGAGAAATTTGTCTGTAATTTCCATTAAAACAATGACTTTAAACCATGTGCTTTTCCCGAGGCACAATGGTCCATTTGTTAAGGGTCTGTCATTTTCATATGCCATATGCTCATTTTAATAAAAAACATTGGACTATTTTGCATTCAAATTTTGTGCTCTTTGTCTTTCTTTCACTTTACTGCATTTTCAAATAGCCATGTGACTTTACATGCACATGCACACATTTGTAGATCTACATCCACTCCGGATCTCATTGATAACGATCCTGCTATTACCATTTATGACTTTGAAAATTCAATCTATCAAGTCGAAGACGAAGGTGAAGAAGATTGTGAAATACCTGGGGAACTCTCCAGACTCCCGATACAAGAGGAAGAGGCCATTCAACCGCATGATGAACTAGTTGAAGTGATAAACTTGAGTACTGAGGTAGATAATAAAGAATTCAATATTGGCGCTAACCTGGAAGGTAGTGTCAAGGGCATATTGATTCAGATGTTGCATGACTATGTTGAGGTGTTTGTTTGGTCATACAAAGATATGTTGGGGCTTTATACTGATATTGTAGTTCATCGTCTACCAATGAAAGAAGGTTGTCCTTTGATCAATAAAAAGGGTCGTCTCATGCGGCCGGATATGTTTGAGAAAATCAAAGTTGAGGTAATGAAACAGTTCAATTCAAGTTTCTTGGCAATGATGTCATATCCCTAATGGGTTGCAAATGTGGTCCTAGTGCCGAAGAAAGAAAGTAAGGTCCGTATGTGTGTAGACTATAGGGATTTAAATAGGGCAAGCCCCAAAGATGACTTTCCTCTACCATATCTCAATGTCTTGGTTGACAATACTGCTCAACATAAGGTATTTTTCTTCATGGATGGCTTCTCCGGGTACAACCAAATTAAAATGGCACCCGAGGACATGGAGAAAACCACTTTTGTCACACAGTGGGGTACCTTCTGTTATAAAGTCATGCCTTTTGGTTTGAAGAATACGGGCACAACTTATCAACGGGCTATGGTAGCTTTATTTCATGATATGATTCATCATGAGATAGAAGTTTATGTTATTGACATGATTGCAAGATCACAAACCGGGGAAGAACACCTTGATCATCTGCACAAGCTATTTGAAAGGCTGAAGAAATACAAGCGGAGGTTGAATCCCAACAAATGCACTTTCGGGGTGAGGTCTGGAAAACTCCTAGGCTTCGTCGTTAGTGAAAAGGTATTGAGGTTGATCCTGCAAAAGTCAAAGCCATACAAGAAATGCCAGCTCCCTGTACTGAGAAAGAGGTCAGAGGTTTCTTAGGTTGACTCAACTACATTGCTTGATTCATCTTTCACTTAACTGCTACTTGTGAGCCAATCTTCAAACTGCTGAAGAAATATCAAGTAGTCAGTTGGAATGACGACTGCCAAACAGCTTTAGACAAGATCAAGGAGTATTTACAAGAACCTCCAATCTTGATGCCTCCAGTTGAAGGAAGACCTCTAATTATGTACTTAACCGTATTAGAGAATTCGATAGGGTGTGTGCTGGGCTAACACGACGAGTCTGATCAAAAAGAGCATGCAATATACTATCTTAGCAAAAAGTTTACCGACTGTGAAACTAGATATTCACTACTCGAGAAAACTTGTTGTGCTTTGGCATGGGCTGCTCACCGACTAAGACAGTATATGTTGACTCATACTACTCTCTTGATCTCTAAGATGGATCCAATCAAGTACACATTCGATAAACCAACTCTCTCCGGACGAATAGCTAGATGGTAAATGATTTTTACTGAATATGACATCTAGTACACTACACAAAAAGAAATCAAAGGAAGTGTATTGGAGGATCATTTGGCCCACCAAGCTGTCGATGACTACCAATCCATAAACTTGTAATTCCTGGAAGAGAATATCATGCTAATAACCGACTGTGCAAAGCCTGGACCGTATAAAGGACCTGAACAAGGATCCCTATGGACTATGGTTTTTGATGGAGCTTCCAATGCAGTGGGTAACAGAACTGGCGATGTGATCATTTGTCCCGAAGGTTGCCATACACCTTTCACTGCCAGACTCTGCTTTGATTATACCAATAACATGGCTAACTATGAAGCCTGCATCTTGGGTCTTAAGGCTGCCATTGACCTAAGAATCAAATTCGTAAGCATATACGGAGATTCGGCCCTGGTAATCAGTCAAATTAAAGGAGAGTGGGATACCAAACATCCAAATCTGATCCCTTAAAAAGAGCTTGTGCTAACCTTGATCCCATACTTTGAAGGGATCACCTTTGAACATATCCCGAGGTGAGAAAACCAGCTGGCAGATGCTTTAGTGACCATGTCATCTATGTTCAAGGTTAATTGGGACAACAAAGCTCCCAGAATTATTATCAAAAGATTCGATGAACCGGCACACTGTTGTGAGATTGACACTGATAAGGAGAAGCCTTGGTTCCATGAGGTGAAAAGGTATCTTGAAGCACAAGAATACCCTGAGGGAGCTTCAATCAACGACAAGAAATTCCTGCAAAGTTTCTCAGCCAAGTTCTTCCTAAGCAATGAGATTTTGTACAAGTGCAACCATGATTCAACTCTGCTTCGTTGTATGGATAAGAAGGAAGCAGAGAAGATCATGAAGGACATGCATGATGGTATCTTCGGAACTCACTCTAGTGGACATACTATAGCCAAGAATATTCTGAGGGCTGGTTACTATTGTTCGACTATGGAAACTGATTGTCACCATCATTCGAGGAATTGCCAGAAGTGTCAGATCTATGCTGATAAAGTTCATGTACCTCCAATACCGTTAAATGTCATGATTGCTCCTTGGCTATTTACAATGTGGGGCATTGACATCATCAAAGAAATCAAGCCCACTGCATCTAATGGACATTGTTTCATCCTCGTCTCCATTGACTACTTCACTAAATGGGTCGATGCAACTTCATTTGCCTTAGTTACCAAGAATGTTGTAGCCCAGTTTATCAAGCATAACCTCATCTATCAGTATGGCATCCCTGAGAGGATCATCACTGACAACGGAACCAACCTCAATAACGCTATGATTAATAAACTCTGCATGCAATTTAAAATCAAGCATCACAATTCTTCTCCATACAGACCTAAGATGAATGGTGCAGTGGAAGCTGCCAACAAGAACATAAAGAAGATTATGCAAAAAATGGTTGTGACCTATAAAGATTGGCATGAGATGCTGCCCTTTACTCTTCATGGCTACCATACCTCGGTGCAAACATCAACTGCGACAACCCCATTCTCTTTAGTCTATGGCATGGAAGTCGTCCTGCCTGTCGAAGTTCAGATCCTTTCTCTAAGGATTGTGAAAGAAGCAGTTAGGTGAAGACGAATGGATTCAGACTAGGTTGGATCATTTAAACTTGATTGATGAAAAGAGGTTGGCTGTTGTCTGTCATGGTCAAATGTATCAAAAGTGTACGATCAATGCATTCAACAAGAAGATCAAGCATCGAGTATATCAGACTGGCGACTTGGTAATAAAGCGCATCATTTTAAAATAAGACGATCTCAGGGGCAAATAGACTCCCACTTATGAAGGGCCATTTTTTGTCAAGAAAGTCTTCTCAGGCGGTGCTATGATTCTAACCACTATGGATGGTGAAGAATTCCTGCATCCTGTGAACGCGGACATAGTCAAAAAATATTACGCATAAAGAACGGCCCGCTAGGTTGACATACCTAGGTAAAAATTAGGGCATCCTGGAAAACTATAAAGGTTTGGGGAAAAATTAGGGATATATACAAAATATTATACACCCAGCAAGTCAAATACCTGAAAGGGCGGCTTGGGTAAAAATGGGTATCCTGGTGGGCCGAAAAACCGAAAGGGCCGTCCAGGAAAAAGTTAAGGATTAAAAGCGTACGACTATGTCTTGTTGGGTCACTACAGCCATCTTTATTACCAAATTCGAAAGATAAAATGGTACAAGATCAGTTCAATCAACTTCCTCCGAAGGCAAGGGATGATGTGCGAAGACATAGGGGCAATAATAGAGTTGGAACCCAATGAGATCACTTCTATGTGGAAATATATATTTTCACACTGTATTCTTTTCATTTCACGACGACTTCCTCTTACTAGGATTTCCGTCTCTTTGTACAAAAATGCATGTTTATAGGAAACTTATCAATACAAATATACTTTGAAGTGCAAACTTTTTTTTCTGTTTTATTGCAAAAAATGTCCAATGACTAAAATTGAATGTATATGTATATGAACACGATTAACTGTTAACAAATATACGCTTAAGAACAAGAATAAGTACTTACTCTAGGAGCCAGGATAACACTCATATTATCCTTAAATCCCCACAGAGTAAATTCATACAACTTCCTTTAAGAGTTCCAATCAGCATATCTCCTGGAAATTCTCTTCCTCAACTAAGTTTGGCTTTCCGAAATAGGGAAAGAAACTTTGCAAATGTTCTTCCACAAAAGAATTCATTTCCCCGATAAGGTCGCCAGAATACTTTTTTCAACGGGATTTATCTCCCCAACGGATTTTAATCTCCTCATCCTGAGTCTATTCCTTAGACTATAACAAATCACTGACAAAACTCCTCTTCCCCAATAGAGTTGTCACTATCCCAAGAAAGTTGCTACAAAGCCTGGATTTCGACCAGATACCATTCAACTATCCTCCCCAGACAAATCGGAAGTTTAAACATTTCTTTTATCCCCAGTCAGGGCATATAAGAACTAAATTCTTTAGTATAGCAACGAACGACTAATGTTCCTAAACTTTACTCCCCAAACAGAAGTCAACATCCCCAGTGGAGTTTCTTCAAACAAAGCAAACAGGAATCCCCAGCGGAAGTATTCTAGACAAAATTGAAGACACACATATTTTTCATCCCCAGCAATAGTCGAGGAGTCATTTTTCCTAGACAAACACTTCACCTTCATACATCATAGCATATGCATACAAAACACATGTAGCACAATCTCATTTATTTTGAGAACATCATTACGCAATGCATTTCATACATCACGACATTGCATACAACTAACTCTTTACCTTCTCAGGTAAAAGTTCTCAACCAAACAGGTATCATTAACATTTATGAGCAAATGACCATGTCTTTTGTTGAATTGAGAGCTTTCGGGAATCTTTGAGGCCAATTCTTTGATTTTTGAAGGTATTCCCATGAAGTTTATGTTAGAACAATGTTTGAATCTAGTACCCTATATTTAAGTTTTGATGATAACAAAGTGAAAAGATATAGTAGTTAAATATTTCATGATTGAATTATATGCTGCCTAAAATTACTATGCTCTGATTTGCAGATATGCTGATTAAAATAAGCAAGATCACGTTTTCAGCATCAGAATATGATTTCATACACCAGCATCAGAAGTTGCTGAATCAGAACGTCAAGATCAGATGATCAACGCTTGCACATGCTGAAGCTTGATGAACAAGAACTGCGCGTAAAACACTCTGATACAGAAACAATAGTTCATCAGCAGCGAAGCAGAATCAGAATGAGCCAAGCCAGAACGTGCATTGAAGAAGCAACGGTACTGTGCATTGAACGCTAATCAATTCCAACGGCCTCATTCCAGACAAGATCTGCTCAAAAAGGAAAGCTTGTTATTAGCATTGAATCAAGAATATTTGCTTCAACGTTCATCTTCTCAAATGCTATATAAACCAAGCTTCGAAGATTATCACGGCTAATGCTTCCAAACTCTCTACACGCACAAAGCTGAACAATAATCTTCATCTACCAGTTTTGCTAAACCAACAAACTCTGATACTCCATTAGTGTTTAGCATCCTAGTATTCTAAGCTTCATTTGTGTAAACATCACAGTTGTGATATAGTTTTGTAGAAAACATTCACACACATTTGTTTAATACCTTTGTAAGAAAGTGTTGCCTTGACAAACCGGATTGTGGTTTGAATCAAGAAGGCTTTAGCAGTTGTTAAAGCAGATTTGTATTCAGTTGAATATAGTGAATTAAGACCTCGTTGGAGAGAGGCGAAATCACCTTGACGGGTGGACTGGAGTAGTTTGAGATCAAACGAACCAGGATAAAAATATCTTGTCATTTGCTTTAAGTTTCCAGTTTTACAATTCAACCCCCCCTTCTTGTGTTTTTCACCCCTTCAATTGGCATCAGAGCTCCTGGTTCTGAGCTAAAACACTTAACCGTGTCAGTACAAGATCCAGCGTCAGAAAAACACAATGGCAGGAAACAACTCTCATTTCAGCAATGACAACAATGAGGATAGAGACAGATTCAGCGGCAAACCTCCAGTCTTTGATGGAGAAAACTTTGACTACTGGAAAGATAGAATTGAAAGCTTCTTTCTAGCACATGATGCTGATCTGTGGGATATGGTGACAGATGGATACACGCACCCTGTGAATGCAACTGGTCAGAAGATTGAAAGAAAATCAATGACTGATCAACAAAAGCGTGATTTCAAGAATCACCATAAGGCCAGAACCATCCTCCTCAGTGCCATCTCCTATACTGAGTATGAAAAGATCTCCAACAGAGACACAGCTAAGAACATCTTTGATTCTCTCAGAATGACGCATGAGGGCAACGTTCAAGTCAAGGAAACAAAAGCTCTGGCGCTCATTCAGAAGTATGAGGCGTTTAAAATGGAAGAATCTGAATCCATTGAAACTATGTTCTCCAGATTCCAGATTCTGGTAGCTGGTCTCAAAGTTCTGGACAAGGGATACTCTACTGCTGACCATGTCAAGAAGATAATCAGAAGTTTACCCAAGCAGTGGAGGCCTATGGTTACTGCTCTGAAGCTGGCGAAAGATCTCAACAAAATCACTCTGGAGGAACTTATAAGCTCCCTCAGAAGTCATGAGATAGAGCTGGAAGCTGACGAGCCTCAGAAGCAAGGTAAGCCTATAGCTTTAAAATCTAACAGAAAATCTGAATCTAAAGTTTTGCAGGCAGTTGAAGAAACATCTGATGGATCCTCATCAGAAGAAGACGAGCTTTCTCTTCTCTCCAGAAGAGTAAATCAACTGTGGAAGCAAAGACAAAGGAAGTTCAGGAATCCCAGAAGATCTGATCAGAACGAGTCTTCTTCCAGATACAGAAGGACAGATTCTTCCTCTGGATACAGAAGATCTGAAGGCTCCTCAGGTAGCAAGAAGCCAAATACAAAAGACATCATCTGCTACGAGTGCAATGAGCAAGGACACTACAAGAGTGACTGTCCAAAGCTTCAGAGGGAAAAGCCCAAAAAGAAGTTTGGAAGAGAAAAGAAGAAAAGTCTCATGGCCACATGGGATGACTCTGACTCGTCTGAAGCTGACTCAGAATCAGATGATGAAAGGGCGAACATAGCGCTCATGGCTAACATTCCAGATGACAGTGAAGCTTCTGACTCAGACTCAGAATCAGACACAGAAGAGGTATTCCCTAACTTCGCTGTTAATTTTACAAAGGCTGAACTTGCTGAAAGCCTCAATGAAATTCTGGAACGTTATCAGCAGATTAGAGCTAAATTCAGAGACCTGAAAAGGACTCTTGAATCTGACTCTAATAAGTCTGAGAGTCTCAAATTGGAAAACTCTGAGCTGAGAGATAAAATTTTAAAATTAGAAAACTCTTTACAAAACTCTCAGAAGGAACCAATTGCTGAAACTCCCAGCAACGCTGATGAGATCATCAAGGAGTATGATCATAGTTTCCAGAAGTTCCTTGCTAAAAGCATAGATAGAAGCAGAATGGCTTGAATGATCTATGGAGTTAGCAGAAACGGCAGGAAAGGAATAGGATACCTAGGTAAGGCTCCTACACCTAAAAATGTCATGGATTTAACCATTAAACACACTCCTCTAAATTCACACTTTGTGTATGGTCACACACATGACATCAAATATACTAGTAGTAATCACTTTGTGAAACCAAAATTCAACCAGAGTTTTGGTAAAACTAACAAATCAGGACCCAAGAAGATCTGGGTACCTAAGGATAAAATAATACATGTTGCAGATATCTTTAGCAGCAAATCAGAAACACCAGTCATGGTACCTGGACTCTGGCTGCTCACGACACATGACGGGAAGAAGGCATATGTTCCAAAGCCTGGAACTTAAGCCTGGAGGCCACGTTGGCTTTGGAGGCAATCAGAGGGGAAAGATAATTGGCTCTGGAACTGTAGGTAACGGAAATCTTCCCTCTATTAATAATGTTCTGCTAGTTGATGGATTGATGCATAATCTGTTATCCATAAGTCAATTAAGTGATAACGGTTATGATATAATCTTTAATCAAAAATCATGTAAAGCTGTTAGTCAGAAAGATGGGACTATCCTATTTAATGGTAAGAGGAAAAACAACATTTACAAAATCAAACTTTCTGAACTAAAGAGTCAGAACGTAAAATGTCTTCTGTCTGTTAACAACGAGCAGTGGATCTGGCACAGAAGATTGGGGCATGTTAGTATGAGAAGAATATCTCAGATTAACAAACTCAATCTGGTCAGAGGACTTCCAAATTTGAAGTTCAATTCAGATGCTCTGTGTGAAGCATGTCAGAAAGGCAAATTTGCAAAACCTTCTTTTAAATCCAAAAATGTTGTTTCTACCTCTAAGCCATTAGAACTTCTGCACATTGACTTATTTGGACCAGTTAAAACTGCTTCTGTCAGTGGCAAGAAGTATGGGTTAGTAATCGTAGATGACTATAGCAGATGGACATGGGTAAAGTTCTTAAGACACAAGGACGAGTCACACTCTGTGTTTGTTACCTTCTGTAACCAAGTTCAGAATGAAAAAGATCTTAGAATCGTTAAAGTCAGAAGTGATCATGGTGGAGAATTTGAAAATAAAGATTTTGAGTCATTCTTTAATGACAAAGGCATTCTGCATGATTTCTCTTGTCCTAGAACTCCCCAACAAAATGGAGTTGTAGAACGAAAGAACAGAACATTGCAAGAAATGGCCAGAACCATGATCAACGAGACAAACGTTGCTAAGACTTTCTGGGCAGAGGCAATAAACACAGCGTGCTACATTCAGAATAGAATCTCAATAAGACCTATTCTGGAAAAGACTCGATATGAATTGTGGAAGAACAGAAAGCCCAACATTTCGTATTTTCATCCATTTGGATGTACTTGCTATATGTTAAATACTAAGAATTATTTGAACAAGTTTGATTCTAAGGCACAGAAGTGTATTATGTTAGGATACTCTGAACGCTCAAGAGGGTACAGAGTATACAATACAGAAACACAGATTGTGGAAGAATCAATCAGTGTTCGTTTTGATGACAAGCTTGACTCTGAAAAGTCAAAGCAGAATGAAAATCTTGCAGGTATAGAAATTGAATTTGCAGGTTCTGAAGACAAGTCATCAGAAGCTCTCAACACAGACATTCCTTCAACGTCTAAAAGAAGCAATGCTAGAAATCCTACAACTGCTGCTGATCAACCTCAGAAGAGATTACCCAGAAGCAGTTTGGATCACCCAGAAGAGACTATCCTAGGAAGAAAGGAAGATCCAATCAGAACAAGAGCAAGCTTCAGAAACTCTGAAGAAACTCTGATGGGACTTGTGTCTCTGATTGAACCTTCTTCTATTGATGAAGCACTTCTGGACAATGACTGGATTCTGGCAATGCAAGAAGAGCTGAATCAATTCACCAGAAATGACGTATGGGATCTCGTTCCAAGACCAAAAGGATTCAACGTCATTGGAACAAGATGGGTGTTCAGAAACAAGCTTAATGAACAAGGTGAAGTCGTCAGAAACAAGGCACGACTGGTTGCACAAGGTTATAGTCAGCAAGAGGGGATAGACTATACAGAAACCTTTGCCCCAGTCGCCAGGTTAGAATCTATCAGACTTTTAATTTCATTTGCTGTTAATAGAGGCATCACTCTGTATCAGATGGATGTCAAAAGTGAATTCTTAAATGGTTATATAGAAGAAGAAGTATATGTTCACCAACCCCCAGGTTTTGAAAATACAAAACATCCAGAACATGTTTTCAAACTGAAAAAGTCACTGTATGGTCTGAAACAAGCTCCCAGAGCTTGGTATGAAAGGCTAAGTAACTTTCTGCTTGAAAATGAATTCACCAGAGGGAAAGTGGACACTACTCTATTCTGTAAAACAGTTAAGAGTGACATTTTAGTCTGTCAAATTTATGTTGATGATATAATCTTTGGTTCTACTAATCCTTCTCTTGGAAGAAAATTTGCTAAGTGTATGCAGGCAGAATTTGAGATGAGCCTCATGGGGGAACTGAAATTCTTTCTAGGAATTCAGATCAATCAAACTCCAGAGGGAACTTACATTCATCAGAGCAAATACATCAGAGATCTTCTGAAGAAATTTGACCTCTCAGAATGTAAGCCATCAAAGATTCCAATGCATCCCACGTGCATTCTGGAAAGAGAAGAGGTAAGCAAAAGCGTAGAACAGAAAGTCTACAGAGGTATGATTGGTTCTCTCCTTTATCTGACTGCTTCAAGACCTGATATTTTATTCAGCGTATGTATTTGTGCTAGATTCCAATCAGATCCTAGAGAATCTCACTTAACAGCTGTTAAGCGAATTTTCAAGTATCTGAAAGGTACTACTAATCTGGGTTTGTTTTATAGAAAATCTAGTGAGTACAGCTTAGTAGGCTACTGTGATGCTGATTTTGCTGGAGATAGAGTGGAACGTAAAAGTACTTCTGGAAGCTGCCAGTTTCTGGGAGAAAATCTGATCTCGTGGTCCAGCAAAAGGCAATCAACAATTGCTCTGTCAACAGCAGAAGCTGAGTACATAGCAGCAGCCGGATGTAGCACACAAATGCTCTGGATGAAAAGTCAGCTTGAAGACTTCCAGATTTTTGAGAGTAACATTCCTATTCTTTGTGATAATACTTCTGCTATTTGCTTAAGTAAGAATCCTATTTTACATTCTAGAGCTAAGAATATAGAAATAAAACATCATTTCATTAGGGACTATATTCAGAAAGGTATTTTAAACTTGAAATTTATAGATACAGACCATCAATGGGCTGATATCTTCACTAAACCCCTTTCAGAAGATAGGTTTAATTTCATTCTGAAACATCTCAGCATGAAAGTATGCCCAGAATGAAAATGTTTTAATTCCATGTATTTATCTTCAGAATGTAATTATATTACTGTGAACTTCTGATCAATCTTCTTTCAGAAAGATAGAACATGCAGATTGTATCAGAGGCAAGTCTAAAGATCTGAGAGTCTAATCTCAAAGACAGACGTGCTGATCACTACATCAAACAAGTGTCATCCAATCATCAGCAAATCCCTGAAGCAGAACGCGTGCACGTTTCTGAGAAGGAAAGCGCTGATTGGGTGCATTGAGACACATGTCTGGTAACCGTTTTTAAGTATCTTTCTCAAATCCCCCAAAATCAGCAAGCATTTAATGCAAAAGTAATCACGCTTGTTAATGGCAATCATTATTTTTTTCTCTCTCTTAAAAACGTTTAATTTTTCAAAATAATTTTTGAAATCTTTATTTAAGCACATTATTCTTCAATCTTATTCTTTACGCTTTCTCATAATCTCTTAAGTATTCTCTGCATATTTCTGAGTTATCTTCTTAAAACTTTTTTTTCTCTCAAATCATTCTCAAGCTTTTTGTGTGAGAACAATGGCATCCTCCAGCATTTCTGCAGGAAATCAGAAGAAAGAAACCTCTGAGCAATATCAGGTGCCTACCAGAACTCTTCTCACACCGGTAAAGAATCTCGAAGTTCTCTCTGAGTTAATCGTCGATTTCGAAAGTTTGAAGGAAAATGGATTTGACCTAACTGAGGAAATCAAAGCTCAAAAGTGGGAGAGGTATTTTGATAGACTGGTTGGACCAACCTTCCCAGAGCTTGTCAAGGAATTTTGGATTCACGCCAAGATTCATAAACATCTAGTCATCTCTTCTGTCATGGGAAAGAAGATAGTAATTTCTGAAGACCTCATTGCTAGGTTAATTGGTCAAAGTGGTGGTGGAGTCCGTTGTGTGGACATGGCTGACAGATGCCCTGATATAGGTGTGGTAGCCAACTGCATTTTCACTCTTGGATTTCCCAGCAGCAAAATTAAGGATCTGAAGGATCACTGCAGAGTATGGGCCAAGATTGTTCTGGGCTGTTTCAATCACAGGAAGCCAACAAGCTCTCCTGATTATATAAACGTGGATCAGCAATTTCTGATCTACTTTATTGATCAGAGGGTGAAGATCAATCTGGCACACTTCCTGTTCAACCATCTGAAGACTAGTGTGAAAGAGACTAGAGAAGAAGAAAGGACCAAAAGGGACTGGATACCGTTTGGAAGGCTCATATCAGATATTCTGACAGAGAATAAGCTGATAGATTATCTGAGCGAAGCTAAAGTACTGGGCAATTTTGAACCAACTGTTGGAAAACCGCTGAACGCTAAGAACCTGAAAAAGATGAAGCTGATAGAAAATATTAGGAAGGAACCCAGAGCTGCTTCAACTGCTGACATCTCCAGAAGAAGAGTGCCTCTGAGTGATTTCCCAAGATTTTCTGAAATGGAATCCCAACCGGATATGTTTCTCAAGTATCCAGATTCATACAAGGAAGAAGATGCAGGTTCAAAGCTGAAGATCAAAGATCTGAGTCAAGTTCAACCTGAAGTGATTCAGAAGAAGACAAAGAAGAGGAAAGCAGAAGGATCATCTCATCAGACTCCAAAGAAAAGAGGTATTTCATCTGCTGCTCCTATTTCAATTTCATCTACTATTCCAACATCTGTTGCCCCTCCTCAAACCTCTCACAGAATTTCAATTCCAATCCCTACTATTGATGAAACCATACCAGAAGACCCTTCTGAGGCCTTACAACTCAGAAGAACCAGAATTAAAATTCCCACTAAAATTACCAAACAACCAACTGTTTCAACAACTCCAGCACTTGATAGAGTGCTAGCTGATATTGAGCGTGAACATGCTTCTGTTCAACCTCACTCTGAACCATCAAATATTCCTCCTCCACAACCAGAAACACAACCTGAACCAGAAATTCAACCAGAACCAGAATCAGAACCACAACAACAACTACCTCTCACAGAAGAACCTCTGATCCCTGAGCAATCAGAGATTCCACCTCCTCAACCAGAAAATAATCCACCCTCACCACAAACAAAGTTTCACCGCTATGAAACCCCATCTCCTCATCATTCTGATCCCCACTCACCTCAACCTTCACCGCTGGCAATACAGTTGCCATGTGGAACCACCATTGTCAGACCCCAGTTACCATCATCAGAGGAATCAACACCTCTAAAAACTCCAACCACTCCAATAGATATATCCTCTGACTCTGATAACCATCCACCAAAACAAACAGCACCTCAGCACACCTCTGAAAACCAATCCTCTGAAAACCCCAGCAAAACTTTCATTGACTTAACAAGTCTTGAACGTCTTGCTGATTTAAGACACAAATTGGCCATTCCCAAACCAAAGCAACTAGATGTTGGCTCTGGTATTTTGGACTTTGAAACAGGTATGCTGCAATGGATTGCTTCTTTGAAGCAAGTCTGTCTGGGGATGATCGACCCAGCTGCTTCTGATCAGCTCTGGTCACAGTTCAGAGTATGGGTTCGTGCTGAAGCACTCAAGCTGCAGGACGTCAACTACGAGCAGGCTCAACAGAACTTTAGCAAGCTGCTGAAGGAAGTTGAGAGTCAGCTGCCTCAAGAAGTTGTGCTCCCTCTGGACAGTGAATCCTGGTCTGAGAAAGAGCAAGCTGCACAGGTGCAACCATCAGAAGAAGACAAGACTCTTCAGGAAGAAAATCCAGCAGAAGATGTAGCTGAAAGTTCTGAGAAACTCCCTCCTGCTGAAAGTTCTCAAGCTGCCTTGGACAGGCAGGCTCTGGAAGAATTAAGGCTGAATGACTTGCGTCTACAGCAGCGGATGGAAGAGAATGATCAGAAGATGGAAGCAAGAATGAATGTTCAGGACAGCAAGATTGACACTGTTGTCAACATGGTTCAGAAGCAGAATGAAACTTCTGAAAAGATTCAAGCAATGCTGGAAAGCCTATTCTCACGCATGCCCCCACAACCTTAAACTTTTTTCATGCATGACATTCTCTATGTTTTCTTCATTTTCTGATGTACTTTTGACTATGTTTTGACTATGTTTGTGTAATGTTCTTTTGCTCTGAACTATTTTAATATAATTTGTTTTTCTGATCTAAATTGTTTTAGCACATCACTAACACTTTTTGATTGCTGACAAAAAGGGGGAGAACAAGAATGATATTTAAACTCAATAACGGCTAACTAGACAGAAACTCTCAAACATTCTAACTCTATTACTTGAAATGTTTTTCTGTTTTGTTTTTAAGTCTACAGGCACAAGGAAGCTCTTGAACACTATGAAGACTAGAAGCTAGAAGATCTGATCAAAATGTAGAAGCTCATGTTGCTCTGATCAAATATGAAGTTCTGATATATGAAGCTCTGATCATCCTAACACTCTGATCCGAAGCAAAGCTCTGACAGGAAAAGCTTTAAAGCTCTGCTCTCTGATAAAGTCAAAGACCTATAATCTGATGCTCAAAGATAGAAAAAGATCTGATCCTGAAGAACTCGTATATCAAAGGGAAGTAACAAACTCAGGGGGAGTATCTCTTAACTCTGACTTCTCCGTACTTCTTATTCTGATACATAGTTCTGATACCTTTTCACGTTATTTTTTTTCATTTAAATATCTAGTTTTTGTCATCATCAAAAAGGGGGAGATTGTTAGAACAATGTTTGAATCTAGTACCCTATATTTAAGTTTTGATGATAACAAAGTGAAAAGATATAGTAGTTAAATATTTCATGATTGAATTATATGCTGCCTAAAATTACTATGCTCTGATTTGCAGATATGCTGATTAAAATAAGCAAGATCACGTTTTCAGCATCAGAATATGATTTCATACACCAGCATCAGAAGTTGCTGAATCAGAACGTCAAGATCAGATGATCAACGCTTGCACATGCTGAAGCTTGATGAACAAGAACTGCGCGTAAAACACTCTGATACAGAAACAATAGTTCATCAGCAGCGAAGCAGAATCAGAATGAGCCAAGCCAGAACGTGCATTGAAGAAGCAACGGTACTGTGCATTGAACGCTAATCAATTCCAACGGCCTCATTCCAGACAAGATCTGCTCAAAAAGGAAAGCTTGTTATTAGCATTGAATCAAGAATATTTGCTTCAACGTTCATCTTCTCAAATGCTATATAAACCAAGCTTCGAAGATTATCACGGCTAATGCTTCCAAACTCTCTACACGCACAAAGCTGAACAATAATCTTCATCTACCAGTTTTGCTAAACCAACAAACTCTGATACTCCATTAGTGTTTAGCATCCTAGTATTCTAAGCTTCATTTGTGTAAACATCACAGTTGTGATATAGTTTTGTAGAAAACATTCACACACATTTGTTTAATACCTTTGTAAGAAAGTGTTGCCTTGACAAACCGGATTGTGGTTTGAATCAAGAAGGCTTTAGCAGTTGTTAAAGCAGATTTGTATTCAGTTGAATATAGTGAATTAAGACCTCGTTGGAGAGAGGCGAAATCACCTTGACGGGTGGACTGGAGTAGTTTGAGATCAAACGAACCAGGATAAAAATATCTTGTCATTTGCTTTAAGTTTCCAGTTTTACAATTCAACCCCCCCTTCTTGTGTTTTTCACCCCTTCAGTTTATCCGGATAGTATTTCTGCGAGCGGAGGCCATAGCCTGCAAAGTAGAACAAAGATAAATCTCTTGGTCCTTGAAATGGTTAGTGAAAATTCTATGCTTATGATGTTATGATGTTATGTTGTTATGATTAAACAAGATAGAAACAAGGTAGAAAGAACAAGCAAATCAAACAAAATTCCTTAGGTTTAAAGGCTTGCATGAGGTTCATAGGTAAGTACCCTCTTGAAGTTTAGTTAGCTCAACCTATCTTAAGAATAGTAATCGGGTTCTAGGAGTCTTATATCACTAATCTTTCTCTCAGGCATTGTTTCAGCAAAGCAACTGACTTGCTACCGAAATATCCCGAGAGTCAAATCTCAATGGGTGTAGCATCGAGTATCAACCAACTTCAGACTGCACCAAATCCGGCTATCTCACTACTATATAATGTCTAAGTTGAGTCAATTAAGGTTCTAAAGGTCAACTAGTGCTTAACGACACTATGTGGAAGCCTGATGTTATCCTCGAATGACTCAAGGAAAATTAGTACAAGCCAGAGTGTCACACTAACGTAGCCATTACTTCAACCATATTGGTCTACACCGTACAATTTCCATGATTTATTTCTACTTACCTAAAATGTCCCCAGATCCGGGTATAGGATTTTTGCAAGAAATTAAACCCGAGAAAAACACAAAATATAAAGCAAACAAACAAAGCAAAGCAAATAAAAGTGATATATCCCTAAGGTAACCCATCTTTTTTAGGTATTTTCCCCAGCAGAGTTGCCAGTTCTATAACACGGTGGGAGAACTGACTTGTTTTGCGTTTTATCGCAAATGTTACAGATAGCAAGAGTCGCCACCGACTTTTATTTTATCCAAAAAAGAAAGGGTGAAAAGAAAAGGAAAGACCTTTGAGAATTTTCTGAGTTCGGGGGGTAAGTTATGAAAAGGGATGGTGTTAGCACCCTTTTCATTCATAGTTATCTACGGGCTCTTAATTGCTTAGCTCACTTTAATTTGCTTTGTGTGTGCTTTGAAAAGGTTTTAAAAATGCCAATGTAAGGCAGTCTGCTTTATAATAACCCTTGTATCAGTCCTCAAGAGTGTTTATAAAGCATTTGAAAGTAGTTGTTTTGAAAGTGTGAGGTGCGAAAATTTTAGTTTGTGAGCAAGCAATTAAGGGTATCTTACCCACTGAAAGGTCTTCGTTATCCTTTTCCTTCTCCGTTAGGGATGGTGCTATCCATACCATTAGTTGGTAGGTAGCCCCATCCATTGGATGTGAAGGGACATGCATAGGATCTTCATTATGGTCATTGAAGGCAACATATAGGGATATCTTAGCAATTCGAAGGGACTGTCATCATATATTCGTAGGCAACATCGAGGGATAAGATCATTTCTCGTAGGCAACTTCGAGGGACATCGCGGGACTATGATCTTTATGATGACTTTAACCGAGGGTCTTTGCTAATGGTATTCCTACATTCGAGGGGCATGACCATTGTTATTCTGAAGGCAACGAAGAGAGGCTACCCTAGAGGTGCGTATGTGCAAACGATTCAGTTCAGTTTATTTATCTTGTTTATTTAGGGTTATCTAGCGATTGATTTTAAATCTTTCCATACAAGCCTATTACTAACAGTTAAATATATACATACATGCAATCATAATATAGGTGCAGAAAGTAAAGTGCGGAAAAGTAAACCCTAACTAAGCTATTATAGGCTTTGGGGCAGATACAATAGTATAAATTTACGAGAAATAAAACTGCAGCTATTACAAAAAAAACTGTGCAACCTATATGTTGTACCCTAAAATTTTTCTTCTCTTTTCTCAAGACATTTCTCACAAAGGATCTCCAATGCTCAAGGATTCTCAAGAATTGATCAGACAAACTCATCTCCTAAGCAATGAGGCCACAACTTAGGGTTTTGGTTTTCACAAGGGAGATAGGATTTCTAATGCCTCAAAATAATTTCATGGTTCATTATGGGTCTCTAATAATACTCATGCTAAGTTTCAAGTCTTGGATCACAATTTTGCTAAGTCAATTGATTAGTTGACTGAAAATCAGTTGTATTGGATAAAAAGTCAATTGTGGTTAACCTACAGTCAAAATTCAATATTTTTGGCCAATATCAACATTTTGAAGTCATATTTATCAATTGATCAAGCTTGGATCACAATCCTCAATAAAAGTGTTCAAATCATCAAAGGGGCAAAATGGTCAAAATTAGGGTTTTGACTAAGAATGACTGGTTTTTTACTTTTGACCTAATACATGACCTAATGGTTTGAAGCCTGGCCTTAAGAATTCAAACACAATATCTTGACCTAATTTCATGGCTCAAATCATTTCTCGAGATCAAACATTTGATAGTTGAAATTTGATCAACTGAGGAAAAAGTCAATTGTTACACCAAAAGTCAAACTTTGACTTTTTGGTCAACATTGAGTTTCAAAGATCAAGATTCATCAAGATACTCAAAAATATCAAACTTGGTCAACAAGAATCAAGAAAATCAATAAATTCCATAAAAAGTCAAGGTTTTTAAGATTTAGAAATTTTTCTAAGTATATTTTATACTTGATAAATTCATTACTTCGTGACCCTTTTTCACCAAGATGCAAGATGATTCAAAGAAAACTTTCAACAAGAAAGTTGTAGATCTTGATGAATTCTACAACTTTGTTAAAGGTTTGATGTCCAAAAAATTCCTAGATTTGAAGATATAAACCCATGAAGTCATGACATTTTTCATAAAACACTTGTGAAAATTTTGACAAGTTTAGGCAGATTTTTTACCTAACTTCTTGGGCAATTTTCACCTAGATCTAAGATGATTTAGCCAAAATGGTAAACATGAAGGTTGTATACAATGTTTCAAGATTTCCAAAATGTCCAAGAACTTGAAGAGATCATTTTTTAGCTAAGAGAATCAAAGGCAATAAGTTGGGCATCCATTCTTGAATCACAAGCTATTTTCTTGATGAACACATAACCAAATCTCAAGCCATGCTGTACAGATATCACTTTACAGGCTTCTAACTTGAATTTAACTCTATAATTAATAAATTACATAATTGTTAAAGCTTTGATCCAAGTGTTTGAACCTTTGTCCAAACTACATTTCCATTTATGGCACAAAGACACCATTTCCATTCTTTAAAAGTTGCTTTAATCACAAAGTCAACTTGTCTTGAGCTTTGCACTTGTTCCTTCTACACAAGCTTCATCTACAAGATCAGAGAAAACATGTTTAAAGTTTATATCCACCCTACAAGCCTTGTACCTTGCCTTGAAACCATATTTGTCAAGCTTGCTTCAAAAACAAGTCAAACAAACACAACATGTGATTTTTTGTTTCTGACCACATCAAGCTCTCAAACATTTTCCTATAAATTAAGACATTATTTACAATCCAAGGACACGAATTTGCAAGCCTAAAAACTCCCTCAAACACTCTCAAACCATAATTGCATTCAAACTTCCATAACTTGTCATTTTCTGCCCAAAAACTTTCATCTCATAATCCACTCGTGCGTTTCTTCTCCAAATCAATCCTAAAGCTTCCTTACATCAAATATAACTCATCCCCATCCATTTTTTGGAACTGTAACACCTCCTTCATTATCCTCCATAACCAAAATCAGTCACCTTCACATTGACTTCTCTAGCACGATTCAGCCACTCTCAGCTCAAATTAACTATTGAAATAGCTTCCTGGAGGTTCAGTAAAGCTAACCAGATCATTACAACACCTTCAAGTATGCTAAAACTCAAAACACGATCTCCATCTACAAGGTGAGTTTTCTGAATTTCTAACTCTTCATATAAACATCATTTGGATTTGATTTTAAAAGATAAAATGTAGACATCATAGCCCTGAAACTAACCATGCCTTTAGATATCATTTATGTTGCCTGAGCATAGAGAATTTTTAAGTTGAACTTATAGAAAAAATTAGGTTAAATTTGGTACCAACAGAAATTCTCATTCATGTTTAATTTATAGTTTATGAAATTTACATGGTTGTATTCATGGTCAAAATGCAATAACTTTCATGTTTACATTTCCTGATTTGGTTGAGAAATGAGGTAGTTACAAATTTGAATAATGGTGTTTTAGATCCTGATACACGCGTAAGGTTGAAGATGAAGTTCAAAATACTAGGGCTGGGTTTATCTTAAATTCATTACAACATGTTTTATACACAGATGAAACAGCCACCCCAGTGGCAGGAGGAGCGCGTATAAGGCATTGGTATAAGGGGACCTGAATTCGAGCCTCAGTGTCCCATTTTATTAATTTTCTCACATATTTGTGTTCCTTTTTGTTCAAACAGCGCGTCTGGGCCTCCAGCATATGGGCCTCAACTTTTTTTCTCCCTCTAACACCCCTTGTTTACTTGACAGCAGCAAGCCCAAATATCTTTTTTTTTTTATTTTATTTTTCTGACTAAAACAAAACAGTTTTGGGCCTAACACCAAACCCTTTTACTTTCTAACCACCCATTTTCTTTTCAAACCCCCTGACTTCATATTTTATTTTTAATTTTATTTTGTTTTCTTTTATTTTTATACAAAACAATATATTTTATTAAAATACTTAAATAAAAATTATCATTTTATTTTATTTCCTTTAAACAAAAAACCTAAAAATATTTTCTTAACAAATTAATTTATTTTTTTAAAAGTTAATTTAGACTTAGGTTTTCACTTTAATTTTATCTTTTAATTAAATTAACTTAGATTTAAGGTTTCTAATTAATCAACTTCTTTTCAAATCAATTAGGGTAATTAAAACTCTTTTCATACAAAAAAAACCATAAAAACAATCTTCTTTTCTTTTACATTATCTTTATATTCTTGTATATTTTGTTTTGCATTATTCAATTTGGTTGTAATAGTAATTAGGGTTTATTTTACTTGTCATCCCTATTTGTAAATTTGTATCCCCCATCCCAAAATATTGTAATAGCGTTGGACTTTTAATTTACGCAATTTACCGCTTTCCATATTATTGCTAGTAATTAGGGTTTGTATGGAAAGACTTAAAACCAAACATTAAACAACCCTAATTCAAGACAAAATAAATAAAAATAATACACTTTGCACACATGTACCTCTAGGGTTAACCTACACTTGTTGCCTTAGATTAAAAACAGTCATATCCCTCGAACGTGAGATACTTTAACAAAGACCCTCGATTACAAGATCGTAGTCCCTCTATGACCCTTCAATGTTTCCATCAGTAAAAGATCTTAGTCCCTTACGACAAATTGCTAAGGTATCCTATAATGTTGCCTTCTATGACTGTACGATGACCCACATTTGTCCCTTCACATCCAATGATATAGTTCCTTACAAACTAATGGTAAGATAACACTATCTAAAGGAGAAGGAAAAGAACAAAGACTTTCTTTTGAGTAGGTAGAACGCTCGTAGTTGCTTGCTCACAAACATTTCAAAACAAACATCTTTCAAATACACCAACACTTTCATGAAATATTTTTAAAAGTCAACACTTTATATACATTCTTATAGAGACGAGAATCATTACAAAGTTCGCCTAAACAAAGGCACTTTTCAAAAATACTTTCAAATCACAAGCACATTTACAAAGCATTTCAAAGTGAGCTAGCAACTAAGATCCCATAGATAACTATGAAAGAAAAGAGTGCTAACACCTTCCCTTTTCATAACCTACCCCCTGAACTCAAGAAAATTCTCAAAAGGTCTTTTCTGTTCTTTTCATCCTTTCCTTTATTGGATAAAAGAAAATTCGGTAGCGACTCTTGCTTTCCGCAACAATTGCAATAAAATGCAAAACACCCAAGTCAGTTCTCCCACCGTATTACACTATACAATTTCTCTAAGAAAGTAAAGGGGCAAATAAATAAGAAAATGTTAGAAAAGATATTTTAAAGTCCAAAAATCTAAAACGTTAGAAATTAATTTTTGTGTGTATTTTTGTAGAAAATAATTTAAGTTAATAATTAATAAAAACCTAATTATTCTAATTTATTTTAAAAATTAAAAAATAACACCTAAAATCTAATTAAATGAAGAAGAAAAAAGTTAATTAAGAAAACCTAAAAGATTTTTTTTGATTTTATGTAATATTTTGATTTTTATACGTTTTGATTTTAATTGTAAAAAAGAAGTAAATTAGTGGAAATGGAGTTTCAAAGAGAGAATTCGGTCGTGCCCTAGCCATGGTAACTCATTATCCCTGCGTTTAAACTTGCGTTTTCTTATTCAAACATGTTCTAAACACCATGATGAACTTATTTGTGCACATGAACATAGTTAAATATGCACAGATTAAAAGATTCGAATTCAAGAAAATTACCAAAACCAGTGGGCTTGTGTAAGCTATTCCAGATGTGAATAGATTTGCTTCTGGAATTGGTGAGATTCCTGGGAGCTTCAGGAACACGATTTGAGGCTTGGTTTTGATTGAGAGTGGTTGGAAATTTTGATACGAGTTTGCACCTTTCTTTGAAAATTTATGATTTTGAAACCTTGCTTATGTGGCAGCCACTTTATGTCCTTTGTACTTGAGCGTTGCATGTATATATAGAGGAATAAAAATGGATCAAAACAAGGGAAGGATCTTGTATCATTATGTCACAATTCACTGCAAAGAAAACACATTGAAATCTTTCCAAAATTGTTTTAAAAACATTCCAAACTTGAAGATTCTTGTTCCCGACATGTTTTCACGGTTTTGGAAATCTCTTATGAGGTCTTGGTCCTTCTAGAAGATATCCAAATGAAGCCCACACTCCCTTTGGTCCACCAACTCATTTTTTATTTGATTTATATTGACTTAATTTGAATAAAATCAAAATAAATAAAATAAAAAATCAAAGTAATGTATAAATGGACTTAGAGGTCCTCTAACATGTTATAAACATGTTTAAACCTCAAAAGTTAGGCCCATTAGTCCAAAAGTTCAAGATTTCTCAAATGAAATTTCATGCATTTTCTCAAAAATTTCCCAACTTGCACCAATCATAACTCTCTCAAATTTCATTATTTAGAGGTTATCTTGGACTTTTTGGAAATATCAAGATGTCCTATATAATATATATGTTGATCATTTTTGTATTTGAATAATTTATCTTGATGTAAGTTGCCTTAACAAAAAGTGTCTTTTTGCTAACTTTTGAAATGACCTATAATGTATTGGCTCATATCTCTCAAATGAAGCATTTTTGGACTTGATCTTAGAGAGACAAAGTTGTTGAGAATTGAATTTTCTTCAAAATGAACTTTGGTTTGGGAAAATTTTATGAAGCATATGAAAGTTATGCTTGGTCAAAGTTCAGTTGACTTCTCCTAAGGAAGCCCTAATTTGGCAACTTTTGACTTTTGATGATTTAAGGCATTTTCCCGAGGAATCATGATCAATTCTTGATAAAATGATGAACATCACTTCAAAATATTGATGTTGACAAAAAATCTTGAAGTTTGACTGTATGTTGACCATGGTTGACTTTTTACCCTATATAATTGATTTTCCATCATCTGAGCAATTGACTGAGCAAACTTGTGATGCAAGGCATGAAAACTTGGTATGACCATTATTTCAAGAATATGAGGAGTCATGAAAACCATTTGAGGCATTAGAAGTCCAATTTCCTTTGAGATAAGCAAAACCCTAGTTGTAGGCTAATTGCTTAGGAGAAGACTTATTTGGTCAATTCTCTAAGTAATCTTGAGCAACGGAGAACCCTAGGAAAATGAGGAGACCTATTAAAATAATTTGATTTGAAAATGAGAGGGAAAAATTTTGGGTACAACATCAACCATTGAAACTGATTGCCATCGTCATTCCAGAACTTGTCACAAATGCCAGATTTATGCTGACAAAATACATGTGCCTCTGATTCCCTTGAATGTTTTGACTGCTCCTTGGTTGTTTGTAATGTGGGGAATTGATATGATTGGAGAGATTAAGCTTACTGCATCCAATGGGCATCTTTTCCTCCTGGTCGCTATTGATTATTTCACGAAGTGGGTTGAAGCAACCTCGTTTGCCTCTGTTACCAAGAATGTTGTGGCCCAGTCCATTAAGTATAATCTCATCTGTCAGTATGGCATACCCGAGAGAATCATCACAGATAATGGCACCAATATCAACAATACTATGATCATGGAACTCTGCATGCAGTTCAAGATTAAACACCATAATTCTTCTCCGTATCGGCCAAAGATGAATGACGCAGTGGAAGCGGCCAATAAAAATATCAAGAAGATTTTGCAAAAAATGATGGTGAAGTATAAAGATTGGCATGAAATGTTATCATTCGCTCTTCATGGATATCACACTTCAGTATGTACATCAACTGGGGCAACTCCATTTTCTCTAGTCTACGGTATGGAGGATGTCCTGCCTATCGAGGTCCAGATTCCTTCTCTAAGGATTATGAAAGACACGGGTTTGGATGAAGACGAGTGGATTCAAACTAGACTAGAACAGATAAACTTGATTGATGAAAAGAGGCTCGCGACTGTGCGTTATGGTCAGATGTATCAGAAGCGTATGATCAAGGCCTTTAATAAGAAAGTCAAACATTAGGTGTACCAAGTCGGTGATTTGGTCATAAAGTGCATCATCCTACCACAAGGTGATCCCGGGGGTAAATGGAATCCCACATACGAAGGGCCATTATGATCAAGAAGATATTTTCTGGTGGTGCTATGGTGCTTACCACCATGGACGGTGAAGATTTTCCACACCCTGTGAACACGGACATAGTTAAAAAATACTACGCATAAAAGAGACATGCTAGGTTGAGTGGCCTAGGCAAAAATAAGGGCATCACAGCGAATGGAAATAGTTTAGGCAAAAATTATGGATATATATAAAAAGAACGTACATTCGGCAAGTCGAAAACCTGAAAGGGCAACTTGGGCAAAAAAGGATATCCCACTGGACTAAAAACCCTAAAGGGAGGTCTAGGAAAAAGTTAGGGATTAAAGCGTACGACTATGAGCCATCGGATCACCCATCTACTTACAGCTGGCATGATTACCAACGTCAAAGTTTAGATGGTACAAATCAATTAAATCAACTTCTTCTGACATAAAGGGATGAGATGCTTGAAGACATAGGGGCAATAGCAGAGTTGAAACTCGATGGGATCATTTCCACATAGATGTTTTTCTTTGTTTCTCTTTGTACACCTTCTCTTTTACGATGATTTCCTCTTACTAGGATTTATATCTCTTTGTATAAAACTGTCTATTTATAGGAAAATTTTCTAGATTAATACAATCAGTTTCAAATTCAAAAGCTATTTTTACTTGCTCTGTTTTGTTTGCAAAAACGTCCAATGATTATATTGAATAAACATATGCATTTTAATATGATTACCGCTTACAAATATATGCATGAAAGCAGGATTAGCATTTATGAAAGATTCCAGGAGTTGGGATACGCGTTTGAAGCTGACCATAAATTCCCACAGAGCAATTTCCTCAGATCTTTCCCCACAAGTTAATCCCCATCAAAGATAATTTCCCCGGTAAAGTCGCCACAGTCTATAGGGTTTATTTCCCTAACAGAGTTTATTTCTCTGATATTGCAATTCCTTGACAAGATTCTCTTCTCCTGCCAGATGACATTCAATGTTTTCCTCCCTAGAAGAGCTAATATTCATATCCGAAATTCAGTCAAATAGTACATCAGAGAATTTAAGTTCTTTCATCTCCAGTAAGAATACAAACCTTACAAAGAACAATGAATGACCGACTCTCCTTGAGTGCTTCTATTCCTAAGTTGAAGTCGAAGACCCCCAGTGGAATTCCCTCAAGCAGAAAACAGAAATCCCCAGTAAAGTCAAGATTAATAACTAGTGTATTCATCCCCAATAACAATCGGGGATTTATTTTCCCTAGTCAGACGTTATTATACGAAGCTACCGATACGCACCAATAACATATTTCACCCATGTATCATTCACAAAAATCATGACATATGCATACAAAACACATATATTAGTCTCATTTATTTTGAGAACATCATTACGCAATACATTACATACATCATGATATTGCACATAACTAGCTCTACCTTTTCAGGTTAAGTTCGCAAAATGGAAAGATATTACCAGAAATTTATAGACAGGTGATGGATCAATTCTAGAAATAAGACGGGGCGACTATCTACATAACCAAGTGATTTCCTTCAAAGGAGTTCTGAAACACATTTCCCCTTCAGTACTTCATTCTGAAAAGCATCTCCTTCAGAAGTTTATTATGAAGAGCATCTCCTTCAGCGCTTCATTATGAAAAGCATGTCGAATTCAGAGATGGAACCATGAAAAGCATTTACCCCAGAGACCGAGTTCTGGCAAGAATTTCCTTCAGAGGATTTTTGAAATTCATTTCCCCTTCAGTAATTCATTCTGAAAAGCACCTCCTTCATAAGTTTATTCTAAAAAGCATCTCCTTTAGCGCTTCGTTTTGGAAAGCATTTCCCCTTCAGATATGAAATCCTGAAAAACGTTTCCCCCAGAGACCGAGTTCTGGCGAGCATTTCCTTTAGAGGAGTTATGAAATGCATTTCCCCTTCAGCACTTTATTTTTAAAAGCATCTCCTTCAGCGCTTCATTCTGAAAAGCATGTCACCTTCAGAGATGGAACCCTGAAAAGCATTTCCCCCATAGACCGAGTTTTGGCGAGCATTTCCTTCAGAAGAGTTCTGAAATGCATTTCCCCTTTAGCACTTCATTTTGAAAAGCATTTCCTTCAAAAGTTTATTCTGAAAAGCATCTCCTTCAGCACTTCATTCTGAAAATCATATCCTCTTCAGAGACAAAATCCTGAAAAGCATTTCCCCCAGAGATCGAGTTCTGGCGAGCATTTCCTTCAGAGGAGTTTTGAAACGCATTTCCCCTTCAGTACTTCATTATGAAAATCATCTCCTTCTAAATATTTTTTTGATAACCATCTCCTTCAGCACTTCGTTCTGAAAATCATATCCCCTTAAGAGACGGAATCCTGAAAAGCATCCTTCAAGATACAGTCAAGCGTAGACTCATTCTGATACTCCTATTAACAATTATTATGGATGGAATCTATAAGCCCATCTTCGAAGACACTCCATCACCTTTTCGAATGGAATATTTAAGTCCATTCAAGCAATACAATAAACCAACAAGTTTTACTTCGCGTACATGCAAGCACAAATTTCTGGGCACTTAAGTGTTCAATCCTCTTCCACCTTCAGATCCCGAATGGCGAGCATGCCAATCTAACTCTTCAGGTTTAAGAAGATTGAACAGGGGTAGTTGTTGTACCCCAAAATTTTACCTCTCATTTTCAAAAGAATTTCTCATGCTCATAAGGTTATCAAGTGTTCAAGACTACTCAAGAATGACCAGATGAGTTCGCCTCCTAAACAGTTGCCTATAACTAGGGCTTTGATTTTCTCAGAGTAAACTGAGCTTCTAATGTCTCAAATGAGTTTTATATTTTCTTATATGCTTCAAAGAATCCTCATATCAAGTTTCAATCCTTACATCACAAATTTTCTCAATCAATTGTTCAGATGATTGAAAATCAACTATATTGGGTAAAAAGTCAATTGTGGTTAACATACAGTCAAACTTCAATATTTTTGGACAACATCAATATTTTGATGTAAAATTCATTATTTGATCAAGGGTTGATCATAACTCATCAATAAAACTCAAGATTCATCAAAAGTCAAAAGTTGCTAAATTAGGGTTTCCTTTAGGAGAAGTCAACTGAACTTTGACCAAGCATAACTTTCACACGCTTCATCAGAAAATTCTCAACCAAATCTCATTTTTATGGAAATTCAATTCTCTACAACTTTGTCTCTCTAAGCTCAAGGACAAAAAATGCTTCATTTGAGAGATATGGGCTAAAAAAGTATAGGTCATTTTAAAAGTCAACAAAAAGACACTTTTTTTAAAGCAATTTAAATCAAGATAAAGTCTTCAAATGGAAAAAAAAATCACCAACATGGATATTGTAGAGGACATCTTTAGGTTTCTAAAAAGTCTAAGACCACCTTCATATGATGAAAATTGAGAGAGTTATGATTAATTCAAGTTGGGAAATTTTTAGAAAATGCATGAAACTCAAATTGAGCAAATTTGAATTTTTTGGGCTAATGAGTTTATTGTTTAAGGTCCAAATGTGTTCCTGACCTCATCACGAACCTCTAAGTCTATCTATTTATTTTTGTGGTTTTTTATTTCTTTTATTTTGATTTTATTTAATTAAAAGCAAAATAAATCAAATAAAATACAAAACCAAAAGATATGAGGCGCATGGTTGTTGTTTTGAATCAAATTACAAAGCTAAAAATCAGATAATCAATTAGCAAAACATGTGGGATTGATTGGCACATGATTGGCTTAAAAAGGGAAAAGTACATGCAAAAATTTTAATCAAATATTTCACCATGAAAGACTTGGATTCAATTCAGTTTTGTTGACCTAATACCTTGTCCTATAAATACATAAGACATTCATACACTCAACACATGAAAAACCCTCAAGAACACACTCATAAAAATTTCAAAAGTTATCAAAACTGAGGCAAGAAAAAAACCTTGTCTCCAACTTCTTACAATCAAAACCAAGCCTTCCACCATCTCCCCGAGGATCCCAGGAGGTCATTCATGCCCTCCTTGAAGTCTAAAGCATGCAAGAATACCATATTTTATCCTCACCGATTTTGGTATTTTTTTTCAAATCCAAACCTTTAAGTTATGCATTGTTAACTAACTTGATGTGTTTACATGTGTTCATATCCATCATTAGAACAGGTTTGATGCATAATATGTGAGCTCTAGCGCAGGAATAACAAAGTGCCATTGTTAGGGCACAATCAGATTTTTGCTTCGAAACTCATAATACAATCAGTTTCAGACCAAAACAACCTCACCATTGGATTCAGGAGGGCCGATTTAGGGGGAATGGTCCTTTTTTCTCTCTAATGTGCGTTAATTTTGCAGTTTGATATTTGGTCTAGCCAGAGAAGACGACCGAGCTAGGGCTTCGGCGCTTCTCCGGTCGCTCTGATTTGATTTATATTATATATATTTCATTTGATTAAATTCATGGATGAAACAGCCACCCATATGACAAGAGCACGCACGATAAAACATTACTATACAATGGTGTAGGTTCGATCCCTTCCTTTGGCTTCTTTTTTTTTGTTATTTTTTTCAATTTCTACAGGTTTCATATATCATACATTGTGTATATGCTGCTAACACCAACAGCGCGCTAGTGCAATGGCAAGGTGTGCAGGCTATTACCTTGAGGGCGTGGGTTCAACACCCACCTCAGACATTATTTTTATTCTTTTTGCACTAACCCTATTTTCTCTTATTTTTACTTATTTTCTTTTTCTTTTAATTAAACCCTAATTAATTAACTTAATAATTTTCTAATACTAATTAAATTAAGTTTAGTTTTTTTTAACAATTAAAATTTTGACTTTTGTTTTTATTAAACCTATTTTTTAAATATTAAAATCAATTAGGAATTTTAGGTTTATTAATTATTTTTATCATTTAAAATTATTTTTCTAAAACACTAAAACATTTTCTCCTCTTTTTTCAAAACCTTTTTCTCTCTTCTATTTATTTTCTTAGATAAATGTATAAGTTGCATTATTCGTCTTGTAGTAATTTAGGTTTACTTCCCGCATTTTTTCCTAATTATGTATCTGTTCCGAGGATGTAATAGTTATAGGTTTAAATTCTCGCACTCATTATGTAACTGCCCCGAAGCCATGTAATAGCGTGGGAACTTTACTTTCTACACCTTTATTTTTCATGCTATATTTTATACTGCTAGTAATTAGAGTTTGTATGGCAAGATAATAATCTACTGATAGCATAAGCCTAAATACAAGATAAAATAACTGAATTGAATCACTATTCGCACTCGCACCCCTAGGGTAACCTCTCTTTGTTTCCTTCGAAACATGGTCATGTCCCTCGAAAGTAGGGATATTTTAGCAAAGTCCCTTCGAATAAAGATCATAGTCCCTCGACGGTCTTTTGATGTTGCCTATGAAAAATGATCTAGTCCCTCCGATAAATTGCCAAAGTATCCTTATTGGTTGCCTTCGATGACCATACGATGACCCTTCGATTGTCCCTTCACATCCAATAGATGGGGCTACCTATCAACTAATGGTATAGATAACACTATCGCTAAAGGAGAAGGAAAATTACAAGAACGACCTTGAGTGGGTAAAACTGTTAATCGCTTGTTCACAACCTTTCTTAAAAAAATTTCACACATCACTTTCAAAAATATTTTCTAAAACACTTTGTACGCGTTCTTGATGACTGATACAAGAACCATTACAAAGATAGCCGTACTTTGGATTTTCAAAATATTTTCAAAACACTTACACAAAAAAGCAATTTTCAAAAGTGAGCTAGCGATTAAGAGCCCGTAGATAATTACAGATGAAAAGGGTGCTAACACCTTCCCTTTTCATAACTTACCCCCCGAACTCAAAATTTATCAAATGTCTTTCCTGTTCTTTTCACCTTTACTAAATATTGGATAAAAGAAAAGTCGGTGGCGACTCTAGCTATCCGCACATTTGCGATAAAATGCAAAAAGTCAGTTCTCCCACCGTATTACACCTTGCCAAGGGTAGAAGCAAATTGGACCAAGAAGCAACTGGTGGTTTTGTTGTCAACTTATGAAGCTCTCAAGAAGAAAGTGTGGCTAAAGGCCATGAAAGAAGAGCTTGATGCTATTGACAGAAACAAGACTTGGGAGTTTACTAAGCTTCCGAAAGAGAAGAAAAACACCAGCGTCAGATGGGTTTTCAAGAAGAAATCTGCATTTCTAAATGGAGTACTAGAAGTTTCACACTATAACAACTAGAAGCAACATACAGATGTTCTGATGAAGGATATCAAGACTGAACACTTTATCCATCTGAGAGATGGAATTGGTGTTGTATTTTTTGGTTAGCTGAATATAAATTAATGGATGGTGTTGGAAGTAATTCATATTCAAAATTTGTTGTTAGTCAGAAGCAGAAGCTTCTGAAGTTGTTATTCAGAAGCAGTAAAGCTTCTGAGGTTGTTAGCCAGAAGTTGTAGGCTTCTGAGACTGCTTAGTTAGAAGCAGTAGTTTGATGTAATTAGAAGTTGTTATTAATCAGAAGCAGATGCTTCTGAGGTTACGCCCAGAAATATGCTTAGCTTTTGGAGTTTTGGAGCTGAGTTTGTTAGCGTAGCTGTTAAGTTTAGTATTTCCTAGTTTGTACCTTTTAACTTAGTCATTAAGTTTACCTTTTATTAGGGCCTACATGGCAATTTACTTTGTGTATAATTAGACCAGTGGTAGCTATCATTTGTAACATTAATAATTCTTCAATCATTCTTCCTTACAACTTTATAGCCATGATTGCAGAGCTTTAATATTATTCTCTCTTACATTTCCTTCATTTATTAACCTTGTGCACTAACAAGTGACGTGTATGTAACCTATAACCGCATGTGCAAGAAGTCATGGTCATCCCATACTGTTTTCAAGATTATCGACTGACCCCTCAAACCAATACGAGTCTTTTTAACATGCTTTGTCATCACTCATACGTTTTTCGAAAAACTTCTCAGAAGGTCACTCATCCAAATACAATTCCAAGTCAAACACATTTAACTATGAAGTTCTTATTTGTTAGACTATCGGAAAAAAAAAAAGATGAATATTCTTGGTATGGATAGTACCAATCAATCCTTATAAGCCTTCTTTCAAGCATGAAATCTCATACCTGTGCAACCTCAAGATCCCTCTCATTTCGGTGTAAATTCGATTTTTGCCTAGAAGCTGCCAGAAGCCGCTCATTATCATGCCTCGTGCACCAACAATCACTCTTCCCCTATTGGCCCCGGGTATTACAAATTTCCTCAGAAATACAAAATTTCTCACCATCGTGAGCTTACTCTCACCTCACTGAAAACACCTCAAAACAGGATCTCTCACCACCATGAATTTTCCCTTAACTACTATGAACTATAAAACCTCTTACCACCCCTACCAATATAAGAGTGTCACACGCCTATACTTTTCGGACATTAAATACAATTATTATAAATAATTCAACAAAATGAAAGCAAACAGTTAGATAATTTAAAAAGATTAACCATAATCCTAGTTAAAATCCGTTCAAAATTCCACTTGATTATTTGGAAATTATGGTTGTAGTGGCCATTATGACCAAACCAAATCTTCTGTTTTCTAGCTCCGTATATATTCAACAATTAATTTTGGTGCCTTGACTATGTTATTTGAATTTTTTACCAACATACACCCTTTTTACCAACTAAATCCCAATATACCATCTACTACATTCAATAATCCCAATCTACCCTCTTTTCAAACAAATTTTTTTTTGCCACAACTCATCTGCTAATACAATGGCCGGAGCAGTGCAATTTTTATCCAATCCGCTGAAGCATTGGGCGGATGCTGTAAATAATAGAGAGGGTCCGCCCATTGGATGGGCGGATGAGTTCAACCGTGTTTGTTTTTTCTAAATTAAATTGATATAATTAAATTGATATAATTAAATAATATACATTATAATTAAACAAAATACACTATAATTAAACAAAATACTATAAATAAACAAAAATTTCACTAAATTACATAAATTAATTTTTTTTCATTTTAAATTATATAATTCCAAGACACATCTACTGTCGATTTTGACCGGGTCGTGTCAATCGTTGGTGAGTTCCACAAGAGGGTGCTCATCTAGTATGTTGGTCTGTTCTGCGATTTCCTTCTTCATTTTGTGGTTGAGATAAAACTCTCGCGTCACACCCGCCCATTAAAAATTCCTCAATCATGTCCTCATTGGTATAGTCTGTCTCGGCTGCACTGCCATAACTTAATCTGGTTCCCTCCCAATTCCAATTTGATATGGTATTAGAAGACATTGGGCTATTTATTGAGGGTTTGTAACAATCTTGAGAGGTAAATTGTTGTGGTCGGGGAATAGGCATTTGTTGTTGGGGTGTCTGATAGTTGGGATTATGTGGGGTTTGTAGTGTTAATGATGTTTGTGGTAGACTGGTTGGTGTTGACTGGGTAAGATGTGAGTATTGTTGTTGGGTGCCCCATTGGGTGGGGTTAGATGAAGTATATTGTTGTTGGGTGCCCCATTGGGTGGGGTTAGATGAAGGATATTATTGTTGGGTGCCCCATTGGGTGGGGTTAGATGAAGGATATTGTTGTTGGGTTCCCCATTGGGTGGGGTTAGATGAAGGGTTTTGTTGATGGTATTGTTGGCTTAGGGTAAAAGGTGGTTGTGTTGGGAAGAAAGGTTGTTGCGTAAAAGATGGTTGTGTTGGGAAGAAAGGTTCTTGGTTGCTCATGAATGGTTGTTGGATGTAAGTGCTTGATGATGGTCTGGTGTGTTGGACGTTAGAAGATGTTGGCAAATTACGAGGGTCATATAAGAAGTTGTTTGGTGACAGATACAAATTTGTAACAGACTTATACCATTCCATGTATTCCTTACTCGGTTGACATTCTTCTGACATGACATCTCCTTGTAAGACTTTATCTTCGCGGTCATGCCATTGACGACGCTCCTGTTTGTAACAATCTTTCCAATTGCTATATGCCCATTGGTCGTTCACCACACTTTTGTGATACTCCTCCATGCACTGTGGAGCATCCGATATGCCTTTCTTAATGCCAAATTGTAGTTTTACCTGATCAGAATGATGCATTTCAACAGTAGTAAAACATATGATAAATGTTTTTGCACTCCACACATGACTATCGGTCGGATCGGTATCATCAAGTCCTAGATAGGGCCTCCATGTAAACTGTTAAAAAAATCAGTTATTAGTTTAACGAACTATATAAAATATGTAATACTTAAAATATGGTTAAGAATATTACATCAGCTTCTTTGAAATGATCGATGAAAGTCCGATAGCCAGGTGCACAATGATAAGGAGTCTTTTTCGTAATCCATCCCATAGGCAGACCATCTAAAAAAATGTAATACTTAAATATTGTTCACATGGTAAATAAGTTTAAGACAAAGGAGTAGTTACAACTTACTTGGTTGCGTACGGAAAATGAAAAGGATTACGATTCCTAGGCGCTAGATTCGGCATCCTGGACCATCCCCAAGCTTGTAGTAGTGTTGAACAACCAGCAAAATTATGAACATCTTTTTTGGCGCATCTACAGAGGTTTCTGTATAGATGCGATAAAACTGCAGATCCCCAACTGTATCTACCTATTTTATTAAAGTCAGCTAGTAATGGGAAATACATTAGATGTATTGTGTTACCATTCGTGTCAGGAAATAATAAACAAGCGAATAACAATAAAATATAAATTCTAGTTTTCTTATGAATTTGTTCTATGGTGGAATCTTCGTTCAAGTCAAATGCATCATATATTTCCCGGAGCCAAGTAATTTTGATGAATTATCCCTTTCTAGCTCTTTCGGGCAATTCTTCACCCAAGAGTTCTTGAGTTATGGAGTAGTCAACATTTGTTCTCCCATTCACTGCCAAACCGTTTACACGTAAACCCATCCACATGTGGACATCTTCAAGGGTGACTGTGGATTCACCGGTAGGAAGATGGAATGTGTGTGTCTCCGGACGCCATCTTTCACATAAAGCGAGAATAAATTTCCTATCAACCCCATATGACGTTATGTTGATAATGTGCCCAAAGCCCGCTTGCATCAGATATGGACGGATCATTTCGTCTACGGGCACATACGAGTGTGTACGAGGCCTAAATTTTTTCTCATTCTAAAAAATAAAATAGTTAATATTATAAGATGGTTAATGTGATACGGTGGGAGAACTGACTTGAGTTTTGCGTTTGTTTTCGCACTTGTTTGGTTTAGCAAGAGTCGCCACCGACTTTTTATTTTATCCTAAAGGAATGGTTAAAAAAGCACAGGAAAAACCTTTTGAGATGTTTCGTGGGTTCGGGGGGTAGATTATGAAAAGGGAAGGTATTAACACCCTTTTCATCCATGGTTATCAATGGGCTCTTAGTTACTTGGTTTAAAATCACTTGCCTTGATTTTTGATTGCTTGAAAATGGTGTGTGTATTTGTGTTTTGAAAATGTTTTTGAAATAGACGCCTTTGTTTCGGCAACCGTTGTAATGACTCGTGTTTGAGTATATACGAAGGTGTGTATCTTTTCGAAAAGATGTTTCAAATGTTTTTGTTTTGAAAGTGTTTGTGGAGTGTGGTTTTGAAAAATAGGCAAGTGTTTTTGCAAGTCGATCAAGTAACTAAGAGTTTTTGTCTACCCCTAATGTACTCAAAGGTTTTTCTCATGTTTTAACCCCTTTTTAAAAATTTTGTTCCACCATTGTATTTGGTGGATAATCTTGCGTTTAGGATGTTTAACGGGACAGGCGCGGGTCATCGTATGGACCATGAATGCAATGGTGCCAAGTGTCTTTGGCAATTTGCTTGAAGGGACTATGATCATTTTGATAGGCAACTTTCGAAAGCGTCATCGAGGGACTTATGATCATTTGAATTGTTTTGCCAAAGAAACTCGACGTGCAAGCATGGCCCATTTTGGAAGGCAACGAGTGGGATTACCCTAGGGGTGCAAGTGTGATCGTGTATTAATTTCATGTATTTGTCTTGTATTAGGTTATCTAGCGTTCGATTTTATGTACATACAAACCCTAGGTCTAACCATGGTATATTTGAAAGCGATAAATTGCGGGAATTTAAAGTCTACGCTATTACAAAATAGTATCCGGGAGTGGGGGTACAAATTTACAAATGGGGATGAGACTTTAAATGATTACAACCAAATCGAATCGATCGCAATGTAAGATATAATGTATAGAAATGTATAAGAATAGCAAATGGATAATGTATCAATGTGAGTGTATTGTGTATGTATAAATGATTATGTGATTTATTTACAGTTGAGAAATGTTGATGTATCATTAAGCATACGTTCTTGTTTTGTATTTTGGTTAAGTATGTACAAAGAAAGTATTTTTCAGAAAAAAAGAAAAGTATTATCTTAAGAAAATTAACATTTCATGTATAAAAATTTTAATTAAAGAAAGTGTAAGTTTAATTGTAATTTTATATGTTTCAATGTTTTTATGTACAAAGTATTTTAAGAAAAGAAATGTTTTAAGATTTAGAAAATGTTTTAAGTTTAAAAAAATGAATATTTTGGAGTATTTTAATTAATCTTTTTATGTACAAAGTTTTAATTATATCATAAAAAAAGATGAATATTGTCAATTAGATTTAATATTAACAAATGGTTTATTTAACAAAAATGAGTTGTGTAAAAATGTCATGTGATAAATAAAAAAAAAGGTTAATTAAAAAGGAATAGAATGGGCCTAAAGGAGTTATGCTGGCCCAAATAAAAGAAAACAAGTAGAAAAAAGAAAATGGGGGGTGAGGCGCGCTTAATGGGCTTGTGATACTGGAAAAGGGCAAGGCCCATTGGCATTTGACACAAATGTTTTGCAAGGGTTTGGATGTTTCGTTCAGAAAGGGATTGGATTAGGGTTTGTTACAGAGGCGCGTCGTTCTCTTCATTTCGCTCGTTCCTCTTCATCTTCCTCAACGCCATAGCCATCAGAACCATGTCCTTCCTTGCTTAAGCCAACCAGCGCCATCTCCATCTTCTCTCTTCCATGGGTCATTCAGCGATGTGACTCGAAGGTAACATTTTCTGAGTCATTCACGTTAGGGTTTTCGTTTTTATGTCTCACATGTTTCGCTTTTGCTGATTGATTCTGATTTTAGCTTTGTTATTATTTGTTGTTGTGATTGTGGAAAGGAAAGAAAAGAAGAAAAATGCTACCTTTTATTGGAGGGAGAGGCGGACGTGGAGGCGCTCCGGAGGCTTAACGGAGAGGGGAACGGTGATGCTGGCCTTTGGCTGGAAGAAACGGTATCTGTATTTGCTTTTTAGGTTGTTGGTTTGATGATGACGCTTGAGAACTTTAACTTTCTTTCCCTCTTCACTCGACTCTGTTGCCTTTAATGTTTCTTTATCCTCTTCTCTTTCACTTTCTTCAGTTGCCTCTGAACATTTTGTATGCTTCTGAGGTGTTTGATATGTTGTGCTTGATCTGTTGCCTTGAAATGCTTGCCCTGTGATGAGAATGCTCTGAGAGCCTCTTTGTGTTGCCTTTGAATGCTTGCCCCTTGAACGCTTGTTATACTGTATTGATGATGATATGCTTGAAATATTTGATATCTGATATGTTTAGACAGTTGCCTCTCTTCTTCTCTATTTACCTCAGTTGCCTTGTATGCTTATTCAGAGTTGTGGTGTTGATAGCCCAATGATGAGGTTTTTCTGAGGGTTCTTGGGAATTATGTATGTGTCTGAATGTTTTAAGGTTAGTATGCTTGGCTTGATTGATTTGACACAGGTTTATGAGTTTGAAGCTTAGGTTTGGAAAAGTTTAGGCTTTTCTCTGATTTAGGCTTGATGTAGGCTTTGAAATGGATAGGGTTTGAATCTGGACAGTTTATGTGCTTTTGGTCTTTTGCACAGGTTATGGTTGTTAAGCATGAAAGGCTTAAGGCCTGGATAGTTTGTGTTGTTAACTGTTTGAGGCTATGGCTCTTGGTTGAGTTTACAGGTTGGAGTGTTCTGAATGGTAAGTCTTGAAAGGCTTTGGGGTTTCTTGCTTTTTAATGCAGGTAAGGCTTTGGGAACTGGTTTGTGTTTTTAGACCATTGCAGGTTTAGAACCAAGGCTTTTGTGTTATATGCTTCAAACAGGTTGAGGGTTTAAGTGTGGATATGCAAGTTTAATGCAGGTTTGGACATTGGTTGAAAGGTTTGTGTTGTTGTGATATCAGTTTAGGCTTTGGCTTGACCTGCTGTTTGCTTCAGCAGGTTATCAGCTTGGTTCCTCTTTGAGGCTTCAGCAGGTTGGTGTTGGAGACTTGGGCTTCAACAGGTTGTAAGGTTTTTATGCAGGGTGTTTTTATGAGAAACGGGTTTTTGAGAGCTTCACTGTGTTTTTCAAAGTTACCCTTTTGTTTTATGTTTTTTTGATATCTTCTCCTCTTTTACTCACTTGATGAGTTTGTTGTATATATTTCTTTATGCCTCAAGCCAGTAAGCCTGTACTCTCTTTTTCTCTCCCCTCTCTCTCTAGTACAGTTTTAAGCATATTATATTGCTTATTTGTCCTTATGTTCTGAAAAGGCACTGCTGGAAAAATGATGAGAACGAAACCTTGCTTGCAATATTGGTTTTAACCTGCATACTTTGTGTACTGCTTCCATATTTTCTACTTCTTTGTGACAGTTTTTTGATACTTTGATATCTTGATATATCTTTTGGGCAGCTTTTTGGATAGTTTGAATTTGTGACTTTATAGTTCAGTTTGGATTTGGATTTTGTTTATGCTATTCAGTTTGAAACTTTTGGACTATGCAGCTTTGTTTGACTCCTTTTGAATTTGTGCAATTAAATCTTTTGTGCATTTAAAAACTTTTGTTGCAAGCATTTTTCATCCTTCTTTGTGAACCGGGAGAAATCCCGTGATTTGCAGAGAGGGCGAACTGATTCCAGCCAGTTGCCTTTAATGATGAACCCGAATTAACTGTTTGTCTTTTAATTTCAATTTATCTGCTTCTGACTTTTTCTTCCTTTCTTTGCAGATAAAAAAAATCAAATGGAGAGGAATAGCAACAAATGGAGGATGAAGAATTGAAGACTTAGGAATTTAGGATAGTTTTATTTAAATTTAAATTACTGTAAAATTATCATTGTAAATACTTCGTAAATGAATACTGTATTTAAATAATAATTGTAACAAATAAATTAAAGATGAATAAAATCTATTTTTTATCAGTTAATTCCTTTTCTTCTTTTTAATTATTTATTTTATTATTTATAATTCTTAAATTATAATAAATGGAAATAAATTCCAATTATCTTAACTTAGAATAAATAAACAATTAAATAAACATTGTGGTTTCAGCATTGATCAATTAATAAACCTGGTGCTTCAAAAATCCAAAGCAATGCATAGTCAATCACAACAGCTGCCCAAATGTCTTTTCTCTTAATGACTCAATCAAAACACTGCAAACTCAATCCAAATGACTCTTTTCACTGATTTAGACTAAATCCAAATGCCTCAGTCCATATCTCGAAATAACTTAAAAAGCACTGTGGGATTAATTCTTTCTGAGAATGCGCGCACAAAAACCCTAGTTCCTGATCAAATGCCAAAGAAACGTTTGCCTGATCAAAGCTGAGCCAAAATCAACCAAACCCTAAGCAAACTGTTTGAAATGTTCCAGAGCCATGAAAATCAATGAAAACCCTAATTTTGCCTGACTGATGAGAAAAGTATGTTTGACCGATTCTTGAGCCAGTCTGAAAAATCAGGAAAAGCCTGAAGCTGTGATTTCTTGTGGAAGAATACGAGGGCAAATTTTGGGGTACAACAGTTGCCCTTGTTCAATCTTCTTGGACCTGAAGAGTTAGATTGGCAAGTTTGCCTTTCGCGACTCGAGGGTAAAAGGAGATTGGACACTAGAGTGCCCAAAAAATTTGCACTCGGTGATGTGATGGTGGAGGTGAATGGGCTTACAGATGCCATTTGGTGATGGGCTTAACGATGCCATCTGGTGACTGCTGGTAGGAGGATGGGCTTATAGATGCCATCTGGAAATGGGTTTAAAGATGCCATTTGGAAATGTCTGGAGGAGGATGGGCTCATATATGCCATTTGGAAGTTGTTGAACTGCATGTTCTTGGTGAGTGGACGAGTATCAGAAAGGTATCCATGTTTTGGAACATCTCTGAACTGGGGATCTGAGAAAGCAATAGATTGACATCCGTGTTTGGAGAATCCGTAAACTGTTTTCAGGAGTTGAAGTTGAATAAGCAATAGAGCAGCATCCGTTGTTGGGAAGCGTCCGTAAAGAAGTCGCATCTGAACAAGTGATAGATTAACATCCGGTGTTGGGAAGAATCCGTAAACTGTTTTCAAAAGTCTCGAAGTGAAGAAGGAACCAATGTAGGGTTTCCTGATGATGCGTCCGTGTAAAACTGCATCTGAGTGAATCTGGAATAAGTATCAGAATGTCGCCGTGTCTGGGTCACATCTGAACTATCTCTGGATGAATCTCGGAAGATGATGATCTTTGTCTGTCGACTGATCTTACCTGAAAAGGTAAAGAGTTAGTTGTATGCAATGTCATGATGCATGATGCAATGTATGTTATATCAATGTTTATGATATGAATGTGATGAATGCGCATGTAAGCTGATGAGCTATCTTGCTGCGGATAGATAAACTCTGGATGATTGGAGACAAAGAATCTTGACTGCTGTCGGGGAGAACCAATCCTTGGTTGCTGCAGGGGAGGGCAAGAATCTTCTGATCGTTGAAAATGAGAAGTCCTGGGACCACTGTTGGGGAATCAGAAGCTTGGTTTGCATGCCAATCTACTGGGGATTCCTGTCTTGAGGAGATCTTCACTGGGGAATATTCGAATATTCTGTGAGGAACTGAGAATGAGAGTCTTCACTCTGCTTGGGGATTGATAATTGGAATTTTTAGCTCCGCTGGGGATCTTGAAACTTGACTCTGAGGGGAATTAGATTCTGTAAGGCTCTCTAGTTGGGGATTACAAGAATCTTTTGAGTTTGAGAAGGAACCGGTGTAGGGTTGCTTCATGATGAGTCCGTGTAAAACTGCATCTTGGATTTGAGATCCGTATGAGTAGCAGAATGACTTCTGTGTCTGGAGTGTATCTGAAGCTGTAACTAGGATCTGAATGAGTGACAGAATGGCTACCGTGTTTGGAGCGTATCTGAAACTGTATCTTGGTGTTGAGATCTGTATGAGTAGCAGAATGACTTCCGTGTCTGGAGTGTATCTGAAACTGTAACTAGGATCTGAATGAGTGACAGAATGGCTACCGTGTTTGGAGCATATCTGAAACTGTATCTTGGTGTTGAGATCTGTATGAGTAGTAGAATGACTTCCGTGTCTGGAGTGTATCTGAAACTGTAACTAGGATCTGAATGAGTGACATAATGGCTACCGTGTTTGGAGCGTATCTGAAACTGTATCTGGGTGTTGAGATCTGTATGAGTAGCAGAATGACTTCCGTGTCTGGAGTGTATCTGAAACTGTAACTAGGATATGAATGAGTGACAGAATGGCTACCGTGTTTGGAGCGTATCTGAAACTGTATCTTCCGACAGGTGATGAAGGAATTGTTGAACACTTTTGACATTCGAATGCCCCAAGTGGTGATGTAGATAATTTCCTGGCTTGTTACAGGTGTTAATCCATAATCAGTCGTTCACAGATATTTTCCTGGCTTATTATAGGTGTTGATCTGGAACTTAAGAAAGGTGACAGAATGGCAACCGTGTCTGGAGCACATCTGGACCGTATCTTCCAACAGGTGATGAAGGAATTGTTGAACACTTTTGACATTCGAATGCCCCAAGTGATGATGAAGGAGTCTCTTTAGGTTACTCTACAATTGAGAGATTTTGTTGAAATCTTGACTGGACTGCCCCCAGGTTAACTGGACTTTGAAAGATCTGTTGAAAATCTTGACTGGACTGCCCCAGGTTAACTGGATGGTGACATGTCATGCCCCTTGTTGATAGGAGACTTGTCGATGGAAGTGTCATCCTTTTGAAGTGATTGAGCTCACTGAGAGAATTTTCATTCCTCCGAACATTCGTTGTATGAATTTCTTCGCTGTCAAACAAAAAGCCAAATGCAAATAGTGATATTCAAGCAATGCAACGTTTATGTCTGTCTCGAAGTTTTGAAAAATGCGTTTTTTAACAGAAAACTTTTTCATAAGACAAATCAACACAAGATTTTAGAGCAAAGCCTTACAGGAGTCAGGATACCTTTTGAAACAGTATGCTTTTGAACCAACCCATGTTTCAATTAGGACTTTTGAAGGGTCGTAGCGTGGCTTGGTTCACGGTTTAATAAATAAAGGATAAAGGCTCAAAGTATATTTGTACCCACCCGCTCTTCGTGATGTTCTTCAAACCTAAGCTCAGTTAATTGTGCGTCGCACTCTGTTTTGAGTTTGGAACGACTTTTTGGGTGATGGTTCACTAGTTGAAATTTGGGAGACAGTCATCATCTCCTTTTTTCTTTTGCAACATTCTTCATGTTGTCGAGGATTTTTAATGACCTCTCTATTTTGATTTTGATTTGTTATCCCTAACTTTTGCCTGACTGTCTCTGTTTTCGAGATCACAGTCAGCGGGATGCCCCAGCTTTCTTAAGCCTTCTTTACAGGTTTTGGCTTGGTGGGCTTTTCTCTTTTTAAAGATTGACTGCCTATGTGATAGGGAACCACCCTTGTCTTTTGATTCCAAAGGAATGCTTTCTTTTTTTTGACGTTGTTCGTTGTATTACGAACTGAGAGTTTGCGACTTCAATGCGCATTTTCTTTTGAATTAACTGAGATACTACCCCGCCCCAGGTTTATATCAAAGGTTTCGATTGTTTAGAACAGAAAACTCCTACTTCTTTGGCTCGAAGGGGTTGACTAGGGATTAACTTCCTTATAACTCCAGTGTTTGGGAATTGAAAGAAATGCATGTACATCATCAGCAAGGTCTGTTCAAAAGCATACTGTATGAGATTATGGTATTGTTTCGTCATCCTCCCTCTAAGGGCTTGCAGCTTTTTATCAAGAGTCAAATATCATAAAGAAAGCATAAGAGTAGTGAAAACGAATGGACGAATTCAAGACAAACATATGCAATGCATTAATGAAACAGAGTTTAACATCAACAGATAATTGTTTGAATAACAAAAGAAATTACAACTTTGAAAATTCAAATGAAGCAAAAGTCTTTCAGTTTGAGCTTCGTCACTTTAGGTGGGGAACCCCTCAACGGAAGATCTTTATCTCGCCGTCTGGCATGAATTCCAGCACTCCAATGTCGATCAGATCTTGAATCTTGTTCTTCAAGGCCCAGCAGTCGTTGGTGTCGTGTCCCGGACTGTAGGAATGGTAAACACAAAATGCGTCGGGATGATAGTTAGGAGCGGAGGTATTGAGCTTCCGAGGAGGATCCTTTAAAGTAAGCAGGTTGACTTCCAACAGGAGCTTCAGTATGAAGGATGATGGTATCTCAGTTTCGGAGAAATGTCTTCCCGACGTATTTTGATTACACCGATTACCCCGTTGACGCTGGCGAGGTTGTTGGTGGGCTTGTGACCCTGAAGCAAGCAAAGGAGCTTTCCCCTTGTCTTCTTGAGTGGATGGAGGTTGAGTGGTGACTTGTTCTTCAACCTGAGATGTTTTCCCCAGTTGGTTGTTCTGAAGCAGTTGGTTGACGAGAACCCTGAGCTCTTCTTGTCTTTGAGACAAATCCTGGATGAGAGCCATCTGGCCCACCAGTTGCCCCGTCATTTGGATCCTCATTGTTGTCAGCTCAAATTGCAGGGCTTCCAACTGATCACTCCCGGTATTGTTTGAATTCCCTTGGACCAAGCCCTTTGTGAGGAGAGCTTTCATTTCTTCTTGCCCCAGAGACAAGTTCAGGAACATCTCCTGCAGCTGAACAGTCTGGTCCTGGATATCCTTGACAGTCCTTTCTAGAGCCATCTCTTACTGAAATAAACAGTATGAGAGTAAGGAAACCTGAAAAAGGGAAAAAACTGTCAAAATGCAATGCATGATATGTGGGTGCATGCTTCCAAGGATCTCTTTGGGGTAAACACGAGAAAATGTTAGAGGTTGAACTTTGATCTTTGATTGGAGAACTTTTGCACCAGTGGATGTCTTTCCACAAGAATCAAGCTCACCATGTCAAGTGGGTCATAGCCCCTGATTCAAGTTGTTGTACTTGATCTTTGATGGCATTTGTTTAGAGGAGGAACCTCTTGCCCTTTGGTAGACGTCTGGTTCAACGTAACCCTGCATCAAAAGGACCCTCGAGATCCTTGAAATGGTTATTGAAAATGCTATGGTATGATGTTATGATGTTATGTACATGTATGCAAAAGCAAGTAAGTGTATATACAAGTAATCATATTCACACAAAGCAAACAAGTCCTTAGGTTCAGGCTTGCATGGGGTTCGTAGGTAAGTACCCTCTTGAAGTTAGTTGGCTCATCCTGTCCTAAAATAGAAACCGGGTTCTAAGGAGCTCAATATCATTGGATTGTTTTCTATGTTCATCGTTTCGGTTTAGCCACTTAACTGGCGACCGAAATATTCCAAGAAAACAACCCTCCATGAGTGTAGTATCGAGTATCTACCAACTTCGGACTGCACCAAAGTCGGTCATCTCACTACCCCTAGAAAGGCTAGGATGGTCAATTAAGGTTCTAAGAGTTCGTTAGTGCTTCACGACATCACTCAGCGGCCCCGTACTCTCCTTGATTGAACTCAAGGGTTACCGGTACTCACAAATATGTCACACTAACATAGCTTACTACTTCAACCGTGTCGGTATACCCCGCATGGTTCCCTCACAGTTTTTTTGCTATTTACCTAAAAAGGTGCCCCAAATCCGGGTGTAGGATTTACAACAAACCCAAACAAGGACCCAAAAAGTAAAGCAATCAAAGCAATCAAAGCAAGAATGTAAAGGTGATCTAAACCCTAAGGTAACCCCACTTTTAAATTCATCCCCAGCAGAGTCGCCAGTTCTGTGATACGGTGGGAGAACTGACTTGAGTTTTGCGTTTGTTTTCGCACTTGTTCGGTTTAGCAAGAGTCGCCACCGACTTTTTATTTTATCCTAAAGGAATGGTTAAAAAAGCACAAGAAAAATCTTTTGAGATGTTTCGTGGGTTCGGGGGGTAGATTATGAAAAGGGAAGGTATTAGCACCCTTTTCATCCATGGTTATCCATGGGCTCTTAGTTACTTGGTTTTAGATCACTTGCCTTGATTTTTGATTGCTTGAAAATGGTGTGTGTATTTGTGTTTTGAAAATGTTTTTGAAATAGACGCCTTTATTTCGGCAACCGTTGTAATGACTCGTGTTTGAGTATATACGAAGGTGTGTATCTTTTCGAAAAGATGTTTCAAATGTTTTTGTTTTGAAAGTGTTTGTGGAGTGTGGTTTTGAAAAATAGGCAAGTGTTTTTGCAAGTCAATCAAGTAACTAAGAGTTTTTTCTACCCCTAATGTACTCAAAGGTTTTTCTCATGTTTTAACCCCTTTTTAAAAATTTTGTTCCACCATTGTATTTGGTGGACAATCTTGCGTTTAGGATGTTTAACGGGACAGGCGCGGGTCATCGTATGGACCATGAATGCAATGGTGCCAAGTGCCTTTGGCAATTTGCTTGAAGGGACTATGATCATTTTGATAGGCAACTTTCGAAAGCTTCATCGAGGGACTTATGATCATTTGAATTGTTTTGCCAAAGAAACTCGACGTGCAAGCATGGCCCATTTTGGAAGGCAACGAGTGGGATTACTCTAGGGGTGCAAGTGTGATTGTGTATTGATTTCATGTATTTGTCTTGTATTAGGTTATCTAGCGTTCGATTTTATGTACATACAAACCCTAGGTCTAACCATGGTATATTTGAAAGCGATAAATTACGGGAATTTAAAGTCTACGCTATTACAAAATAGTATCCGGGAGTGGGGGTACAAATTTACAAATGGGGATGAGACTTTAAATAATTACAACCAAATCAAATCGATCGCAATGTAAGATATAATGTATAGCAATGTATAATAATAGCAAATGGATAATGTATCAATGTGAGTGTATTGTGTATGTATAAATGATTATGTGATTTATTTACAGTTGAGAAATGTTAATGTATCATTAAGCATACGTTCTTGTTTTGTATTTTGGTTAAGTATGTACAAAGAAAGTATTTTTTAGAAAAAAAGAAAAGTATTATCTTAAGAAAATTAACATTTCATGTATAAAAATTTTAATTAAAGAAAGTGTAAGTTTAATTGTAATTTTATATGTTTCAATGTTTTTATGTACAAAGTATTTTAAGAAAAGAAATGTTTTAAGATTTAGAAAATGTTTTAAGTTTAAAAAAATGAATGTTTTGGTGTATTTTAATTAATCTTTTTATGTATAAAGTTTTAATTATATCATAAAAAAAGATGAATATTGTCAATTAGATTTAATATTAACAAATGGTTTATTTAACAAAAATGAGTTGTGTAAAAATGTCATGTGATAAATAAAAAAAAAGGTTAATTAAAAAGGAATAGAATGGGCCTAAAGGAGTTATGCTGGCCCAAATAAAAGAAAACAAGTAGAAAAAAGAAAATGGGGGGTGAGGCGCGCTTAATGGGCTTGTGATACTGGAAAAGGGCAAGGCCCATTGGCATTTGACACAAATGTTTTGCAAGGGTTTGGATGTTTCGTTCAGAAAGGGATTGGATTAGGGTTTGTTACAGAGGCGCGCCATTCTCTTCATTTTGCTCGTTCCTCTTCATCTTCCTCAACGCCATAGCCATCAGAACCATGTCCTTCCTTGCCTAAGCCAACCAGCGCCATCTCCGTCTTCTCTCTTCCATGGGTCATTCAGCGATGTGACTCGAAGGTAACATTTTCTGAGTCATTCACGTTAGGGTTTTCGTTTTTATGTCTCACATGTTTCGCTTTTGCTTATTGATTCTGATTTTAGCTTTGTTATTATTTGTTGTTGTGATTATGGAAAGGAAAGAAAAGAAGAAAAATGCTACCTTTTATTGGAGGGAGAGGCGGACGTGGAGGCGCTCCGGAGGCTTAACAGCGAGGGGAACGGTGATGCTGGCCTTTGGCTGGAAGAAACGGTATCTGTATTTGCTTTTTAGGTTGTTGGTTTGATGATGACGCTTGAGAACTTTAACTTTCTTTCCCTCTTCACTCGACTCTGTTGCCTTTGATGTTTCTTTATCCTCTTCTCTTTCACTTTCTTCAGTTGCCTCTGAACATTTTGTATGCTTCTGAGGTGTTTGATATGTTGTGCTTGATCTGTTGCCTTGAAATGCTTGCCCTGTGATGAGAATGCTCTGAGGGACTCTTTGTGTTGCCTTTGAATGCTTGCCCCTTGAACGCTTGTTATACTGTATTGATGATGATATGCTTGAAATATTTGATATCTGATATGTTTAGACAGTTGCCTCTCTTCTTCTCTATTTACCTCAGTTGCCTTGTATGCTTATTCAGAGTTGTGGTGTTGATAGCCCAATGATGAGGTTTTTCTGAGGGTTCTTGGGAATTATGTATGTGTCTGAATGTTTCAAGGTTAGTATGCTTGGCTTGATTGATTTGACACAGGTTTATGAGTTTGAAGCTTAGGTTTGGAAAAGTTTAGGCTTTTCTCTGATTTAGGCTTGATGTAGGCTTTGAAATGGACAGGGTTTGAATCTGGACAGTTTATGTGCTTTTGGTCTTTTGCACAGGTTATGGTTGTTAAGCTTGAAAGGCTTAAGGCCTGGATAGTTTGTGTTGTTAACTGTTTGAGGCTATGGCTCTTGGTTGAGTTTACAGGTTGGAGTGTTCTGAATGGTAAGTCTTGAAAGGCTTTGGGGTTTCTTGCTTTTTAATGCAGGTAAGGCTTTGGGAACTGGTTTGTGTTTTTAGGCCATTGCAGGTTTAGAACCAAGGCTTTTGTGTTATATGCTTCAAACAGGTTGAGGGTTTAAGTGTGGATAGGCAAGTTTAATGCAGGTTTGGACATTGGTTGAAAGGTTTGTGTTGTTGTGATATCAGTTTAGGCTTTGGCTTGACCTGCTGTTTGCTTCAGCAGGTTATCAGCTTGGTTCCTCTTTGAGGCTTCAGCAGGTTGGTGTTGGATACTTGGGCTTCAACAGGTTGTAAGGTTTTTATGCAGGGTGTTTTTATGAGAAACAGGTTTTTGAGAGCTTCACTGTGTTTTTCAAAGTTACCCTTTTGTTTTATGTTTTTTTGATATCTTCTCCTCTTTTACTCACTTGATGAGTTTGTTGTATATATTTCTTTATGCCTCAAGCCAGTAAGCCTGTACTCTCTTTTTCTCTTCCCTCTCTCTCTAGTACAGTTTTAAGCATATTATATTGCTTATTTGTCCTTATGTTCTGAAAAGGCACTGCTGGAAAAATGATGAGAACGAAACCTTGCTTGCAATATTGGTTTTAACCTGCATACTTCGTGTACTGCTTCCATATTTTCTGCTTCTTTGTGACAGTTTTTTGATACTTTGATATCTAGATATATCTTTTGGGCAGCTTTTGGATAGTTTGAATTTGTGACTTTATAGTTCAGTTTGGATTTGGACTTTGTTTATGCCATTCAGTTTGAAACTTTTGGACTATGCAGCTTTGTTTGACTCCTTTTGAATTTGTGCAATTAAATCTTTTGTGCATTTCAAAACTTTTGTTGCAAGCATTTTTCATCCTTCTTTGTGAACCGGGAGAAATCCCGTGATTTGCAGAGAGGGCGAACTGATTCCAGCCAGTTGCCTTTAATGATGAACCCGAATTAACTGTTTGTCTTTTAATTTCAATTTATCTGCTTCTGACTTTTTCTTCCTTTCTTTACAGATAAAAAAAATCAAATGGAGAGGAATAGCAACAAATGGAGGATGAAGAATTGAAGACTTAGGAATTTAGGATAGTTTTATTTAAATTTAAATTACTGTAAAATTATCATTGTAAATACTTCGTAAAGGAATATTGTATTTAAATAATAATTGTAACAAATAAATTAAAGATGAATAAAATCTATTTTTTATCAGTTAATTCCTTTTCTTCTTTTCAATTATTTATTTTATTATTTATAATTCTTAAATTATAATAAATGGAAATAAATTCCAATTATCTTAACTTAGAATAAATAAACAATTAAATAAACATTGTGGTTTCAACATTGATCAATTAATAAACCTGGCGCTTCAAAAATCCAAAGCAATGCATAGTCAATCACAACAGCTGCCCAAATGTCTTTTCTCTTAATGACTCAATCAAAACACTGCAAACTCAATCCAAATGACTCTTTTCACTGATTTAGACTCAATCCAAATGCCTCAGTCCATATCTCGGAATAACTTAAAAAGCACTGTGGGATTAATTCTTTCTGAGAATGCGCGCACAAAAACCCTAGTTCCTGATCAAATGCCAAAGAAACGTTCGCCTGATCAAAGTTGAGCCAAAATCAACTAAACTCTAAGCAAACTATTTGAAATGTTCCAGAGCCATGAAAATCCTAATTTTGTCTGGCTGATGAGAAAAGTTTGTTTGACCGATTCTTGAGTCAGTCTGAAAAATCAGGAAAAGCCTGAAGCTGTGATTTCTTGTGGAAGAATACGAGGGCAAATTTTGGGGTACAACAGTTAATATATTCTAAAAATTTAAAAAACTTTATAAGTAAATATATTCAATACTTGCATATTGGAGTATGTTTGACAATGATCCTCAATGCTCCTCTCCATAAGTTAACAGAGACATTATAGAAAATTGAGTTTGGTGTAGAATTATGATGAGAAAGAACAAATAAAGATTGAGTATGATGTAAATTTTGAAAAAACGAATAGTATTTATAGAGAAAAAATGAAGGGTTTTATGCAAAATATTTAATGGAAACAAGTAAATGGTTGGGAGTAATAACTTTGCCATGCATGCTGTGTACGTAAACTGTGTTGCATGCACAGATTTACAGAATCCGCATCCGCAATGGGCGGAACCATTGGCATTTTCTGACACGCCGCTGATACATTGGGCGGATACGTTACTTTTTGGTCTGCCATCCGCGTAATTAATGGGCGGAAGCGTGTAATTTGACCTGTCAATGTCGCAGGAGCAATGGGCGGAGCCCATACCAACATCAATGCTTCCGCCTTCCCATTGAGCGGAGCCTTTACACACATTAATGCCACCGCATCTACAATGGGCGGATGGGTTGATTTTGTCAGTTTGACCATTAAACAGTAAATATTCCTACGTTTATTTATTATAACATATTTACTAAAGACAAAATATATTTCATTTAAATTCAGTTCTTCTTCCTACAATTTTTCATCAACCCAACCCATTTCAAAAACAAATTTTTCCTACAATTCAGCTCTTGTTCACTAACAAATCACCATGTCTCAAACACCTCAATATACAGTGGATGCTCATTACAATGGAGAGATCCTTATCTTTGATGATATGGGCATTATATTCAAAAATACCGATATATGCCGGTTCAAATTAAGTAGAAATGCGAAGTTTGAATATTTGAGGGAGAGGATACAAACAAGGATGCGATCTGGAGCTGTCTCACAAATTATATATCGAAATGCTGTTAATTTCAGTGTGAACCAGGTGAAATATGTTCCATTGAAAATCCGAGATGATGATGATGTGGAAACGATGTTTTACAATCATGAATTATCTGGGTTACATGCGATAGATTTATACATAAAATTTCAACTTTCTCAACAATCTCAAATCTCACAAGTGGCCAATACCAATGAGGCTGAGCCCGTGTCCATAATTCCCAAGGAAGCCGTTATCGAAGATGACGAAGAAGAAGAGACTGAGTCACAAGATGATGATTTTTTCACTACCTTATTCGAAGACGGTGGCCGTGACGAGGCGGATGCAATCAACGAAACTGGACAACACATTCCACTTGAGAATGTCTATTGTCCACCCACCCATATGACCACTCTGGGAACAACTGGAGACGAATCATCATTTGAATGGCCCCAAAATCCTCGTCTTCCGCTGGAGGATGACATAGCTGTTGGGAACCAGTTCAAAAACAAATCTGACTGTGTCTTTGCGATATCCATGTATCATATGAAACATGTCGTTGATTTCAGGGTTACATGTTCTGACACAAAGAGATATAAAATTTGTTATAAGTGTAGTGGTTGCAACTTTCGTCTAGTGGCATCCTATAGGAAAAGGAGCGACCTATGGGAGATAGGAATCATGGAGCCCCCACATAATTGTTCAACGACCATCTTTAATCAGGATCATCGACAACTAAGCTCTCGACTGATGAGTGAACGGTTAATGCCTCTTGTTAAAAAGGATCCCTCTATCAAGGTGAGTGTATGTATTAACGAAATTGTTTCTTTTTTCAAATACACTCCATCTTACAAGAAAGCATGGATTGCTAGAAACAAAGCAATCGAACAAGTGTTTGGTAATTGGGAGAAGTCATACAATGAACTTCCAAATTACTTGTTGGCCCTTAAGAAGTTTGTTCCAGGCACTGTAGTAGAAATGCAAACACTACCGATATATACAGATGACGAGACTGTTATTGCTGGGAAACAAATCTTCCACCGACTATTTTGGGCTTTCCAACCATGCATATGTGGCTTTGCATATTGCAAGCCTTTACTACAGATTGATGGTACCTGGTTATATGGAAGGTACAAAGGTACATTACTAATGGTTGTAGCACAAGACGGAAACAACAACATTTTCCCAGTTGCCTTTGCCCTAGTGGAAGGTGAGACGGCGGATGGTTGGGGTTTCTTTCTAAAAAACTTGAGAATGCATGTAGCTCCTCAACCTGGCTTGTGTTTGATTTCTGATCGACATGCATCTATCGAAAGCGCTTATAACAATCCTGAAAATGGTTGGAATAACACTACATCTGTCTATGTGTATTGTATCAGGCATATTGCGCAAAATTTTATGAAGGATATCAAGGACCGTATCCTCCGGAAAAAAATAATCAAACATGGGTAAGTACCTTTTATGCAAACATTACATGCTCGTTGATCGTATACCATTATATTAACCAATATTTTTTGTAACATGTAGGGTATGCGCTGAACCAACCAACGTTTAAATATTATCGTAATCAAATTGGGATGGCTAATGGTGATGCTTTGAGGTGGATAGACAAAATTCCAGTTGAAAAATGGACGAGGGCATTTGACGAGGGTCGTCGTTTGGGGCACATGACAACTAACCTTGTCGAGTCACTAAATTTCGTATTTAAAGGCACTCGTAATCTCCCCATCACAGCGTTAGTAAGTGCAACATACTATAGGATGGGGACACTCTTTGCTGAAAGGGGTGTAAAGTGGAGTGCAGTTTTGAATTCTGGACAAACATTTACAGAGCGGTGCGTGAAGGTGATGAAAGAAGAGACGTCAAAATCCGCCACGCATCAGGTAAGCATTTTTTACTATAATAATAACACTTTCAGTGTGAAGGAGACAATTAACCACGGTGAGGGGAAGCCATTGGGGCGTTACAAGGTCAACCTAATGGAAGGATGATGTGACTGCGGAAAGTTTCAAGCATACCGTGTTCCTTGTTCACATGGTATCACTGCATGTTCTGTGGTGCGCCAAGACGCATTTCTTCTATTGTCTGACATTTACAACGTGGCGAACTTATTTGGGGTTTACAGCACGAGCTTTCCAGTTCTACCATACGATGAGTATTGTCCCACTTATGAGGGAGATCAAATTTTCCATAATCCAGTTATGCGGAGGAACAAGAAAGGTCGTCCCGTGAGCACCCGTATTACAACAGAAATGGATGCATATGATAAGTTGGAGAGAAAATGCACATTGTGTCGTCTTCTAGGTCACAACCGAACGCGATGCCCCAATGTAGGAACTAGTAATAATTAATTATTCATTTTATTATCAATCTGCAAAGTTGTATGTATAATGACGCCAAAAAATTATGTTTCATTTCACTAATACTTCTGCATTTAATATAAATAACAATTCGAAAAAACAACACATAAATTAAAATACTAAGACGAATAGTAGAACTTAGCAACAACATTAAACCTAAACAACATCAACATGTTCAAACAAAGACATAAGCATTTCTAGGATATTACAACCAGCAACACAATATCTTTTTGTTGAAGCATCATCATAAGAACACATGCGTCGTTGTGAATAAGTCTCCAAGAACGAGTGGGTCCATTTAAGCCAGGCACCGTAACTAGCCTCTTAATTTTCTGGATCTTTTCACCTTGGGCAATTTCTTCCCCTAACCATCTCTCCAAGTGCCTATGCAGATGCTCAAATGTCTGCGTGTTCTACAATTTGATCTTCATCGGAGGCTTTACTGGAGAAAAAATCAGTTCTGCGTCTCTTTTCATATATGGAAACGTTGGAAACTCTCCGGATGTTGAAGACATTTTTAAAATACAACTAAAGAAAAATAATTTAAGTGTAGCTAGGATCATTCAACATCAACGATATTTATAGTTCACAACAAAAATTTTAAATTAATAAAATAATAAAACCCTCCGCCCATTACAGTGGCAGAGCAGTACAGAAATAATAAAATAACGAAAGCTTCCGCCCATTGCATTGGCGGAACCGTACTTAAATAATAAAATAATAAAATCAATAAAACCCTCCGTCCATTGCAGGGGCGGAGCCGTACTGCAACAAAAAAATAACAAGACCCTCCGCCCATTACACTGGCGGAACCGTACTTAAATAATAAAACTCTCCGCTCATTATAGTGGCAGAACCGTTTTTATTTATTACTATGATTAACATTTATTTTAATTTAAACTTATTTTTAAATATTAATTTAAATATTGATTTTTTATTTAATAGTAATTTTAATTTATTTTTAAAATTATATTAAAAAAAACGTTATTTAAACAGCTCCGCCAATGCAATGGGCGGAAGCTGTATAAGTTTAAGACCATCCGCCCATCCATTGGGCGGAGCCTCCTAATTTCAATTTTTTTTTTTGGAAAGGTGGTATAGTGGAAATATTGGTTGAAATGTGTGGTATATTGGGATTTAGTTGGTAAAATAGGTATATATTGATAAAAAAATTCATGTTATTTTACCTTGAAAGCATTTTATGTTCACATGTTTCTCTAAACAAACATAAATCAAGCAAAAGGTAGTAAAATGGATCTAAAAACAAACTAAAAATATTAAAATAACGTACAAATCAAAGCTATAAAAATATGATAATTTTAAATTATCAAACTCTCTCATGCTTGATCATTCTCTCATGTTTGAATCACTTAAATAATTTCTCCAGACACATTTATAAACAATAATAAATTTTTTAGATTAATTGAATAATTAATGTATCTAATATAAAATAATAATTAAATATATCATTTATTCAATAAATTTTAAAAAAATTATTATTTATAAATATATCCATAAAGTGTAATTGTTTTATATAGAAAAATTTATGGATAAGCAGAGTCATCGTGAACAAAGAATTCAAGACAACATTCCATTAATTGTAACAATTTGTTAAATTACAAAAAGAAGGGATAACTAATTTCAAGTTAGGAGTCATTCTCTTTGTTTTAAAATGATTATTATTTAAAAATTTTGCATACAGATTATATAATGCAATAATATTGTCATAAGATATTATACTTTTACAAAATTAACCTTATTAATATATTGAAAATAGTGTCTAGAATAAAAAGTAAATGATACAACTGAAAAAAATGACAATCATTACTATATTGAAAAGTGAAAATAACAATCATTTTAAAATAAAATTTATTTATTAAAATAACAATCATTTTGAAATGGATGAAATATAAACTTAACTTTCTTTAAAATTCACAACTCTCACCAATAGGACGTTCACCTCTCAATTTGTCTTGATATTTCAAAGCATTTCGATAAACACAAATTTTAACAAAGAATATATTCTTCTATTGACTATCAACTATCAACTATCAACTGATTTCTCCATTACATCTCATATAAAAATACATGTGAATGGAAATCCTCAGAACTATCAACTTAGATAACTTTTTTGAAATTTCTTTACCAGTTACAATTTAATTTCATCATGTCAACTTTGATGTTTTGTTGTATTTTTGATATTTTTGGATTATTGTCTGTTGTAAATTTGAATTGATTAATTTATCATACTTTAAATTTTATTGTGGGTTGTAGTATTATACATTTAATTATGCCTTACAGTCACTTAGATTGAAACTATTGTAATGTTTATTAATTTGACTAAAATGGTCAAAACTCGACTAAGTATGACTTGAATTATAAGTTGGATTTGGAAGTCTTAAAACAAATTTAATTTTTAAATATGATTTGAATCACAATTTTGACTAATTTAAATTAAGAGTAAAAGTGAAAATTGATATTCCATTATAAGTGTGATTTCACTATTAAAAATATGATATTTGGTTAAAAGATTTTATATCAAATTTAAAATATATGATGTAAAAAATATTTGTTAAAGAATTTTACATTAGAAATTTATTTTCAATGATATGAAATTTTGTTATAAAAGATTTCACATCGAACCTAGATTTACACCGATGAAAATAGTATATTGATGAAAAAAATATCACGGTGAGAGTATTGTAAATAAAATAAAATTTTGTTACAAGAGACCGTTACATCGATCCATTTCCTTAACCGATGTAACTCTCGCAGTCACGTGGACCTATACATCGGGCCATTTCCACAACTGATGTGAAATCCCATCAATTTTCACAAAAGCTCTATTCTTTCTTACAACCCCATTTTTTTTGTTTCATGTACTCCCTTCGTTTCCAAACCCATTTTCGGCGCCTCATGTAACTGTTCATGTTGTTGATGTCTCGATCAATCAAGGGATGCAATGGTCGACGCTTATGCAAGCACTTGCCTCGCGTCTGCTTTTCGTCTCACCGGGATCAGTCCTCAGGCGTCGGATAACTTCGATCATCTCCGACAGTTTGGCTGATCTTGATGCTTCCATGCTTGAACTCCGGTCACCGGAGACCGAATCTGCCGTTGTTACCTCTGTTTCTGAGCTTCATAAACTCAATGCGCGCCCTGGTGCGCTTGAGAAGGTGTTTTCTCTTATCAGTCAGATTCGGCCGGAGATTGTCACCGTCGTGGAACAAGAAGCAAATCACAATGAACTGGCTTTTCTCGAACGGTTTATTGAGTCACTTCACTACTAATCGATGCTGTTTGACTCGCTGGAGATTTCATTGGTTGAATAGCAGGATAAGGCTATGTCGGAGGTTTACCTCGGGAAGAAAATCTTCAACCTGGCGGCGTGTCAATTTCGCTGTTAACGGAGTTTGCAAGCAGGATTGGGGTTCCGTCAAGCAATTGTCGCTCGCTCATCCTTCTCTTCTTCCTCCGCCATCGATAGTGCTAAATACTAGTGTTGAGGTGTTGATAATTTTGGGTACGGCTTCATACTGTTTCCGATTTTCTGGTTCTGTTTTTATGTATTTGTGTTTATTGATGGAATGGGTGTTTGTGTAGTTCGTACCATTCTCGATTCATGGGTGGCATGTGAATTCTTTTTGTATTTATATATCATTTAATTCAAAGTTTTTTTTTGTATTTATATATTGCAGAAATTTGTATAGTTGAAATTCATCTAACTGCTTGCTAGAGAAAGTGTTAAACAAAGGGCAAAGGAGCTTCAGGGTATACACTGGATTATCAAGATTTTTTTGATATAGTTCTTCATTGGATAATCAAGATCTTCATTTATCTGTTTTGCGGTGCTTTGGGATTCGTAATAGAGAAATTGTGAACATGTTTTTTTGCAGTGTGGCGTGTCAACGTTATAACAATATGATTTTGATTTCTTGATTCTCAACTTTTGCTGGTTGTTTGCTTCGCGATGGCTTGATAACAAGGTTTGTTTATCGTGTTTTCTTTATGAAATACATATGTTCCGTGTGTTATGATAATGTATCTTTGTTGGAGAGAGAGAGGTTTTCTATAGGGATAATCGAGTGCACGAGACTCCCATTTAGAGAGAGGTTTTCTATAATCTTCTAAATTATTTTTTGTTTGTGATTTACCGTGATTATGATGTTTCTAAAAAGATACCTTCTCTGATAGTGTGGCCTAAAGATTGATCTGTACATGATTTTTTTATTATTTTCATTTTGGGCTTTGATTGTAAGACGTACATATTGAATATTTTGAATGTGGTTGTGGAACTAATAATCTTTTTCACAGGATGGAGTTTTTGGTGTGAATTTCTATCTTAACGTTGCAGATTGATATCAAATAATGGTATTTTTTTGTATTTGTCACCTTACTTGAATTGCTAATTGAAATGGTACTACTTTCTGTTATGTAGTGTGTTTTAATCCTTTATACTTGCAAAGTCAACCTTGGGGTTTTTGATCTCATAAATAAATACTACTATTTCTTGCATTTAGGATTTTGACTTATAATATTTTGTTTCAAAGAATTTTGGAGAAATTAGGAAAGGGGTTTTCTTTGTAATTATTATTTTCTATTACTTGTGATTTGTTATTTGTGATTGTTGATGATGATTATACTTCTAAAAAGATATCCTCTTCCTTTCAGTGGTTAAAGTACTCCTCTATATTAAGATGAAGATAAAATTGTCATTTTGTGTGGGTATCCAATCTTGCAAATTGGATGGAAATTTGTTCCACAGAATTATCATCTTTTGCAGGTTGAGTCGTATACTTCATAGTCCATGCTGTTGTTAGGCCTTAATTTGGTCTTTTTCATACTCAACTCCTACTTTTGTCGGTTCCTTGTGATTTGCTATGGTATGTGTGACAGGAAGACATTCACATACTTTGTGTTTAACTTGGTATAAGTTTGGTTGTTCTATTACATATTGTGGTTTAGTTCTCTGATTTGTGATATTTTTCTTTTGATGGCATGTCTTGCTACTGTTGGAGTTGATTTTCCATCTTATTATTGTTTCCCCTATTTTCTTGGTTTGACACTATTGTTGGGGTTGATTTTCCATCTTATTATTGTTTCCCATATTTTCTTCTCAGTTGTGTCTTATTTAAGTACAAGAATAAGAATTTTCTTGGCGGTCGATACTTTTCTTTTGATGACATGTATTTTCTTGTCAATTGTGTTTTATTTAAGTACAAGATTAAGAATTTTCTTGGCGTTTGATACTTTTCTTTTGATGGCATGTCTTGCTACAGTTGGCATTTTTAGGAACACCAATTTGAAACAAGAAATAGAGTAAATCTTAGGGAGGTTAAGGAGTTTCAGACAACCTGGTTTGGTGCACTGTAGTTTGGTTTGAGTTGCCTTGTTCTAATTATTTCCCATATTAATTTTATAGTTCATATCCATCTTTTTCTTGGATGATTTAATATCTATATTGATATGCTTTTTCTGATTGTAGCTATCGCGAGTTTCAGAGTTCTTCCGCCTCTTTTTTATGGATCAACTATGTTTTGCAGCGATTTGGGATTTTTGATGCGATGGATAAGAAATGAGTTGATTTTGGTGTTGTCTACTGAAGCTACAACTCACCTTCTTGTAGATTTCATGTTGGTAATTCAAGTGTGGGAAATGACTTATAAATGGTTAGATATTTTTGTATGTTAAATATGAAAAAATATATTTTAATACATATATTTTACATTGGGCCATCAAGGCAACTGATGTTAAAACATATATTTTATATCGGGCCATTAAGGCAACCGATGTTAAATATTTCATTTATTTATAAAAAATAGAATTAACCCCCTATTTCACATCAGACGTAACAGGCAACCAATGCGGTAAGTGTATTTTTCACATCGGGTTGATGCCCGATGTAAAATGTCTTTGATTTACTACATCGCTTGACTTTACAACAGACCCATACCCGATGTAAAATGTGCTTTTCGTCCGATGTAAAAAGTCTTTTCTGCACTAGTGTTCGAATGAAGATTTTGTCAGATTCAAATCAAAGACACCTTGATGTGAATCACAATCATGGTTAATTCATATCATGACGAAATAAAATCGTTTGGAAAACACCTTTGTTTGTGTAATTCAAATCATGTCATTGCTTAACTCGAATCACATGATTTAAATCATAATCCAAATCAAACAAGTCAAACCCAAATTTATCATCTTAATTCAAATCACTCTTTCATCTTATTTATATCCTAATTATAGGATCTGACTCGAATCGAATTATTAATTTTCACCTATTTTGTATCTTATCTCTAACACATGTACAAATCATTTTTGTCATTCTCTCCAAAAGAGTGTAAATAATTTTTTTCTCACAATCCTAGAAAAACCAAACATGTTCTTTCTTTTACAAATACCTTCTCTCTCAAGTCAAGTTCAACGAAAAATTTCAGAGTGTTTATTTTGCGAGTTATGATTAGGAGTTGTGTAGGGCTCTTCTGATAATTAATCATCTTAAGACTTTAGTCAAAATAACCCATTATTGTGGTACTGAGCTTTAAGATTGAATATGAGTGGTAGTTACAAGGTATAAGGGAATCTAATGTTTTTTTGTAAAGCTTTTTGTTTTTAATATATTGAATAATCAGTTTGTGATTATGGTATCAAGAGATTGACTTTTATCAAAGAAAAAAATTCTTCTCCAAGAAAATTTTGATAGGATCAGGTGAAGACTATTACGGATGAAATTTTGAAGTTTTTAATATCTTTTAGTAGAACAAAGACTCGAACAAGAGAATTCTGAAAAGGTTGAGCGAAGAGTGTTGTAAACAGAATTTTGGGGGAAATTTTGGTTCTAGAAAGGTGATTAACTCAAGATCGAGTGAAGATCTTGAAGATTTGGTAGTTTTTAGTGTTCTACTTATGGCAAAAGGAAAATCTAGATCCAAACATGTGTTTGCTTTGCATTTTGTCTTGAAGTGTTTATTTTTATTTGATTATCTCTTATAACAAAAATGCTTTTATTAATTTGTAAAATAGTGGAAGAGCCCAGTGGCTTGGAGCAATGTGTGCAAGGCAAAGAAGCATGGAGGTTTGGCTATCATCAATTTGTCTGTCTGGAATACTGTAAATCTGTTAAAGTGCTTATGAAATATCTGCAGGAAAGCATATAACATGTGGGTTAAATGGGTCCATACTTGCTATTTGAAGGGATGGAATTCTCTGCAAGCTGAAGATAAAACCAATTGTACCTGGATTTTGAAGAGTATCCTCCATCAAAGGAGGATCATTGATAAGGTCCAGCTGCTTTGGGACAAAGCTATCCACAGCCAGAAATTCTCCATGAAGCTTTTCTACTCAGCCTTGATTGATGAGCATTGCATAGTCCCTTGGAGAAAGTTGTTTTACAGTAACAAGGCAAGACCTAGAGCTTGCATATGCCTCTGGCTAGCGTGTAACAAAAAACTAGCAACTAAAGATAGACTTAAGAAATTTGATATTTTATAGGATAGCACGTGTAGTATGTGCAAGGAGGAAGAAGAGACTATTGATCATTTATTTTTCTGCTGCAAGAAAACTAAAGACATTTGGTGCAATGTTCTTGAATGGATGAATGTGAAGCATCACCCTAAAAGCTGGAATGAAGAGTTAAAGTGGATCATAGAGAGGGCCAAAGGTAAGGGTTGGAAAGCTTCCTTGATGAAAATATTTATAGCTGAGACAATTTATAACCTTTGATTGTACATAAATTTAGCCTGTCTTGATATAGTTGTGGATACTATAAACATAGAAAGAACAATTATTGATAACATGGTGTATAGGGGGTGATCAAACAATAAGATTAGAGGCCACTTAGCAAAACTTAGTTTATTTGTTTGTTTGATTGGTTGGATCTTTTGAGATCACCTTATAACTCATTGACTTTTTGAATTAATATATATTTTCCTTGACTAAAAAAATAGTGGAAGGGCCAACAAAGTTTCAATGGTTCACCATTGGAAAGCGAGCTAAGTGCTAATGAGGACAAATGCACTAAATCAATATAAATCTAGTGCATAATTTCTCTTTTCTTATCTCTTTTAAAATTTTAGTATAAATTTTTAGGCTTAATTATAACTCTAATCCTTCAATTTTAATTTCTTGAGTTTTGATCAATCTATTTTAAAATTTGGTTTTTTAGTCCCTCCATTTGGTTTTTTCTGGATTTTAATCCCGCACCCCATTTGAATGTCGTTTTATATAACATGACAGTTGAATTGATGTCCTGAGGTGACTTAAGTGATAAAAGACAATATTCACATCATTTAAAATTAATTTTTATTTAAATAATATATAAAATGTAAAATTAATTTTTTTAAATAAAACTAAATTAAATTAAATTAAATTCTCATGAATGTTCCGTTAAAATTAATTTAATTTTTGTTTTCTATTAATTAGATATCATCGAAGCCTATGATTTGTTTTCTAAAATTTGTAACAAACTGAAACTGAAGCAACAAATTTGATTTGTTTCCTAATTTATTGTGTGGTTATTCTTATTTATTCTATCCTAAATTGAAGTTGATTTATTCTACTCTTGTTCCTTTTGGTTTGATATATCCCAAAATTAGTGTTTCATGTTTTTCTGCTCTTTAAGTTTTGGATTTTCGCATTCTAGGTAGAAACATCTTTTTCACCAAAGAAACAAACCAACATTTAGATCTCATCATCATGTTCTTAATGTTCTATGACCATATTGAATTTGAATTTAGTGAATCATGTTCTTAATGTTCTATGACCATATTGAATTTGAATTTAGTGAATCTATAAAGAGATGATGTTTCGTGCTTTTCCAGGTTTATGTTTCAAATTGATTTAAGAATTTCACTTAATAAGTTTAAGGTTTTGTTTTTATGGTTTAATAATATTAAATTAATATTACTAATAGTATCATAAAAATTAATAAATAATGGCATATTTTATTTTTCATTTAAGCTTTGACACATCTTCAAATAAAGTATCGTCTCATTAAAAAATGAGACTTAGATTGTGTGAGGGACTAAAATTCAGGAAAAAAATTACTTGGAGAAACTAAAAAATTGAATTATAAAATAGAGACAAAAATAAAATAAAAAACTATAAAGATCAAAATTACAATTAAATTTTTTTTTTTTATGATTTTAGGTTTTATTGCTTTGCTGCAGGTGGTTAATTTTTTAATAGCTTATAACGATTTATGTGTAAGTGTGGGTATGATTTTTAAAATTATGATTTTTAAGAAAATATTTTGAAATTAATTTTTGAAAACAAGTCTATTCAACTCCTTTATTTAAGAAAATATTTTGAAATTAATTTTTGAATAAAAGTTTATTCAACCCCTTTATAGTCCTCCTCTCACTTGTAGGTATGAGAATCGAATTAAACAATAATTTTTTTATTAAATCTAACGTCAATTATTATTAAATCAACTAATAATAAATTAATATATTTAGAATTAAAACAAAGCAATTGAGTAATAATCACGAGATTCAATCTATTTCTTTTTTTCTTCTTTTTTTCTTTACTTTTTTATTTTCAATTTTTATTTTTATTTATGAAAAATTTCAATGAAGTTTCATTCTATATTTTTTTTTCTTTTATTCACAAACCTCAAAAGTTTTTTTTCTCACTAACTTTTCATTCTCTGCCTTTTTTTCAACCAAAACCTCTATCATTCAAATTTTTCTTTTTAAAAAGTAGTGGTATGATGGTGGTGGTGGGACGAGTGGCATTCTTGTTAGAAAAATTAATTCAAATGTAATGGAATTGAGGCTGAATCGTGAACGGAATCACTTTCTCTATAAATATTTCAAGTACTCTCAATATGTCTCAGAGTTGGAACGTAAGAATACTTAGTGGATGTTTAATGCAAAAACTGACCAAATTTTCCCTCAGACAGACTTGAAGGCAATTTCCACTTTTTTCTATGGGGACACTTTTATCCTCTTTAACTTTTTCATATTTGAGCACACTCATGGGAATTAATTGTCCATTAATTTCCAACAATCTCTCACTTGTTCTAATAATGACAAGTCTAATTCCAAAAAAATGAGATATAAAGAGTATTAATACAGTTAAGTATCTTTCAATTTAAAACTTAATCTTAGTGAGGACAACACAGTTTAATCAGAATGTTAGTTAACAATGTTTTAAAACCATTAATTCATATGATTGACTGACGTTACCTTACACGCACTCTTTATGGGTTCTTCCTCTGCATATCTCGCTTAACACTTATTTATGGCCATATACTATCATGTTTCATGAATTTTCATGAGAGAAACTCTAACTCCCACTTTGATGTTGGAATAATATAGCAAGTGTGAGTAAGTGGAGAAATAGTCTCACATTGGATAGGAATATAGAGATTTGAGCATATATAAGTGGGAGAACACACTCACCTATCACCTTAAAGTTTTAGGTGGATAAGTGGTGTGTCTCTCACAAAGGTGCCTAGTCCTACACTATGTATCAATGCTCCTAGTATCTCCCCCAACACGGTATCAGAGCCTTTGGTTAGAAATCCATGGGAAACACGGGAAACACGAGAGAACAGTGAGGTATTGTGATAATCGTTGTTTCTGATTCTGGGGATTTGGGAAACACAACTTTATTGAGTTTCTGCATAAATTTGCATAAGGTAGAAGATGAACGAAAACGACGGCAATGTCCATTCCAAGCTTCTAATATTTGATGGCAAAAACTAGAATCATTGGAAGATCCAGATGAGTGTGTTATTTGGTTCTCAAGATGTGTTAGATCTTGTCACTGATGACTATGATCTGTTAGAAGCAGACACAATAGAGGCACAAAAGATAACACAAAGGGCGCTAAGGAAGAAAGATCAGAAGGCATTGTTCTACATCCATCCATGTGTGGATACGAATGTGTTTGAGAAGATTGCTGATTCTGAAACAACGAAGGCTGCGTGGGACATATTGAAGACAGTCAAAGTTTTAGAGAAAGTCCAATTTCTGAAGAAAGCGTTTCTGAAGGGGAAAGTTCTGGTGTCCAAGGTTCTGAAGGTCCATTTCAGAGGCAACAAAGAGTCAGAAGCATCCCAAGAAGATTTGCAGAGTTTGACATATTGCAAGATACTGAAGTAGACTCTGAAGGAGAAGTTATTCAGTGTGCAATGTTAATAGACTATGAACCCGTGAGTACAAAAGAGGATCTTAAGCAGCAAGTTTGGTTATAGGCCATGAAAGAAGAACTTGATACTATAGAGAGAAACAAGACTTGGAATCTGATAGAACTTCCAAAAGGCAAGAAAGCCATCAGCGTCAGATGGGGTTTCAAGCAGAATCTAAAGCTAGATGGATTAATTGGCAAACACAAAGCAATATTAGTATAAAGAGGATTTCTACAGAAGCCTGGGATGAATTACTTTGAAGTGTTTGCACTTGTAGCGAGACATGAAACAATCAGACTAGTGATTGCAACAATTGCTAACAGGAATTGATCTCTGACGCATTTAGATGTAAAATTTGCATTTCTGAATGGTCCATTACAAGAAGAGGTATACGTATCACAACCTCCTGAATTTGAGAAAAAGAATCCGGAAGGGATGGTGTTCAAATTACACAAAGCCTTGTATAGATTGAAGCAAGCGCCCAGAGCTTGGAATTTGAAGATTGATTCGTTTTTCAAGGAACAAGGGTTTCAGAAGTGTGAGATGGAGTATGGTGTTTATGTTCAGCATACTTCAGAAAGTAATATGATTCTGGTCTATTTATATGTTGATGACATATTACTCACATGAAGTTCTGAACAAGAGATACTTGAATTCAAGAAAGTTTTGATGAATGCGTTTGAAATGACAGATCTTGGGAAAATGAGTTTCTTTCTAGGGATGGAATTTATATACTTTGAGAAAGGAATAACTTTACATCAGATGAAGTATGAACTTGAGCTTCTGAAGATATTTGAGCTAGAAAGTTGAAAAGTTGCTATCACAACTGCTGATACGAATCAGAAGTTGGACTCTAATTCTGATGGAGAGGATGTGGATGCTACAACCTTCAAACAAATGGTTGGTTCTCTGAGGTATTTGCGTAATACCAGACCTGATATTTGATATGCAGTTGGAATGGTCATCAAATTTATGAGTAAACCAAAGTGGTCTCATTACCAAGATGTTGTTAGGATTCTGAGGTATGTAAAGGAAACTCTAAAGTATGGAGTGTTATTTCCGTCTGGAAGAAAGATCGAATCAGAACTTCTGAGTTATTCAGACTCTGATTGGTGTGGAGATATAGTTGACAAAAGAAGTACTTCTGGGTACTTATTCAAATTTCTAGGAGGTCCTAATTCTTGGTGTTCCAAGAAGCAACTTGTTGTTACGCTGTTAACCTGTGAAGCTGAATATATTGCAGGCGCTCTGACTGCATGTCAAGCTGTGTGGATTCTGAACTTGTTGCAAGATCTTAAGATTGAAGTAGGCAAACCTATGAAGTTGATGATTGATAACAAGTCTGCAATCAATCTTTCCAAGAACCCAATGCTGCATGGGAGAAGCAAGCATATTGAGACCAAATATCATTTTCTGAGGAATCAAGTTCAGAGCGGAATATTATAAGTTGTACACTGTAGCACCCAGAAGCAGCTGGCAGATGTTCTAACAAAGGCTATCAAAACTGATCAATTTCTTCGCTTGAGGGATGAAATTGGTGTTGTCAGTTTTGGATAAAATATAAATTAAGGGATGGTGTTAGATTTAATCTATATTTTAGGAATATCTTTTGGATATTAATCTATATTTTAGGAATATCTTTTTAGAAGATATTATTATATCTTTTTTATATCTTTGTTAGAGGATATTTAGGATTTTATTTTGTGTATAAATAGTCTAGTGAGGTAGCTCAATGTAATTCATTGTAAAATCATTATTCCTTATTTTTGTAGCCGTCATTTAATATATTCTTTTTGCCTTTCATCTCTTCTTTGTGCACCAACAATTGGTATCAAAGCCTTTGGTTCGAGAGTGGGACCAGAAGAAACTTTTATCAAAATGCATCCATGAAGTGGTGTTCCGTTGCAAGATGTCAATGGCGGTATAAGTGGGGAGCATTATGGACTCACACTTGAGGGGGAGTGTTTGAATAATATAGCAAGTGTGATTAAGTGGGGAAATAGTCCCACATTGGATAGGAATATAGAGACTTGAGCATATATAAGTGGGAGAATCCACTCACCTATCACCTTAAGGTCTTAGGTGGATAAGTGGTGTGTCTCTCACAAAGGTGCCTAGTCCTACACTATGTATCAATGCTCTTAGTATCTCCCCCCAACATTTGAGAAGACACCATCTCGAAAATCACATAGGTGAAGTTCATGTTGTATCCTTTTCCATGAGATACTTTTCCTGGGTTATGAACTTCATTAAGAGTTTTAAAATAAAACTCAACCCTCGTTTTAAGGTCAACATTATCACGAAATGTTCGACAATGATCCAAATCAACGACTTGTTGTTACCCATTAAATCTTGAGGTTAATGTTCTATTAACGTAAGAATGGATTGTCGTCGATGTTGGAACTCTTATTCAAGGAGTTTCAACCTCATACATATCGAAGTTATCTTTACTAAGTCTCTAGCCAGTGGCTTAGTAAATGAATTTCCCAAATTATAAATCGATTATATATATGTGAGTGAAATGATTACATCTTTAATCAATTTTCTCACAAAAGAATGTCTAAGGCCTCAGTGCCTAGACTTTCCATTAAACACTTAGCTGAATGCACTAACTAAATTGGTTTGACTATCTCAATGTATCAACACTTTTAAAATATTGTCTTTTTGCCAATGGAACTTCCAACAGAAAGTCCCTCAACCATTCATCTTCTTGACCAATGGAAACTAGAGCCATAAACTCTAATTCCGTGGTCGAAAGGTTAATACGTGTTTGTTTCTTGCTCTTCCAAGAAATCAAACTTCTAGCTTAGTATAAATATCCACTCAATTATAAATTTATGATCTCCAACACTCGATATCCAACTCACATTGGTATATCATTCTAATATGGTAGGGAACCTACCATATTGGAGGTCAAGAGTTTAGTTTTTAAAAGATAATAGAAAAATCCTTGTGATGGCCTTACAATGCTCACAATTTGGATTGCTAGTAAATCTACTCATTTACTAACTGTATATGCTATGTCGGGTCTAGTACATTGCATCAATTACTTTAGCAACCAATTGCACTTGCATATATCAATTACTTTACAACTCTTTCATCATTCTTTTGAAGTTTGACACTAAGACCAAATTGAATATTTGCTTTCATGAAACGTTATTGTTTGAACTTATCAAACACTTTCTCAACAAAGTGTATTTGACTAAGTTCATAACTGTTGAAAACATTTTACATGGCAAGTATTTAAATTATCATTTTCAATAGAGATTAGTATGATATTACTGTCGTTCTACAATTATAATCATTTTAAGTTTAAGCTTCGTAAAAGGGTTTGGTTTTGGTTTTAGTAACAGAAAATTTAGATTTCATGCAAAGTATTAAGTATCGATGAAATAAATTTTTGGTTTTAAATGTTTGGTAAAAACGTGTCAAGATTATGGCTCGATAATCTCTTTCGGGCGTATTTTCTCAATAAACTATATGAACTCAATAACAATAAACATAATCACATATCCTCTCAAGATGTTTCATCTATAAAACAAATTGTGAGTTTTATCAAATTGATCCTTAGATGATCTTTCTACCTAACTATCAATTTGATAACTTTAAAAGCTCAGTATTAGCGAATATCAACTCACAAAACTATGTCTAGAAATTGTTTGTTGACAAGTGAAAACCTAGGTCAAGAGATGAACTTACTTCTCAATAATGATCAACTCAAATATAAACCATAAAACAAGAGTAATTAACCATATATTTATCATCAAGTTGTTCACATACAAGATATCAAGCCAAATACATACAAAGATGAGATTATCTACCACTAACCTTGACACAAAAGAGGGGTTTATCTACCCATTGTCATGGTATCTTGATCAACAAGTAAAGTAGAAAGCTTGATGAACATAAAGTAAAAGTATCAAATATTTAAGATATAAATCTTTGATCTTCAGTTACAAATAATGAAAAGTAGTTCTTAGACCTAAAAATTTAATTTTAGTGTGTTTGATAAGAGTTAGTTCTCAAAATATCACAAAAATTGCTACTTATGCAAGTGCCCAAAAAGTGAGTCCTGTTAAGCGGCCTGAGCGCGCTAAACGGGCTCAACGAAAGTATCTTTTCTGATTCAGTGGACCGCGCTAAGCGGGATGAGACCGCTTAGCGGACCCAAAATTGACATTCTGCCAAATATGCAAATCTTCATAGCGTGCTACAAATTGCGCTTAGCGCACTAGCCTATATAAATCTCTAATTTTTGACTTGTTGCACCTCACTCTTGGCTCTAGCTTGCCCAAAGCTCCAATACTCCAATGACCAACATCAGAACCTATAAAATGAGCATAAAACTAAGTAAACAAACTAATTTACCACATAAACTATATAATTTCTTATTTACATTTATTTACAAACTTAAACACTACTAATTATAAAAATAGAGTGCAAAGGACCATAAAATTATCTACAAATATATCAATATTTTGGTCCTTAACAATAACCCCCACTTCCATATTACTTTGATCTCTAAAAGAGTGTCAACTTGTCCAAGATCATTCATCTTGGATGTGGAAGTTTTCTCAATAGTGAGTTTGACCAAATTCATAACCGCCACTATTTCATAATATTTTGATTCCAAAATAGTGACAATTAGTCCAAGATCTTATATCTTGAATGTGGAAGTTTTCTCAATAGTGGTTTTGACCAAATTCATAACCCCCACTATTTCGTAATATTTTGATTCCAAAATAGTGATAATTAATTCAAGATCTTATATCTTGAATGTGGAAGTTTTCTCAATAGTGGTTTTGATCAAATTCATAACCCCCACTATTTCGTAATATTTTGATTCCAAAATAGTGATAATTAATCCAAGATCTTATATCTTGAATGTGGATGTTAGAAACCTCTTTATTTCTAAAACTTAATTCATCTTGTTGCTAATGATCAACATATCATCAATACATAGACAAAATATCACAATATTCTCACGCACCTTTGTATGCAAGCACTTGTCACAAAGATTAAGAACAAATTTGTTTCAAAACTCAATCGTGAAGCATTGCAATGAGTTACACACATTTTGGCTTTTAAGATCGACATTCGAATACCACCTTATGGTGGTTGATTACCACCTTTTTTAAAACTTAATATTGCAACTTTTATACTTGATATTCAAACACCACTGCTTTCAGCCCTTAAAATATAATTTTTAATAGCGAAGTTTCATGTATGATCATGCATGATGATACAAGAAGGCTTTAGATGAAGTGGAAGATGAAATTATGAGCAATTTAAAATAGTATAATATAAATTGCAATGAGTACCCTGGTTATGTTCACTTCTCTCAAATATTCACTTGAATTTCTATTCTAAACCTTCTTGATCAACTTTAGCATTGATGTGCATGCAATTTTTGATCCTTTTCTTCTTTGATAATTTTGGTCTTCATCAAAACTATATATAAGACGTATTCTTCACAATCTCTCCCTTTTTGATGATAAGAAACACTTTAAATACATGTTTTTCTAAGATTGAAAAGTCTTCCCTTAAATTGTGTATCTCCCTCTTTAATTGGTGAATCTTGAAATGACAGAGTCAAACTTTTGAGGCCATTGTTTCAGTGTTTGTTTTAATACATACAAGGATATGACAAACTTTCACGCCTTTTGTTCATTATCAAGAGGTACATAAACTTCTGGTTTCTCTATGTAAATCTCCTCATCGAGATCTCCATTTTGATATGTCATTTTGACACCTATTTGATGAACTATAAAGTCATGCAAAGAATTTAATGCAAACTATACTCTAAGTGTCATTGTGGTTATTTCTAGTGCATATGTGTCGAATAATAAACACATTCCTTTTGTCTAAAAATTCTTGGTTACTAATTTATCATTTTTAATGTACCATCAGTATGATATTTTCTTTTAAATATTCATTTGCATCCAACGCGTTTTTTATCTTTTAGGTAGATCGACAAATTCTCAAGTATGGTTTGATATTATTGAATTCATTTTGCCTTGGATAAAATCATGCCAAAAGGATGAGTCCCTTGAAGCTACTACGTCCTTGTGAGTCTTAGGATTATCTTCCACTTGAAGAATAGTAGGAACCCTACGAACAAAATTCTCGTTATTTCATTCTAGTAGATAAAGAGGATAATTTGATTAGCGATTTTATTCTGTCATTGATCCTTAGTCTTTCAAACTCTCTTGTTTATCCTAAGTTCAAGTTGTTTTTCAACAATCTGCGACAAACTTTCGATTTATGTTTCAAGAATTTGTGGAGAACCTTCTTCACGAAGTTCTTCATTTCATGGGAATCTCAAATTCCTTATCCTCTGCGACAAGATTCTCAAAATTCCACAACTCAGAATTTAATAGTTACATAAGACCCAAAATTCAGAAAAGTCATGAACCATCTTTGAATGATCTTTATATTTCTTATAATAATAAATCTCATTGAACATAAACGATTCATATAACATATAGATCATAATTCAACTGTATAATTTAGAATTATAAACTTTAATTAATTTTACCACTTAATGATTAATAAATTTATAATTCAAACAATTCTAAATTAGATGATGTACTTTTCCACTTCAATATTAAATAATAATAGATTGAAGTTTATAATCAAAATTCAATTAAAATTAAAAATTAAAAACTTATATGAATATGAACACTTGGTGATAAACAAATTCTACTTTATCAAATAATTCCAAAATTTAAGAATGAATGTTTTATATAAAAGTGCATGTATCTGAGAAATATTAATCTTTCTGTTCAAATATAAACAAAAACATTAAATTGGTTCAGTGACAAATACCTTTATCTAGATTCTTCTTTTAGCCCAAGAGGTTACTGGTTCCAATCAAACAAGAAGCAACTTTTGATTTCAACTTTTTTCAAAGTAACAAATATATTTTTCCGTTCAAAATGAAAACAAAACGATGTAACAGTTCAGTGGCACCACTTCTGCCTGTACACGGATCCCGAGATACACATCCTGTGTTGAAAACAGGTTTGTTGTTCCCTTTTTTCTTCTCATTAATTCAACTATAAAAAATCCAAAACAAAGCATATACATGCATATGTATATATTGATGTTCAGTACATACTATTATTTTACATTGATATTAATACTCAACATTAGTACTATATTAATTTATACTAATTTAACTTGTACTATTGTTGTTTAAGTTATATATACATATTTTTTCATTCATGAATTAATATTCATTTCATATTCATTAATTTTTTATTGAAAATTTATAATATCAGTAACTACACTCTGGTATTAATTTTTTTAATGAAAAACAAATAAAATATATTCGAGTTTATAATAACGATTCTTCTTTTCTTTAGAATGTATTAACGACACAATTGTTTATTTTTTGATGTTTAAAATGAAAGCTTCAATTGTCATTATTGAAATACTTAAAAGATTGTTAGAAAAATCAATTCAAATGGAATAGAATCGAGGCTGAATCGTGAACGAAATCACTTTTCTTATAAATATTTCAAACACTCTCAATATGTCTTAAAGTTCAAACGCTAGAATACCCAGAATAATTCAGTCTTATAATCGAGTCTGTACAAGACTGATGAAGAACTCGAATGCAAGAAAGTGTGTCTGAAATATCGAAGAGAATGTAATATTTTGAGTGTGATTTTTGAATTCAGAATTATGTATTTGTAGATCATGCATGTGGTGTTTCATAAGTTTGCAACTCTTGATGATACAACGTCTTTTCAGCATATGTACAATGGTTCACCTATAATATAATACATGCACCACTTAGTGAAGTGTTGTGTATTTGGAATTCGAAATTCAAACTTTCAGTAGTCAGAGACAAATTTAAAGGCAACTTTCACATGTGGATGTTTAGTGCAAAAACAAACCAAAATTTCCTTCAGACACATTTAAAGGCAACTTCCACTGGTGGATCTTTAGTATAAAACCTGACAAAAATTTCATTCCGACAGATTTGAAGACAATTTCTACTTTTTTCTATAGGGACACTTTTATCCTCTTTAATTTTATCACATTTGAACACACTCATGGGAATTAATTGCCCATTAATTTTCAATAATTATGTCCTTCGCACTTCCATACTTCATTTTCTTCGGCAACACATATCTGTTATTTTGGTGTTGGCGGCGGATCTGATGGTGTAATCCTCTTTGGATAGTGATTTATGGTAACTTTTTGCCATCATTGTTTTTCTTATTCGAGAAGGCTGACGTTTGTTCTCTTTCGAAGGGGTTGGAGTTTTTTCATCAGGTTTTCTGGCGGTGATCTGTTGGTTCTTTTGCATGTTTGTGTTCTTGGTGTTGAGTTGGTTGACTGAGTTGGTTTCATATTCGTATCTTTCATTTTGATATTGGATTGTTGAACTTTAAATAGTCAATTTGCTTGCTATTTTTTTAACAAAGATTGTTAGTTCGTGAACCAGAACGTATTGACGGTTGATTCATAGATCATATTAAAAAGTGAATGCTGACACTATATTTTTTCTTTTATTATTTGGTTTCGTGCCTGTAAACAGATTCGTTAGATAATATTTATCTTGTATACACTTTTATTTTAATTATTTTTGATATATTTGTTTATCTTTTCGAATTGTTTTTGTAGTTTGATTGAATTTCAATTTATATCCCCTCAATCATTTGTTATCTCTTTTTATTTTATACTAGATTTGTCTTATTAAAAAAAACTACCCATAACACGGTTATTCACCTTCACTTCCTCTCTTGTGGATTTCTTTTATTAATCAACAGTTACATTAAAAAAATGGTTGAACAAACTAAAAAAATAAAATCATATTTAAGCAACATTACCCCATTTCCACACTCTTCAACGATATTGCCGTATTAGTGCGATTATGACATTCTTTGCCCTTTTCCAGTTTTCGAGAAAATGGCATACTTTGCTTCTGGCTCAAGCAAATTCAGACATGAGATTTTATTTTATGTACAATAAATAATTTGATTGTTCACTTTGTAAGAACTTGAGAAGGTTTCCTTTAATCATATTAAATATATTTTACATTGCTTCAAAGTGTTTCATAACATGGTGGTTGCAAATTCAATGACTGCCACTTTATGAAAGTGTTCCTCCCTTCATCTCATAATAAATATTTTATTTATATTTTTTTCTATATTTTAAAATAAATATTTTTTTAAAATACTAATACAATATTCTCTCCGTCTTATATTACAAGTAAAAATTAATTTTTAAACTCATTGAATATTTAATAAATCTGTTCTATATATAAATAAAATATATTAAATATTTAATAAATTTAAAAAATAATTTTTACTTATAATATAGAACAGAAGGAATATTTATTATTTTTTTCATTACTATACTCACATTTATCATCTTTCATATTTTCAATTATTCTATTAACTATAATAAATAAATATGTTTTAATAAATGATATTAATTTTATTATTAAAATCAATATATCTAATATTTTTTTAAGAACTATGCATAATTCAAATGAGATGTTTATTATGAGACGGAGGAAATATTAATTAACTTAAATTATACATATTCTTTAAATTTGTTTATTTTTAGTTAGTATCTTAAGTTTTTATTTTTAATTGATATTTTATTATGTTAAGATATGTTGATAGAGGTGAAAATAGAACATATCAGCCTACATGAACTTATGCTCTAATCTATTTGAGATTAGATTACACCAAACTTATTTATTAAAAAAATCAAACTTAAACTTTTTTTTTAAAACTTATTTAATTAAAAAGTATATATATATATATATATATATATATATATATATATATATATATATATATATATATATATATATATATATATATATATATATATATATATATATATATATATATATATATATATATATATATATATATATATATATATATATATATATATATATATATATATATATATATATATATATATATATATATATATATATATATATATATATATATATATATATATATATATATATATATATATATATATATATATATATATATATATATATATATATATATATATATATATATATATATATATATATATATATATATATATATATATATATATATATATATATATATATATATATATATATATATATATATATATATATATATATTTGTGACATAAATAAGCTAACCTAATCTATTTCCATTCTAATCGCTATCATATCGAAGAATTTTTGTTAAATATAAATTATGTGATTTTTTTTCTTTTTGACGAAAAATCACGTAATCTTTTAAATCTATAAAAAAAAGAATCATTTTCTTCTTTCTCATATATTACCTCTAATTCTATTTATAATAAAAATTAAAATTTTTAAATATATTAAATAAATAATACATTTGAATAATATATAAAACACTTCAATAAATTTAAAAAGTAAATAAAGTATTTCAAACATAAACCAAAAACATCTTAGCTTTTGAATAAAAAAATTATAATTAAAACAAATAATTAAAATAAAATAATAATTCCCAGACAAAAGTCACAAACCACCCAATCTAATTACTATTCTTTTTCATTTCTCACCTCTCCTCTCCTCTCATATATAATTATCATGAACAAATAAATTTTGATGGGTTCCGATTGTTATAGAAGTGGTGAAAGAAGTGATTTTTTGAGTTTTTGTTAGATTTGATTTATAAGTATCAACAAATTTATTTACAGTAATACATCATACGAAAACCTTAAAAAAAATATGATTGTGAAAGATTAAACACTTATCAAATCACTTGGGGTCATCTAATTCAATTTTTATCGAACTTTCAAATATTTCTTATTTATATTTCACCTTTCACCTTTGTAATGATTTTTTTTTGTTGATGTTCTTTCCTTTAAATTACAAACATATGTTAAACATAATTTTTAAAATTAACTATTTGTAATAAATAATCTTTTAAATTATTATTGTGTTGTAAACAGTAAATTTTTTAAAATAGAATATTTGGTAATAAATAATAGGTATTAATAAATCTATCAAACACAATCAAATACTAGTATTTAAAGGAGGATAAAGAAAAAATTATGGTGATCAATATGGTAGAAATTTTTTTTTAATAAAAAATATGATTTTTATTAAGTGTCATTATTGTTAACAATTTGGTCTTATAAATGTTAGATGTTCATAATGTAGGTTTTGGTCTCCCTTTCTATATGGAGAAAGACCAAAATATGATTAGCTTATTTGTCTCTCTTATTTAAGTGGAGAGAATCAATTTCGGGTTGAGAGAAAATGAGAGAAATCTATTCTCGTTTTTCCTACATCGGTATCATTAAATTGATGGTTCCCAATTCGTTAACCATCAGATTGAGCTGGAATTCAGAGGGTGTGTTCTCAATACATGTATCTACCTTTCGACTGTTCAGAATTTCAAAATAAGGTATGTGTTGAGAGATATCTGCTTCACACTGAAATTGCAATTTTGGATAATTTTTCAGCTTTTTTATTCTTATTTGTAAACTAGTTTACTTTGTGATTTGCGGTTGTTATCACTATTTTGTGAATTAGTTTAAGATTCTATTGTACCCTTATTTGATTATATTGGAGCTATTTCTTTGGTCTGAACGACCCACGATTTTTACTCTCGTATTGTGGGGGTTTCCACGTTAAAATATCGGTGTTCTTTTGTGCCTTTCTTTTTTCGATTTATCATCTTATATTTATTGTTGAATCTCAAGTTTCCTACAAGTGTGAGAAATTCTACATCCGCTACCTATTGGGTTGTTATTGTGTGTCAATTTCCCATCACATAATTCATGGATGATTTGCGAAACATAAAGAAGAGGACAGGACAATTAAAGAATGTTTCTTATGCAAACATGGTTAGTAGTGAAGACACTTTTTATGAAAGGAAGTGAGACTTTAAATGAAGTGGGGATATGTTGTATTAAAGTGAATACTCATTCAAGTTTCAAATTATGTATCTACATATCGATCTTTTCCCTATTTCCTTTTGTTTTTTATCAATGTAGGTGGTCTTGCCAAAACTGCAAACAAATTCCCTAAATTTATAAACACATTCTCTTTCAGCATTAAGAGATGCCCAATTTAGCAAATAACAGGTCTTATTTCATTTTACATAAATGCCTTCGACACCAACAGTGGGGGAAAAACGATTCACAATCATCATTGTCAGTCCCACCCCCAACATTACATATGGCCAAATGAGCATAGCTGGAGATGAGCGAAGACATCTAAATTTAAAGATTTATCAGAACTTAACCTTAAGGGTTTTCAGGGATTTCTTAAAAGACATTAGGACGAAAGGGAACATCGTGGAACCTCTAGCAAGGGGAAACACGTAGAAGAAAATCATAATAGATTCTTTTTTATCTAGATAGGGATAATAATTAAAAAGCTCTAATATATGCCCAACAATTAGGATGAAGTTGTGATATTGCTATCACAACATACTGAATAATATATCGTTTGAACTTAAAGAAGCGGATGAAGAACCCTATCTCCCGCAACATAATATCATACACTGAAAAATAAGGTTTGGAAAACTCCTGGAAGATTCGATCTAAAGTAGACAAAATCACATTAACTCAACAATAGAGTTATTTATATGTGCGACCATTTCATAACCTCTAATTACCCAAGGTTGGAGTAGATAAAAAGGGTACCTAGATAAACATCATCTACCCAAGGATACGACTAACTCACACATTTTTCAACCAAAGGCTTATGTGATACAGTGGAAGAACCGACTGTTTAATACTGGTTTTGCATTTTGTATTCGCAAATATTGCAGTAAGCAAGAGTCGCCACCGACTTTTCTTTTATCCAAATTAAGGAAAGGGTGAAAAGAACAGAAAAAGACTTTTTCGAGAGTTTTCTGAGTAATGAGGGTAGATTATGGAAATGGAATGTGTTAGCACCATTTCCATTCGTAGTTATCTACGGGCTCTTAGAGGTTTGCTCATTTTTGAAATACCTTCGTGCTTTGTGTGTTTGAAATATTTGGAAAATGCCTTAGTGCGGAAATTTGCTTTGCATTAACTCTTGTATCACTCCTCAAGAGTGTTGACAAAGCAAATGTTTTTGAAAGTTGTTTTTGAAAAGTAGTATTTGTGTAAGTGCAAAATGTTTTGATCAAACTTCTAACAGCTATCTACTTTGTACTCGAAAAAAGTTTATTCTTTTCCTCCTATCCTTTAGACATCGCTATCCTACTATTAGTGAGTAGGTAGCCCTAGTCGTTGGATGTATAAGGGACATTCGAAGGGACGTTACAGTCATGAAGACAACTTGTGGAGACGCTTTAGCAATTTTGTTTAGGAACTAGATCATTTACTGAGAGGTAATTGTAGGGTCATCGAGGGACTATGATCTTTTGATATTACGGGTCTTTGCTAAAGCGCCCCCATTTTGAGGGACATGACTGCTTTATTTCTGAAGGCAACCAAAATGGGGTATCCTAGAGGTGTATATGTGCAAGTGTGTTATGTTCAATTATTTTTGTCTTTCTGTTAAGTTTGCTAGCGTTTGATTATCAGTCTTGTCATGCAATCCTAGTTACTAGCAGTTAATATGTACAGAAAAATGTAAAGTGCGGGAATTGTAAATCCTACGCTATTACAATGCTTCGGGGAGGGGGTATTTACAATATACAAAACTGGGGGAAAGATAAGATAAAGAAACCGATAAAAAAGTCTTACTTAGTCTATTACATACCAGTATACAGTTACACTATTATAGAAAATGTGAGAATAAAATAATGCGCGTGAAACGAATATTACGTCTAAAAGAAACCTAAGGAATGATTAAGTAAAAATATTTTTGGTTGTATTTATTTATTTAGGAAAATACTAAATTAAATTAAACTTAAATCTAATTAATTAAAATAAAAGAAAGTTATTGATCAAAATTAAGTTCTAAACAAAAACCTAACATTTTTTGCATTTTTTATTTCAGAAAATATTTGAATGAAATAATCTAAGTCTAATTGATTTTAAAGTTAATAAAATAAAATAAAAATAATTAACTAATTCATTAAAATAATTTTAGAAAACCTAAATCTATTTATTTACTTTTTCGATTTTTTTTAATGATTTGTTAGAAAAAAAAGGCTAAAAGAAAATAAATATGATAAAACAAAAAGAATAAAAGAAAAAAATTGCAAATGAGCCTGGGTGGTGCAAGCAAATAGGGGGTGGAAATTGAATTCGCTGGGCTCAAAGCCGTGAAGCCCATGCTTAATTTTGGATTCAATGAGGAATGGCCTTGAGGGTGCATGGTGAGCCTGCAGATGAGATGCGTTAGATCTGATCAGATGGATATCTGATGGTGTGGACGAATGGTGTACCATGTGTGCCTGGCCATGAATAACACTGAATCTGTAGAAAACATGTTAGAAAAGGTAAAATACTGGACCTGGGACTCGAACTCAGGTCCTCTCCCTTACACACACGCTTCATTGTCAACTGAGCTATTGAATCAATCATTTATATAAAACAATCAATAATGTTATATTAGAAAATCAACGCAACTATTTAAAATTCAAAAACGTGCGCGCTGTTTAAACTTGCCAATGGGGGATTGACAACACATTCAACCGGAGGGATGCCGGAGTCAAACTCTGGTCGTCTTCTCCGGTTAGTCAAAACCTGTAAAATTAACAGAAGTCAGTTTAAAGAAGAACCAAGGTCCCTATCCCACACAAAATTGTCCCCTGAATCCGAATTTGGGGTATATTCACACTGAAACTGCCAGTATCATGAGATATGATGAAGAAACCAGATCGTGCCCTAGAAATGGAACAATCTTATTCTAGCCCTTTTCCTCACATATATTACATTGGTATTGTCCTATAGATCACCTGATCATAAAACAAGCATGGAAAAATGTTAATACATCATGAAATTAAAAATATAAATTCCAGAAGATTATCAATCAATAAGGGCTTCGGTTTATGGGTTCTAGGTTTGGAATTGCTTGAGTAATGGTTGGGTTGAGTTCCTGGAAGTCTCAGGAAGGTGTTTGAACCCTTTGTTTGGGCAGATGATGGTTGGAATTGGAGATGCGATTTTGACAACTTTGGTTGAAATTTTGGAATTTTCGTGTGAATTCTTGGGACTGTGTAGGTGTCTTTGAAGCATGCCAATGGCTTGTTTATACAGAGAGGGGTGAGGAGACAAGGAAGCAAGGGAAATAACAACCATGATTATGTGCTTTCAAAACCAAGAATGCAAATTTATAACTTTAACCAAAAACATGGAAACTTTTCCATTTTTAAATTTGAATGTACTTGGACATGCTGGCCGGCCCATCCATGCATCAAACCAAGCCCAGTCAATAATGGCCCATATAATTTGCATTAGTTTTGATTTATTTGATTTTTAATTAAATAAAATTAATATAAAATGCAAATAAAATCAAGGCTATGAAAAAATGGTTTTAGGGGTCCTTAGACATGTCATGAACATGTTTAGGCCCTAAGATTAGGCTCATTAGCTTGAAAAATGATTTTGCCCAAAGTTGACTCCATGCATTTTCTTGAAAATTACCCAACTTGTGCAAGCCATAACTTGCTCAATTTTCAACTCATGATGATGATCTTGGAATTTTTGGAAATCCCAAGATGTCTACTTCAATCCCTCATTTTATAAATTTTTCATTTGAAGATTTTATATTGATGTAAAAGGTCTTAGAAAAATGTGGCTTTTATTGACTTTCTAAAAATGACCTGTAACGTCTGAGCTTTTATCTTTCAAATGGTGCATTTCTTGGACTTGAGGGATGGAGAGAAGTTGTAGGGAATGATATTATCTTAAATATGAGATTTGGTTGGGGGAAATGGATGAAGTATGTGAAAGTTATGCCTGGTCAAAGTTTTGTTGACTTTTCCTATTGAAATCCTAATTTTGCAATTTTTGACTTTTGATGAATTAGGAGTATTTCTTGAGGAATCATGATCAACCTTTTATCAAATGATGGATATCACTTTAAAATGTTGACTTTGACCAAAAATCATGAAGTTTGACTGTATTTGGACCACAATTGACTTTTGACCTAGTACAGTTGATTCTCAAGCATTTGAGTAATTATCTAAGCAAACTTGTTGTGAAAGGCATGAAACTTGGCATGGACAAACTTGAAGGCATATTAGGACCATGGAAAACATTTGAGACCTTTGAAGTTCAAACATCTTGATGAAAATTGAAACCCTAATTAGAGGTTCATTGTCTTAGTAGGAGAATTCTGGTCAATTCTTGGTCAACCTTGAGCAATTGAGGATCTCTAGGAGCATGCTTTAAGTAAAAATGTGAGGGAAATTTTTTGGATACAACAACTGCCCCTGTTCAATCTTCTTAAACCTAAGGATTCAGATTGGCTTGTTTGCCTTTCGTGATCTGAAGGTGGAAGATGATTAAACACTATAGTGCCCAGAAATTTGCACTCGCATGAAGTAATACTGATGGTCGATAATGTCGAGAATGGGCTTACAAATGCCATTTGGAGAAGATGACCGAGAGTCGTCAGAGATGGGCTTAAGGATACCATCCAAAGAAGATGCTGATTTCACACATGGTCCCTTTGGGGGTTCCTGTTCCAGCTGTCTGAGGAGGAGTCTGTTGGGGAATATGGGTTTCTGCTATTCTCCGGCTTGAGGAATACTCTATGGGGAATAAAGTCTAGGAACTTCAGTTGTCCATTACTCTACTGGGGAAGCTATATCTTGACTGGAGAGATGAGAGTTTGTTGCTTTCTGGTCGAAATCCAGGCTTCACAGTACTTGCTGAGGATAATGGAATTAACCGTTACCTAAAGATGCATTATAAAGAGCCTGTGTAAGGCTATTCCAGGATGAGTCTGCGTTAGTCTGCACCCGGAGATATATGAGAAGGAACCCGTGTAAGATTTCTCCGTCTGGTCATGTAGATAGCTTTCCTTCCTGGTTTCAGGTGTTAATCTACCATTAGTTGTTCACAAATAGTTGTCCTGTCTTATTTCAGGTATTAATCTGGAATTTGGAATTTGTCGGTTATTGAGATAGTTGTCCTGGCTTGTTATAGGTATTAATCTTTGACCTGAGAAAGAAAGACAGTGTTCGTGGCTTGTTACAGGTATTAATCTTTAATCTCTTTATGTAGATAGTTCTCTTGGCCGGTTACAAGTGTTAATCCACAGTTGGTCGTCTGCAAATAGTTCTCCTGGCTGGTTACATGTATTAACCTCAGACTTCTTTTGTTGGTCACATGGATAGTTTCTCGGTCCAGTTTCAGGCATTAATCAGTGGCCTGATATATTTGTTGGTAAACCCATCTTGCTTCGGGAGCTCATTCCATTTGGCCGTGTAGATGGTTTTCCCGTCTGGTTTTGGGCATTAAACTTTGACCTATTGTATAAGTTGACATTATTTATATTTATGCGAACTCAACCTGGAAAGGTAAAGTTAGTTTCATGCGATGTCATGTTGTATGAATTGCACGAATCTCTCAAAATAAATGAGACTGTGATATATGCATTTGTGTTGCATATGCTATGCTGTTTGTAAGAATGATGTATGAATGCAATGTATGAACATGTCAGTTGTTCCATTGCTATGTTGTTGAATTAGGGAAAATAAATCCCGGTTGCCGGTGGTGAAGAATGTAGGTTCTCAGATTTGTTGAAGTTGAAATGTTGGGAGATGAACTTCCATTGTTAGAGGAATAAACTCTGAGGAAGTTAAACTTCGTGAACTGTTTGGAGATTTTGTTGAAATCCTGCTGGGGAATCTTGAGAAGCTTGGCGACTTCACTGGGGAATTTTGGAGCAGCAATTGGAGATTTTTGCTCTGCCGGGGATGAGGCTTTATAATCTGCTTGAGATTTTAAAAAAAATATGTTGGGGATCTTCGACTTCTGCTTGAGGATGTGACAGGAATATTCCCTTGTTTTTGTACCTCATGGAATGAGAAGTATACTAGAATGAACTCGTGTTTAAATGTGTCTAGCAGTTGTGTGAGGGAGTGTCAGAATGAATCTATGTTGTGATTGTATCTGAACGGAAATATGTACTGAATGAGTATCAGAATGGCATCCGCAGTTGGAGCGTATCTGAACTGTATCTGAAAGTTGAATCTGAATGAGTATCAGAATGGCATTCGTATCTGGAGCGTATCTGAACTATATCTGAAAGCCGTATTGAGTGAGTATCAGAATGGAATCCGTATCAGGAGCGTATCTGAACTGTATATGAAAGTTGTATCTGAATGAGTATCAGAATGGCATCCGTATCTGGAGTGTATCTGAACTATATCTGAAAGTTGTATTGAGTAAGTATCAGAATGACATCCGTATCGGGAGCGTATCTGAACTGTATCTGAAAGCTATATCTGAATGAGTATCAGAATGGCATCCATATCTGGAGCGTATCTGAACTGTATCTGAAAGCTGATTCTGAATGAGTATCAAAATGACATCCGTATCTAAAGGACCACATTAACCAATGCTTTTCAAAAGCGCTGCTAAAGGCCCATATTAGCCAACACTTCTAAAAAGCGCTGTCTAAAGGCATATAAATTAAAATTAAAAAATAGAATCAGTACTGTTTCTCTTTTCACAGACTCGTTTCCCTCTTAGACTCACGAACGAAAACGCTTTCCCTCTCAGACTCATGAATGAAAACCCTTTCCCTCTCACAAATCATCGCTGTCCAAGCTCCTTCCGCCGTCGTCCAAGCTCTTTCCGTCGTCGTCCAAGCTCCATCCGCCGTCCTTCGTCCGACCAGCCCTTTCCCTTCGTCCTCCACCATCTCTCTCGGTTGTCCTCCACCCCGACCGGCCCTTTCTCAAGGTAGGTTCTTTCTTGAATCCGATTTTTACTAAAATCATGATAAACTAAAATGCTCAATGTTATTCTATGTAAAATCAATTTGGGAAGTGTTTTTATTTGTTAGAGTGCATTAACATGGCTAAGAGCAAGCTAATAGAGAAGTTATTTGTAGCATGATTCTTGTTGGCATAAGTTTATGACTGGTTTGTGGGATTCTATTTCTTTTATGGTGTAGATCATTATTTGACTGATTTGTGTGGTTCTGGGCAAAATCCTATTACTAAGAAGCTTTGTTGACATCCACAATTCAAAGGTAGCAACTTATTGCCTCTTTTTCTTTGTTTCATATAAATGACTTATAATATAAGCAATTATATGATAAACGCAGAAATAAATTGTTTAATCATATAGGGTGTTAGTCCTCTAAATTATTTCATCTCATTAGACATTCAATCATAGTAAATATCTAAATTTTCATGATTTTAATAGCATAACTACAACATAAGGACTAGTTACTTCACTTCATACATATATATATATATATATATATATATATATATATATATATATATATATATATATATATATATATATATATATATATATATATATATATAGTAGAGTTTGGTTATGAGATATATAGGTACTAAATTTCTAGAAATAATCCGTTTAAATCATACAAAATATTTCTAAAAGTTTGTATTAACCTTCTTATAGTGTATATACTATTTTCCCTATTTTGTTCATGTGCATTGACACCTAAATTGATTAGCCTCCTAAATGGACTGTTTTTGTTTGTTTTTGATGATCCCTTTGTATTGGTGTAGTTAGTCGAAGACCATCACCGATTCGAAGAACATCAAAGCCGCATCATCCGTCGTCGACACCAATAACCCCTTTTCTTTCTTTGGTAAGTCAAGTTCAAATTCTATTTGTATCAATTAAAAAACACAATTACTTTTATATAGATATATTTATTTTTAGTCATTGTTAATAACTCTAGAAATAAATTTCTAGAAATAATTCGTTTAATTCATACAAAAAGGGAATAATCCGTTTATAGTGTTTTTGTTCACTTTAATTAGTAGAAAAAAATGGATAAAAAATGGATGTCTGCCGATCGATTGTCAAAAGAGTACGAGAATGGGGGTATTGGAATTCGTCAAGTTTGCTATTGAACACGCCAAAGACCCCAGTCGGATGGAGTGTCCTTGCTTGGGTTGTTGTTATCTGGGTCGGGTTGACGCAAATGGATTGAAATCGTATTTACTAATGCGTGGAATTGATAGAAGTTATGCGTGTTGGATATTTCACAGTGAAAAAAGTAACGACAATGTTGAACCGAGGGAGAAAAGTAGTACAGCCTATGCTTCAGACGACAAGGACACAGATACATACGATTTTGATCGAGTCGAAGAGATTGCAGATGCACTTGAAGAAGATCTTCATAATTGTCCTAAAATGTTTGAGAGATTGGTAAGTGATGCAGAGAAATCGTTGTATAAAGGTTACACTAAATTCACAAGATTTTTTGCGGTATTAAAGTTGTACAACTTAAAGGCGGGCAATGGATGGTCAGATAAAAGTTCACAGAGTTATTAGCCCTTATGAGAGATATGCTTCCGGAGGATAATGTTCTTCCTAATAGAACCTATGAGGCCAAAAAAATGTAGTGCTCTATTGGCATGAGCTATGATAAGATACATGCTTGTCTAAACAATTGCATTTTATTTCGAAACGAATATGCATCGTTAAATGAGTTCCCTAAATGCGGTTTGTCTCGATATAAGAAAAAATTGTCTCCAGCAAAAGTCTTATGATATTTTCCTATAATTCCGAGATTTAGGCGCATGTTTCATAGTGAAACCAATGCAAGACACCTGACTTGGCATGCAGATGAAAGAATTATTAATGAAAAGTATCGACATCCGAAAGATTTACCACAGTGGTCAAAAATTGATAATGATTATCTTGATTTTGGAGAAGAAGCAAGAAACCTTCGATTGGCTTTATCTACTGATGGAATGAACCCGCATGGTCTTCAAAGTATCTCACATACCAGATGGCCTTGTTAGAACATAGTTTGATTCTACAACCCTCAGTTAGAGTTTTGATGATAACAAAATACAAGATTAAATGAATTATGAGATTTATATAAGACATATATGCTACTCAAAATTATGTTGTGTATTTACAGAAACTCTGATGGAATCAGCATCAGAATATCAGTATCAACATCAACATCAGAAGATATGTCAGCATCAGAAGATCAATTCATGTGCTACGCTGAAGCCTGATGAACAGAATCTGCGCTTACCATACTCTGACTCTGATCAAGTTCCTAACCATGTCATCAGCACTCTGAAGCGTCAGAATAAGCTAAAGCCAAGAACACTCTGATTTTCATTAAGCAGAACATTCTGAAGTGTCAACGTTACTATGCATTCAAGGCAGATTAATTACCAACGGCTTTATCAAAGACAAAGATCTTCTCAAAAAGGAAAGAACGTTATGAGCATTGAAATGGAATTATGGACAACAACTTATCTATTCCTATGCTATTTAAACAAGTCAGTGAGAAAAGAAATGGCTAATACTCTTTCACGCACGCACGCATAAGAAATCTCTCTCACTCAAATTGCTAAAGCTTTCAACCACGGCAACTCAATAGAATTAGCAATCTAGTTCTTAATAAGCTTCATATTGTGTATTATCACAGTTGTGATATATAGTTTTTCTAGAAAACATCAAACACACATTTTGTTCATTTGTCTGTAAAAGAATTACCTTGAGATAAACTGGTCTGTGGTTAGACTCAAGAAGGCTTTGACAGTTGTTAAAGCAATTTGTGTATTCAGTTGAATATAGTGGATTAAGACCTCGTTGGAGAGAGGCGAAATCACCTTGACGGGTGGACTGGAGTAGTTTGAGATCAAACGAACCAGGATAAAAATAACGTGTTGTCTGCATTTGATTTCAAGTTTTACAATTCAACCCCCCTTCTTGTGTTTTTCACTTCTTCAATTGGCATCAGAGTGTCTGGTTCTGAGCTTATAACACTTAACCGTGTCAGTACAAGATCCAGCGTTAGAAAAACACTATGGCAGGACCACATCAAAACATCAGCAATGACAACAATGAAGAAAGAGACAAATTCAGTGGCAAACCTCCAGTCTTTGATGGAGAGAACTTTGATTACTGGAAAGACAGAATTGAAAGCTTCTTTCTGGCCCACGATGCTGATCTGTGGGATATGGTGACTGATGGATACACACACCCAATGAATGCAAGTGGTCAGAAGATTGACAAGAAGACAATGTCTGATCAACAAAAGCGTGATTTCAGAAATCATCACAAAGCAAGAACAATTCTTCTCAGCGTCATCTCTTACTCTGAATATGAAAAGATATCTAACAGAGACACTGCAAAGAATATGTTTGACTCTCTGAGAATGACGCATGAAGGCAACATTCAAGTTAAAGAAACTAAAGCCCTTGCGCTCATCCCGAAGTATGAGGCATTCAAGATGGAAGAAAGTGAATCAATTGAAACGATGTTCTCAAGATTTCAAATTCTGGTTGCTGGTCTCAAAGTTCTGGACAAAGGGTATTCTACTGCTGACCATGTTAAGAAGATCATCAGAAGCTTGCCAAAACAGTGGAGGCCAATGGTCACAGCGCTGAAACTAGCTAAGGATCTCAACAAAATCTCTCTGGAGGAACTTGTCAGCTCCCTCAGAAGTCACGAGATAGAGCTAGAAGTTGATGAACCTCAAAAGCAAGGTAAGCCATTAGCTTTAAAATCTAACAGAAAATCTGACTCCAAAGTTTTGCAGGATGTAGAAGAAAACTCTAATGGGTCCTCATCAGAAGAAGGTGAACTGTCTCTCCTCTCCAGAAAGGTGAACCAACTGTGGAAGCAGAGGCAAAGAAAGTTCAGGAATCCAAGAAGATCAGAGAATCAGAATGAATCCTCCTCCAGATACAGAAGGTCAGAACCCTCCTCTGGATACAGAAGATCTGAATGCTCTTCAGGAAGCAGAAAGCCAAACAACAAAGACATAATCTGCTATGAATATAACGAGCAAGGACACTACAAGAGTGATTGCCCAAAGCTTCAGAGGGAAAATCCCAAAAAGAAGTTTGGCAAGGAAAAGAAGAAAAGTCTCATGGCTACATGGGATGACTCTGACACATTTGAAGCTGACTCAGAATCAGACGATGAGAGAGCAAACATAGCTCTCATGGCAAACATATCAGAAGACAGTGAAGCTTCTGAATTAGACTCTGAATCAAACACAGAAGAGGTATTTCCTGACTTTGCTATTAACTTTACTAAGGATGAACTAGCTGAAAGCCTTAATGAAATTCTGGAAAGATATCAGCAGATCAAAGTCAAATTCAGAAACCTGAAAAGGAATCTTGCTTCTGACTCTGATAAAACTGAGAGTCTCAAATTGGAGAATTCTGAGTTGAAAAACAAAGTTTCAAAATTAGAAAATCTATTACAAAACTCTCAGAAGGAAACAATTCTTGAAACTCCCAGTAGTGCTGATAAGATCATCAAGGAGTATGATCACAGCTTTCAGAAGTTCCTTGCTAAAAGCATAGATAGAAGCAAAATGGCTTCAATGATCTATGGAGTTAGCAGAAATGGCAGAAATGGAATAGGATACCAAGGTAAGGTACCTACACCAAAGAATGCCATGGATTTAGTGATAAAACTCACTTCACTTAATTCACACTTTGTATATGGGCACACACACGACATCAAATATACTAGTAGTAATTATTCTGTCAAACCAAAATTCAACCAGAGTTTTGGTAAAACTAACAAATCAGGACCCAATAAAATATGGGTACCTAAGAATAAAATAATACATGTTGCAAATATCTTTAGCAGCAAAGCAGAAACACCAGTCATGGTACCTGGACTCTGGCTGCTCACGACACATGACGGGAAGAAGGCATATGTTCCAAAGCCTGGAACTTAAGCCTGGAGGCCACGTAGGCTTTGGAGGCAATCAGAGGGGAAAGATCATTGGCTCTGGAACAGTAGGTAATGGAAATCTTCCCTCTATAAGTAATGTTTTATTAGTAGATGGATTAATGCATAACATGTTATCCATAAGTCAATTAAGTGATAACGGTTATGATATAATCTTTAATCAAAATTCATGTAAAGCTGTTAGTCAGAAAGATGGGACTATCCTATTTAATGGAAAGAGGAGAAACAACATTTATAAAATAAAACTTTCTGAACTGAAAAGTCAGAATGTAAAGTGTCTTATGTCTATAAACAACGAGCAATGGATCTGGCACAGAAGATTGGGGCATGTTAGCATGAGAAGAATATCTCAGATTAACAAACTCAATCTGGTCAGAGGACTTGCTAACCTGAAGTTCAATTCAGATGCTCTGTGTGAAGCATGTCAGAAAGGCAAGTTTGCAAAACCAGCTTTCAAATCTAAAAACGTTGTTTACACCTCTAAGCCATTAGAACTTCTGCACATTGACTTATTTGGACCAGTTAAAACTGCTTCAATTAGTGGCAAGAAGTATGGGTTAGTAATCGTAGATGACTATAGCAGATGGACATGGGTAAAGTTCTTAAGACACAAGGACGAGTCACACTCTGTGTTTGTTACCTTCTGTAACCAAGTTCAGAATGAAAAGGATCTTAGAATCGTCAAAGTCAGAAGTGATCATGGTGGAGAGTTTGAAAACAAAGATTTTGAATCATTTTTTAATGACAAAGGCATTCTGCATGATTTCTCTTGTCCTAGAACTCTCCAGCAAAATGGAGTTGTAGAACGAAAGAACAGAACATTGCAAGAAATAGCCAGAACCATGATCAACGAGACTAACGTTGCTAAGATCTTCTGGGCAGAGGCAATAAACACAGCGTGCTACATTCAGAATATAATCTCTATAAGACCTATTCTGGAAAAGACTCCATATGAATTGTGGAAGAACAGAAAGCCCAACATTTCTTATTTTCATCCATTTGGATGTACTTGCTTTATTTTGAATACTAAAAATTATTTGAACAAGTTTGAATCTAAAGCACAGAAGTGTATTATGTTAGGATACTCTGAACGCTCAAGAGGGTACAGAGCAAAAAAATGTTTGTATTCAAAACAGAAGCAACGAGAGTTTAGAACAAGTAGAAATATTACAGACAAACATGTAAAGAAAACAAGGAAAACACAGGAAAATTCTAAGAAGAGGGAGGAAGTCGTGTGAACAGAGCTTCCAACATGCTCTTGATTTGATTGCTGGTTTCCTGTTGCTGAGATACCATGTTTGCTATAGAATCAATCTTGATATCCTGCTTGTCCATCCGTTCATTCATCAGCATATCTGATCTCTTCAAATCCTCTAGAGCCTGTCTGTCAAGAGAGGAAGCTTGAGGATTTTCAGACACAATATGCTTCTTAGAGCTTTCTGTAGTTTCTTCAGCTTGACCCAAGTCTTCAGCTTGAATTACCTGTTCTTCTGCAGGTTGAACTGTAGATGCTGGACGCTTTTCAGACCAAGGCGCCCATGGGGGGATGTTAAGCCCTTTGAATCCCTAAGGTTGACGCTGGATATTTTAATCCAACAATCTCCCCCCCAGTGTCAGCCGGGGGGATTCGAACCCATGACCTTGCTCTGATACCACATAAACTGGATCAAGCGCCTACCACTGTGCTAAAAGCAATTGCTTGTAGCCAAGGTGCTACTCTATTTCCTTATAGAGAATCCAACAAGGGGCCTACCTGGCCCACCTAACACACCTGTGTAGGCGCCCATGGGGGGATGTTAAGCCCTTCGAATCCCTAAGGTTGACGCTGGATATTTTAATCCAACAGGCCTGTGATTCTTATGATTTATAACCTACCTCCATGGCTATGTATGAAGCGTAAGTACATGTTGTTATCTATGTTAATTTCTGGGCCTAAACAACCAAGGAATGACATAGACATATACTTGATACCTTTGGTCTAAGATTTAAAGATTTTGTGGGAGAACGGGGTGAGGGTTTATGATGGATATAGGAAACAAAGTTTCAATTTGAGGGCGACGTTGTTTGGCACAATTAATGATTTTCCAGCATACGAGAATCTATCTGGGTATAACATTAAAGGTCAACGTGTGTGTTGTGTTTGTGAAGATGGAACCAATACGACGCGTTTGGAACTTTATCAGAAGAATGTGTTTCTAGGTCATCATAAATTCTTACATTCTAAACATCACTACCGTGCATAGAGAAAAGCACTCAATGGAGACACTGAACAACGTAAAGTTCCACCTGCATTGTCAGGTGACCAAATTTTTAAAAAGGTGAAAGATGTGTGTACTCAGTTTGGCAAGCCTTTTGTGCATATGGTTGTCAAAGGTGGGTGGAAGAAGAGATACATTTTTTTTTTGAATTGCCATATTGGATGTCTCTGTATGTGAGACATTTTCTCGATGTTATGCATATTGAAAAAATGTATTTGAAAGTGTTATTGGTACGTTACTCAATATTAAAGGAAAGTCTAAGGATGAACTTAAAGCAAGGGAGGACATGTTAAATATGGGAATACGAACTGAACTAGGACCCGTGAAGAAAGGAAGCCGAACATATCTACCACATGGTGCTTTTACTCTATCTAGAAAGGAGAAAAAAATATTGTGTAAGTTTCTAAGTGAAGTTAAAGTTCCATAAGGATACTCTTCAGATATTAGAAGATTTGTATCTATGAAAGATCTCAAGTTAAAGAGTTTAAAGACACATGATTGCCATGTTATAATGGAGCATTTTCTACCAATAGGTATACGTTCTATTTTGCCAGAAAAAGTAAGGAGCGCGATAACTAAGTTGTGTTTTTTCTTTAGGTCAATTTGTAGTAAGGTGATCGATTCTGAGATCTTACCAACATTGCAAAAAGAAATTGTTATTACTTTGTGTGAGCTTAAAATGTATTTTCCTCCCTCATTTTTTGACATAATGGTACATCTAGTTGTTCATCTTGTGAAAGAGACACAGTTGTGCGGACCAACTTATATGAGATGGATGTACCCTGCTGAACATTATATGAAAGTATTAAAAGGGTACGTGAAAAACCGAAGTCGCCCAGAGGGTTGTATTGTTGAGCGATACATTTTTGAAGAAGCGGTTGAGTTTTATACTGAATATTTGTCCAAAGTTCAATCCAATGGACTCCCCAAAAGTCATATTTTTGAAAAAAAGGAAGGTAAAAGATTAATTGGAAATAAAATTATGACAGTATCAAGGGATGAACGGGATCAAGTGCATCTGTATGTTCTGCACAATGATAGTGAGGTTGATCCATATGTTGAAATGCACAAGGATGTACTCCGAGGGTTAAATTTGAATAGAAATGAAAATTGGATAGTACGGGAGCACAATTAAAGTTTTATACCATGGTTTAAGGATCATATTTTTTCAAAGCTTCATTCAGATCCCGCTTCAATAATAAAAAGGTTGAGATGTTTGGCATATGGCCCAAGTTTGCATGTATTTTCTTATAGGGCGCACACAATTAATGGATAAGCATTTTATACCAAAGAACAAGATGATAAAAGTACTATGCAAAATAGTGGTGTCACCGTGCTTGCTGAAGCAATGCACATTTCAAGTATGAAGGACCTAAACCCCAAATATGCAAGTCTGTCATATTTTGGAGTTATCGAGCATATTTGGGTGTTTGATTACGAGAAGTTTCATATTCCTATCTTTGGTTGCAAGTGGGTAAGTAATAGTGGCATACGAATGGATAAGTCCGGATTTTTGCAAGTGGATCTTAATAGGGAGGGGTACAAAGATGAGCCTTTTATTCTAGCCTCTCAAGCTAAACAAGTGTTCTATGTCACTGAACCGGCAAGTACAAAATGGTATATAGTGCTTTTATCTAACAAAGTGGTTGATGATAACGGTGTAGACCAAGGTGATATTGATGATGAGAATGAGTCATGTTTTAGAAAAAATGAGTCGTATATTATAAATGATCAAGATGAGAATATTATAGAGGATGAATCATATATCAGAAATGATCATAATGAGGGAATTTGGATAAATCCATCCATCTGCATTGTTAAGAAACAAGTAATTCATGTTCCAACCAAGAAAAGAAAGAGATGTTAGTGAAAGAGGTAATATATTAAAATGTTTATGTTTATGTTTGTGTTTACGTTTAAGTTTATGTTTACGTTAATGTTTGTGTTTGTCATTTTATATATATTCAAATGATTATAGAATTTTATATTGGGTTTATGTTTATGTTTATTATAGGTTAGATGGCTACTAACGAGGATCACCCACATGATGATTCTGGGCATGATGGAGATAAGCCCGTTAATAAAACAAAAATGGAAATTAGACGAGGAATAACAATAATGAAGAGAATCATTAGAGATAGAGATCGAGGCATGAAGTATGATGTGCATTGGAGTCAAGAAGGTCAACTAATTGATCCTAACGGTTCAACATTGACGAGTTATCTTGGTTCGGTGGTAAGGAGAGAAATTCCAATAACTTGTGAAGATTGGAGAGCAATAGTGTTGGACGACGCTAAAGATAAAATATGGAGTGAGATACAGGTACCATATGTGATGTTATTTGTTTTTAATGACGATTATGTCTTAAATTACTTATACTAACGCACTTTGTGTATGATTTTTGTAGAGGTCGTTCAACATTGAGGATACCAGGAGAGATTATATACTCAAATTGGCCAAAAAATTACATAGAGGGTTTAGAGCTTTTTTATCAAACAAGTTTCTTAGGGATGAGGATAAATTTTTTGTTGATGCAGAGCTTCCAAATAAATATAAAGATTTGATTACACCTGAAGAATGATAAACTTTTAAATCCAAAAGAAAAACCCAGAAATTTGAGAGTTTAAGTGTCGTAAATCAATTACGAGCATCAAGTCCCGCATATCCATACAGAAAATGGCATATGTGATATGCACGCTTACAAAAATCTATTGTAAGTATCTATAAATTGCAAAGCATCTATAATATATGCACGCTTGGATTTGATCATGTTATTTGGCTTAATGTGTAGTTAACAAAGGAGAACAGTTCTGAAACATCTCTTCCGGAACATATTTTGTGGAAGGAAGCCCGTGTGTGTAAGGACGAGGTTGTTCAAGAAAATGTTCAACAAATTTTCGAGAGATGTGTAAGTAAAACATTATTTATTTAATTACATCATTCTTTTATTTATTTAATTACATTATTATTTTATTAACATATCATTCTTTAATTACAATATTCATATGAATTTCAGGAGACTATTTCTAAGTTTATATCTCCAGATGAAGATAATGATTGCAGGAGAATACTTAGTCGAGCATTAGATATTCGTGAGTATTCTGGTCAGGTGAGGGGAAAGGGATTTGGGATCACTCCAGCATCCTTGAAGAAAAAATCAAAGACAAAAGCTCCTAGCATAAAGAACTTCAGGAAAAGTTGGGAAAGTTACAACAAGAAGTTTATGAGCTGAGAAAGGAAAAAGAAATAGATCAAGCTACAAGTTTTAAAGATACTAGTGACAAAGGTAGTATCAATGGTAACTTTGGAATGAATATTTCCGAGATAATTATATACCATATTTATTAATTACATAACCATATTTATTAATTATATAACCATATTTATTAATTATATAACCATATTTATTAATGGTTATAGGGCATTTCCTGGTGTCAACTCTATTTGTCGTCACCGACTTATCGGATGGTTGGCAAGGGAAAAGGGTATAATACTACGAGAGTAATGCTTCACCATAAACCGCTCCCAAATGGAATTTTGAAAGTATCGGTTGATGTTGTTTTAGAGGGGGGTGTGTTGTTACCACTACCTGACGATGTGACAGATGCAACATTGGTGGCAGATGCAATAGGATCATTTGTTGCATGGCCGTCAAGCCTCGTTTGTGTAAATGATGAGGTATGCTTAAAACCGTTTACTATTCAAATTTTTTAAGGAAATTTTACTTACATTTTGTTTACATGGTAATGTTAGACTCCAACAAAATCCATTCCAAAAGATAAGGGGATTAGGCGGGAAACCGAGTCAGTTGCATCAATTGAGGTGCAACACAACTATATGACATTTATGCTATGAGAAATGCTAATTTATGATTTTATACTTCCCCCAACTAATTATATGATAATTAGATTCATGCTAAAGATATTTCACAAGTCAATAGAGGTAAGGCGCCCGAAATTAGCAATATTTCCACCCAAAAAAATGTTGCTAAGAAGACTGTTGTTAGCAAAAAAACTACTGCTCAGTTCAGGTTGTGCCTTTGAACATATTTAGTAATAACTGATATTCCGGATGGTGGTACCCGCCATATACCTATGAGTGCAGACATCTTTGGTTTTGAATACCTGGAAGCAATTGGTAGAGAGGATATGGAGCAAGTTTTTAGACATTTGGAATTAGGCCTCGGTGTTATCGGTACATATATCAGGTATACTTCGGTCAACTTTGTTTAATTAGATGAACAATTTATTTCCTCGTTTCAATGAATATAATATAATGTTAATGATGTTTTAATTTAAGGTTTATGTATGACAATATTGTGCGCCCGCGTGGATTAGAAGCAAGATTTGGCTTCTTAGCTCCCAACACTGTCAATTCAGGGTTAATCGTAACTAGACCAGTTGATGTCATAGCATATGTAATCGGTTTATTTGTGGCCAACAAAGATACTGAAAAGTTGTTCTTTTTGCCATATAATACTGTCAACGGGTTAGATTTTAATCCTAACTTGATCTATTATAATTTTTCGTTTTTGGCCATTGTTTAATCTTACAGTGGACACTAGTTATTGGTTGCGATTAATCCTGTAAGAGATACTGTGTATTATCTGGATTCATTATACAATAATTGGTCAACAGATCCAGATTTGAAGAAGATGATTGACACGTAAGTTTTTTGCTCCCAAAGATATATATCTGGATTTGTGTTTATGTTTATGTTTCTATGTGAGACTGTTCTAAACAGCCGTTTATATTATAGCGTTCTACTAGCTTTTCACTCCCAAAGATATATTCAAGTGCCAACAAGTAGAGCCAACAACGTTACATGGATCAGAGTGGAGGTATATTTTCACAAAGAGATATTCAGTTTTGATTACATTAGTGATGATACTTGATAAAACAATTTAAGGGATATATCCTGATATATATTCGTATTTTCTTTCCATGTGTAGTGTCCTCGCCAGCGTAACAGTATAAATTGCGGCTATTTCATGTTGAGGTTTATGAAAGAAACTATTCTTTTGGATAGATTAGAGATTCCATCCACTGTATGGATTTCTAACTTAGGAATTACATACTATTTTCATATTTTGTGTTTCTCATAAAGTGACATATTGTTTTAACTAAATCACATACTATATTATATTATTATATATGTAGTACTTTGAGGAATTCAATTGTGCACATTACTCAAGAGATCAATTTGATGAACTTATGGAGGATGATGTCAATTCATTATCGGGTTGAGAATTTATAAGCTAAGGTATATTGTCTTATTTCCTTTGATGAGAACTTTCGAGTTTTGAGTATAAATTTTTTTTTGAATAAAGTGCAACATTAATATTATCATGTAATGAATTTCAATCATTTGGTTTTTTTCTCTCCAGGTTTATAGGTGCATGTGTAGAAGATAGAGCTAAGATATTCATCTTGTTGTTGTTTTATGAGAATTCTCGAAGATAGTAAGATGTAGATGTAACATCAATTTTGAATTTTAGGATTTTCAACTTGTAGAATTTTAATTTGTATCATAAATTTTATAGTTGTTGTTGTATATATCATCAATTTATATATATGTGGAATTTTTACATATGCATATTTTATTGGAATGAAGCTATCAAATATGGTGAAAACCTGGTTCAAATATGGTTAAAATATGATTAAAACGCATTATATATATTGGACAGCGCTTTTGTAAGTCAAAATAGGTATTTTATTAAAAAAAAATTGTGATCAATAGACAGCGCTTTAAGTGAAAAGCGTTGTAAAAAGTATAAAAAAAAGCGCTGTCTAAAGTTGGAAAGCGCTGTCTAAAGTGGGAGAATAGACAACACTTTTAAAGAAAAGTGCTGTCTAAAGCCTGATTTAAAAAATAACATAAAGCATTGTCTAAAGGGGTATATAAAAAAGTGTTGTCTATTTTAAAAGCGTTGTCTAAAGGGTGTGCTTAAGAAAGCGCTTTTAATGTAAAAGCGCTGCCTAATATGGGCATAAAATAACGCTTTTACATTGAAAAAAGCGTTGTCTTTACTTTTAACAGCGCTGCTTTAGGCAGCGCTTCTAAGCGCTGTTAAAAGCCAAAAAAAGCAATGTCTAATGTCTTGTTTGGTATAGTGCTTGTTGCGCTTTGTTATGGGCTGCTCGTCGACTAAGACAATATATGTTGACTCATATCACTTTATTAATCTCTAAGATGGATCCAATCAAGTACATCTTCGAGAAGCCATCTCTCTCCAGAAGGATAGCCCGATAGAAAATGATCTTGACTGAATATGACATTCAGTACACTACACAAAAAGCAATCAAAGAAAGTGTGCTGACGGATCATTTGGCACATCAAGCTGTGGATGACTACCAATCTATGAACTTTGAATTCCCGGATGAGAATATAATGTTGATTACGGATTGTGAAAAACCTGAACCGTATGAAGGACCTGAACAAGGATCCCGATGGATTATGGGTTTTGATAGAGTTTCCAACGCACTGGATAACAGAATTGATGCCGTGATCATTTCCTCCGAAGGTTGCCATACACCTTAATAATTAATTTCTAAATAAATTTATAAAAAATTAAATTATTATTAAATTATTTAAAGTATTAATAAGAAAATTTTCAAACATAAACATTACTAAGAAAAGCTAACACAATATACTAGTAACCAGCAACATTAAAAAAGAATAAACAATATTAACAAGTATCATGTTTGAATATATTAATGGGATAAATAAACTCCAAATTTCTCTTTGGGTCCAACTTAAACTCTGACTCTTGCTAATAACAAAAGGCAATTTCTCATCTCACCCTTGTTATATGGGAAACATTCTTGAAATTTTAAAAATACTCTTGAGTAAATTTAGAAATACATATATGAACACACTCTTCATAAAATAAATATTAAATTGGTTTGAATATGCATATCTGAATTCACCCTGAATTAATTCAGAGATGCATATCCAAAAACACTTCTGAACCATTTACTACGCATTTTAATTGAAATAGGTACAATTGTAGGGGACTCTCTATCGATTTTTACCAATATTAGAGTCATAAGAATTGTATCATCGTATTTTAGCCCCTGCGCTCCTGTGTTTCTCGCCTTTACGCGAACTAACGTAAAAAATCCGGTTTTCTAGAAAATCGACTTTGAACCAAAAATTTACTTTGCCAAATCATCAGAAAAAATCGGGGATCAAAGTCTTGTATTTTGGGACAAAAAATGAGACTCCACCCTAAAAACCCTAAATTCTTTATTTTTCTATTTTATTTGATTTATTTTCCGTTTTCATATTTTTGAAAAAATTCAAAAATTTTTGTACATTTAATTTGATTTTTAGTTGTATTTTTATAATTTATTTTAATTGTTTTTCTATTTTCAAATTGTTTTTCTCAGTAGGAAAATGATTGATATATACATATTTGTTGCATTACTGATGCATGATTACTAGGTGTGTCGATCCATAGACATCTAATACTAAATTTACAAAAAAAACACAACAGTGAAATTTTTTATATGCATATTCGAATTCATCTTTTTTAGTAAAAAAATAAGATTTATTCGAAGATGCATATAAAAAAATATTTTTTTTCGTAAAAAAAAATAATTTATTTGGATATATATCTCTAAAGTTAAGTATTTTATAAAACAATAGTATACTCGGAAATGACATTTTAAAATTTTCACGTAAGGCACGAAAGAACGTAAAGATATAAGGGTGCAATGAAAAGTTGGCTAACAAAAGAAATTATCCACTGAAATAAAGGATAAAAACACAACTTCCAAAAAATGAGAAAGAAATAGAAACACGATGAAAAGCAAAAAAACAGAGTGAAGAGGAAAACTTAACGGCGGTGGACACGGCGGATGCCTGTGGTGGCGAATGGCGGACTCCAGGGGTAGCGCACGGAGCTTGGAGGTCCGACGGTGAGGGAGTTTTTTTTCCGGCGACAGCGATGTGCTTAGGTTCTTCAATTCTTCTTCTGCTTCGATTTATGTCTTCGTCTTGCTTGTAACTATTGTTATTTTATGCAGTTGAATTTAGGTGTTGCTTTGGTTGTAATGTTTTCAACAAAATTCTTTCAAAAATATGACTCCAAATCTTACTTACAAGCTATTTGATAAAATTCCTCAATCAATCTCTTCTTTCTTTTTTACTTGAATTTGGTTGTTGATTGTTGTTGTTTTGTGTAGCTTCATGATCAAATTAATGAATATGTGATGGGAGATTGATGAAGATTTATGGAAGTTTAGGAGTTTATGGTTTCATAGTGATGTCTCTACGGAAGTGGTGATGGTAGTATGGATGATAAGATTAGAGATGTTGGAAGTGAGGGAGTATTGTAATGGTCGTCTTGTTTGAAGTTTAGTTTGAATAATTTTAATTTTAGTGTATGCTGAAGGTGATGAAGTTTTGAAGAGTTTTGATGGTGTAATAGTGATTGAGGGTTTATGTTGACCGAAAAAAACAAGAACATGAAAAAAGAGAGGGTAGGGTTTACATGACACTTTTTGGTTTTTTGAATAAAAAATATGGTTTTGACTATACAAGAATAAGTGTAATTTTCATGTACAAAACAAAACTAAAAAAAAAGCAAAGGTTTTCTAATATGTAAAAGGATGAGGGTAATTGTGAATTAGTTCGGGGAAATATGTGCAATGTGTGATGAGAATGGGTTTCCAATAGAAAAGTTGGTGTCCTTAATGTGTTAGAATTTGGTCCTATTTATACAAAAATATTAGGTTAATAAAAAGAACAAAAATAAAAAATTAATTAATATAATCAAAATTCTTAAATCAAATATGATCTGATTTCGATTCTTGACATACTTAACTAATCATAAACAATGCAAATAAAAGGGAAAAATGCATTAAAAATGAGAAAGATTGAATTCAAATCTACGACCTCATATTTATAAATCCTTAAATCCTCACATAACTACCAAATAGACTATCTCATTCATTCGAGTTAAATTATGGCTAAAACTTATATAATAGTAAAATATCCTGATAAAATTGGAGTATGACAGTTCCCACTAATAATGTCAATGAACTTATACATATATATATATATATGTGAGTTAAGTCAGATCATGGTGATTTTTAGGAATATATGATGTGCTTCAACTCAAATCTGGTGTTGAAGAATGGTGGTACATGCAAACACTCTCGCTTGCAAGTCAATGACTATTGAAATTGAAAAGAGTTTTTGATTAGAAAAAATGTTTATCTTGATTTGACATATTACCCTTTTTTTTATAGTTAAATTCTAAGGTTTGCAGACCTAGAACCTTATTGTGCAAAATAGTTATCCAAAGTGATAAGTGTCATAATATTACTTGATATGTCATGTCAAGGTCCACGATCAATCATTTGTCTTAATCATGTGTTTTCCTAGAGCATAGTCACGCTTATTCTCAAAGTCTTCAAACCATTTACGTTCATAGTTGGATGAATGATGTCTTTTGATTGGTATCATCGACACGGCGTCATATTAATAATATTGTTCAATGAGACGGTCCTTAGTCTTTGTAAGGCGATATTGGTGGTCAAGATGGAAATCATTCATTACATCTGACGTCCAGGGGGAACACCACACTTCTGATCAACCATGTATTTGATTATATGAAAAAAATTATTCTACAAAAACAAAGACCATCAAGCTGAACTTTACATGTTTCAGAAATTCTACGATAAAAGGGATGTGAGTGCTCACAAATGATGGGGTTAGTTCAAGTTTATGTGTTTCTTAAAAAAAATTATACTATAGGTCCATTTGATTTACTAAATAATAAGAGACTCGATACGATAATTCCAATTGTCATGCGTTTAATTTAAAAAATATTTATGGGATAAGACAAACATCAAGATTAAGGACTGGACAAATCATAAAATTTATGTTTCACTAAATCGCGTGACAAATTTTTATCCATAATACAAGTTATTTCAAATATAAAAATATCATTTTATTTTCTACTAAAAATATACCGTCTCTCTCACGTCCTCCTCTATTAATATTTATAATTTGAATATACAAAAAAATATTTTTGTTCTTAGTACAAGTTATTTAAAATACAAAAATACCCTTTTATATTTTATTAAATAATATTATTTCTCTATCTATTTAAAAATATTTACTTTTATAAAAAATATTATAGTAAATTTTATTTTATTTGTGTGATACAAAACAAAAAAAATGTGGTCAAATACTTTAAAGAGTTATAATGTATTCTTCTATACCAATCAAATACACCCCTATACTAGTTATGGCTTCGTAATGAACACAAAGCCTAACTCCAAGAACTCAAAGATCTATTTTCTTATCTACACACGATAATGTTTGCTTGTTGCTATCATGACAATAAATATTCAATTAAGTAAGTATTCAATAATTTGTCAATCAATGTAATAATTATAGTAATATATCTACTCTACCCTAAATTTAGGAGAAACAATTAGTGGTCTAAAAGGGATTTTGATTCTTATAAATGTTGAATGAAACAAAGCATTCCCTCCCCCCTAATGTCTCAACCAAACAGATACTTAATAAATGCTGTTACAGGACTTTTTAAAAACTTAAAAAACAAATAATATGACTTTTTATTTAACCATAGTTCAACTCAATTGAAATCCTAAAGGATGACTATGGTGCTTTCATTGATGCTTTTAACTAACAGAAAGTGAGAAATTTTAGGATGACCATGGTGCTTCCATTGATGCTTTTAACTAACAGAAAGTGAGACATTTTGGAACCGGAGTTCTCGGTATCAATCTTGCTATTGCCGGTGTTGTCGTTGTTTGATGACTTAGCTACAAGTTAGTTGTTTCATTCATATAAAAGTCTTTGGCTTCTCTTTTGCAATTTACTATGACATTATGACATTATAAGTTCTCTGCAAGTTACAAGTTACTAATATTACTATTTTTCATTTTGTAACTGCTGATTTGCTTGATTGTGATGATGAGAAAATAGGATGACATTTTATCTTTTCTATCCCTTATAGAATATGTTTTTACTTATTAAGCATGTTGGAAGAAGAGTTTACTCTAACTCAAATGTTAGTGATTGGGGGAAGGGAAGGGAAATGTAAATTGTGTTATATTAAGTAAGTGTATGAAAGTTACTCTCCGGATAGTGTATTCCGAATTACTCTCCAGATAGTGTGTGGATGTTAATATCCTATACGGATTATGACACGGAAACTGCGATACCAAACGATACAACACTAGTATTTCGACACTGATAACCTCGTAAACACATGACACAGACACCGTTGCATATATGATATTATTTGGTTTTTATTTATTCATTTATTATTAAAAGAGTTACAATATTCTAATCAATATCAATATTATCAATTCTTCATTGATAATATTGCTTCAACACATGTTTAATTTTTTTACATGTGTATGAGATTTGTCCAAAAAATGCATAAGGTGTCTTGAAATAAAGAATTTTTTTTTGAATCATTTGTTTGAATTGTCCAACAAGTGTTTATGAGTGCTATGTAAGTGTCAGACATTGATTCATTTGTTTGACTTTTTTGACACTTGTTTAACGTTTTTGACACGTGTCGTACGAGTGTCATATAAGTGTCGGACACTGACACGTGTCGAAGACCGCCACATACCTACTCTTAGAAGTGCCTGTGCATCATAGTTAATATCTAGACACACTCATTTGCTCATTTGATGACAAATCAACATGTACAATACTAGATAGGATGCATTCGAAAATTAATTTTCGGACATGGAAAATTTCAAAAAATTCATAGGGTTTAGGAGAAATGCTTAGGATGTTATGAACAAGCCTCTACAATAATAGGTGAAATGGGATGTAATAGGTTAAGTGCGGTGTGGGCGAACTATGTCGTTGAGAAAAATACAAAATTGTTAGGAAATGTTTTTTACAGCTTAGAAAAATGTCAGTTGCATATGATTGGTATAAGTGTTATTGCAAAAAGGTTCGCAATATTTAATGTCGTTGTTATAACTAATATTTTTACAACAAGAATTATTGTTGTCTTATTTAATATATATGATCAATGCATTATTTCATAACATTATTCCGATTATACATAAATCGGAGATTTTTCATGTTACTTCGTGTGCAAGTAAGTTAATAACTGTATGAAGACAGTTGAGATAAACATGTACATCTGTAAAACCCTGTAATAACATTGATGTAAACGAATGCCTTTTGTCTAAATTTATCACTACCACTATTTATGTCTAAAATTACGCAACACAAGGATGAAATAACTCTATATATGATTTTGATTCCAAATTTATCACGTTATAAGTTTTATGCCTTTTGTCTTTAATCACTCAAATCTGCATATTTCTTTCTTCTTTTTTCTATAAGTGCAGGCTAGCATGAAGAAACCTCTGGTTATAACTATTTTTATGATTATGTTTGTCTGTGGTGTGTGTATGACTTCTGACGAGAAAATTACTTATATTGTTCATATGGCTAAATCTCAAATGCCATCCATCTTCACACATCACTCATATCAGAACTGGAAGTAGATGTTATGGAAGCCCAGAAAGTTACGCACAAAGATCAGAGGAAGAAAGATGGCAAGGCGCTGTTCTTGATTCACCAGTGTGTGGATTGTGACGTATTCGAGAATATAATTGAAGAAGAAACAACAAAAGGAGCTTAGGAAAAGCTGAAATCTTTGTATGGTGGAGATGGAGAATTGAAGAAGGTGAAGTTACGTACACCGAGGAAGCAGTACAAGATGCTTCAGATGAAAGGGGATGAATCTATTTCTGCATATTTCTCAAGAGTTGTAATGATAACAAACCAGATGAAGGCATGTGGTGAAGCGCTTATGGATCTGTAAAAGATAGAAAAGGTATTGAGATCTTTAATTGTAGATTTCGGTTACTTTGTTGTGATAATTGAAGAGGCCAATAATCTATCTGAGATGAAGTTGGAAGAACTTTAAGTTTCATTGGAGGCTCACGAAATGAGGCTGCAACAGAGAAACTCAGAAAGAGAGAAGGCAACTGAACAAGCATTGCAATCAAGATTCAGCAAGAAAGTTGGAAAAGAGAAGTCGAAGAAGCGGAAGAATCTTGTTGGTGATGAGAAGTCAAGCAAGAATATTGATTAGAAAGGTGTGGGCAATTAGTATTCTGGGAAGAAAGTTGACACGAAAGAGGTACAATGTTACAATTGTCAAGGTTTTGGCCACTATACTAGAGATTGTCGAAGAAAGAAAACTGCAAGGTCAAAAGATAATGATGAAGCTTAATATGCACGAGCTGGAGATAGTGATTCTGATGATGTGTTTTTGCTGGTGAACACTCATTCGACTACTGAGAAAAACAACATGTGGTATCTGGATTCATGATGTAGCAACCACATGACTGGCAATAAAAACTGGCTTACCAAGTTAGACGAGTCAGTAAAAAAGGTGATAAAGTTTGCAGATGGCAGGCATATCAAATCAGGTGGTAAAAGAGATATTTCAATTATAAGAAAGGATGGTTGAAAGGCTACTATCACTGAAGTTCTATATGTACCTTCGATGACAAGTAACTTGATAAGTGTAGGTCAATTACTTGCAAAAGGCTTCAATATGAAGTTGGAGAATAATCAGATGAAGGTATATAGGGCTAATGGGAGGTTAATAATGAAAGCACCATTGACGGAGAACAAAACGCTCAATGTTGAACTCAACACATCAGATCACAAATGTCTTGCTTCGACTACAAATATCTAAATCGTGGTGAAAAGAAAGTATAAATGTCATGCAAAGAAGCAGTGCAGTATAACAAACCTCAATTACCGTTCGTTTGTTGTGGTCTTTGAAGAAACGAAGGAGGTTAAACACAGGCGTACTCTCACAAATATGGGTGTGGCGGGAACTTACAAAGTATCGTTTAAATCAAACATGTCATTGGTGAATATCACAGTTGAACCACAAGTGCTAAGGTTCAAAAAGGATGAGAAAAAGTCGTATGTTTTTACATTCACAACTACTAGAACAAGTTAAGAAAGAGATAGTTTTGGAAGCTTAGAATGGTCAAATGAAAATACTATTGTGAGAAGTCCAATAACATTCAGTTGGAAAAAGCCTAAAAAAGCTTGAATGAACCTGTGTAGCATTTCCTTATCATCTTGTAATAGGAGGATACTTGTTCCTATCAAATTTATATGCATCAACTATATTTATTTAAGATAAAATGTGTGTTTGGAGTATCCAATATGCGTTATGTCAACATGATTTCAACAAGGTACTGATAAAGTAGTTTAACTGTCATAGGTTCAAGCTGATCCCAAAATTCTATACTGTTTCATCTTTTCAAAGGAGATATAAACTTACATTTACAAAATATTGAATATGGAAACATGTCTAAAAGCCTGTTTATTTCATCATTGTATATTTAATCAATTTTCAATCAGAGTTCATAATTACCAAGTTTGTCGACATCAGCGAGAGAATTCTTGGGAACATCAACATGTATAATCGCAGAGTGTTCTGTCCATAAATTCAAAAAATCAGAAAAATATTTTTGAATAGACAAATTACTTTGTTTTTAATTGGCAAATCTCTAACTCTAACTGAAAACGTTTGGCCGCATTGTCTAGATTATAGATACGCTTCAAGTAGTTCCGTATTTCTTGAGCAGTGGAAAAAGATCACAAATCATTAATCATGTGAGGATTAATAGTACCGAAAATCTAAATGATAATTTGAGCATCTTATATTTTCCATGCATTTAAGTCAATTGTCTCTAACGGTGCCATAGAGACATCATCCAAATGATTCCATAATCCTTTTTTCTTGACAGACACCCGAAACTGAAATTCTCAAGCATGATAATTTTTACCGGTAAAATACACACACAAACTTTCTCTTTCTTTTTCCGAAGCCAAATATTTAAGGAACTTGTTTTTATCTAAATATGAAGTATACACGTGCACAACCCAAATATATATATATATATATATATATATATATATATATATATATATATATATATATATATATATATATATATATATATATATATATATATATATATATATATATATATATATATATATATATAACAACGTGCAACAAACTAATGGATAAAGATCCAACTTGGGACAAAGCCCTAGAACAAATGGATATAAAGCCCCAGAATAAACCACGAGCACCCAACAAGATTGCAAAATCGCAGAACAACAATTTGCACCGAGCAAGAATTACCGAACAACAATCAGCAATTACTGAAACAACATCTATTTCAACAAAACGAAAAAGAATTGATTTCGATAAACACAAAAGCAAGATCACAGAGCAGCAACAGAAATCGTAAAGATGAAATCAGGAGACAACGACCAACAACTCAGAATAGCAAGAAACAATTTTGATTTCCGAAAAAACGGTTTAGAAACAAACACGAAAGAGGTTTTGAAACAAACTTAAAGAGAAGCACACAATTTGGAGTGCGGCCTAGTGGGGTGTCACAGTTCATCCAAGATAAGAGCACTATTATCGGTTCCATGTCACTGTTTCTACACTATTATCAAAGTAACCATGTCAGGGTTCTTGGAATATTTATGTGTACACAGTAGTTCTTTAGTTTAGGACCGTGTGTGCAGTAAAAGACATTCTTTAACCATAAGTTGGATTAAAAATTAATAAATAACTAAATGTATAATGTAATAGAGTGTCTAGTAAGACCCGTTTTAAAATATTTAAAGAGTTGTATGGATATTTAAGAAATATGGATGAGTTGTTTAAATAATTGGAAAGTGTGTAATAATATAAAAAATTATGTAGGATCCATTTAAAGAATCCAAATGAGTGTAATGGATATTGATGCTCTAACTAGGTTTCACAGGTTTGATCAAACACTTCTGATATTATGTCATAGAAATTGGCTTTTTTTGTCTTTCTTTATCTTATTCTATATATAATAATATGAACATTTACAACTTTTGATTACAAATATTTTATGTCAGATTTCCAGTCTATTCTAGAAATGGAAATATATACGATTAACGTGAACCAAATTATTCCATTATTAACAACATACCGAAAAAGTAAGAATTGTCTGAAGATTTTCCTGAAAATTTCAGAATTTCCAAGAGAATTTACTGGAAATTGTGAAAATTCCAGAAATCTTTACTAGAAATTTTAAAACTTTTGGAGTTTTTTCCGATCACACCTATCGAAAATTTTGAAATTTCTGTCAGTACAATGTTTTTTGAAATTTTCTGTAAATTTCCAAATTTTCGATACAGTCTTCTTTCTCTAATTTTTCTCTCCCTTTAATCCATTTTCAATGAGGACCAAGGAGAAGGACGGGTTCATTAGAGGCAGGTTGTCCGACACAACAGAAATCGAGGCCAGGGCTGCTGAGGCAGAGTCTTACCAAACTACTAGATAGATGAGTTGCTTCGACCGGTTCGCACCAGAAACAGATGGCTGAGAAGGTGCAGAGTCAGGTTTGTGCTCCCCAATGCCGAGCAACTAGAGTTTTTGTGGAGGTATATGTTGTTTGTGGAGGTACCTGTTGCTGATGAGGTACCTCTTGCTGTGGAGGTTCCTGTTACTGAGGTTGTTGATGAAGAGGTTCTTTTGTCGGTTAAGCATGTTTCTGTTGCTGATGGGATGGCTCCCATACATCCTGTTGACGATGATGATAACCCTACTGATATAGATGATATAGCTCAAAGAGTATGTTGACCATGTCAGATACAAATTATGGCAAGGAGAGGTATATATATTTTATGTTTAAATTCAAATTATTTATTATTGTTCGGTGACGTGTTGAAAGTTTACTGACTATTTTTTTAACTTTGTTTCCTACAGGAACGTTCGACGCTGAAGGTCACATCCCACAATTTAAAGTTGAAGAACTTTCCACTGTGTCTGACGCCTGAGTAAGTCAGGTGTATTGTTACCGATTTTAGTTTCCTGGAGTTCACCGACTTCTCACTGACCATATGCTCGACGCTTCACTTCTCTATGCTTTTGTTGAGTTGTTGCACAAGGAGACATCTTCCTTTCATCTTCCATTTAGGAAGATGACTATCACTTTGGATGATGTCTCTTCCTTGTTCCATCTCTCCATCACCGATAGATTCTTTACCGCTCTTGTCCCTAACCATACAACAACATTGCTACAGGTAGTGGAAGATTTGCAAGTCACTGAGTCAGTCATGCTAGATGAGTTTGATTTTAACAGGGGAGCTTACCTTCAGATGTCTCGGCTTCGAGATAAGTACCATGAGCTTGTTGAGGCACATATGTATGAGGCTGCCGCTATAGCGTATATGCTACATTTGATGACATGTACTCTCTTTGCGGATAAGTCTCGTGTTTATATTGATGTTCGATACTTATCGTTGTTCATTAACCTAGAGAGTAGTAGCTGGGCTTGTGGAGTAGTTATGTTGACCATGCTATGTATGGCACTTGGAGTTGCGACTCTCTTTGAGACCAAACAACTTGTTGGTTATTTGAGTTTATTCCAAGTATATGAGTATTTCTTAATTGTATTTATTTTTGTTTGTGACATTAATTAATTTTTATTTCCCCAGTGTTGGATATACGATTATTTCCCCAGTATATGTGATAGGAGAACACATCATGCCCCAACAGATGCCCTAGGGGCGAGTAGATGGAAGGTCAGGAAAATGCATCCAGGTGGTGCTTCAGAGTACAAGAGGAGGCTTGATGCTCTGAGAGTAGAGGGTATCGTATGGACACCATAAACAGCACACCGAGCCCGTCGTGATTTTGATGAGTCTTCCTTATATTCATGTCATATAAGGGGAGATACCTTAGTCGCTAGACACTTCCCTGAGAGGTGTCTGCGATAGTATGGTTATTTCCATGGCATTCCATGACCAGTTCCGGAGGTTCCCACTGCGGGCATTGATATATGGTTTTAGAGTATCATTATCATCTCTGCCGTGCTATTAAGGATAGCGCAGTAAGGATTCAACACCATTCATAATGTGAGGATGGTTACCTGGAGTGGTATCTTACTATATCACACCCTCATATCACACCACCTATTGTCGAGCCTTTTGATGTTGGGGTTCCTTTTGATATTTGGGTTTCATAGGATGAGGTATGGGATGACGATGTGCCGCCACCACTACCTCCACCAGACACAGATGACCAAGAATGCATCCAGTAGATTGATGTTATTATGGATAACCCCATAGGTTTGGTAAAGTCATATGGTGAGGTTTTTACTGGATTATTTTGGGTATGACACATAGCCCGTGGGGGCCTATTTAGATATTTCATATGATAGTTGTATTAGTTGTATATTTTGTGACTCAAACTTCTTAGCACAATACTTTTCATTACATATATTTTGACAATTGCATGTTTGAATTCGAAGATGAACATAACTTAAAACAAAACAACAAACACAAATTAAAAATAACGAAACATGAAAACTAAACACTACTCGATGATTCTGTATGTTTAATCTTCTTGATTATGTTGTTGACAGATCTTGAAATTTGGGCATCAAACTCGATTAGCCCCTTAGTTAGCCTGCGACGAAATGATCTCCACATGACTGTCATATCTTCATTGTTCTTCAACTCAATAAGGTTGTATTTCACCCTTCCATATGTATCAATCTAATCTTTACGAAACTTGATCTTTCTCATCTTTCGGTTATCAATATCAAACAACAATTCATTCAATTTATTTGTCAAGTTGGCAAGAAATGTGATGCCAGTCGGAAACTTGAACTCAACAAATGAATTATCTCCGTTTAAATACACTTCTGCCTTAATTAGAAATTGAGGAAGAGGTATTTTGAGATGTTTTTCTAAACAACAGGTGACCCCTATTTATAGAACTTTAGTTTCATTATGATTCACACAAAATTGTCGGTGTAATCATAACCCTACAAAATTTTCGGCAAAATCCTGATCGTTAAAAAATATTGAATACATACACTACCAGAAATTTCAATTTGTTATAAATTTCCAGTATAAAATTAAACATTTTGAAATTTCTGGATCAAATTGTAATTTACAAGAAATTTCATTATAACTATCGAAAATTTCATGCGTACTAGAATTTTTTTAAATCCTACCAGAAATTTCGTTAGACCATTTTGTTCTTTGTTTGATCGGGGGCATTTTGGAAATATGAAAATATTAAGGGGTTCCTGTGAGAGCAAGACACATCTATCCTTGTTTTAATGATGTTGAAACGTTCATAAGCATCTTGTATTTGTTCGGGTTCAAGGTGAAACCTTTGATGCGTACACCACCACTCAAGCCCAAAGGTACAACACGCTACATGGCATGTTGCAAACACAAGCTGACAACTTTGCTTTCTTCACCTCTACCTACATGCAACATTTTCCCATCAACCATCCACAAGAGGAACCTTAAAACCAAGAAGATGAGAACATAGAGGATTGATTTGTTTTGATGTTTTGTAGTGCATTTTGTGACTTTAGTTATTTACATGTCTTGCTTATGTTATCAGTTATTTTATTTTCCTCAAAACCAATGCAGATACACACAGGGTAATAAATATTCTTGCATTTTCTTATAAACATGTTATTAAATTCGATCATTTCTATTTCCTTAAAATAACACAAAAATGTTTAATCCATCTTCGTGTATAATAAAAAAAATACATGCAAATGTAGAAGGATCTAAATCCATCCTGTTATAACTTATAAGAATATATAGTTGAGGAAATTCTGTGTATCCTAAAAAAATGTTTTTTATTTATAATAGTGAGTTGCTCTGTGTTGTACCCTAAAATTTCTCCTCTCACGTTTTCTAAGGTCTTCCCGTACATGGTTGGTCACAAACCCTTGCCTAAGGAAAAAGAAAATCTTTGAGTGATGTTTTAAGCACCTTTCGATTGGCATTCTGAAAGACCTTTCGTTTGGTATTATGAAAAAGCCCTTCGATTGACATGGGCAATTCCCTTCGATTGGCATAGGCACAAGGCCTTTCGATTGACATTTTAATAAGGCCTTCGATTGGCATGGTGTCAAGGCCTTCGATTGGAATTCTGAAAGACCCTTCGTTTGGCATCCTGGGCCAAGCCTTTTGATTGGCATGGCAAGGAATCCTTCGATTTAGCATCTCAAACAAGGCAGCTTCGACAGGCATGTTAACCAAGTACCCTTTGATTGGCCTTTTGACAAGGCCTTTCGACTGACGTTTCAACAAATACCCTTTGATTGGCATTTGGGAAGGGGATTTTCGAATGACAAGAGGGACATTCGAAGGAGTTAATTTCGTGCAAAATGTGTCCAGGTTCATGTACCGTGCAAAGATGGCAAGAATCACACAAAAATGGATATTTTTCAAATTATAATTTTTGTCTTAAAACCATAAGTTAATGTTTGATTCTTTCCATTCAAGCTTGTCCCCTCCACCTCCTCTATATATACATCACGTCTGTAATCTTAAAGGGAGGATAGATACAGTCTAGAAGCGGGGACGATGTGCCAAAAGCTCTACTATATTTGCAAAAAGTTGTCCAAATTGAAAAACCTCAAACACTCACTTCCAGATCTCCTCAAGCCAAACTGTTGTACCCCAAAATTTGCCCTCTCATTTTATTAACATTTCTCATCACAAGGCTCTTTGAACTCAAGATCAAGCTAGGGTTTACTCTGCTCAAGACATCTCCTTGCACTGTTGACCTAAATTAGGGTTTGAGTTTGCACATGGATTTTTGGATTTCTAATGCTCAAAGTGGCTTTCATACTTCATGTTGGACTTACAAGATTAATTCTACCAAGTTTCAAGCCTTGAATCAAATTTTTGCCCAGTCAATTGGACAGTTGACCTAGAAATCAGCTGTATTGGGGAAAAAGTCAACTGTGGCCAATTTATAGTAAAACCTCATGAATTTTGATCCATATCAACATTATAAACTCATATGAACCATTTGATCAAGTTTGGACTACAACTCCTCAAGAAATTTGATCAGATCATCAAAAGGGCAAAATGGTCATTTTTAGGGTTTTGACTGCACAAGGGCAATTTCTGATTTTTTGACCTAGCAAATGGCAAATTGGGTTCAAGCATGGACTCAAGGACTCAATGGCATCATCTTGACCTATTCACAAGGTTCAAAAGATCTCAATTGCATTGGATTGACAGATGAATTTTTCAGTCAACTGATCAAATTTTGACTGTACACTGAAAAGTCAAACTTTGACTTTTTGGTCAAAATCATGTGCCAAGGGTCATTTTTTATCAAGATGTGTCAAAACATGATACTTGTTCATCAAGAAACCCAATTTTGCAAATTAGGGTTTAAGATTGAAAAATTTCATAACTTAGAATTTTTCTAAGTTATGAAATTTTCTTAATTTTTCCTAACTTTGCCCAACATTTTCACCATGATGCAATTGGATTCAAACAAAACTTCCAACATGAAAGTTGTATTCCTCCACAAAGTCTACAACTTTTATTCACAAAGTTTTCCAAAAAGAAGCTTGGATCTCAAGTTATGATTTTTGGAACAAGGGTCCATGAAACTTTTAACTTAGTAAAATTTTGCCCTAATTTAGGCAGGATTTTGACCTATCTTCATGGCCATTTTTCATATAGTTCCACTTGGAATCTCAAATTTAATTTCAAAGATGGATTGTATAGCATGTTGCAAGCTTTCCAAAATGTCAAAGAACTCTCCAAACTCATTTGTGGTTAGGGAGAATCGAAGGCTTAAAGTTGACAAAAACTCACTTTTCATCCATGGCATGTTCATATTGATACAAGTTGCAAATTCAAATCAGCTTGCTTTGCACTAGATTACAGGCCTCAAAACCATTCCACACTCAATAATTAAATGCAAATCCATTGGTTTAAGACATTGTTTTGGTCATTAGAGCATGGCACACAAGATTAATCCCTAAATGGTAAAAGGTACATTACCATTTTTGCCAAAGTTTGCTTTATGTCAAAACCACAATCCTTGAGCATAGGGCCAAATCTTGTGCAGCAAAGCATATCCACCAACTTGAGGGCCAAGATCAGAAGAAGCAGGCTGATAGATAGCCTGTACAGGCTTGTATTACATCATTGTTCATTTTGGCTTAAAATACAAGAAACGTGTCCAAAACACTAGAACTTAAACATCAGCAAAAAGAAACTTGTGCAAGCTTTTGAGACAACTTTCTCACATCCCCTTGAGCCAGAGACACGACCCTTTGAGCCCTCAAACCTCCCATAGTACAAAATCACCTTCCATTGGCAAAACATGGCAACATCTGCAGTTTGATTTCCATAACACAATTTGCTCGTGCGTTTTGCCCCAAACCTGTTCAAACACATTCCATACAACCTATCCAAGTTATCCCAACCCTTAAACACTGACTGTAACTCCATTTATAGGGTTTGCCATTTTTAATTTCAGCTTGTGCAGGTTGAGTTCTGTAGGCTTGTTCAAGCACATTCCAGGAAAGCTAGACATTGAAGAAGGTCAAGTGAAGTTCAAGCAAGCTCCCAGACATCTCAGGCCTTGTTGAAAAGCTCCACATTGCCATACACGAAGTCAGCTGAAACAAGTTTTTATAAACTTCCTATCTCTCTATTTAGGAACATTTAGACTTAGGTTTGTGAATAAGAAATGTAGTATTCATAGCCATGAATCTGTACATATGCTCAGTTTTCATTTTAGTTAAGCATGCTAAGAGAATTTGATCCATGAATTTCCTGAAAAAATTAGGTTAGATTTTAGGGCCAGAGAAATTCTCTCTGGTCTTTGAGAGTTAGGACAAGTTTTTTATATGGTTGAATTCGTCTTGGAAAGCTCTACAACTTTGATGTTATGTGTTTTTGCATTAGAGCACGTATACAGGTTGTTCGTGTTTGAATCCAGGCGCACGCGTTTTTGAAGAACAGAGGTTGAAGATGAAGTGTGGTGGGCTGGGCTTAGTCCTGGCTCACTATTGACACCCCCCTTTTACTGAATGCACCCCCTGGCCCAATTTCTTTATATTTTATATTTTTTTGTATTTATTTATCGTTTTTGATTTTTATTTCATATTTTCCAAACATAAAAATATCCAAAAATATTTTCATAATTTCTCACATTTATTTTTATTATTTTATTGTTTTTTTTAGACATAAAATAATTTAATTAGTATATACTTTTATTTATTGAAAATTTGAAAATAATAAATAATAACATTATACTTTTATTTTTATTCTTTATTTTATTTACACTAAAAAAATATTGTTCTAAATATATTTTTGTCTTGTATATATTTTTCATTTTATTTTTATTGTACATAATTAATATAATTAATATATATATATATACATACTTTTTATTTTATTTAATAGATACTTTAGAATAAAAACATAAAAATATTATACTTTTATTTTTATTATTATTTATACTTAAATAACACTTTTTCTAAATATATTTTATTTTTGTATATACACTATTTTATTTTATTGTATATAAATAAGTATATTTAATATATTTGTATTCTTAAAAGAAAATTAGGGTTTACCCTTAATAAAAAAATAATAATCCTTTTTTATTATTCCTTTCTTTTACATTAAATATTTTTTACATACATAAAAATAAACAAAAACCTTTTTTTGTATATTCATATTATTTCATATATTTATTTAATTTGTTTATTTAAATATTATTCATTTGTTATTTATGCCATTTGATTCAATTTGGATGTAATAGTAAATATTAGGGTTTTATTTTCTTGCAAATATCCCCCATTCAAAATTTTTATCCCTCTCCCCATATCAAATGTTGTAATAGTGTAGATTTATTTCGCGTACTTTCACTACGCCAAATAAGCTATTTAATAGCGCTTTTTTTTGTTTTTGATAGCGCTTAAAAGTGCTATTAACCGCGCCACTATTGTAAATATTTCTTATTTAATAGCACTTTAAAAGCGCTATTAAAGTACCAATTTATAATAGCGTTTTAATTAAAGTGCTATCAAAGCTAGGACCTATATTTAGAAAGTGTATTTACCTGGGATTCAAGTTAGAAATAAAATAACATTTTTATTTGATCTAAACAAGAGAAATATTTTCATTCAAGAGACATAAATCACCATGATCATATTTTTCCTTATCAAAATAAAAATCCTCCCTTCCACTAGACTTCACCAAGACACACATGTTGCTTTTGAAGCCAAAGCAGGATACAAAGGACTAATTTGTAAACTCAACCAAAGCTTGATATAGAAGCTACCATTTATTATTTTTTATATTTAAGAATAACATGTTACAGATACAATTTAGAAAGCAAACTTTTTTTATTCAAATGGCTCAAATATGAATATAAGGTACATCATGCCCTACTTTTATTTTCTTAAAATCTTATAATAAATATCAACAATGTCAAAAAGGTAAAATAAGAAATTAAACTAAGAGTAAATCAAATATAAACTATCAAAACTTGCATCTCTAGTTGTTGTCATACCAAAACTGTTTCTGGAGATTGTCAACTATCTTATTGTCCACTTGAAAAGCCTTTGTGAGAACATCTGAAGAAATTTTTGGATTAGATCCAAACACAACATTAGCAATTGTGATAACTTCTGGATTCTGACTGCTAAGTCCACCAATGGCAACCGCATTTCCATATCCCACATTCAACTGAAAGTGAATGAGACCAATAGGGAACACAAATACATCTCCTTTGTTGAGTACTTTTGTAATGAGACGATTTTGCGGATTAGAAGTAACAAAACCAACATAGAGAGTACCCTCCAAAACTATAAGAATCTCAGTAGCTCTTGGATGAGTGTGTGGAGGATTTAGTCCCCTAGGTGCAAAGTCAATGCGAGCAAGAGAGATACCGAGAGTGTTTAATCCTAATATCTCGTTAACTGCAACCGGTGTCACTTTTGAGCCAAGTGAATTTGACGTGTTTCCTTCTTTCACTGAGAAAAAGAAGTCATTTGCAGTGGCAAGTTTTGGATCTTTGCACAATTTTCCATTAACAAACACTGCAAATCAAATACGGAGATTAAATTGATTGACTGTAATAAATTGATGAACAGAAAAAACATTATTATATATACATACCACCATTATTGGTGTCATTGATAGCTACACAAAAGTCTTGTAGAGGGCTGGGATCAAATGCTAAAGCACAAGATGCTAAGGCCATGAAGGCTGTAAAAAACAAGTAACTACTCTTCATTCTGTTGACTTTAACAGAATGCAGTTTTGAAGTCTTCTTGGTTGGGAGAACTTCATATCATTGATGCATTCAATCCATTTTCAATGGATATGAAAAATATTGAGAAGGACGTTAACAAAAGAAATGCAGATCCAAAACTTAGTAACAGATGCAGCCATTGAGTTACACCATATGAACTGCTTATACCAGAACTAATATGTGGAGTTATGTGTTCCATTGTTCTTCATCTTAGGTTGGATTAAAATGGACACAAAGTACATCCCTTTTAAACACACAATATAATAATAACATCAAAGTAAAATAATATTGGCAGGATGAAGTCATTCGCATCTATGAAGCAGAGTTGAAAGTTAACAAGTTTAAATCTTTCTAGGTTAGTCGTGCAGAATTTTATGCATTGAAGTGAACTGTCAAAAACGTTGGAAGATGTATGTAATAAATAAACAGAAGATTATCTCAAACTACTACCACGGTGCTAAGTACCTAATTAAAAAAAGGCATGTTTTTTATTTAGTACCACCCGTTAGTACTACCCAGTGCACATTAATAAGTTGTGAATATAGGTGTGAGCCTAAGTATTATAACACTAAGTCAACATATACAATAACAGAGGTAAGCAAGAAAAAGTGGCCGCATCAATAATGGTGGTAAGCTATTAAATACAGCAAAACATCAATAATGTTCAAGTATTGCACAAGTTTCCTTCTCATCTAGCAAACAAAAGCCAAGGAAATTCTATGCAGAAATATGTACTCTAGATTCAAAAAAGATAAAAATATAAAAATCAGTGTTGAAGGCATGTGATATTTCTTATGCTGTATTACTCCCTTAAGTGTACAACTACAACATGACAGCATGTAAATTTCAGTATTTATAAATCCAGCTGAGATTTTCTATTTCCTAACAAACTCATAACAAATTAATACAGAAAAACTCACTGGAGATTCACAGTAGAATGAAGAGTAACTCCACTTGCTGCATTCTGTTAAAGTCAACAGTAAGTTTGTGTATCCTATATATTCACTAGCAAGATAGGTATATATAATGAAAGGTGGCACTTAACTGCAAACACTAATGCTGCCAAATTAGACTTTGGATGAAATTATATAGCTTTGATTCGCGGTAAGGGATACACTGCTTCTCCACTTTGTTGAGAAAGGATACGTGGGATATCAATTGCTTCAATTGCTGCATCAGAATTTTTATTAATTAACCAGCCAAGTACAATGACAAGAACGGTAATAAAGTGAAGCAAGTCGATTGTGGGTATTGTTGAGTATATTTGATTTGATTCTTTCTAAATTTCTTTTCTTCATCCCATCATCATCACAGAGAAATTAAAAGGTAAGAACTATATGGATTGGCATAATGTTGTTGAAGTGTTGTTTCTAGGCCAAGGACTTTATGGACACCTTGTTAAGAAGGCTGATGATATTCATGCTATTGGGAGGGACACATAGCACGGGAATTTCAAAATAAACATAACATGAGAAACCATTTCTCAAAAGCCAACAAGAAATTCAGAGGTAGAGGCAGAAAGAATCAAGATAGCTAACCAGCAGTCTCAAAAAAATTTGCTGGCATAGGAGGTCTATTAGGATTAGCTATAACCCGTGTTTTCCAAACCTTCATATTTCCATCCTTTGATAGGGTTACAAGCATACGCAAAGTGGTCAGCCAAGCAACAGAAGTTATTGGTTGCGAGCAAACTTGAATTCTGATTTCCATGTAACCAAAATAACAGACAAACAATTCCATCAATAGGACATAAGTAAATAACAAATTCAAAATAGATAACCATGATGACAGGTCTTTCATATAGATAATAGAAAAACCTCAGTCATAGGTAAACTAGAGTCACTCACATTCCAATCATACTAGGCTTCTCGATTGATACATCCCATGCCAATAGTGTACCACGTCGATCTCCAACAAAAATCCATTCTAGAGTTGGATGAAATGCAAATGCACTAGCGCCATTAAGCTTTATAGTATTTTCAACTGAAGAGGAGACAAAAAATAAATAACACTAAGGGTATAGCTTATTGGATAAATATAAACAATATCAATAAGAATAGAATGTGCTCTCTTTGTTTAAACAAGTAACTTTTTGAATGTAAAATAACTACACCGAGTGCCAAAATAGTTCAGCAATCAAGAATTAAACAATAGTTAAAAACTCATAAAACAGAGTAAACGAATCAATTTAACTTGCAAAGAAAAACCCTTCATTAATCATACCTGACATCAATATACTTGAAATACTTTGATGTTAGTAAATCAATCAAAAATTCAGCAGAACTAGCAGAGTGAATCTGATGAAGCAAAACAAAAAAAAAAATATCATATATCAAACTATGAGCACAAAAATAACAAAGTAGAATTACGATTAGAATGAGAAACTTATAATACTACTGATAATTCTGTTATACAACGAAGAATGAAAGGTGCCGCCATTAGCAACCTTCACAAACTCCATCAACGTATCCAACACAACTTCCTTCAGAGTTTCATCAGATTGATCCGATACAAGAACATCTATCAGAGATTTAAGAAACTCATCGAACTTCGAACGGAGCCAAGTGAGGTAAATGAACTCAGACTGGTCGGCATCGGCGTTGTCGGAGGAGGAGGTGTTGGCAGTGGCAGAGGAGGAAGGTAGTTGAGGGAGGAGAGGGAGGAAGAAAGAATAAAGAGAGAGAAGCGATTCGAGGACGTGTTGAGGTGGAGAAGAAGGTGAGACGAAGGTGAGAAGAAGGGGGAGATTGTTCGTTACCTAGGGTTTTGAGTTCGGCGACGCCGTACTGCTTGGATTGAAAAGAAGAATCCATTAATTGTGTTTTGTTTTTTTTTTTATCAATTAATTAATTAATTCATTATTATATATAACATAGCGCTTTTTAATAAATGCTATTATATAGGTAGTCAAATAATAGCGTTTTATACAAAATGCTATCTTAAAGAAGTTTAATAATAGCGCTCTGGTACAAAGTGCTATCAAAATTACATAGTCTGTATTATATAATAGCGCCCGATTAAAAAGTGCTATTATAAATGTGTTTTTTCCATTTTAATAGCATTTTTTTTAAAAGTGCTATTAAATTAGGTGATACAAAAAATCATTTTTGGCGTAGTGTTTATGTTTACAAATATGCCATAATAGAGATTAGGGTTTGTATGCAAAAATCCAAAATCAAACAAATAACTTGACTAATACAAAGACAAAAAGCATGAAAAATGACAACACAATGCACACCTGCACCCCTAGGGTTTCATCCACTTGTTGCCTTGAAAATGGGCCATGTTATGCATGTTGAGTACTTTGGCAAAACAAAAACAAAACAAAAGATCATAGTCCCTCGATGACGCTATTTTGGTTGCCTAAACAAAATGATCAAGTCCCTCAAAAATTTGCTAAAGATACTTAACACAATTGCTATCATGGTCTATACGATGACCCACGCCTGTCCCGTTTAACATCTGAATACAAGGTTGTTTACCAAATTCAATGGTAAAACAACACTGTCAAAAGGGTTAAAAACGTATAGGAAAGATCTTTGAGTAAAATAGGATAGACAACTCTTAGTTACTTGATCAAAACTTGCAAAACATCCTTGCTATTTTCAAACACACTCCATAACACAATTTCAAAACATTTCCCAAATCAAACTTTCAAAACATTGAAATATCTTTTCAAAAAGACAAACACCTTTGTATATATTCAAACAAGAATCATTACAAAGGTTGCCACAATGATGGCCTCTTTTTAAAGCATTTTCAAAAACCACACACACAAAGCACCATTTCAAACAATTGAAAAGCAAAAGCAAGTGATCTAAACAAGTAACTAAGAGCCCATGGAAAACCATGGATGAAAATGGTGCTAGCACCTTCCCTTTTCATAATCTACTCCCCGAACCCAAGAAAATATCTCAAAGGTCTTTCCTGTGCTTTTTGACCTTTCCTTAGGATAAAATAAAAAGTCGGTGGCGACTCTTGCTAAACCGAAACATTTGCAAACACAAATGCAAAACCTCAAGTCAGTTCTCCCACCATATCACACAAACCAAGGATTCAAACATCCCCTTGAATCTTCCAGGGACTCAATCATACCCTCCAGCATACAGTTTCAAGCCCAGATCAGAGGTATCATCATCACCCGTTTTGGTAAAATTTCTAAAATTCAAATCCTCATGTTTGCATATTTTTGAATGCTTTGACGTGTATGTATGAGTTGCTAGGCATCATTAGAATAGGTCAAAAGCTTAGCATGAATCCCATGACGCTTGAATCGTAATATGCCATTTTTAAACCATGTTAGGGTGTTCTGGCCATAACTTCAAAGCAGCTAGGCTGTCCAGTCCGGGACCGGCTTCGATTCAAGCCTAGGATTTTGTTTTTTTTCCTTTTTTTCTCTCACATGATATTTGCAGATCCAACATCTCAGATCTAAGGAGACACATTCTCTGGATCGAAGCTTCCCATTATCCTCCTGGATTGAAGAAGGCATCTCCCTTCTGGAGAGAAAGAGCCATAGCCTTCTTGAATCGAAAGATGTAGCCTTCCTGGATCAAAAGACGTAGCCTTCCTGGATCGAAAGACGTAGCCTTCTGGATCGAAGGAGTCGTATCCTTCTAGATTGAAGAAGACATCTCCTTCCTGGATCAAAGGGCATTCCATTTCCCCAGGATCGAAGGGTAATCCCCTTCCCTGGATTGAAGGATTTTCTTTGTGTATTTTACTTTTCGTTTTGTTTATTTTCTCTTAATGATTTTCTACCTTAAAAAATAAACAGCAAATCTAAATATCACAAAAATTAGGATTATATTTTTTATTTTATTATTATTAAATAATTAATTTCTTAAATTAATTAATAATTATTTTAAACAATTTTTTTAATTAAAATTGAATCAGCACTTAGGATTTAATTAGATTTAATTATTTTCTTTTCCTAACAAAAAAACCAAAACAAAGGCTTTCATTCTTAGGATTTTAGACGTATCTTCAATTCATGCGCGCATTTATTTATTTTAACATTTTTAGATTATTGTAATTATCTACCGGTTGTAATAGTTTAGGATTTAAATTTCCGTACTTTTAATTCCGCACTTTATTTTGCACCTCTTTTATGTAATTGCCCCAAAGCCCTGTAATAGCGTAGGAACCTTTACTTCTCGCTTTGTATTTTCTTATATGCTTGTATATAATTGCTAGTAAATAGGCGTGTGTGATACAGTGGCAGAACCGACTGTTAATACTGGTTTGCGTTTTTTGTAGGCAAAATGTCGCAGTAAGCAAGAGTCGCCACCAACTTTTATTTTATCCAATCAGGAAAAGGAAAAAGAACATAAGTTGTTTTTGAAAACTTTTTTTGAAAAGTGTTTGTGTGAAAAAGTTTATTTGTTTGAGCAAGTACCTAGGAACTAATCTACCTACTCGAAAAAAGTCTATTCGTTTTCCTTTTAGACAATGCTATCACATTATTAAGGAATAAGTAGCACGGTCGTTGGAGTTTTTTAGGGACATTCGAAGGGACAAATACGATCACAAAAGCAATGTTAGGAAATGTTTGTAATCATCCTAAAGACTTAAAGACCTTTTTCTGAGGCAACATCCGAATGAGTCATTTTAGATCTTTCGGGGCTAGAGGACAACCACTAACAAATCCTATACTTGATGACTGTTTAACCGAAGGCAACCAGAGTGGAGTAAACCCTAGGAGTGAGCATGTGCGAGTGTATATTTTCAGTTAATTATCTTTGCACAATTAGGGTTTTCTACTGTATCAATTTTCAGTTTGTCTTTCCATACAATCCTATTAACATACATCTAAGCAGTTTATAGTTTGCAGAAATTAAAGCGAGAAAGTTAAAGGTCCTAGATATTATAGGGCTTTTGCAGATACATAATTATTTTGACCGAAAATAAAGATGCGGAATTGAAACCCTAATTACTATTACAAACTCGGAGCAGTTACAATAATAATAAAAAAGGAAATTAAAAAAAATGCGCGCGGTGAATTAAATGTGAGAACAATTTAAGAATCCTAAAAATATAATTAAAAAAAATATTTAGGTTATTTTTGAGAAAAAATTGAATTATGTACAAATTAAACCCTAATTTCTAATTGATTTAAATTATGAAAAAAAGTATTAAATTTCCCTAAATAATTAAACTAATTAATTAAGGAAATAAAATATTTTTATGAAAAAATAATTTTTGATGTTTTTGTGATTTTTGATTTAATGAAAAAAAAATGATTTTTGTGTTATTTGTAAAAAGAAAATAATTAATAAATAATTAAAATAAAGGGAAAAGAATTAAAGAAATGAACTTGGGCTTGTATTGTTGAGCAATTCAGGGGGTGTAGTACTTAATTTGTGCCAAGCCCATTAGCTGAGCCCACTCTTTGCACTAGATTCAGTGCATCCTCTTTCTGATGGTGTACCATGGTCCTCTCTTGACTAACCGCTAGATCTGGAGTATGAACGATCCATTGGCTAGATGGCTGGAGTGTATGGTGAGCGCTTGGAAGCGTGGAGTATAGAACCCGTTGTCAAATATTAAGAAAATAGAGAAAACATTGGGACCTGGGATCGAACCCAGGTCCTCCCACTCAATACCACGCGCGCTTAACCAACTGGGCTACAGTGTTTAATTGTTAATATAATAATAACAATGCATATTATATAAAAACAAAGTGGATAACTGAAAAAAACAAAAAACACGTGTTTTATTCAAACAGGCCAATGGGGCCGTGCCACATATCTTCTTCTTCCCCTGTCCGTAGTCTTAGGTACGATAGTTCTACCTACACACATCTTCCATGGCTATAGCACCGCAAGTTTCAAAAATTCACAGCAAGCATGATAAATCAATTGTGAGTATATAGATCAATTCGTCTTGATCTCACGAGCATCATGGTACCCTTTTCTTGGGCCAATTTAACATGTATAGAAAAACCCTAAAACAGCAAGGCAAACCCTAACAATGGCAATTATGAATACAAGCATCAAAACTTCAATTAAATCGTCCAAACATGTTGCAAACATGACAACAAACACACATATACCATTAAAACATGTTCATGATGCAAGGATCATAGTAATCAAATCTGAAAAAGAAAGTAAACCGTGTGAGGTCTAGGGGCAATTCTGGGTGCGAGGATGCGTGAAACTGATTGTGCTAGCTTCAGAGAGGCTCCAGGCAACAATTGGGAGTGTTGAAATGCTTTGAATTTCCCTCTAGGTTAGAAAACGAATCACCACTTTCTTACCAATTTTTGAGTTTTGTTCTTCCTTTCTCACGACTGCAATCCTCCTTCTTGCGCATTGTTCTTGTTCAGTATATATAGTGTGATGAATTAGGGCAACAAAAATGGTTTGAATCTTTGTAAATCATGGAAATTTGATTTAATTTTGCTCTTGTATTATATCTTTCCAAAACAAGCATAATCATGCCAATTTTGCTCCAATCATCCCTTGCACGATTTGATATGATATGCAGCCTAATTGGATTTGATTCCTACAAAAAATCAGATCAAAACCAATCTTTTTATATTTTTTGCAATTTATTTGATTTAGTTTAAATTTTAAATAATAAAAAATAAAAATAAATAAATAAATAAAGCAAAAAATGTGAGGATGCTGATTTGGGTCATGGACCATGTCTCTAACAAGATGCAATCATGAGAAGCTAGGCCCATTTGACAAAAAATGCACTTTTGAGCATATTTGACTTTTGGCAATTTTGCAAAAATGGTCAACTTTGACAAGGCATATCTCCTCAATTTTAACCCTAGATAGGTGTTCTCTGACATTTTAGAAAGCTTATGATGTCCCCTAAACATCCCTTTTGGTTTCATCTCAATTGGGTCTTCCATGTTCATGTAAGAAGCTTTGACCCAAAAGGTGTTTTTGTTGACTTTTCAAAAGGACCTATAATCTAGAAATTCATATATTTTAATGAGTGCATATTTTGAACTTGTGGGATGAAGATGAATTGTAAGGAATTGCATTATCTTAAAAATGAGCCTTGGATGGAAAATTTATGATAAAGTATGAAGAAGTTATGCCTGGTCAAAGTTTGGTTGACTTTTCCTATGAAACCCTAATTTAACAACTTTTGGGTTTTGATGAATTTGGGGGCATTCCTTGAGGAATCATGATCAATAATTGATCAAATGACGGATATCTCTTCAAAATGTTGATGTTGACCAAAAATCTTGAAGTTTGACTGTATGTGGGCCACATTTGACTTTTGACCTAATACAGTTGATTTTCAGGCATCTGAGCAATTGACTGAGCAAACGTCTTGTGCAAGGAATGAAACTTGACATGGATGATCTTGAGAACATATTAGGACTATGGAGAGAATATGAGGTCTTTGGAGTTCACCCATCTTGATGAAAATGGAAACCCTAATTGGAGGTTCATTGCTTTAGGAGAAAGTTTGTCTGGCCAACTCTTGGGCATCCTTGAGCAAGTTGAGGACCTCAATGGGCATGTGTTGAGTAAAATGAGAGGGAAAATTTTGGGGTACAACATCATGTATGGAAAGACTGTAAATTAAAACGTTATCTAACCTAATAAAAAGACAAAAAAACTGAATTGAACACATATGCACATATGCACCTCTAGGGTATCCCCGCTTCGGATGCCTTTCAGAAAATAAAGCAATCATGTCCCTCGAGAATGGGGACGCTTTAGCAAAGACCCGTAAAATCAAAAGATCATAGTCCCTAGATGACCCTTATAGTGTTGCCTTTCGGTAAATGATCTCGTCCCTTAAACAAAAGTTGCTAAAGTGTCTCCGTATGTTGCCTTTAGGAGTGTAAAACGTCCCTTCAAATGTCCCTCAAAATCCGACGATAGGGCTACCTACTCACTAATAGTAGGATATCCCTATCTAAAGGAAAGGAGGAAAAGAAAGTCTTTTTTCGAGTAGGTAGATAACTCTTAAGTACTTGCTCAAATCTTCATTTACACTTTCACACTTTCAAAAACTACTTTCAAAATGCTTTATCACACTCTTGAGGACTGATACAAGAGTTACCATAAAGCAAATAAAATCTTTCAAAATTCACAAACACAAACAATTTTTAAAATGAGCAAGTACCTAAGAGCCCGTGGAAAACCACGGATGGAAAGGATGCTAACACCTTCTGTTTCCATAATCTACCCCCCTTACTCAGGAAAATCTTGAAAAAGGTATTTTTCTATTCTTTTCACCCTTTCCTTTGTTGGGTAAAAGAAAATTAGGTGGCGACTCTTGCTTACCGCGACATTTGCGAACAAAAAATGCAAAACTAGTATTAACAGTCGGTTCTGCCACCATATCACAAAACTGACGACTCTGCTGGGGAAAAATAAAAGTGGGGTTTACCTTAGAGTTAGTTCATTTCTTAATATGCTTTACATTGTGTGTTTTGTTTGCTTTATCTTTGAGGGTTGCTTGGGTTGTTACTAAAAGATCCTTCACACGGATCTAGGGCATCTTATTAGGTAAGTAGCAATAAATCATACAGGCTGTACGGTGTATACTGATACGGACAAAGTGGTGGCTACGTTAGCGTGATACTTTGGACTGTACTAATGTTCCTTGGGTAAGTTAAGGATAACATTAGGATTCCTCATAGTGTCACTAAGCGCTAACTGACTTTTAGAACCTTTAATTGACTCATCCTAGCCATTAGGAAGTAGTGAGATAACCAGCTTTGGTTCTGACCTAAGATTGGTTGATACTCGATACTACACTCACTGAGGCTGGGCTTTCAGGATTTTTTGGCCACAATACTTCGGTGCGGAGCTGAAACAATTTTTGAAGGGAAGGTCAGTGATATTGAGGCTCCTTAGAACCCGATTACTATTAATAGGACAGGTTGAGCCAACTGAACATTCAAGAGGGTACATACCTTAAAAACTCATGCAAGCCTTTGAACCTAAGGTCTATTGTGTGATTTGCTTGTGTTTATCTGTGAATTTGAGCATAATCATGACATCATAAACATCATGACATTCATATGTACTAATCATTTCAAGGAATTGTTGGATTTACCTCTTGGCTGTATTGTAGGATATGAATTCAGGTCGCAGAAAAACCATCCGGATTCACTTCACAGAAGTTCCTCCTAAGCTCAAGTAATTAGTCTTGAAAGTCCGCAAGGAATCATCATTCCACAATAGACATGGTCACTTGCTCAGTTTGGTTACCACTGGGTTTGATAAAGGTTTGATGAGTGTCTTATTCCAGTTCTTCGATCCTAAGCACCATTGCTTCACATTCCCCGATTATCAACTGGTTCCTACCCTGGAGGAATTCTCTAAGTTACTTGGTTTACCTATATTGGAGCGAGTACCTTTGACTGGTTTAGAATAAGACCCAGCTTCTAAAGATGTTGTCGTAGCTTTGCACTTGAAGCCATCTAACATTGAGTCCAATTGGGAAAAAAGAAGTGAAGTTAAGGGTCTCCTTGCAAATTTACTGATGAAGAAAGCTCAAATTTTCCTGGATGCTATGAGTTATCATGCCTTCGAAGATGTATTAGCCCTCTTGATCTATGGGTTGGTCCTGTTTCCTAATTCAGATCAACTTATATATGTGAATGCCATCAACATCTTTCTTGCTCACAATCCGGTTCCTATGTTGCTCGGGGATATCCTACATTCTCTCTATACTCGTACTCTGAAGAAGAGAGGAACTCTCATGTGTTGCACCCCTATGCTATATAGGTGGTTTATTTCACACCTTCCTCGGTCAATAATGCAAAATTATTTAGGCTTAAGGTGGAGTCAAATACTAATGTCTCTCTCTCACTCCGACATCCATTAGTGTCCTCGCTCTCAAGAGGACATTCCTTTTATTGATCACTATGGAGAATTTCCTAATGTGCCACTCCTGTGCATTAGGGGAGGCATCACCTACAATCCTTCTTTAGCACTACGTCAATTTGGCTATGCACGGAGAGATGGTCCACCGGATATGCTCATCCAGGGTATTGTATTCAACTACTCAGATGATTTGCAAAATTATTGTTAGATGTTCATCCACTCTTGGGGCATTGTTAAGAAGACTGATAGTAGGACTTTTGGGCATAAGAAATCCATCCTTTTGGAACCTTACCTCAAATGGGTGAGAGCTCGATCCCAAAGTCTTATGATGCCATATGATTCCATCTTACCGGTGATCTTAGAACTTATTGTTCAAGGGGGAGAGTCCTGTATTATTCTCCATCCTGATATGCCAACCAACTTCGAAGAGTTGCAAAAGTCTTGGATCCAGCTCAAGGGAGAACGTGATACTTTTGAGGCTCAATTCTATGCAAGTGAGAAGAAGATGCTGGAATTAATAAAACAACTTCATGAAGAGAGGAACCTCAACACCAAGAGGAAGCGCCCATGGGAGACTTAGGAACTTCCTTTCAATGTTTATCCTTGTGTAATCTTTTGTTTCTTTAAAAACTTGCTAATAAAAGGTTTTTCTTTTTGTTTTGTTTAAAAGAGATTAAATCCAATAAGGTCCTTGAAAACATTGCATAAGCATATCATGCATCTCATTGCATAAGCAGGTCTCAAAGCAAGGTTCTTATCTTCTTCGCTGTTTATTTCAGCAAATAAAGAAATGGCTCTTGAACAAAACATCAAGGATCTCCAGGCGCAAAACGCCCAGTTCCAGCAAATGATTGTGGCTCTAGATAAAGGGAAGGAAGATCTGAAAGCCCTCATATTGAAAGATAAAAGGAAGAAGCCAAAGAAGCCAGCTGGTGTGGTGAAATTCGGAAGAAGGATTAGAGGACCAGTGCCGCGAGCTTCTGAACTAGTAACTTCATCAAAAGAAGGAGACACTCAAGAAGAGGAAACAAGAGAGGAAGGCTCCAGTCCAAAGGAATCCGATGATGAATCTAACTATGATGAGGAGCAGTATCCTCCTGCTGATGAAAAATACAAACAACTGGAGGATCGTTTGAATGAAATGGAAATCCAGAAGGTAACGGGGCTGGATTTTGAAGAGCTGGGTTAGGTTTCTGGGCTTGTCATCCCGTAGAAGTTCAAGGTTTCGGTGTTCGCCAAATATGATGGAGTTTCATGTCCAAAAATGAACCTTCAATCTTATGTGAGGAAGATCCAGCCTCACACTGCTGACAAGGACTTATGGGTCCACTTCTTTCAGGATAGTCTATCCGGAAATCAACTAGAATGGTTCTACCAGCTGGAAAGGGCCAACGTTCATAATTGAGAAGACCTGGCTGCTGCTTTCTACAATCAGTATCAATACAATGCAGACCTTGCTCCTACCCGTACTTAACTCCAAATTATGTCTATGGGTTCGAGCGAGGGCTTTAAGGACTATGCTCAGAAATTGAGGGACTTAGCAGGAAGAGTCCAACCTCCCCTGTCTGATAGGGAGCTAGTGGATATGTTTCTCGGTACCCTATTTGGTCCTTTTTTTAATCACCTGATTGGAAGCTCTTCAACCGGCTTAACCGAATTAATTCGGACAGGAGAAAGGGCGGAAGCTGGAATTAGGAGTGGTAAGATCCAAAAGGAACCATCCTCCAGTGCCACAAGGAAGGCATTTGTTGGGAAGAAAGAGGTTAGTGCTGTGTGCCATCAAAGAAATCTGGACAGAACTGAATGCCGTCCAACGGTAGGGGCTGTCATGATATCTAAGCCTGAACCTACCCAATAAAGCAATAATCAACCGAGAACAGAAAGGCCGGTAAGACAGTTTACCCAGATAAACGTGACTCTATCCCAAGTCTTGCCACATTTACTGAAGTCTAATCTGGTAACACTGACGGAAGCTCTGAAGAATCCCAACACCGCCTCTCCTCACTACAACCCTAATGCTCATTGTGCTTACCATTCAGAAAGTCCAGGCCATGATACCAACAACTGCTGGGCTTTGAAAAACAAGGTGCAAGACCTTCTCGAGGCGAAGGAAATTTAATTTGACGTCCCTGAGATTCTAAATGTTATCACTGTTCCTATTTCTAAGCATGGTCGTGGTGTTAATTCTATTGAAGATGATGTGTTTGTTACTGCTATTGATGAACTTGTTACTCCTCTCCTGACCGTCAAGAGGAACTTGTTGAAGGGCGGTTTATTTCTGGGCTGTGGTGAAGATTGCCACTTATGTTTATCTCTACCGACTAGTTGTCATTTGTTAAAGGCAGGTGTTCAGCGCCTGATGGTTGATAGAGAGATTATGTTTGAGAAGACTCCCATTCCAACCATTCCGTGCAAGGATATTTCAATAATAACCAATTCTTCCAATCCTCCCAGGGTCTCCACCAAAAGACCTGTCAGGATTGTATCTGTTCCGAAGGTGACTCCACTAATAATTACTATGCCAGGGCTAATCCCGTACTCCTCGGACAAAACTATTCCCTAGAACTATGGGGGTGACGTCTACTACCACAACATCAAGAAAGATCTGCTGGCTGATGAAAACCAGGCCGTTGAGAAGGTTGATCCCGACATTGGCAACATTGTTGGAACCATCAAAATAACCAGAAGTGGAAGAGTGTTCTCCCCTAAGATTTCTCCTCCGAAAGCTGTTACTGGTCCTGTGATCATTCCCACTTTTGTTCCTGCTGATACTACTACTACAATTCCCGTGATTACCTCTATTGACACCCCTATCACCGAGTCGGCCGAGACTCGGGGCAAAGACATATTGGTTGAGCCTGTCCGGACGAAGGCGCAATCAGTATCTATCCAAGAGGCTTCCAAGAAGGAAATGGAAGATTTTTTTAAGATTATCAAGAAGAGCGACTACAATATGGTCGAGCATCTGGGGCAGACCCCTTCAAAGATTTCTATGCTAGCCTTACTGTTGTGCTCCGAAGCCCATGTAAAGACTTTGGTGAAGTTCCTTAAGATGGCCCATGTGCCACAAGAAACCTCTGTTGACCAATTTTAAGATTGTGTGGCCAGTTTGACGGCTGATAACAGTTTGGGTTTTTCTGATGCTGATTTGATACCCAGAGGGAGAAAACACAATGATGCGCTACATGTTTCCGTCGAATTCCAGGGCACTACTTTGGCCCATGTCCTGGTAGACACTGGTTCATCATTGAATGTGCTGTCCAAGAAGGCTCTAGATAGACTAGACTATGAAGGTTTGACCTTGAAGCCCAACAACATAGTGGTAAGGGCTTTCGATGGCTCGAAGAGAATGGTGCACAGGAAGGTGGACATCCCCATAAAAGTGGTTCTCAGACTTTTGACTGTACCTTCTACGTGATGGATATCAGACCATCCTATTCTTGTTTATTAGGTCTCCCTTTGATCCATGGGGCGAGAGCTATCACATCTACTCTGCATCAGATGATGAAGTACCCTGTAAAAGGAAAGATTGACACGATACACGGTGAGGAAGAATACATGGTCAGTCACATGGACTCCTTCAGGTATGTAGAAATGGATGGCGAGTTCATCGAGACTCTGTGTCAGAAGTTCGAAGAGGTACCTCAGACTATGGCTGCAACTGAAACTATCACCAATCTTCCAAAGATCACCAAACCTCCCTTGAAGATGGCTTCTCTCAAGGATGCAAAATCAGTTATTGAAGAAGGCAGGTCTACCATCTGGGGCCATCTCCCTGACATACCATACAAGTCTGACATGTTTGGCTTAGGTTTCTCTTCAGGGGCTCAAAAGGCTGTTCGTCGTGCTCGTGCTGGAGGACCTCCCCTCCGTATCAGCAATCATGGGGTCAACGCCTTAGAAGACAGTGATGGTGACGATGACATGGACAGCTGGATCTTCCCTACTGCCAACGGTGGACTCAGTAATTGGACAGAAAGAGACTTTGTACCGATTACTTTTGTTCAGAAGTAATTTCCTTTTTGTTTTTTGGATATGTAATAAACATTATAAACTTTATGGCCATGTGTCTTATCCGGGGCACAATGGTTTATGTGTGAGGGTTACCATGTTTAATTTCATATGGAATTAATAAAGCATTAGACGTTTATGCATACAAAATTTTGCGCTCTCTGTTTTTCTTTTCTGCTTTCTACTCTGCCTATACAACTATGTTCTTACACACACTCACGTATCAAACTGCAGATCCATATCCACTCTGGATCCTATTGATAACAGTTCTACTATTGCCGGTTATAACTTTGAAAATCTGATCAACCAAGCCGAGAACGAAAGTGAGGAAGATTGTGAGGTACCCGGAGAACTTGCTAGACAGTTACAGCAGGAAGAAAGGGATATACAGCCTCATGAAGAGCCAGTTGAGACAGTGAATTTGGGCACAGAAGAGAACAAAAAAGGGGTCAGGATAGGTGCAAATTTGGGGCTTGGTGTCAAACAGCGGTTGATATAGATGTTGCATGATTATGTCGAGATCTTTTCCTAGTCATATGAAGACATGCCCGGACTAGACACTGATATTGTGGTTCATCGCCTGCCAACTAAAGAAGATTGCCCTCCGGTAAAGCAGAAGGTCCGCCGTATGCACCATGAAATGTTAGACAAGATCAAAGCAGAGATTATGAAACAGTTCAACATTGGATTCCTAGCTTTCACCTCTTATCCCCAATGGGTTGCTGACATAGTTTCGTTGCCTAAAAAGGACGACAAGGTACGGATGTGCGTGGACTACCGATATTTGAACAGGGAAAGCTCCAAGGATGACTTTCCGCTTCCCCACATTGATGTTCTGGTTGACAACACCGCACAACATAAGATCTTTTCCTTCATGGACGGTTTCTATGGCTACAATCAGATCAAGATGGCACCCGAAAATATGGAGAAGACAACCTTCATCACACAATGGGGCACTTTCTGTTATAAAGTGATGCCGTTTGGGTTGAAGAACGTTGGGGCAACCTTTCAGCGAGCCATGGTAGGTTTATTTCATGACATGATTCACCATGAAATAGAGGTTTATGTTAATGACATCATAGCCAGGTCTCAAACTGAGGAAGAGCACCTTGATCATCTACAAAAGCTGTTCGATAGGTTGAAGACGTACAAGTTGAGATTGAATCCAAACAAATGCACCTTTGGGGTAAGGTCTGGTAAACTCTTAGGTTTCATTGTCAGTGACAAGGGTATTCAGGTAGACCCTTCAAAGATAAAGGCTATACAAGATATGCCGGCTCCTTGCACTGAGAAGGAAGTTAGAGGTTTCTTGGGACGCCTGAATTACATTCCAGGTTCATTTCCCATCTAACTGCTACTTGTGATCCAATCTTCAAACTCCTGAAGAAAAATCAAGTGGTAAAATGGAATGACGAATTCCAGACTGCCTTCGAAAGAATCAAAGAATACCTTAAAAAGCCTCCAATTCTGATGCTTCCGATTGAAGGAAGACCTTTTATAATGTACTTAACAGTATTAGATAATTCAATGGGGTGTGTGCTGGGACAGCATGACGAGTCCGGTCGAAAAGAGCACGCAATATACTACCTTAGCAAAAAGTTTACCGACTATGAAACAAGATACTCACCGCTCGAGAAAACTTGCTGCACTTTGGTATAGGCTTCTCGCCGACTAAGACAGTATATGTTGACCCACACTACTTTGTTGATATCTAAGATGGATCCAATCAAGTACATCTTCGAGAAGCCCGCTCTCTTCGAAGAATAGCAAGATGGAAATGATCTTAACTGAATACGATATCCAATACACGACCCTGAAAGCAATCAAGGGAAGTGTAATAGCTGATCATTTGGCTCACCAGGCTGTGGATGACTACCATTCCATGAATTTTGAGTTCCTGGACGAGAATGTTATGCTAGTGACTGACTATAAAGAACCTGGACCGGATGAAGGACTCGAGGAAGGATCCCGATGGACTATTGTTTTTGATGGAGCCTCCAACGCACTCGGCAATAGCATTGGTGTTGTAATTATATCTCCCGAGGACTGTCATACTCCATTCACCGCCAGATTATGTTTCAACTGTACCAACAATATGTTGGAGTATGAAGCATGCATCATGGTTCTCAAAGCTGCTATTGACCTAAGGATCAAGTTCTTAAGTGTATTCGGGGATTTAGCCTTGGTAATAAGTCAAATCAAAGGCGAGTGGGACACGAAGTACCCGAATCTCATCTCTTACAAAGAACATGTGCTGACACTGCTCCCACACTTTGAAGAGGTCACCTTTGAACATTTTCCACGAGAAGAGAATCAGTTAGCAGACGCGCTAGCTACTATGTCGTCTATGTTCAAGGTCAAGTGGGACAACGAAGCTCCTCAGATTACCATTGAGAGGTTGGATGAACTGGCATACTGCTATGAGATTGACACTAAAGAGGTAGCAGACAAACCTTAGTTTCATGAAGTGAAAAGGTATCTCGAGGCTCAAGAATATCCTGAAGAGGCATCTTTCAATGATAAGAAGTTTCTGAGAAGGTTCTCTGCGAAGTTCTTTCTTAGTAATGGAATTCTCTACAAGCGCAACCATGACTCTACTTTACTTCGGTGTGTAGACAAGAGCGAATCCGAGAGGATTATGACAGATTTATACGAAGGTACATTTGGCACCCACTCTAGTGGACACACCATGGCTAAAAAGATCCTACGAGCAGGATACTACTGGTCCACTATGGAAGTAGACTGTTATCTGTATTCTCGAACTTGTCACAAATGCCAGATCTATGATGATAAAGTACATGTACCTCCGGTTCCCTTGAATGTCTTGATGGCTCCCTGGCCCTTTGCAATATGGGGTATTGACATGATCAAAGAGATTAAGCCTACCACTTCCAATGGGCATCGCTTCATCCTAGTGGCCATTGATTACTTAACGAAGTGGGTTGAGGTTTCCTCTTTTGCTACTGCTACCAAGAATGTTGTGGCGCGGTTTATCAAGCATAACCTGATTTTTCAGTATGGTGTGCTAGAGAGAATCATCACAAACAATGGTACAAATCTCAACAATACAATGATCATCGAACTCTATAAACAATTCAAGATCCAGCATCATAATTCTTCCCCTTACCGGCCGAAGACGAATGGCACTGTGGAGGCTGCTAACAAGAATATCAAGAAAATTCTACAGAAGATGACAGTGACCTATAAAGACTGGCATGAGATGTTACCATTTGCTCTTCATGGTTATCGCACCTCGGCACGAACATCGACAGGGGAAACACCTTATTCTCTGGTATATGGTACGGAGGTTGTCTTGCCTATTGAGGTCCATATCCCTTATTTGAGGATCATGAAGGATACGGGTTTGAACGAATACGATTGGATCCAGACTCGACTTGATCAACTGAATCTGATTGATGAGAAAAGTCTTGTTGCTATCTGTCATGGTTAGATATACCAAAAACGAATGATCAAGGCTTTTAAAAAAAAGGTCAGACGTCAAGTATATCAAGTGGGTGATCCAGTAATCAAGCGCATCATACTTCCGCAAGGTGATCCCAGGGGAAAATGGACTCCCACATACGAAGGGCCATTTGTGATCAAAAGTATATTTTCCGGTGGAGCCATGATTCTAACCACCATGGATGGTGACGACTTTCCTCACCCCGTTAATGCGGACATAGTGAAAAGATACTACGCATGAATAAAGACCCGCTAGGTTGACTGGCCTAGGAAAAAATAAAGGCATCCCTCCGAACCAAAAGGGTTCGGGCAAAAATTAGGGATAAATACAAAAAAATTTGTACACCCGGCAAGTCGAAAACCTGAAAAGGCGGCTTGGGCAACAAAGGGTATCCTAGTGGACTGAAAACTTGAAAGGGCGGTCCAGGAAAAAGTTATGGATTTGAAGCGTATCACTATGTCCCATTGGATCACCTTGCAACCAGAATTCAGTATCAACAATCAAGCTCAATCGGTACCGGTCAATTCAATCAGCTTCGGACAAGTAGCAAAGTGATGAGACGCTCAAGGACATAAGGGAAATAGCATAATTGAAACTCAATGGGATTATTACACATAGCTGTTTTCTCTCTGTACACTATTTTGTGTAGCTTTCACTTCTTACGGTGACATTCTCCTACTAGAACGCCAGCCTCATTGTACAAAACGCCTGTTATGGGCAAACTTCAGAAATAAATATAAATCATTTCTTTGAAAGTACAAGACTATTTGTTTTTCTTTTTCTGTTTTGTTTTGCAAAAACGTCCAATGACTTATTCTTGACATATGCATTTGAATATGATTACTATTCAAAAATACTTGCATAAGAAACAGAAATACAATTGCTAATGACTTTAAGGAAGAGGCAAAGTCTAAAAAAGCAATTTGTAGTCAGGACAGTTGCTCTTTCCAGCCTAGTACAGGGGCAGGGACAGTTTGAAATGAAGTCGCCAATACATACGACCCTGTGACGTCTATGTTCCCCACAGAGTATAAACAACCAGAATTTTGATCTCCTTCATCCCCAAGTAGGAATTGTCTCCTCCAACATACTTCCTCCAGCAGAGAGCTGAAATCTGTGTTCCACAACCGAGCTTTATAACCTTAAACAGTTTATAAAACCTCCTCCCGGGTAGAGTTTATTTCTCAAACTGCGAAAGCTCATTCCCCAACAGAGTTTATTTCTCTACATCGGAAGAATATTCTAACAAGCATCTCTCTCCACAGAGTTATTCTCAAGCCGAATCAATTCTCAAGCAGAATCAATCCCCAACAGAATATCCTCAAATAGAAAGAGGAAATCCCCTAAAAATCATCTCCCTTCACCATCCCCAGCGGAAATGAAGGATTCAGCTTCCCAATAATCTCCAGCAGCAGTCTGTGATTTATTTTCCCAAACTAAAATATCGCAATAACATCCCATATTCGAATATCATGGCATGGGCATACACATCACATACAGCATAATCTCATGTATTTTGAGAACATTATCATGCAATGCATATCATACATCATGACATTGCATACAACTAAATCCTTTCCTTTTTCAGGGATAAGATCAAATCAACAAACACCGTGGACTACTTATGTGACCTGGTAGTCCTCTCAAAAACTACGTCTAATGAAAGGTTTTTCAGCAGTTTCCTCAGAAAGATGCCCTCAAAAGACCTTCTCTGGTTCAGTCAGATCGACACTAAGATCTCCCTGATTCTTATTCCAGTTGAAGATATTCCAAGAGTTTCGTCTGGTTCAGTTAAATCGATCCTAAGATTTTTGTGATTCTTATCCAGTCAAAGTTAATCCAAGACCTTCACTGGTTTAGTCAGATCGCCACTAAGATCTCTCTGATTCTTATTCCAGTTGAAGATATTCCAAGACTTTTGTCTGGTTCAGTTAAATCGATCCTAAGATTTTTCTGATTCTTATCCAGTCAAAGTTAATCCAAGACCTTTTCTAGTTCAGTCAGATCGACACTAAGATCTCTCTGATTCTTATTCTAGTTGAAGGTATTCCAAAACTTTTGTCTGGTTCAGTTAAATCGATCCTAAGATTTTTCTAATTCTTATCCAGTCAAAGTTAATCCAAGACCTTCTCTGGTTCAATCAGATCAACACTAAGATCTCCCTGATTCTTATTCCAGTTGAAAATATTCCAAGACTTTTGTCTAGTTTAGTTAAATAGATCCCGAGATTTTTCTGATTCTTATCCAGTCAAAGTTACTCCAAGACCTTCTCTGGTTCAGTCAGATCGCCACTAAGATCTCTCTTATTCTTATTCTAGTTGAAGATATTCCAAGACTTTTGTCTGGTTCAGTTAAATCGATCCTAAGATTTTTTATGATTCTTATCCAGTCAAAGTTAATTCAAGACCTTCTCTGGTTCAGTCAGATCGCCACTAAGATCTCTCTGATTCTTATTCCAGTTGAAGATATTCCAAGACTTTTATCTGGTTCAGTTAAATCGATCGTAAGATTTTTCTGATTCTTATCCAGTCAAAGATAAACCAAGACCTCTGCTGGTGCAGTTCGAATCGACCATTGATTTGTTACTGATTCTTTTTCGGTAGACCTTTACTGATTTGGTTAAATTGATCCTAAGATTTTTCTGATTCTTATCCAGTCAAAGATAAATCAAGAGCTCTGCTGTTGGAGAAACTAGAAAGCCTGGAGTATTACCATATGACAGTTTAGTCTCATTTCCCCAGTAAGTCGCTGTGAAGCATGGAATACGACCAGATAGCAGTCGACCATATTATCCTCAGCAAATCCCTGTGAAGCCTGGGTCCTGACCAGATAACAGTCCACTTCTGTCTCTTCTATCAAGGGATGATTCCCCAATAGAGTAACAGACAACTAAAGCTCCTAAAACTCTATTTACCAAGACAAGGATCAACATTACTCAACAGAGTCCTCCTCAATAATAAGAATAGGGATTCTCACAAAGGAATATCCCATGAAATCCACATTCTGTGGATGGCATCTTTAGCCCAACTCCGAAAGTCTTCTGTCATCTTTTCCAAATTCCATCTGTAAGCCCATTCCCGATATTATTCACCAACATTATCACTTCAGACGAGTGCAAATTTCTGGGCACTCTAGTGTTCAATCATCTTCTACCTCCAGATCACGAAATGCAGACAAGCAATTCTACATCTTCAGGTTTAAGAAGATTGAACAGGGGCAATTGTTGTACCCAAAATTTCCCCTCTCATGTTTTCCAAGGTCTTCTCCTACATGGATGGTCATAAACCCTTGCCTAAGGAAAAATAAAATCTTTGAGTGATGTTTTAAGCACCTTTCGATTGGCATTCTGAAAGACCCTTTGTTTAGTATTCTGAAAAATCCCTTAGATTGACATGGGCAATGCCCTTCGATTGGCATAGACACAAGGCCTTTCGATTGGCATTGTGACAAGGCCTTCGATTGGAATTGTGTCAAGGCCTTCGATTGGAATTCTGAAAGACCCTTCATTTGGCATCCTGGGCCAAGCCTTTCGATTGGCATGGCAAGGAATCCTTCAATTTAGCATCTCAAACAAGGCTGCTTTGACATGCATGTTAACCAAGTACCCTTCGATTGGCCTTTTGATAAGGCCATTCGATTGGCGTTTCAACAAATACCCTTTGATTGGTATTTGGGAAGGGGATTTTTGAATGACAAGAGGACCATTCGAAGGAGTTAATTTCGTGCAAAATGTGTCCAGGTTCATGTACCATGCAAAGTGTTGTACCCCAAAATTTTCCCTCCCATATTCTTCAAGATTTGCAAAGAGCATGCTTCAAAATCTCTCAAGGGTTGCACAGCTCAATGGCCTCCTAACAGTCAAAATTAGGGTTTTGGTTCTGGCAGAGAAATTGAAGTTTCCAAGGGTCCAATCAAGTCCCACATGCCTACAAACATTGTCAAGCATCCTCATGCCAAGTTTCAAGACTTACAACACAAAATTGCACAGTCAAAAACCCTAATTGCTCAACAGTCAACTACAGGGGCAAAATGGTCATTTGATAGTCAAAAGTCTAAATTTTTGGTCAACATCTTATTTTGAAGCCACAAACATCATTTGATCAATGCTTGATCATGATTTTCAAGGTATGGCTCAAAAAGTCTCAAGATGCAAAAGTTTCCATATTTGGACAGTTGAAAAAGTCAACTGTAACTTGACCAAGGCATAACTTCCACATGGTTTATCATAAAAATTCCATCCAAAGCTCATTTTGAAGAGAATGACATTTCCTACAACTCCTCTTCACACTTCAAGTCCAAGAAATGCTCTCACAAAAAGTTATCAATCTCAACATTATAGGTCATTTTCAAAAGTCAACAAAAAGGCACTTTAAGTCAAAGACCATAACTTGCGATTGGTAAATCAAAATGACATGGGACCAAAGGAATTGGTTAGAGGACTTCAAGACCTTTCCAAAATGTCCAAGAACATGATCAAAGCTTAAAAATTGAGCAAGATATGCCTTGTGGAAATTGGGAAATTTTTGGGAATTTTGAAAAGTCAACTTTACTTCAAATGCCTCAAAATTGCTAATGGGCCACAATTTCTTCCATGAATCATTATCCAAAAGTTATGCACGACCCATTGACCCAAAGGGGAGTTATTTCATCATTTTTTATTATTTATTTGAATTTTTATCACCATTAATTCATTTAATTAAATAAAATATGACAAAAATACTCAAGCATGCATTTTAAATCTTTTTATGCAGCTAATAAGTCTATCATAACTCCAAGATTTCGTGCACACTCAATATGGAAAGATTTGGCCATGATTGGTATCAAAAGACATGAAAAAGATTGAAAAAGATTATGCAAGATCACAAAATTCAAAAGCATTGATTCCATGGGTTATGGACTTGGATTTCTACCCTAATCCATTCCATATACACACACAAACACAACCCTAATGCTAAAAGACCTGAATGCTGCGCTAGAACCTAAGAACACAAACTCAATTTTTCCTTAAAAACTTCAAACATGTTTTCTTGGTTGCAAGGCATTTCAAGGCGTGGAAAGTACCTCAAAAGTTTGCTGCGACCTCTCTGATCATAACCCAATCAAAATCACATCTCCATACACAAAGAACGGGTAGAACGAAGCCGCCCTGTTCTTGATATTTTGCATATTCGTATTTTCCTTTCCATGCCATATTAATGCATTCTAATGATCGTTTTGCACTAACATGAACTCAACGAAACTCATGGTATCATTGAATTGAATTAATATTGCTTGTATAGAAAATTGCCATGGCTATTTATTAGGGTTTCAGGAACCATGAATTGGGGCTTTACGCTTGGGGAAAAATTGGCCAACCTAAATGGCACCATTGAAACCAGAAGCTCATGACGATTCAAAGCCATGCCTCGCGCTCAATTTATGATGAACCAGGCCCTATTCGCTATTATTCGTGGCTTCATTTAGTGGGGGTTTAAAACCCCCGCTATCTAACGTGTTTTGTTACAGGAAAACGAAGAAGAAGATTAGGTGTCCTCACGTGATAGGGCCATTCAAACGTTCGCGCATGTTTTTTCATATTTATCAATGGCATATATTCTCTCTCATATTAATCACATTCCAGTAATCTTACAAACGAACGCACTTGGTTGGTTGGTTGATGCGTTTTCCTTTGAACCTTGGGACCTGGGTTCGATTCCCAAGTCCCCTCCCTTCTCAATATTATTTTGCCTAATGTGTTCCTACGCAGCGTGTCTTTCAGTGGTCCACCATGCATCCAATATCCTGGCGCGCCACATGTCCCAGGAGACGAATCTGAAGGTCAGGATCTGGAGTCCACCATGGACATCAGTCAAACGTTCCACACGCATCCCAGAAAAGTCAAAAGGGCCTTCCTCAAATGGGCCAAATTGCTGGGAATTCACCTCCAACTTTGGGTCAACACCCCCTCTTGTTTGTATCTCTTTCCCTTTTTATTTTTCTTTCTTTTTATTTTATTTGTTTTAATTATTTTCTTTTAATTCATAAAATAAATTTTATAATATAAAAATACAAAAAAATCAGAAAATCATGAAACAATAAAAAATATGCTTTGTTAACATTAATTAATATTATTTTGTAAATAAATTTTGTTAACTAATTTAGTTTTAATTCTAGGTTTAATTCAATGTTTTTTGAATAAAATAAAAATAAAGAGATTAGGGTTTTTGTACTTTTATTCTTTTTTTCTTTTTCACCATATTTAATTGTTAATTATTTTTTGTAAATAAATTTATCATTAAATAATTAGGTTAAAACTAGGTACAACTTAAACATTTTTTTTAATAAATTAAAAATAGTTTAGAATTAGGGTTTTATGTAACTTTTTAATTCCATTTAATTCTCATTAAACTTCATAAATACAAAAACTCCAAAAAATAATTTCTTTTTCTCATTTAATAATTTAATCATTAATTCCAATTTAATTTCCTTAAAAGGGTCCAACGCCCTCGCATTCCCGATTTTATTTCTTTGCGCACATTTACTTTTATTTCCTTTTTTTAATTTCATGTACTTGCCCCAAAGCCTTGTAATAGATTAATTAGGATATTTATTTTTCCGCATTTTTATTTTATTCAAATCGGGTCTTGGATTAATTTGGCGATGTAGACCCGCGCCCTTGTAATAGCGTAGGACTTTTAATTCCGCACCTTTTAACTGTTAATAACTTGCATGAAAGGATGAATGCCAAAAATAAAAACAAAGCGTAGATCACCAATGCATGAATAAGACAAATATAACTGAAAATGACACACAAATTCACACACCACCCCTAGGGTACGCCTCACTGTTGCCTTGCCTTCGAAAAGTGGTCGTCGAGTAGAGGATGTTTTAGTAAGTCCTCATGTCCATGAACATGGCATGAGGGTAGCTTCTAAGGTGTCTTCCTATTGCTCTGGTGACCATAATGTCCCGAACCCTCGAATTGACCCGAACACCTCCAACGGTGGTGCTACCTACCTCTCAATGGTGGGATGGCACTACTTTAAGGACATTTACACAGACGAATTCCTTAGGGTAGGTAGAGAACTCGTAGATACTTGCTCTAATTTCAAAACAAATCAAAAAAAACTTTTTTCACACCGACACTTTAAAAAAAAAAGCTTTCAAAACAACTTTTCAAACACTCTTGAGGACCGATACAAGAGTCGAACTGAAATTTCAAACGAAACTTTTTCAAACCCACTCACACTTTGAAAAGCAAACAATTTTGAAAACACAAATGAGCAAGTATCTAAGAGCCCATGGATAACCATGGATAGAAAGGGTGCTAACACCTTCCCTTTCTATAAATCTACCTCCCGAACCGAGAGCAATCTCTATAAGGAATTTTTCTGTGCTTTTGTCCTTTCCATTTGGAGAAAATAAAAGACGGTGGCGACTCTTGCTTCCGCGACATTTCGTGAACCAGCGTTAAACAGTCAGTTCCAGATCCACCGATCACACAAAGATGGCAAGAATCACACAAAAATGGATAGTTTTCAAATTATGATTTTTGTCCTAAAACCATAAGTTAATGTTTAATTCTTTCCATTCAAGCTTGTCCCCTCCACCTCCTCTATATATACATCACGTTTGTAAGCTTAAAGGGAGGATACATACAGTCTAGAAGCGGGGACGCTGTACCAAAAGCTCTACTATATTTGCAAAAAGTTGTCCAAATCGAAAAACCTCAAACACTCACGTCCAGTTCTCCTCAAGCCAAACCAAGGATTCAAACATCCCCTTGAGGCTTCCAGGGACTCAATCATACGCTCCACCATACAGTTTCAAGCCCAAATCAAAGGTATCATCATCACCCATTTTGGTAAAATTTTTAAAATTCAAATCCTCATGTTTGTGTGTTTTTGAATGCTTTGACATGTATGTATGAGTTACTAGGCATCATTAGAACAGGTTATAAGCTTAGCATGAAGCCCATGACGCTTGAATTATAATATGCCATTTTCAAACCATGTTAGGGTGTTCTGGCCATAACTTCAAAGCAGCCAGGCTGTCAAATCCGGGACCAGCTTCGATTTAAACCTAGGATTTTATTTTATTTTATTTTTTCTCTCACATGATATTGGCAGACCCATCACCCCAGATCGAATGAGACCCCTTCTCTGGATTGAAGCTGCCCATTGTCCTCCTGGATCGAAGAAGGCAGCTCCCTTCTGGATCGAAATAGCCATAGCCTTCCTGGATCGAAAGACGTAGCCTTCCTGGATCGAAAGACGTAGCCTTCTGGATTAAAGGAGCCGTAGCCTTCTGGATCAAAGAAGACATCTCCTTCCTGGATCGAAGGGCATTCCCTTTCCCCAGGATCGAAGGGCAATCCCCTTCCCTGGATCAAAGGATTTTCTGTGTATTTTACTTTTCGTTTTGTTTATTTTCTCTTAATGATTTTCTACCTTAAAAAATAAACAGCAAATCAAAAGATTACAAAAATTAGGATTAGATTTTATTATTATTATTATTAAATAATTAATTTCTTAAATTAATTAATAATTATTTTAACCATTTTTTTAGTTAAAATTGAATCAGAACTTAGGATTTAATTAGATTTAATTATTTTCTTTTCATAACAAAAAATCCAAAAAAACAAAAAAAGGCTTTCATTCTTAGGATTTTAGACGTATTTTCAATTCATGCGCGCGTTTATTTATTTTGACATTTTTAAATTATTGTAATTATCTATCGGTTGTAATAGTTTAGGATTTAAATTTCCGTACTTTTAATTCTGCACTTTATTTTGCACCTCTTTTATGTAATTGCCCCGAAGCCCTGTAGTAGCGTAGGAACCTTTACTTCTCACTTTGTATTTTCTTATATGCTTGAATATAATTGCTAGTAAATAGGCGTGTATGGAAAGACTGTAAATTAAAACGTTAGCTAACCTAATAAAAAGGCAAAAAATAACTGAATTGAACACATATGCACCTCTAGGGTATCCCCGCTTCGGTTGTCCTTCGGAAAATAAAGCAGTCATGTCCCTCGAGAATGGGGACGCTTTAGCAAAGACCCATAAAATCAAAAGATCATAGTCCCTCGATGACCCTTACAGTGCTGCCTTTCTGTAAATGATCTTATCCTTAAATAAAAGTTGCTAAAGTGTCTCCGTATGTTGCCTTTATGACTGTAAAACGTCCCTTCGAATGTCCTTCAACATTTGACGATAGGGATACCTACTCACTAATAGTAGGATAGCCCTATCTAAAGGAAAGGAGGAAAATAACGTCTTTTTTCGAGTAGGTAGATAACTCTTAAGTACTTTCTCAAATCTTCTTTTACACTTACACACTTTCAAAAACTACTTTCAAAACGCTTTATCACACTCTTGAGGACTGATACAAGAGTTACCATAAAGCAAACAAAATCTTTCAAAACGCACAAACCTAAACAGTTTTAAAAAATGAGCAAGTACCTAAGAGCCCGTGGAAAACCACAGATGGAAAGGGTGCTAACGCCTTCCCTTTCCATAATCTACCCCCTTACCGCGACATTTGAGAACAAAAAATGCAAAACCAGTATTAACAGTCAGTTCTGCAACCGTATCACACTCTGTAATATAGATATTACACATTTGACTCTAACTATTATATAAATGAATCAATATATCACATTTTATGAAGAATATCTGGTATACACTTGTAATTTCTAGTATTGTAAACCTCTTGGACATCACTGAGAGAAATATTATATAGATCTCTTTTTGCCTACTAGTGTTGCAAACCTCTTGGACATCAGTGAGAGAAATATTGTATAGACCTCTTTTCGCCTACTAGTATTGTAGACCTCTTAGACATCAGCGAGAAAACTCTTAGGAACATCAACATGTATAATCGAAGAGTGTTATGTCCACAAATTCAAAAAATTAGAAAAATATTTTTGAACAAACAGATTAGCTTATTTGTAATTGGCAAATCTCTAGCTCCAACTGAAAATGCTTGGCCGCATTGTCTAGATTATAGATACGTTTCAAGTAGTTCCACATTTCTTGAGCAGTGGAGAAAGATCACAAATCATTAATCATGTGAGGATTAATAGTACTGAGAATCAAAAAGATAATTTGAGCATCTTCTATTTCCCATGCATCTAAGTCAGTTGTCTCTAACGGTGCCATAGAGACATTATCCAAATGATTCCATAATCCTTTTTTCTTGGCATACACCCGAAACTGAAATTCTCAAGCAGGGTAATTTTTACCGGTAAAATACACACACTAATTTTCTCTTTCTTTTTCCGAAGCCAAAAATGTAAGGAACTTGTTTTTCTCTAAATATGAAGTATACACGTGCACAAACCATATATATATATATATATATATATATATATATATATATATATATATATATATATATATATATATATATATATATATATATATATATATATATATATATATATATATATATATATATATATATATATATATATATATATATATATATATATATTCACATATATATTAATAACAACGTGCAGCAAACTAATGGATAAAGATCCAACCTGGTAAAAAGCCTTAGAACAAATGGATACAAAGCCCCAAAATAAACCACGAGCACCGAACAAGATTGCAGAATTGCAGAACAACAATTTGCACCGAGCAAGAATTGCCGACTAACAATCAGTGTCGAACAACAATCAATAATTATTGAAACGACATCTATTTCAATAAAACGAACACGAATTAATTTTGATAAACACAAAAGCAAGATCACGGAGTAGCAACAAAAATCATAAAGACGAAATCATGAGGCAACAACCAATAACTCAGAATAGCAAGCAACAGTTTTGACTTCGAGAAAAACGGTTTCGAAACAAACACAAAAGAGGTTTTAAAATAAACACTAAAGAGAAGGACAATTTCGAGTGCGGCCTAGAGGGGTGTCACAGTTCATCCAAGATAACTAGGTTTCATAGGTTTGATCAAACACTGGCTGATATCATGTCACGAAAATTGGCTTTTTGTCTTTATTTATCTAATTATATATATATATATATATATATATATATATATATATATATATATATATATATATATATATATATATATATATATATATATATATATATATATATATATATATATATATATATATATATATATATATATATATATATATATATATATATATATATATATATATATATATATATATATATATATATATGAGCATTTACAACTTTTGATTACAAATATTTTATGTCATATTTTTAGTCTATTCTAGAAATGGAAATATATACCATTAACGTGAACTAAATTATTCCCTTATTAACAACATACCAAAAAAGTAAGAATTGTCCGAATATTTTCCCAAAAATATCAGAATTTCCGAGAGAATTTACTGGAAATTGTGAAAATTCCAGAAATATTTACCAGAAATTTTAAAACTTTTGGAGTTTTTTCCGATCACGCCTACCGAAAATTTTGAAATTTCTGTCAGTACTTTTTATTTTGAAATTTTCCGTAAATTTCCAAATTTTCGATACAATCTTCTTTCTCTAATTTTCCCCCCTTTAATCCATTTTTCAACGACGATCAGGGGGAAGGACGAGTCCATTAGAGGCAGGTTGACCGACACAGCGTCAACCGAGGTCAGGGCTGTTGAGGCAGAGTCTTCCCAAACTACTGGATGGACGAGTTGCTTCGACCAGTCCGCACCAGAAACGGATGGCTGAGCTGGCTCAGAGTCAGGTCTGCGCACCCAATTTTCGAGCAGCTATAGTTATTGTGGAGGTATATATTGTTTGTGGAGGTACCTGTTGCTGATGAGGTACCTCTTGTTGTGGAGGTTCCTGTTACTGAGGTTGTTGATGAGGAGGTTCTTGTGTCGGTTGAGCATGTTTCTGTTGCTAAACGGATGGCTCTCATACATCTTGTTGACGATGATGATAACCCTACTGATACAGATGATATGGCTCAAAGAGTATGTTGACCATTTCAAATACAAATTATGGCAAGGAGAGGTATATATATTTTATGTTTAACTTCAAATTATTTATTATTGTTCGGTGATGTGTTGAAAGTTTATTGACTATTTTTTTAAATTTGTTTCCTACAGGAACGTTCGACGCTAAAGGTTACATCCCACAATTTGAAGTTGAAGAACTTCCCACTGTGTCTGACGCCTTAGTAGGTCAGGCGTATTGTTACTGATTTTAGTTTCCTGGAGTTCACCGACTGCTCACCGATCATATGCTAGACGCTTCACTTCTGTTTGCTTTTGTTGAGTTGTTGCACAAGGAGACATCTTCATTTCATCTTCCATTTAGGAAGATGACTATCACTTTGAATGATGTCTCTTCCTTGTTCCATCTCCCCATTGCTGATAGATTCTTTACTGCTCTTGTCCTTAACCATACAACAACATTGCAAGAGGTTGTAGAAAATTTGCAAGTCATTGAGTCAGTCGTGCTAGATGAGTTTGATTTTAACAGGGGAGCTTACCTTCATATGTCTTAGCTTTGAGATAAGTACCATGAGCTTGTTGAGGCACATATGTATGAGACTGCCACTAGAGCGTATATGGTACATTTGATGGCATGTACTCTCTTTGCAGATAAGTCTCATGTTTATATTGATGTTCGATACTTATCGTTGTTTATTTACCTAGACAGTAATAGTTGGGCTTGTGGAGTAGCTGCGTTGACCATGATTTATATGGAACTTGGAGTTGCGACTCTCTTTGAGACCAGACAACTTGTTAGTTATTTGAGTTTATTCCAAGTATATGAACATTTCTTAATTGTATTTATTTTTGTTTGTGACATTAATTAATTTTTATTTCCATAGTGTTAGATATACCAGCATTTCCCTAGTATATGTGATAGGAAAGTGAAGCATGCCCCAACAGATGCCCCATAAGCGAGTAGATGGAAGGCCATACAAACGCATCTAGGTGGTGCTGCAGAGTACAAGAGGAGGATTGATGCTTTGAGAGTAGAGTATATGTATAGACATGATAAACAGCTCACCGAGCCCGCCCCGAGTTTGACGAGTCTTCCTTATATTCATGTCATATAAGGTGAGATACCTTAGTCGCTAGACACTTTCCTGAGAGGTGTCTGTGATAGTATGGTTATGTCCATGGTATTCTACGTCCAATTTCGGAGGTTTCCACTGCGGGTATTGATAGATGGTTTTAGAGTATCATTATCAGTTCTTCCCATGCCATTAAGGATAACGCAGTAAGGTTTAACACCATTCACAATGTGAGAATGGTTACCTGGAGTGGTATCTTACTCTATGACACCCTCATATCACACCACCTACTTTCGAGCCTTTCGATGTTAGGGTTACTTTTGATAATGGGGTTTCATAGGATGAGGTATAGGATGACGATGTGCCACCACCACCACATCTTCCAGGAACAGATGACCAGGAGCGCTTCCAGTAGATTGGTGTTATTGTGGATAACCTCATAGGTTTGGTAAAGCCATATGGTGAGGTTTTTACTAGACTATGTTGGGTAGGACACATAGCCCGTGGGGGCCTATTTAGATATTTCATATGATAGTTGTATTATTTGTATATTTTGTGACTCAAACTTATTAGCACAATACTTTTTATTACATAATATTTTGACAATTACATGTTTCAATTTGAAGATGAACATAACTTTAAAAAAAACAACAAAAACAAATTAAAAATAACGAAACATGAAAACCTAAACATTACCCAATGATTTTTTACATTTCATCTTCTTGATTATGTTGTCGACAAATCTTGAAATTTACGCATCAAACTCGATCGGCCCCTTAGTTAACCTATGACGAAATGATCTCCACATGACTGTCATATCTTCATTGTTATTCAACTCAATAAGGTTGTATTTCAACCTTCCATATGTATCAATCTAATCTTATTGAAACTCGATCTTTCTCATCTTTCTGTTATCGGTATCACACAACAATTGATTCAATTTATCTGTCAAGTTTGCAAGAAATATGATGCCATTTGAAAGCTTGAACTCAACAAGAGAATTATCTTTGTTGAAATAAACTTCTGCCTTAATAAGAAATTGAGGAAGAGGCATTTTGAGATGTTTTTCTAAATAACAGGTGACCCCTATTTATACAACTTTGGTTTCATTATGAACCACAAAACTGTCGATATAATCACAACCTAACAAAATTTCTGGCAAAATCCTGATCGTTAAAAAATCTTGAATACATACACTACCGGAAATTTCAACTTGTTATAAATTTCCAGTATGAAATTACACATTTTGAAAATTTTGGATCCAATTGTAATTTACCAGAAATTTCATTATAACTACCAGAAATTTTTTAACTCCTACCAGAAATTTCGTTCGACCATTTTGTTCTTTGTTTGATCAGGAGCATTTTGGAAATATGAAAATATTAGGGGGTTCCATGTTCAAATTTTGGGGTGGCAGGTTAAATTCTCTCATATGTTATAGGATATGATCTTGATGGGGGTTTTGATAATCTTTTTCAATAGGAGTTATATCAGTATGACTTTATTCAATAAAAATAATGATGACATAATGTTAGATGGTATGTTGCACTATTCTAATGAACCAATGAGACTGAAGCATTAAGGTAGCTACACGTGGCATTAACAAGTAAAAGAGGAATATGGGACCATATGGAAAAAACAAGTAGATGTCACTACTATAAAAAACACATGTTATGTCGGATACGAAATGCGTTAATTGTTGGTTCTGGATTCGAGGTAAGTAAGATCGTCATAAAAGGTTATCCCTTATCAACTTGGGTATTAAAATACCGAGGGGTTACGTTAAATACACGTGGGTTCGATTCCCATCCTCGAAATTTTAATTATTTTTATAACTGGATGGCGCGCCCCTTATTAACACTCGGTTTTCTGATAAACCGGGGTAATATATCAAAATTATTACTTCGATTAATTTTGGAAACCGAGGGTTTTTTTTCCGTTGTCATTTGCACCTAAATTACAAAATACAGAACCACGGAAAACATAATACATAACCAATGCAAACTCAAAATAGTGCGCCCATTCCTCAATTTGAAACATAAATATTCATTGATTACACAAAATGGCACAAATGATTATGAAACTAAAAGGGAACACACTTTATAATTTTACACCAAAACTAAAACAAATGATTACAAAACAAAAGTAATAAACCATTTACTTACTAGTTTTCCCATATGCCCTCTTCATGATCACGAATAATAGCATGCACATCCTCTAAGTCATTTTCTTATGATGATTGACTTACATATATTACTAAACAAGGAGTCTCATAGTTAAAATCTTGATTTTCATCAGTACTACCAGGAAGATATTTTCCTTGAAGAATAATTGACCATCTAGTGTTAGATGGATTAGTGACATGAAAAACTTGTTTTGCTTGGTTTTCCATGATGAATGGTTCGTTCTTGTAAGTTGCCTTTTGAAGATCAATCCTTGTGAATCCTAATTCATCGGTTTCTACACCAATTTTACTATCAATCCACCTGCACTTAAATAAAGGCACTTTAAAAAAACATAGTCAATCTCCAAAATATCCTCAATGATTCCAAAAAAACTATAGATGCTAGTATTGGATTGTTATCTTTGGAACTAGAAAAGTATATGGATTCAGCCTCAACCATAACACAACTATTTTGCATGGGGCTACGATCATCCTTTGATTTTGTGTAGAACGAATATTTTCTAATGTCGTATGTACTCCAAGTAATTACATTAAACTTACGCAAACGTGATAAACATTTGCAAATATCTGATGCACCACTCTCATTGGAAATACTTTCCTTAAACCAATCTATGAATGCTCTGTTATGCTCCATCAACAACCATTTTTCATTCATCCGGGGGTATCATTCCTTTATAAGATATTTGTGCGTGGTCAAGTAAGGATCAACTTCACTAAGGTTATTCAATATATACAAATGTTCTTGAAAAAATACTTCTTGACTAAATGTATTAACATTTAAACCTTGAATACCTCTACCTTTATAAAATCCATCATGATGAGACTCGGGCACTCCTACAAAGTTCGCATCTGACAAATAGTTTGTACAAAACTCAATAGCTTCTTTTGTGATGTACCATTCTACGATCGAAGCTTCTGGACGGTGATGATTTTTTGCATACACTTTGAAAATCTTCATGTAACACTCTACCAGATATATCCACCGCAAATAAACTAGACCGCAAATTCTAATCTCCCTTACTTTTTGAACAAATAATATGGAAACATGTTTAAAAGCCTGTTTATTTTATCAGTGTGTATTTAATCAATTTTCAATCAGAGTTCATAATTACCAAGTTTGAGTAAAGTCTCTCACACACACATGTGTTACTATTTGGTGAGCATAACATGCAAATTGGTTTTAAAATGTTCTGTTTCATAGAATTCTTACTCATCATTCTACATTTTCAGCTGCATTGCAAAAGTTGGAAGTTGATCAATCTTATGACTTTCCAATGCAGATACACACAGGGTAATAAATGTTCTTACATTTTCTTATAAACATGTTATTAAATTCGATCGTTTCTATTTCCTTAAAAAACACAATAATGTTTAATCCATCTTCGTGTATAATAAAAAAAATACATGCAAATGTAGAGGGATCTAAAACCATCATGTTATAACTTATAAGAATATATAGTTGAGGAAATTCTGTGTATCCTAAAAAAATGTTTTTTGTTTATAATAGTGAGTTATTATGTAATATAGATATTACACATTTGACTCTTTAAATATTATATAAATGACTCAATATGTCACATTTTCTGAAGAATTTCTGGTAAGCACTTGTAATTTCCAGTATTGTAAACCTCTTGGACATCACTGAGAGAAATATTATATAAATCTCTTTTCGCCTACTAGTATTGCAGACCTCTTGGACATATGCGAGATAATTCTTGGGAACATCAACATGTATAATCGCAGAGTGTTCTGTCCATAAATTCAAAAAATAAGAAAAATATTTTTGAACATACATATTACCTTGTTTCTAATTGGCAAATCTCTAGCTCCAACTGAAAACATTTGGCCGCATTGTCTAGATTATAGATACGCTTCAAGTAGTTCCACATTTCTTGAGCAGTGGAAAAATATCGCAAATCATTAATCATGTGAGGATTAATATTACTGAGAATCCAAGTGATAATTTGAGCATCTTCTATTTCCCATGCATCTAAGTCAGTTGTCTCTATCAATAATAATTAGTTTTAGTTATTCATACATCTAAATCTGTTATTTCTTATTATTCAGATTTCTAAATCTGTTGTTTCTTATTCTTTAGTTAAAAGTCTAGAACTTGATTAAAGGAGAATTAATAGGAGATTTGTTAGCTTGATTCTCTCCTAAATTAGGTTTGTCAACTTGTATATTAATACTGATAGAAACTAACAACAAAATTATCAATTTCATACACATTTCATAACTTTATATGGTACCAGAGCGAAATGATCCAGCATCCTCCCTCTAATTCAGGATGTTGTTCCTCACCCTAGCTCCAACCCTTGCCTCCAATGGCCATTGACAACAGCTCCTTTTTCTCCAACCCCTATGAGCCATCCAAACCCTTTGCTTGTATTACTCTTATCAGTGTCACCAAGTTTCTTCCTACCAATCATCTTAATTGGAAACTCCAAGTTGAAGTTTTCCTTGATGGCTATGATATGCTTAAATATCCAGATGGATCTTTCCGTGCGCCAACAAAATTGATCACCGCCACAGAAACGCCTTCAGTGACGACCCCAAATCCTGCTTATCAGACATGGTGCCGACATGGCTGCCTCATCTATGGTGCTCTTCTCACCACTCTCTCCAACGAGATGGCCTCCTTGGTGTCTCAAACAAAGACCTCACATGATCTCTAGACCTTCCCCAACATCACCTATGTAAAAGAATCTCGCAGTCATCTCAAGCAACTAAAGGAGCATCTTCGTACGACTTACAAAGGTACCCAATCCATCACCATCTATATGCATTCGCTCAAGTAAACAGCTGATCTACTTGTATCCATTAGATCTCCTGTCTCTATTGAAGACATGACTGATCATGTCTTACGCGGCCTCAACAACGGCTACAAAGCATCCATTAATGGTGTGAATGCAAGGGATACCCTAATTACCTTTGATGACCTCCTCAAGAAGCTACTTATCCAGGAACTCTCCATTGTTGCTGCTCAGAGGCAGAGCCCTGCTCCACTTACAGCCTTGAATGCTCAGGCTCAGACCAAATCTAACAACAAGTCTCGATCTGGGCAATTTTCTACACAAACAAATCAATATAATGGCATTTACAAAAAGTTCCTAGGTCGATGTTAGTGGTGAAATGTCAAAGGACATGTTCTATCTCAGTACCACACCTTCAGGCAGCAACATCCCGGTGTCCAACCACCCCCTCGGGACTCTACGGGTTATACTGGATAGTAGCAGGTCCATACTGCAACTACTGGTCATTCTAAGAATTATTTGGTTTATAGTGGATCCATGCATCACGTCACTAATGATCTTGAAAATTTGGCCATTCATCATCCGTACAATGGCCCTGACTCGCTGTTTATGGGTAACAGTTCAGGTTTAAACATCTCTAATTCTGGAACACTTTTACTTATTGATTTATCCCTGTCTAATTTTTTATGTGTTCCTTCCATGAAACAAAAAATCATCTCTATTTCTAAACTTATCGCAAAAACTAACTCTGTTGTTGTTTTCAAGCCAAACTCTTTTTATGTGAATGATTTGCAGACGGGTCAAATAACCCATAGAGGCTTGTATGTGGATGGACTTTATCTCTGGCCTGCCACCCCCATCCGTCCACACCGTCCACACGGAATCCTATGAATCATGGCATCATAGGCTTGAGCATCCTTCATATTCTATATTTAAATTCATTCAACAACATTTTTCTTTGGGCTCAAATAAATTCCAACAATCAGATTGCAACTCATGCCAAATTAGCAAAAGTCACAAGCGTCCCTTTCACGAATCTACTTTTAAATCTTCTTATCCATTAGAAATAATTTTTTCGGATGTATGGACTTCTCCTATTTTATCAATTGATGGTATGCGATATTATTGCATGTATGTTAATCATTTTACTCGCTATATTTGACTCTATCCAATGAAATGCAAATCTGATGTGTAAACTATATTTCCCAAATTTAAATTACTCATTGAAAATTTCTACCATGACAAAATAAAAATCTTTTATACACAGATAATGGTGGAGAATATATTGGTCTTCATCCTTTTTAAGCAATCACGGTATAAGTCATCACACCACCTCACCTCATACACCTGAACACAGTGGAATTTTCGAATGCCGAAATCATTACATAGCTGAAACCGGTCTCTCTCTTCTCCAACACTCGAGATTTCTCCTTATTTATTGGCCTTACGCCATGACCACCGCAACCTACCTCATAAATAGACTCCCAACTCCAACTCTTGAGTATCAATCACTCTATTCCAAATTTCTCAACATTAGCCCAAATTATCATAAGTTAAAATGTTTTGGATGTTTGTGTTTTCCATGGATTAAACCATATGCTAACGATAAACATTCACCCAAGTCTGATATGTGTGTTTTTGTAGGTTACTCGGCTGATCAACATGTGTATTTATGTCTTGATCCCGCGACAGGAAGAATTTACACCTCTCACCACGTCAAATTTGTCGAATCTGAATTTCCGTTTAACTCTCTAGTAACTCAATCCAGTCCAGGTGCAGAGCAACAAACAAGCCCACTTTAACTCTCCATTTTACAACCTATAAGCCAACCCACTGTGAGTACCAATCTAAACTCACCAGAAACTTTATCTTCTTCCCCTTCCTCTACATTCGTCACCCCCTCTGTTGTACCCCAAAATTTTCCCTCCCATATTTCTCAAGACATTGCAAGAAAAATATCCAAGTGGCTCAAAGTAGCTCAAGAGTTGGACATACAAGCTATCTCCTAAGGCAGTCAACCCCAAATTAGGGTTTTGTGTTGCATCAAGGTCCTTGAGTCCAAATGACCCCAAGTGCTCCCCAATGTCCTAATATGCTCTCAATATCATCCATGTCAAATTTCAAGCTTTGCAGAGGAAGTTTGCTCAGTCAATTGCTCAAAGAGTCCAAAAATCGACGGTGCTAGGGCAAAAGTCAACTGTGACCTACAAATAGTCGAAATTCAAGATTTTTTTGTCAATATTCTCATTTTGAGGATATTTAATCATTTTATCAAGGGTTGATCATGATTCATCAAGGATTGCTCAAAATTCATCAAGACTCAAAAGTTGCTAAATTAGGGTTTTGCAAGAAAAGTCAACTTAACTTTGACCAAGCATAACTTTCTCATATTTTATGAGAAATGAGACATTCAAAGCTCATTTTGAATAGGATGCAATTTAATACAATCCATCTTCATACCCCAAGATTAAAAAATGCACTCACAAGAAGTTATGAATTTGGACATTATAGGTCATTTTTGAAAGTCAACAAAAACACCTTTTTTGCCAAAGCTTATAACTTGAGCATGGAATATCAAAATGAGATGAGACCAAAAGGGTTGGTTAGAGGACATCTCAAGCTTTCTAAAAATCCAAGAACACCTTCAAAAGTTCAAAATTGAAGAAGTTATGCATTGTTGAAGTTGGACTTTTTTTGCAAAATTGCCAAAAGTCAACTATCCCCAAAACTTCAAATTTTGTCAAATGGGCCCATTCTTTTTCATTTTATTTGAGTTTGCATAGTTTCCCACGTGCCCTAGCTTCAGCCATGTGTCCATATCTCATTTTTATTATTTAATTTGATTTTTATTTGAATTTATTCATTTTAAATCAAATAAAATCATATAAAATCAAAAATATTGATAACCAAAGATTTTTTGTTGATTATAGGCTTCAATGGACAGCTAACACATCTCCAAACTCGTATCAAGGCATAAGTGTACAAGAAGATATGATTTGAATCAAATTTGGAAAGGTTTAATGGAAGAATCAAATCCAATTCATGGGCATTGATATGTAGAGATTTGAACCATGTTTGTAGACCTAATGCAAAGCACAATACATAAGCAAGCTGAAGGACACGAAATAAGGGTTGGAAGTTGTTGGAAGAGGCAGAACAAAAAAGTGAAAAATTCACAAAAAAGTGAGAGATCAAAACCCAGATTAGAGGCGTTTTCATGGATCAAGACTTGTTCCAATCGCTTCCTGGGCATTCACACAAGCCATCCCAACCAAAACCAATCATTTTCAGACTCCCAAACGCATTGTAAGTCTCACGTAACACAACTCTGTTCTTGATTTTGATTTGAAGCATTCTGGCATCCATTGAACAAACTAATGGTACATTCGTGATCACAAGAACATGTTCAAACTTTTTGCATTGTTTAATTTCATTTATGTGCTCTGTATGAAGAAACACCATTGCTAGGGTTTGGCTCGTGGTTTTGGGGATTTTTGTTTCAGGCACAATTGGTCCACGTGAAGGGAATGGTTGCAATCAGGAAAAGATGACGAGTTCAACCATGCTCGTAGGATGTGTTTTCATGGCATGGAGAGAATTTTAGAATAGGGTTGCGTTTTTAGCCGCGGATTCAAATCCGCAGGTATTTTTTTTACAGGTTTGAGGACAGGGATAAACTCGTGTCATCCGCCTGTTGGCCAATTCAAATAATTTTGCGCGCTTTTTGTTTTGCTGGCATTTGTTTTGTTTTATTACATTATTAATTCTTTGTATTATACTAACAACAAAAGCAGCGTGGTGTAGTGGTAAAGCAAGCAGTGTATCTCCTTCAGGACCTGGGTTCGAATCCCAGGTCCCCCACTTTCTCAATAATTTTGGTTTTCAGGTATTCCAATGCATGCTCAAGTTTGAAACCTACCATGCGCCCTCATCCATCCAAATGCCAGATGGCTAAGAGCCAGATCTGATAGCCAGGGATTGAAGGTCCACAAAAGCGCTGGTAAATGCATGTGTACCAGATCCAAAAAAGTAAAAAAGGCCAGCACTAATGGGCCTACAATATTGCTTCTCACACCCTCAAAACAGGCCCAACACTCCTCTCTCTTTATTTATTTTGTCTTGATTAATTGTTTTATTTTTCTATTTAATTTTTCTAACCAATCAAAACTCTTTTTTATCAAATAAAAATCACAAAAATATTTTTATTTCAATCAAATTTTAACTTTTATTTTTCTTAATAAATAAATAAATTAATTAGGTTCTTAATTAGAAAACTTTAATTTATTTTGTAAATAATTTTAATTAATTAGATTTAATTAGATATTAACCACTAATTTAATCATTTTTAATTTCTTTCCTAAATAATCAAAAACTCCAAAAAAAATTTATTTTTTTCATTTAATTAATTTATTAACTTAATTTAGGCGTTTAATTTAGGTTTAATTTCTTTTCCTTAAATAAAAATAACAAAAAACAAAAAAAATATATTTTCTTTAACCAAAAGGGTCAAAACCCAAAAATTCGCACTCAATTTAATTTTTCGTGTGTTGTATTTATTTTTATCCAATAATGTACCTGTTTCCGGATTGTAATAGTTAAATAGGACATTTAATTATTTTTATCGCTTTACTTTATTTTTTCAAAGGGTTTGTCTTTGGCGATGTAAATACCCGACGCCTTGTAATTTGAAATTCGGCCTTTAATTTCTGCAAATTATAATTGTTAGATGTTTGATAATAGGGTTTGCATGACAAGACTGAATGTTTAAATCTTAAAATCAAATTAGATCACCCTTAACATGTGCAAAGATAAAAATAAACTGAAAATGGCACACTCGCACATGCGCACTCCTAGGGTACACCCCACTTGGTTGCCTTTGTACACGGTCATTAAGTATAGGTTATTTTAGAGGTCGCCCTCTTGTCTAAAAGATCATAAGTCGCCTCGAAATGGTTGCCTCGGATATTGTTGCCTCGAACAAATAATCTAAGACATTAGGGTTACGGCTTAGACATCCTAACATTGCTTTAGTGACCGTATGTCCCTCATTCGAATTGACCCTCTCATAACGAGAAATCGTATCATATAATTACTACGCTTTTTACCGATTTTATAATACATTAAGTCGTCTAACTCCCGATTATTCCGAGTTTATTTGTCTTTTCACAGGTATAACATTTCTCAACTCAAACCAATGAAAAAGGACTACATGAAGGAGGCTAGACAATAAACAAAGAGAAAAGAACTAAATCTGCAAAGTTTGGAGATTTTAAAGCAGTGACGACCGTCACACCCTGTGACGACCGTAACGACCCCTAACTTGAAACAACGCTCGTCACACATCATTGACGAGCGTAATGCGCTATTTAAGCGCATTACGACTTTCACCCACTTGTGAGGGCAGAAGTGTTCTCCTATTTTCCATCCACTCAGTAACCATGCACCCTATATTTCCTCCACTCAAGCCTTTTTCCAGGATTCTTTTCAACTGCTATATTTTCTCCTATATATATGTGTGGTAGTGCAAAGGGAAAGAGGTCGAAGGAATTCTCCCAGAACAAAATTACTACTTTTGCAATTATTTTTATTTACTTGTTTTTGAGCATTTTCTACGTACTGTAATTTCCACTTCCAACACTATTTCAAGCATTAGTTTTAGAGTGTTAATTCTTCATTTAAGAATTAACACAATTTACTTATTTCAATCAAGCTGCAAGGAATATTGTAACATTCAAGATTACCATAGCAACCTTATTCCCAGGGTTTTTTTATTGCAATTAATATTTATTCATTCTTGTATTATGCCAATTATTTCTATGGATTATATTTTGAACTGCATTGCTATTAAATATATTATGTCAAGCTAAATTATTCGTACCGGTATGTGACTCTTAAGAACCGAAAGAATTCAGTGATACCTTGGCCAAAAATATTTATAAAACAATTTCTGGTTTCCAATTTCCATGTTTAATTTAACTACCCTTGTCACGAGAGTGAGAGGATAATTAATACGATTTTGCCACGAGAGTGGGAAATTAATTAAGGCAAGAACCTGCATGCGAGAGCTGGGGTTCAACCCAGATAGTGGTAACGAAACATTAATTTTTAAATACACGAGAGTGTTTTAATAAATTAATTAAACTCAAATTGTTTTCAAAAAGTGTTATTAAATTTAAAGTGCATCCACTAGGTTTAGTAGCATGACTTATTTCATGAACACGAGAGTGTATGTCTCAGCTTTTTAAACAATTAGTTTTTACCGAAATACTTTATAGGCCAAGCGATTCACCGAATTCCCGAAGTCCGACTATCGCATACCGGTATAACAATTACTATTATTTTTAATTAAACTATTTCCCCCCTAAAATCAAATATTCATCGCTTAGTTAAACAAACTGTAGCATTATATCGTATGCGATTGATCCTCAGTCTCTGTGGGTTCGATAATCATTTAAAACTAGAACGACTAAACTGTATACTTGCAGTTAGTATCCCAATAGACTCATAAAGTCCCGATCAAGTTTTTGGCACCGTTTCCAGGGACTGATTAGTCAATTAATTACGATTCTTCTGTTGCGCGTTTAGACTAGGCAACAGAAAACCCTTTTTCGATTTGTATGCCAAGGACCCGCTCACAAGGCGAACCACTTGAAAAATCGACGGACGAACCTGAACGCATCCTTTCCGTAAGACGCGCAGTCAGGGATTACTGTTTAAATCACGCTATTCCTTTACCCAAACCCGAAATCAAGATTGATTCTGAAACAAATTCTAATTCTTCCTCTGAGACCAAAACTAATCCAGAATTAGACATGGCCGAAGAACAAAGGACCCGTCCACTGAAGGAGTACGCATCTCTATCACAACAAGAACCCCACAACAGCATTGCTGCTCCAGCAATAAATCGAAATGATTTTGAGTTGAAACCGTCATTGATATCAGCTATCCAACAATGCCAATTCTCTGGAGATCCTACCGAGATCCAAATGAACATCTTACAAAATTCGTTCAATTTGCCGACACAGTTATAGCAAATGGTGTTAGTAAAGATGTAATAAGATTACGTCTTTTCCATTTCTCGCTAAGAGATAGAGCTTGGGCTTGGTTGCAATCCTTGCCATCAAATTCCGTCACTACGTGGGAAGGACTTAAGATTTTATTTTTAGCCCGATACTTTCCCCCAAGCAAGACTGCTGCACTAAGAGCCCAAATCAACGGATTTAGGCAGAAGGATACTGAATCACTATTCGATGCATGGGAACGCTACAAAGATATGATGCGAATGTACCCACATCACGGACTAGAAAAATGGCTGATCATCCACACGTTTTATAATGGACTCTTGTACAACACAAGACTCTCTATAGATGTCGCCGCAGGTGGTACACTGATGGACAAGCCTTATGACGAAGCTAACCAGCTCATTGAAAATATGGCTCAAAACCACTATCAGTGGGGAGGAGAAAGAACATCTGTGGAGAAAACTCAAACCAAAGGTGGGATGTACGAGATTAGTAGCCTAGATAAAGTTAATGCTAAGGTAGATGCTCTTACCCAAAAGATAGAAAGCTTGACCTTACCTCCTGCAGCCACCGTGGCTGCACTTACCCCAAACTGCGAAGTTTGTGGAGTCCCTGGTCATGTTGGAACCGAATGTTAAATCTTAGCAGGAATATCAATTGATCAGGTAAATCACGCTCAAGGTAATCCTTATGCTAATACCTATAATCCTGGTTGGAAGAACCATCCTAACTTCTCGTACAAGAGCAATAACGTTTTATATGCACCTGGTCAAGCACCTGCTGTACCTCCAGGTTATCAAAAACCCGCTGTTAATGTTCCTAACATTCCTAAGAAATCTAACCTTGAAATCCTAATAGAAAATTTTATCGCTAATCAAGCCCAACAAAACAAATAATTCCTCAATCAAAACATTCACACCGGTGAACAGTTGAAGCTATTAACAAATAAGGTAGATGCCCTAGCAACTCACAATAAAATGTTAGAAACCCAAATCTCCCAAGTAGCACAACACCAAGCTAGTTCTGCCGCACCTGCTGATACATTTCCTGGACAGCCACAACCCAATCCTAAAGGACATGCAAATGCTATCACATTATGAAGTGGGACACCCCTTGATGGACCAGTAGATCCTAGACTCCAAAACCCGACCATGTATCAGAAACCTGAAAAAGAAGTAGAGAAGTCGAAAGATCAATATGAGAATGTAGAGGAAGACGCGAATGAGAACAGAGAGGCTTCAGAAAAACCTTACGTGCCTCCACCACCATATAAACCACCAATTCCATACCCCCAAAGACTTGCAAACACCAAGAACGAGGGGCAATTCAAGAAATTTGTAGAACTTCTAAAACAATTAAATGTTACTATTCCGTTTACAGAAGCTATAACCCAAATGCCGTCATATGCTAAATTCCTAAAAGAAATATTGTCTAATAAGAAAAAAATCATTGAAAACGAAATCGTTATGCTAACTGCCGAATGTAGCGCCATAATTCAAAATAACATGCCTCCAAAGCTAAAAGATCCTGGTAGTTTCTCCATACCATGTGTAATCGGAAAATCTGTCAAAGACAAAGCTCTATGCGATTTAGGAGCAAGTGTTAGTCTAATGCCCTTATCTATTTGCGAGAAGCTCAAATTAGGTGACATGAGACCTACCAAGATGTCCCTACAACTAGCCGACAGATCAGTCAAATTCCCTGTTGGTATGCTAGAAAACATCCCTGTCCGAATAGGACAATTTTACATACCGACTGACTTTATAATAATGGACATCAAGGAAGATTCAAACATTCCCATCATATAAGGAAGACCATTTTTAGCTACTGCAGGATCCATCATTGACGTTAAGAAAGGGAAGCTTACCTTCAACGTAGGAGAAGAATAAGTAGAATTCATTCTTTCCCAATTCTTTAAAGCCCCTGCTATAGATGACTCATGCTGTCTCCTAGATATTATTGATGAATGTGTCAAAGAACTAGAAAGCCAAGAAGACACCTATTCTGAGATGTTGAAAATTACGACACCGACTATCCTCAAGGATGATGACTGGAAACAAGAACATCTAGATGTCAACTGACAATTCTGGCTGCAGATACTCAATGTCACGTCCAATGTTATGACACCGTATCTGACTTACTATATGACAGTAAATACAAAAGCAGTAAAGAACACAGTCAATTGTTTACCCAGTTCAGTGTGCAACAACACCTACTCTGGGGGCTACCAAGCCAGGGAGAGAATCCACTATAAGAGATGTTAATTCAGGAATAAACCAACCAGTTTATCTCCTTCACTTAAGACCTACCCAATGCAATTCTAATCTAAGTACAACTTAAACCTGAGTTCCTACTCACTCCCCCTCAATCATAGCAGTGATACATAAACCAATTTGACTTAAGAATTGATGAAGACACTCTTCAAAAACACACACTTGATTAAGCTTCACAGCTTTTTAATCAAGCAACACAATCACTCGTGCTTCACAGCTTTGAGTGATGTACACAACTAACTTGACTCTGCTTCACAGCTTTAGTCAAGGAACATTCAAACACTCTTGCTTCAAAGCTTTGAGTGCTACACAACCCTTACAAATAGAAACCTATTCCAAGGCACTTATCACAATGATAATTGCTTGGAGTACAAATAAACAAATCTATACAGATTACAAAAATGATCTTCTAATCAATCAGCAGAGAGAGATTCTTGAAAAACAGCAGCTCTGTTGAATATATAGCAGCTACAACTTCAGTTAGGGTTTCCAAAAACCTAGGGTTTATTCCGTTTGACCTAAAGACCAGGTCACAGGACTTTATTAACCAGGTTAGGGTTGAGCTAGGTTACCCCTCAGAAAACGCAGGATTCTGTTCAGAAAGGACTGAGTTATTTCCTGAAAAAACTCAGACTTATCCAATCCTGCAATTCTGTTAGTTCAGAACAGGATGTCATAACATCTGTTATGACATATGAGAAAACCTGTCTACTGATTTAGCAAAATGTGATCATTTTGCAAAAATGCTCAGATACACACTTATAAACATCAGTATTTGAATTACAATATTTTTCTGCAAATGTACCTAATGAGTTAGTACAACCTGAACTAGAATGTTATGACATCAGTCATGACATTCACACATACACTTGGGATTTACCAAAAATGCAAGCCAATACCTAAACACCTACAAACTCCCCCTTTGGTAGATTTTTGGCTAAAGACCCTAAACAATCAGAGATAGATAGCAGCAGAAATAAGTGACAGCAGAAAAATAGAATGTCAAGTACTAATTAAGCAAGTACCAAAATATTCTCCCCCTCTTTAGCCACAAATGGGCCAAAGATACATGTTCAGAAAATTATACAGTTATCCAAAACAAACTAGTAAGAGCAGCAGCAGCAAACAATTGAATACACTTCAGCACCAACCAGCAACACCACCAAACAACAATCATCCTTCAAGCACTGTCATCAGATCCAGAGGATTCAGGCTTCCTTCTTTTCTTGTGAGCAATGTCAGCATTCTTCTCTTTGTTTGATGTCTCAACATTCTTAGAGACATCTGGATTTGTTTCAGCATTTGGGCTTTCTTGGTTCAGAGGAACAGAAATGCCAGGAACTGAGTGGTTCTCGTTCAGAATTCTTGAAACAATTTTTGCTATTGCTTGATTAACATAGGCTGTCCCTTCCCTATTTGCAATTTCAGGGGGAACTGAAGAGGAAGGATGAGATGGATTACCAGAGGCAGAAGCTTGGGGATTTCCTGCATGTCTTGTTCTCAACTCTTTGACCTTGGTGGGGTTAGTTCCGACTTTTCTATGAGAAGAGATCTCCAGAACGTCAGAGTCCAGACAAGAAGAGATTGTCCCAGAATCTTGATCAGAGGAAGAGGTTGAGATGGTCGTATTGGATGATGATGGTGTTTGAGACATCTTGTCAGTTTTGAAGGACCAACATCAAATGAGGAGACATTTCTGATTGAGAGACTGGGTTTTGATGAGGAGACGAGAGAGGAAGGAAGCAAAGGAGTGTCTATTCAACTTCTTAAAAGAATTGTAGGAAATGAGAACATACAATTTTAACCCAATCAGAACAGACAAAAATCCTTTGATCCTTGTTTTAAGCAAAATTAATTGCTACAATTCCTCATGTTGGCAAATACCCAGCTTACCCCTTAAGTTTTCAAATTGATTTGCATCCAGAGCCTTGGTAAAAATGTCAGCCAGCTGTAGCTCAGTGGCAACATGTTCCAATTTGATTGTCTTCTCTTCTACAAGGTCTCTGATAAAGTGATGTCGTATGTCAATATGTTTGGTCCTGCTATGCTGAATGGGATTCTTGGATATGTTGATTGTACTCAGATTGTCACAATACAATGTCATAACATCTTGTGTGACATTATACTCAGTGAGCATTTGTTTCATCCATATCATTTGAGAGCAGCTACTACCAGCTGCAATGTATTCAGCTTCAGCAGTGGAAAGAGACACACAATTCTGTTTCTTGCTGAACCAGGAAACCAGATTACTTCCCAAAAAGAAACATCCTCCAGAGGTGCTTTTTCTATCATCAGCACTACCAGCCCAATCAGCATCACAATAGCCAGTCAGAGCTGGTTCACAGCCATGAGTATACAACAATCCATAGTTGTAAGTACCACTTACATACTTCAAGATTCTCTTCACTTGATTGATATGACTGACTTTGGGATCAGCTTGGTATCTAGCACAAACTCCAACTGCAAAGGCAATATCAGGTCTGCTGGCAGTTAAGTACAACAAGCTTCCTATCATGCTTCTGTATAGACTTTGATCCACCTTAACCCCACTTGAATCTTTGGAAAGCTTTAGATGAGTAGGAGCAGGAGTCCTTTTGTGACTTGCATTCTCCATACCAAACTTCTTTACAATATTCTTAGCATACTTGCTTTGAGACAAGAAGATTGAGTCCTCCATCTGTGAGACTTGTAGTCCAAGAAAATAAGTTAGTTCTCCCATGAGACTCATTTCAAATTCAGCCTGCATCTGGTCAGCAAAGTGTTTAACCATATGTTCTGACATTCCTCCAAACACTATGTCATCAACATATATTTGGGCAACCATCAACTTTCCTCCTTCAGTTTTGACAAAGAGAGTTTTGTCCAAGCCTCCTTTTCTGTATCCTTTGTCTGAGAGAAACTTTGTTAACCTGTCATACCATGCTCTAGGAGCTTGTTTCAGGCCATATAGAGCTTTTCTCAGTTTGTAGACATGATCAGGATAGGTTGGATCCACAAAACCTTTAGGTTGTTCCACATAAGCTTCCTCATTTAAGTACCCATTTAGAAAGGCACTTTTCACATCCATCTGAAATAACTTGAACTTCAGAAGACAAGCAATTGACAACAAGAGTCTGATTGATTCCAACCTGGCTACAGGTGCAAAGGTTTCATCAAAATCAACCCCTTCAACCTGGGTGTATCCTTGAGCAACAAGTCTTGCCTTATTTCTTGTGACAACTCCTTCAGCATCTGACTTGTTCTTGAATATCCATTTTGTCCCAATGATGTTAGTTCCTTCAGGTCTAGGAACCAGTTCCCAAACTTCATGTTGCTTGAATTGGTTCAGTTCATCTTGCATTGCACCAATCCAATATTCATCAGTTAAGGCTTCCTTGACGTTTCTTGGTTCCATTTTGGACACAAAACAAGAGTTTGAGATAATTTCTCTAGATCTTGTCATGACTCCACTATTGAGATCTCCTATGATGAGCTCTTTTGGATGATCCTTTTGAATTCTGATGGAAGGAATCTTGCTAGCTTCCTTTGATTCAGATTCTGTTGTGGTGGAGTTGGGTAGGTCATCCTGTTGGGTTGAAGTCTCAAAGAATGTCTCAACAGTACAAGGAACATCTATTTCTTCATGATAGTCATCAATTACAACATTTATTGATTCCATCATGGTTTTGGTTCTGGAGTTGAATACTCTATAAGCTCTGCTGTTTGAGGAGTATCCTAGAAATATGCCTTCATCACTTTTGGAGTCCAGTTTTCTTCTTTGTTCACGATCAGACAGGATATAGCATTTGCTGCCAAACACATGGAAGTACTTCACAGTTGGTTTTCTTCCTTTCCAAAGTTCATATATGGTGGATGAGGTTCCCTTTCTCAAGGTGACTCTGTTATGAACATAGCAAGCTGTATTCATAGCTTCAGCCCAAAAATACATAGGAAGTCTTTTGGCATGTAACATTGCTCTGGCAGATTCTTGTATGGTCCTGTTTTTTCTTTCCATAACTCCATTTTGCTGAGGTGTTATGGGAGAAGAAAACTCATGACTGATTCCTTCTGAAGCACAGAAGTCATCGAACTTGCTGTTTTCAAATTCCTTGCCATGATCACTTCTGATTCTGACAATACATCCTTCCTTCTCTCTTTGAATTCTCTTGCACAGTTCTCTAAAAAATTCAAATGCATCTGATTTTTCCCTAATGAAATTAATCCAGGTGAATCTGGAAAAATCATCCACAACCACATAGGCATATCTTTTACCACCAAGACTCTCTACTTGCATTGGTCCCATCAGATCCATATGGAGGAGTTCTAGAACCTTAGAGGTGGTCAGATGTCTTGACTTTGGATGTGACATCCTAGTCTGCTTACCAACCTGACATTCACCACAAACTCTTCCTTCATCAATTTGCAGTTTTGGAATTCCTCCGACTGCCTCCAAGGAGATAATCCTCTTCATACCCCTTAGATGAAGATGGCCAAGTTTTTGGTGCCACAGTTTCACCTCTTTTTCTTCTTTTGCAATGGAACACACAGATGAGAAATTAGTGTTCTCAGCCTCCCACAAGTAACAGTTGTCTTTGGATCTGACTCCTTTCATTACTATCTCTTGTTTGTCATTGATTACAAGGCATTCAGATCTTGAGAAATTGACCTTGAGTCCTAGATCACACAGTTGACTGATACTAATGAGATTAGCGGTCAGTCCTTTCACCAGCAGTACTTCATTCAGACTTGGAACTCCAGGGCAGTCCAAATCACCAACTCCTTTGATTTCACCTTTAGCCCCATCTCCAAAGGTCACAAAACTGGTGGTGTGAGGCTTAACATTAGTGAGGAGGTTCTTGATTCCAGTCATATGTCTGGAACATCCACTGTCAAAGTACCAGTCTTCCTTTGCAGAGACCCTCAGGGAAGTGTGAGCTATGAGTGCAGTAGCCTTTTTCTTCCATTGAGGAGCATGTGGTACCTTTTTAGACTTAGGTTTGACACCTGAGATCTGATTAGGGTATCCATGTAATCTGAAGCAGAAGGGCTTTATGTGGCCATATCTACCACAATGATGGCATTTCCATCTTTGGTACCTTTTCTTCATATGTCTCTGTTGCTGATGTTGAGAGTTGTGTTGAGACATCCGTTTTGACATTTGCTTACCAGTACCAGATTTCTTTGCTTCCATAAATCCTAGTCCAGATTTATTTCCCACATTTTGTCCAACCTGAAGGATCTCTTCCAATTTGTCTGTTCCATTGGTCAACATCTTGACAGATTTGGTCATTTGATTCAGTTGTGAGTTCAGCAGTTGAACTTCTCCTTCTAAATGACTTATAGTTTCAAGATTTGCCCTCTTTTCAGCCTCCAGCTTTATAATGAGTTTTGATTGTTTCTCATTCTGCACACAGACTTCAGCACTTCTGATACACAATTTCTTGTAAGTATCAGCCAGTTCTTCAAAAGTCACCTCTTCATCACTGATGTCACTTTCAGAGGTACAAACACCAGTTAAAGCAGTAACTCGTTTGACAGTCTCTTCTTCAGAATTACTTTCTGAATCACAGTCAGACCAAGTAACAGTCATTCCTTTTTGTTTCTTAAGAAAGGTAGGACATTCAGCTCGAATATGCCCATATCCTTCACAGCCATGGCATTGAATTCCTCTGCCTTGAATTCCCTTCTCTTCTGACCTTGGTCTTCTGCTGGAACTGTCAATGTTAGAGGGAATGTTATGAACATTAGACCTTGACTTTGGATCTATTTTTTTGATGAGTTTGTTGAACTGTCTTCCAAGCATGGCTACAGCCTCTGAAATGTCTTCTTCAACATCAATGTTGGACATAAGAGCTATGCTCTTGTTCTTTTTGACACCATTATCAGTGATTCCCATCTCAAAAGTCTGAAGAGACCCAATAAGTTCATCCACTTTCAACTTGCTAATGTCCTGGGCTTCCTCTATGGCAGTTACCTTCATTGCAAATCTTTTAGGCAAGGATCTGAGAATCTTCCTCACCAGTTTTTCTTCTGACATCTTTTCTCCCAGTGCTCCTGAGGTGTTGGAAATCTCCAAGATGTTCATGTGAAACTCATGAATGGTTTCATCTTCCATCATTTTTAGATTCTCAAATTTGGTGGTCAACATCTGAAGCCTTGACATTTTTACTTTGGAAGTTCCCTCATGAGTAGTTTTGAGAGTGTCCCAAACTTCCTTGGCCAGTTCATATTGATGTACTAGTCTGAAGATGTTTCTATCAATTCCATTGAACAAGGCATTTAAAGCTTTTGAATTTCCCAGAGCTAACTCATCTTCTTCTTTACTCCAATCTTCCTCAGGCTTCAGACTGATTGTCCCATCTATCTCAGTTATGGTGGGATGAATCCATCCTTTGTCAGCAGCTCTCCAAGCCTTTTTGTCCAGAGATTTTAGGAAGGCAATCATACGAGGTTTCCAGTAGTCATAATTAGTTCCATCCAGAATGGGTGGTCTATTTCCAAAAACTCCTTCTTTGTCCATAGTGCCAGAAAGTGATATCCCTAGATCTCACCCAGTAATACAGGCAGGGTGCCTGCTCTGATGCCAATTGACAATTCTGGTTACAGATACTCAATGTCACGTCCAATGTTATGACACCGTATCTGACTTACTATATGACAGTAAATACAAAAGCAGTAAAGAACACAGTCAATTGTTTACCCAGTTCAGTGTGCAACAACACCTACTCTGGGGGCTACCAAGCCAGGGAGAGAATCCACTATAAGAGATGTTAATTCAGGAATAAACCAACCAGTTTATCTCCTTCACTTAAGACCTACCCAATGCAATTCTAATCTAAGTACAACTTAAACCTGAGTTCCTACTCACTCCCCGTCAATCACAGCAGTGATACATAAACCAATTTGACTTAAGAATTGATGAAGACACTCTTCAAAAACACACACTTGATTAAGCTTCACAGCTTTTTAATCAAGCAACATAATCACTCGTGCTTCATAGCTTTGAGTGATGTACACAACTAACTTGACTCTGCTTCACAGCTTTAGTCAAGGAACATTCAAACACTCTTGCTTCAAAGCTTTGAGTGCTACACAACCCTTACAAATAGAAACCTATTCCAAGGCACTTATCACAATGATAATTGCTTGGAGTACAAATAAACAAATCTATACAGATTACAAAAATGATCTTCTAATCAATCAGCAGAGAGAGATTCTTGAAAAACAGCAGCTCTGTTGAATATATAGCAGCTGCAACTTCAGTTAGGGTTTCCAAAAACCTAGGGTTTATTCCGTTTGACCTAAAGACCAGGTCACAGGACTTTATTAACCAGGTTAGGGTTGAGCTAGGTTACCCCTCAGAAAACGCAGGATTCTGTTCAGAAAGGACTGAGTTATTTCCTGAAAAAACTCAGACTTATCCAATCCTGCAATTCTGTTAGTTCAGAACAGGATGTCATAACATCTGTTATGACATCTGAGAAAACCTGTCTACTGATTTAGCAAAATGTGATCATTTTGCAAAAATGCTCAGATACACACTTATAAACATCAGTATTTGAATTACAATATTTTTCTGCAAATGTACCTAATGAGTTAGTACAACCTGAACTAGAATGTTATGACATCAGTCATGACATTCACACATACACTTGGGATTTACCAAAAATGCAAGCCAATACCTAAACACCTACATTAACCTAAGCGAATGTTTCGCCTTAACACCCGATCCTGCCCCAACTGATAAGAAAACTGGTATAGAACTTAAAACATTACCTGAAGATCTTAGGTATGAATTTTTAGATAAAGAACTCGAACGGCCAGTTATAGTTAATGCCAAATTAGGGAAGATCGAAACCGAAAAATTTCTTAGTGTGTTAAGGAAATATCCAACCGCATTAGGCTATAATATATCAGATCTAAAAGGAATAAGCCTTTCTCTCTGTATGCACCGCATTATGCTGGAGGAGGACTGCAAGACTTCTAGAGAACATCAAAGATGAATAAATCCTATCCTAAGTGAAGTCGTTAAGAAAGAAGTGCAGAAACTGCTAGAGGCAGGAATCATATACCCAATATCAGATAGTAAATGGGTCAGTCCAATTCACGTGGTGCCTAAGAAAGGAGGTGTTACGGTTATAACGAACACAAAAGGCGAATCGGTAGCACAACGTACCCAAACAGGATGGAGAATGTGTATCGATTATAGAAAACTAAACAAAGCTACGCGCAAGGACCATTTCCCATTACCATTCATTGATCAAATGCTCGAGCGCTTAGCCAAACATTCCCATTTCTGCTATCTTGACAGATACTCAGGATTCTTCCAAATTCCCATTCATCTTGATGATCAAGAGAAAACCACGTTCACATGTCCCTATGGTACCTTTGCATACCGAAGAATGCCATTTGGACTATGTAACGCACCTGCAACTTTCCAACGATGCATGATGGCGATTTTCACAGACTTTTTAGACAGAATTATGGAAGTATTCATGGACGATTTCTCTGTCTGTGGAGAAAGTTTTGACGGATGTTTATCAAATCTTGAATTAGTACTGAAACGATGTGTCAATGTCAACCTAGTGCTCAATTGGGAAAAATGTCACTTCATGGTGAGACAAGGAATTGTGTTGGGTCACATTGTATCAAACAAAGGGATTGAAGTCGACAAAGCAAAAATCGAAATTATCAAAAGCCTTCAACCACCCAAAACAGTTAGAGAAATAAGAAGTTTTCTAGGACACGCTGGTTTTTACCGACGTTTTATAAAAGATTTCTCTAAAATCACTAAGCCACTAACTGAATTATTAATGAAAGAAGCCGAGTTTATTTTCGACGATAAATGCTTAAACGCATTTGAGACGCTTAAGGAAGCCTTAATTTCAACACCTATTATGCAACCTCCCGATTGGAACCTACCATTTGAAATAATGTGCGATGCGAGCGATTATGCTGTAGGCGCAGTCCTAGGACAACGCAAAGATAAAAAGCTTCACGCTATCTACTACGCAAGCAGAACACTCGATCCCGCACAAATGAATTACGCCACTACGGAGAAGGAACTCTTAGCTGTTGTATTCGCATTGGATAAATTTCGTTCCTACTTAGTGGGCGCCAAAATCATTATTTACACAGATCATGCAGCGATCCGATACTTACTAAGTAAAAAGGACGCCAAACCGCGACTACTCAGATGGATCTTACTCCTACAAGAGTTTGACTTGAAAATAAAAGACAAAAGAGAGACTGAAAACGTGGTAGTTGACCATTTATCAAGATTAGGTGGAGTCCAAACCGAGAGTGTTCCCATAAACGAAGATTTCCCTTATGAACGCCTTATTGCTAAGCTAGAGATAGATCCTACCGACAGTTTAGATCAACACAATGAACCTTTAACAACTGCGGTAGTAAAAGCCATTTGTACCAAAACCACATTACCATGGTACGCTGATTTCGTCAACTATTTAGCTGCCGGTGTTTTACCACCTGATTTAACGTACCAACAGCGGAAGAAATTCTTCCATGATCTTAAACACTACTTTTGGGATGAACCATTAATCTTTAAAAGAGACGCCAATGGTATCTACCGTTGCTGTGTTCCTAACGATTAAATAGACGATGTCATCTCCCATTGCCATTCCGCCCCTTATGGTGGACACGCTAGTAAATCGAAAACTTGTGCAAAAATACTTCAAGCTGGCTTCTTTTGGCCTACTTTATGGAAAGACGTCCACGTAGCAATTATGAACTGCGATGGATGTCAACGCACAGGAAATATATCTAGACATGACGAAATGCCGCAAAAAGGGATTCTCGAAGTAGAAATTTTCGATGTGTGGGGAATTGATTTCATGGGACCGTTCCCTGCATCTTTTGGAAATAAGTATATATTGGTAGCTGTTGACTACGTATCAAAATGGATTGAAGCCATCGCTGCACCCACAAACGATACACGAGTGGTACTTAAACTATTCAAGCATGTTATCTTCCCACGATTCGCTGTACCAAGACTAGTAATCAGTGATGGCGGTTCCCATTTTATCTTTAGAATTTTCAAAAAACTACTTTCAAAATATGGCGTTAAACATCGCATAGCCACACCATACCATTTTCAAACGAGCGGACAAGTGGAAGTGTTAAATAGGGAGATAAAACAAATCCTTGAGAAAACCGTAGCCACATCCAGAAAAGATTGGTCCTCCAAGTTAAATGATGCTCTTTGGGCATATCAGACAGCTTTTAAAACCCCTATCGGAACAACGCCGTTTAAATTAGTTTATGGAAAATCTTGTCATTTGCCAGTAGAATTAGAACATAAAGCTTATTGGGCCATTAAAACCCTTAACTTAAATTACAAGATTGCTGGCGTGAAACAAGTATTAGATATCCATGAATTAGAAGAATTGCGTTTAGACGCTTATGAAAATGCTAGAATCTATAAGGAAAGAACAAAAAAATGGCACGATAAGCGTATCTCGCGGAAATAATTTAAGGAAGGAGACATTGTACTCCTACTCAACTCTAGACTAAAACTTTTCCCGGGAAAATTACGTTCCAGATGGTCAGGACCATTCGAAATTAACAAAGTTTTCCCAAGTGATGCGATAGAAATTAAAGGAAATTCTATCGAACCATTCATAGTCAATGGCCAGCGCTTAAAGCACTACTTTAACGTCGGAAATATCAAATATTTGGCTTATCTTCAGTTAAGTGAGCCACCTACCCCGATACCTAACTGAATAGGTATTATCTGTCGAGCCGTCGACATAAAACAAAGGCGCTTCGTGGGAGGCAACCCATGTTTTATTTTAATTATTTTTACTGTTTTAACTTGTTTTTATTTTTCTTTTCTTTTCTTTTTCTTAATCTTTAAAACTTTCATGCAACATCTCTTACTCCTTTTTGTTTTCTTTTTATTTTCTCCTATTTTTATTTTTCCTTTAAACTTTCTTTTTTTTCTTGATTTAACTTCGGCATTTTTAACCTGAAAATACTAACTTAGTTTTTCAAACATTTATTAAATATTTTCAGGGGGGTAATTCTTTTGCTTTCATGTTTAGCTCTATGGCACGTGTAAACTTCATGAATATCACTTTGAGAAGCAGACACCAAAGAAGACGCTTTGAGGATCTGGCTGAGCGAGAAATGTGCCCTATAATCTACGCTGATGACCATGCTATAACTGCTCTTGGCATTCGTGAGAGCGTCATGTATTTGCTACATCAGATTGGCTGGGACACTGCTCCTATCCGAAGACGGTATTGTACTTACAAGAAGCTGACCCTTGAGTTCCTGAGCACCCTGAGCTACATTCCAAATCACGGGTTAGGATTCAACCGTGGGTTGATCACTTTCAGGTTGTTTGACATGGACTACAGCTATAACCTTAGGGAGTTTGCCCACCTGCTAGGATTCCCTTTTGGACCTGATGTTATCACTATGACCCAGGAGGACCTCTTGCTTGATTCTGACCTTGATTTTTTCAGGGGAAGCATTGCGGGCAATAACCATCCAGAGCCGTCCGACCTTTATTCTGAGTGCATCCACAACCCGGCTATCAGGTACTTTCATAAGATCATCACCCATACCCTTTTTGGTAAATAGCAGAATGTTACATTTGTGTCCCACGATGAGCTCTTCATTATGTACTGTGCCTCCCAGAGCCGTCCGGTAAATGGTGCCGCTTATATGCTAGATAACATGGAGCGTATTATCCATACTACGAATGCACCAATCCTGTTGGGTGGTTTTGTCACTATGATATCAAATGCAATTGGACTCCACAGGCCTATGCTAGGATCAACCCCCCATTATGGAATAAAGCCGATGAACATTGAATTCTGGTTCAACACTAGCTTTATCGGGAATCTTGGGCCAGATCAATTTGAGCTGTTAATTAATCGTGAGATTGTCCACCAGTTTATGCTCCCGAACCCTATCACTAGTGTGCATAATAGAGCAAACTGGCTTTTTGACCTCCACCATCCCGCTACACTGCCTTCGTCTCCTTCTACTGTTGACATTTACGAAGTACCCAACACCTCTCACGATGAGGAAGACCCTGCCACACCACCGGGATACCATCAGTTCCCCGATCCATGGGAGCAGCAGGTAACTTCTACTGAGACCGCCACCCAGGTTCCAGAGATCCCACCACCGCCTCCACCTACTGTTACCCTGCACTCTTTGCATGAAGAAATTACTGAAATGCGGGGCGAGCTTACATCTCTCCGAGTGGACTTCATCGCTTTCATGGATTTGGTGACCGACCAGCTGGATTTCATGCACCAGCATATGTTCCTGACTCCCCGTGGCTAGAGTTGCCGTTGTTATCTTGATTTATTCTCTCGCATTTGTACATACAGTGGGGACACTGTTTAGTTTTAGTGTGGGAAGGATTCTAGTTATTTTAGCATTTTATCATTTTTATTTTTAGTTATTTCGAAATAATTTTTATGGATTAATTCAAGTATTTATCAAGTACCAAGTTTATTTTATTTTTCATTCATTTTCATTTTCAGTATATTTTTTATTTTTCTTTTAATTTACTGTTTATATTTCAGGCAAATATTATTCCATTATGTGTTAGTAAATAATATTTCAAAACTTCAATTATTAGAATATTTCAAAATATTTCAAAACTCTAATTATTAGAATATTTCAAACTTAGAATATTAAGAAAATAATAAAAAAATTATATAAACATCTCCAACGGTCTTGTAACGGTCTTCTCATTAATGACATTGAACGTGTTACGACAGTCACACCCTCGTGACGAGCGTAACACGCATTTTTGCCGTGTTATGACCGTCACACCCTCGTGACGACCGTCACGCGCACAATATATCAGAACGGCTATTACAGAACCGTTCCAACCATTCTCTTCTTAACCACACTTCCTCCATTGTTATAGAACCACACGAAAAATACCCACTCCACTCCAATTTTTTTTCAAACTTCCAAATTTCCAACACTAAAATACTATCCACCCACTACCCCAATTTCATTCCAAACCTTTTGCAATCAAATTCTACGAACACCATGGCCAACAACCAACAAGCTCCCGCTCTCACTTTCAGATCCGGCGAACAAGGAGAAAACCAACGGGTCAAATTTCAGAAGTTTCAACGCCGAGGTCTCCAACCTACACGGTACGTTGATATTGACTGCTTGAGGAGTTTGGGACTACTTGACAGTGTCCGCCAATTGTTGCAAAGTGTGGATTTATGGAACTTGTGCCGCGAACCAAGACCGATTTATGAAACTCTTACTCTTGAGTTTTTGAGTTCCTTTGTTTACATTACTCCGCCAGGTGCCACGAACCAACTGTCAGGCCTGGCCAAATTTCGCATGTTTGCCATTGAGCACGAGTTTCCCCAATCCGACATCGCGTAGCTTTTAGGTTTCTGTTCGGACGAAGGTGTCCATCTCCGGGTGCCGGATAATTTTGGTGAGGAAGCCTTCAACTTATGGCACAATTTGACGAATATCCGTGCCGGATCCTACGACCACCTAAATGCCACCCACATTCATAATCCGACCATCCGCTATTTCCACCGCATCCTCAGCAACACAATCTTCGCACGTGACAACAACCACAAGCTCAACTCCAAGGAGCTCTTCTTTATGCATTGCGCGTTCACAGGGAAAAGATCAACGCCGCCCCATTCTTACTTGCTCACATCCACTCTATTTGTGATAGAGGCGGAAAACCCTTTTATTTCGGAGGGCTGGTCACTACACTTGCCATAGGTCTGAACTATGGTGCTGCTCTCGCGACTATGCCTTCTATGGCACCGGCCTTGCTAACTTTGGATCACTGCAAAGCCGCACATCTCATTTATGAGCGGGAGGATGGCAGGTTCCACCCTGTGATCAGGAATACTGTTTATCAGAACATCATTTTGCCTTGCAGGGACCGAATCGATCCACGAAACCGAGCAAACTGGTTGCTCGATCCTGCAGCTCCCGTGGGGCGTGCACCTACTCATGAAGACCAACCTGCAGCCCCCGCAGACGAAATGCAAGAAGAGCTGGATAGTGCTCTCCCGTCCACGACATTCCAGGATCCTCATCTGCACCACCTCCTATTACTCTTGAAGAGATCCTCCGCGCCATTCATATGCAAAACCAAATGAGCACAGCGCTTGAAAGAAGGCAACATGAGCAATATGAGTCTCTGTGCACTCAAAACGCTCAGATCTTGACTGAGCAGCGAAACATGAACGAGAGGTTAGATGAGGTCCTGTCAGAGCTCAACGCCTTAAGGCTGGACGTCAGCACCCTTGGTTTCCAAGATACTGACACAGAAGCCACTCCTACCAGACGCTCTCGCACCAGGAGTAGAGGTCGTGGTCACCAGTAGTTTCTCTTTATTTTTTATGTAGTTTATTATTTTTTCTGTTTCATTTCCTTTCCGTTTGTTTTTGTAATTATACTTCCCCGCCTATATACTGTAACATTGAGGACAATGTCGGATTTAGTGTGGGAGAGGTACCTTTCTTTCCTTTATAAACTAGTAATTTTTATGATATATCTCGATTTAAATTCTTCACTTTATTCAGCCATACCAAAAATTTTTATCTTCGCATTAGCCCGACATACCTATTTTAACGAAATCCCCAGTTAGGAAAGCCGAAAACGACATAACAAGATCGATACAATTATGACACCGTAGACTTCCTACTTACGCGATCCATTTCAATAACCATTATACCGACATCTAGAGTTTTTAGTTCTACAGTAACCCTTAGTAGTTTATACTAGTAGTCGGCACCATCTTGACACAAACCACGTGGAGAATCGATGAATATAAGTGTTTGATGACTGATCATTAGAATATCCTTCCTATCTCGCTGCTAAAAGAAAAGAAATTTTGTGCACCAAAATATACGGTCACATATAAGAGTTGAGAAAAGGTCGAAGGAATCCAGTGTAGGTTGGTTTAGAGGTATCTGGTTCTGAACTCGGTAGGGCGTGCTACGGCCCGATCCCCCACAACCTCCAACTTGGATAACATATGTAGGGTTGCCACATTCGTGTACCAGACTCCGTGCTAAAAGGATCAAAGTCACTAACCGGTTACTCCACTACGTGCGTGCTAAGACAAATGGCTTAATGTGATTGCGCCAGAACAAAACCGGGTGAAATAGATACGAGGAACTCTGGGCAGCATTATAACGGAACTGCTGAATAGCTTGTTTGAAATGGAAGCCTACGACTAAGCTTATTGCTTGTGTCATTAGCGTATCTTTAGTGTTTCACTCAAGTATTGGCCAAACCGACGAGGATTTCCCGAAATTGCTTTAAAAATCCAAGGTATGTCATGCATATGCGCTTGACAAAACTTGTCCGACCTTTCGAATGACTATTTGCTTGAGGACAAGCAAAGGTTTAAGTATGGGGGAATTTGATAACGATAAATCGTATCATATAATTACTATGCTTTTTACCGATTTTATAATACATTAAGTCGTCTAACTCCCGATTATTCCGAGTTTATTTGTCTTTTCACAGGTATAACATTTGTCAACTCAAACCAATGAAAAAGGACTACATGAAGGAGGCTAGATAATAAACAAAGAGAAAAGAACTAAATCTGCAAAGTTTTGAGATTTTGAAGCAGTGGCGACCGTAACGACCCCCAACTTGAAACAACGCTCGTCACACATCATTGACGAGCGTAATGCGCTATTTAAGCGCATTACGACCGTCACCCACCTGTGACGACCGTCACACGCGTAAAGATGAACGTTGTGAATTGTTGGAGACGTGGGCAACGTGAGGACAAAAGTGTTCTCCTATTTTCCCTCCACTCAGTAACCATGCACCCTATATTTCCTCCACTCAAGCCTTTTTCCAGGATTCTTTTCAACTACTATATTTTCTCCTATATATATGTGTGGTAGTGCAAAGGGAAAGAGGTCGAAGGAATTCTCCCAGAACAAAATTACTACTTTTGCAATTATTTTTATTTCCTTGTTTTTGAGCATTTTCTACGTACTGTAATTTCCACTTCCAGCACTATTTCAAGCATTAGTTTTAGAGTGTTAATTCTTCATTTAAGAATTAACACAATTTACTTATTTCAATCAAGCTGCAAGGAATATTGTAACATTCAAGATTACCATAACAACCTTATTCCCAAGTTTTTTTTATTGCAATTAATATTTATTCATTCTTGTATTATGCCAATTATTTCTATGGATTACATTTTGAACTGCATTGCTATTAAATATATTATGTCCGGCTAAATTATTCGTACCGGTACGTGACTCTTAAGAACCGAAAGAATTCAGTGATACCTTGGCCAAAAATATTTATAAAACAATTTCTGGTTTCCAATTTCCATGTTTAATTTAACTACCCTTGTCACGAGAGTGAGAGGATAATTAACACGATTTTGCCACGAGAGTGGGAAATTAATTAAGGCAAGAACCTGCATGCGAGAGCTGGTTCAACCCAGATAGTGGTAACGAAACATTAATTTTTAAATACACGAGAGTGTTTTAATAAATTAATTAAACTCAAATTGTTTTCAAAAAGTGTTATTAAATTTAAAGTGCATCCACTAGGTTTAGTAGCATGACTTATTTCATGAACACGAGAGTGTATGTCTCAGGTTTTTAAACAATTAGTTTTTACCGAAATACTTTATAGGCCAAGCGATTCACCGAATTCCCGAAGTCCGACTATCGCATACCGGTATAACTATTACTATTATTTTTAATTAAACTATTTCCCCCATAAAATCAAATATTCATCGCATAGTTAAACAAACTGTAGCATTAGATCGTATGTGATTGATCGTCAGTCTCTGTGGGTTCGATAATCATTTAAAACTAGAACGACTAAACTGTATACTTGCAGTTAGTATCCCAATAGACTCATAAAGTCCCGATCACCCTCAAACTCCAACGACGGTGCTACCTACTCATTAATAGTGGGATAGCATTGTCTAAAGGAAATTAGCATAGAACGATTCCTTTTTCGAGTAGGTAGATAGTTCTTACATACTTGCTCATTCAAAACAAAACAAAATTTTCACACTTACACTCCTTTACAAATAAAGTTTTTTTCAAAAAAACACTTCATTACACTCTTGAAGACAGAAGCAAGAGTTAAATCGAAGTTAAAACAAAACTTATCAAAACCCACAAACACAAAGAAAACAATTTTGAAAAATGATGAGTAAGTACCTAAGAGCCCGTAGATAACTACGGATAGAAATGGTGCTAATACCTTCCCTTTCTATAATCTACCCCCCGCACTCAGAAATATCTCAAAAAAGGATTTTTTTTGTGCTTTTTTTCCTTTCCTTGTTGGATAAAATAAAAGTCGGTGGCGACTCTTGCTTACCGCGACATTTTGCGAACACAACGCAAAACGCAAACCAGCATTCCAAAAAACAGTCAGTTCTCCCACCGTATCACACCCTCCATGGATCTGGATCAATGCTCAACCTCCACTGGACCGACCAACACCACTTACTCACCCCCTCCAACCTCACAACCATGCCTACAACCTTCTGCCCGCCACCCCAACCCACTATCATCCCAACCATGAGACAACAATCCAATGGCGGAAGAATTGTCACCCGGTCTTAAAACAACATCGCCAAACCCCTCAAAAAGATTAACCTCCAAGTCTATTCCTCCTATCCCATCAAACCCAGTACCATCACCCAATCTCTTCGTGACCCTGATTGGCGCTCGGCAATGCAAGGTGAATTTGATGCTTTACACTGCAACCACACTTGGGATCTTGTTAGTCGGTCCTTAACTCAAAATTTGGTTGGTTGTAAATGGGTTTTTTGAGTCAAATGGAATCAAGATGGATGGATTAATCGTTACAAGGCTCGATTAGTCGCTATGGCAATACTCAAACTGATAACCATTCATATTATTTTCACACTGGCAGTTCGTCAAGGATGGTCCATACGACAACTTGATGTCAACAATGCATTCCTTCAAGAGACGCTCAAAGATGAGGTCTTCATGATACAATCACTTGGTTTTGTCGACAAAAAATTTCCTAATCATGTTTCTCGCCTCAAAAAGGCACTCTATGGGCTCAAACAAGCACCCCGTACCTGGTATATGGAGCTTCGAGTATTTCTGATCTCCCTTAGCTTCGTCAATTCAACTGCAGATGCATCTCTATTCATATACCAAAAAACAGGTGTTACACTGTATTTATTAGTCTATGTTGATGATATAATTGTCATAGGGAGTTCCTGTGTCGAGTTGTTGAAACTCATTGTCACACTTGTTGCTCGTTTTTCGTTGAAAGACCTTGGATGTCTCAACTATTTCTTGGGTGTCGAAGTAATTACTTCCATTGCTGGTATGTTTCTTTCACAAAGGAAATATATTACTTATCTTCTACATAAATCAGGCATGGTAGATGCGAAACCAGCATCCACTCCCATGTCTGCGAGTGTTCCATTGCTCAAGGATTCAGGTGATCTTCTTCCTTATCCAACTGAGTATCAAGCATTTGTTGTAATTCTCCAATACTTGAGTCTTACACGCCCCGAAATCTCCTTTAGCATCAACAAACTTTCACAACTCATGCAGAACCCAAGACAGGTGCATTGGGCTACACTCAAAAGAGTGCTCTGATATTTGGAGGGCTCTTGTAACAAATGAATCTTTATCTCGGTGACTGCCCCGCTAACCTGTCATTCCTTTTCGGATGTGGATTGGGAGGGTGACAAGGATGATTATGTTTCAATAACTGATTACATGTTGTATCTCGGTAGCACTCCAATCTCCTAGAGGTCACGTAAATAATGTTCAATTGCTCGATTATCAACCGAGGTAGAGTACAAAGCCTTGGCTGTCACGTCTAGTGAGCTATTATGGGTCATTTCTTTGTTCACAGAACTTGGTCACACGCCTACAACCAATCCAGTTATATATTGTGATAATCTCGGTGCTACAAATCTAAGTGCTAATCTTGTCTTCCATTCTCGGATGAAACATATAGCCTTAGCCTATCATTTTGTTCGAGAAAATGTGCAACAAGGCAGGTTTCGAGTATCTTTTATGTATACTAATGATCAACTTGCTGATATTCTAACCAAGACTCTGCTCCGCCCTCAGTTCGAGTCCTTACAGTCCAAGTTGCATCTCTCTTCCAGATTATCCAGGTTGCGGGAGGATATCAATAATAATAATTAGTTTAAATTATTCAGATATCTAAATCTGTTATTTCTTATTATTTATATTTCTAAATTGATTGTTTCATATTCTTTAGGTAAAAGTCTAGAACTTGATTAGAGGAGAATTAATAAGAGATTTGTTAGCTTGATTCTCTCATAAATTAGGTCTGTCAACTTGTATATTAACACTGACAGAAACTAACAACAAAATTATCAATTTCATACACATTTCATATCTCTATAGTCTCTAACAGTGCCATAGAGAGATCGTCCAAGTGACTCCATAATCCTTTTCCCTTGACATACATCTGAAACTGAAATTACCAAGCAGAATAATTTTTACCGGTAAAACGGACCCAAAACGTTTCTCTTTCTTTTTCCGAAGCCATGACGTAAGGAACCAGTTTTTCTCTAAATATGAAGTATACACATGCAACAACCCAAATATATATATATATATATATATATATATATATATATATATATATATATATATATATATATATATATATATATATATATATATATATATATAACAATGTGCAACAAACTAATGGATAAAGATCCAACCTGGTACAAAGCCCTAGAACAAATGGATACAAAGCCCTAGTACAAATGGATACAAAGCCCCAGAGTAAACCACGGGCATCGAACAAGATTGCAAGATCACAGAACAACAATTTGCACCAAGCAAGAATCTCCAATTAACAATCAGCGCCGAACAACAATCAACAATTACTGAAACAACATCTATTTCAACAAAACGAACAAGAATTGATTTCGATAAACACAAAAGCAAGATCACGGAGCAGCAACATAAATCGTAAAGACAAAATCACAAGACGACGACCAACAACTCAGAATAGAAAGTTGTTGTTTTGATTTCCGGAAAAACGGTTTCGAAACGAACGCAAAAGAGGTTTCGAAACAAACTTAAAAGAGAAGCACACGGAAGCACATGATTTCGATTGAAACCTAGTGAGGTATCACACGTCATCCAAGATAACCAAGTTTCACAGGTTTGATCAAACACTCGTTGATACCATGTCACGAAAATTGGCTTTTTGTCTTTCTTTATTGTATTACTTCTATATATAATAATTTGAGCATTTACAACTTTTTATTACAAATATTCTATGTCTGATTTCTAGTCTATTCTAGGAATGGAAATATATACAATTAAGGAGAACCAAATCATTTCCTTATTAACAACATACTGAAAAAGTAAGAATTGCCAAAAGATTTTCCCAAAAATTTCAGAATTTTCGAGAGAATTTACCCGAAATTGTGAAAATTCCAGAAATATTTACCAGAAATTTAAAATTTCTGGAGTTTTTTCCGACCACGCCTACCAGAACTTTTGAAATTTCTTCCACTACAATTTTTTTTGAAATTTTCCGTAAACTTCCAAATTTTCGATACAATCTTCTTTCTCTAATTTTCCCCCCTTTAATCCATTTTTCAATGAGTACCAGGGGGAAGGACGAGTCCATTAGAGGCAGGTTGACCGACAGAGCGGCAACCCAGGTCATGGTTGCTGAGGAAGAGTCTTCCCATCTACTGGATGAACGAGTTCCTTCGACCGATTCGCACCAAAAATGGATGGTTAAGCAGGCAGAGGGTCAGGTATGTGCACCCCAATACCGAGTAGCTAGAGTTTTTGTGGAGGTATATGTTATTATGGAGGTACCTGTTGCTGATGAGGTACCTCTTGCTTAGGAGGTTCCAAATACTAAGGCTGCTGATGAGGAGGTTCTTATGTCGGTTGAGCATGTTTCTGTTACTGATGGGATGGCTCCCGTACCTCTTATTGACGATGATGATACTCCTACTGATACAAATGATATGGCTCATTCTTTTACTAAGGTATATGTTGACACAAGTGGAACCTTCTCGGGAGGACCCTATGACTTATCTGTGCTTAGAGAGTATGTTGACCATGTCAGATACAAATTATGGAAAGGAGAGGTATATATATTTTATGTTTAACTTCAAATTATTTATTATTGTTTGGTGATCTGTTGAAAGTTTATTGACTATTTTTTAAACTTTGTTTCCTACAGGAACGTCTGACGCTGAAGGTCACATCCCATAGTTTGAAGTTGAAGAACTTCCCACTGTGTCTGATGCCTGAGTAGGTCAAGCGTATTGTTATTGATTTTATTTTCCTGGAGTTCATCGACTGCTCACTAACCCTGCTCGACACTTCACTTCTACCTGCTTTTGTTGAGAAGTTGCACAAGGAGACATCTTACTTTCATCTTCCATCTAGGAAGATGACTATCACTTTAAATGATGTTTCTTCCTTGTTCCATCTCCCCATCATTGATATATTCTTTACGTCTCGTGTCCTTAACCATACGACAACATTGCTACAAGTTGTAGAAGATTTACAAGTCACTAAGTTAGCCGAGCTAGATGATTTTGATTTTAACATGGGAGCTTACCTTCAGATGTCTCGGCTTCGAGATAAGTACCATGAGCTTGTTAAGGCACATATGTATAAGGCTTCCGCTAGAGCGTATATGCTACATTTGATGGCATGTACCCTCTTTACGGATAAGTCTCATGTTTATATTGATGTTCAATACTTATCGTTGTTCATTAACCTAGAGAGTATTAGTCGAGCTTGTGGAGTAGCTACATTGACCATGCTTTATATAGAACTTGGAGTTGCGACTCTCTTTGAGACCAGACAACTTGTTGGTTATTTGAGTTTATTCTAAGTATATGAGTGTTGTACCCCAAAATTTGCCCTCCCATTTCTCATTGATTTCTCACCACAAAGCCCTTGAAGCTCAAGATCCAGTTAGGGTTTCATCTGCTCAAGACCTCTCCTTGCACTGATAACTCAAATTAGGGTTTGTGTTTACACAAAGATGTTTTGACCCAAAATGACTAAGATGACTTTCATGCTTCATATTGGACTCCCAAGTTTACCCACATCAAGTTTCAAGTCTTGATTCCAAGTTTTACCCAGTCAATTGAACAGTTGACCTAGAAATCAACTGTATTGGGGAAAAAGTCAACTGTGGCCAATTGACAGTCAAACCTCATGAAATTTGACCCACATCAACATTATGAACTCATATGGACCATTGGATCAAGTTTGGATCACAATTCCCCAAGAAATTTGATCAGATCACCAAAAGGGCAAAATGGTCATTTTTAGGGTTTTGACTGCACAAAGGCAATTTTTGACTGTTTGACCTAGCCAATGGCAAACCAAGCTCACACATGGACTTAAGGACCCTATGGAATCATCTTAACATGGTCAACAAACTCAAAAGATCCCAAATGCACAAGATTGACAGTTGAATTTCCCAGTCAATTGATCAATTTTGACTGTACACTGAAAAGTCAAACTTTGACTTTTTGGTCAAAATCAAGGGTCAAGATTCATTTTTCATCAAAACATGCCAAATCATGAAACTTGTTCACCAAAAAATCACAAAATGCAAATTAGGGTTTAAAATGGAATTTTTCATAACTTAGAATTTTTCCAAGTTATGAAAAACCCTAATTTTTTCCCAACTTTGCCCCACTTTTTCACCATGATCCATTTGGATTCAAACAAAAGTCCAAACATGAAAGTTGTAGCTTGTTGCATAATCTACAACCTTGATTCACAAAGTTTTCTCATTTGAAGCTTGTATATCAAGTTACAAATTTTTGAATAAGGGCACTAAACCATTTTTAACTTAGTGAAATTTTAACCTATTTTGACAAGGTTTTCTACTCCACTTCAAGGACATTTTCCATACACTTCCACTTGGAATTTCAATTTGCATTTCAAAGATGGATTGTAGTACACATTCCAAGCTTTCCAAAATGTCCAAGAACTTCTCAAACAACCTCATGGTTAGAGAGAATCGAATTTCACAATATAGCAAAAAACCACTTTGTTCATGACCAAGTTCCATGTCCATAACTTTGCAATTTGAACTCAGCATGCTTTAGGTTAGATTACAGGTCCTTAAACCAAGTTGCACTCAATAATTTAATGCATATTCATTGTGTTAAGGTGTTGTTCTATGAGTTTGAACATTGTATAAAGGTTTAATCCCAAACTAGATAAAGCAAATTAACCATTTTGGTAAAAGGTAGCTTTATGTCAATTTGGAAATCCAACAAGTACATTGCAAATCTGAATGGCACAAGATTATGAATATAACACACTGATCAAGGAGGGATTATGCAGCACATTAGGGGCCCTCTACATGCCTAGAAACACAAGTTGCATTTTATTGCTTAAGTGTGAAGTAAAGTGGCATAACTCACAACAACTCTCATCTCAGCATCAGAACACAAGAACAAACTTATCAAACATACTCAGCATATCCCAACTAAGCTAACACACGAGCCCTTGGCCTCTCAAACACTCCCATTGCCATAATCACCTTGAAACTGCTCAAACAGAGCAACCCCTGCTCAATCATCACCTTGCACTGAAGGTTCCTACATCTCCAGATAGAAGTTCAACTGAATAGGTAAAATTTTGAATTCGTATCTCTCTTATTATGCATCATTAGTCTTAAGTTTGTGAAGAAATAATGTCATACTCATGCCACTGAACATGTCCATCTCTTTACTTTTCATTTCTTTTGCCTGAGTAGAGAGAATTTGGAGTTTGAAAATGACAGAAAAACTAGGTTAGGATTTGGGGGAGGAGAAATTCTCCTTCATCTTAGAGAGTTAGGTCAAGTTCTATACATGATTAGAATCGTCTCTTCATGCTGAACATTTTTTATGTTATGAGTTTTTGTTAAAAAGCCAGGAATCAGGAGTTAGCAGTTGGAGTACAGGGCGCGCGTTTTTGAATGTTGTTGAACAAAGGTTGAAGATGAAGCCACATGGGCTGGGCCTGTGTGGTCTTTTCTTTTTACACCCCATTTCCATTTTCTTACCCCCTGAGCCCATTTGCTTGATTTAATGTTTTTTTATTTTTCTTTTTTTCATTTTGACTCATTTATTTTTTCTAATAATGTTTAAAACTTGAAAAATCATTTTTGCACCATTTTTGCATTTTTTAAGTATTTATTTGTTTATACATACTATTATACATATATATATATATATATATATATATATATATATATATATATATATATATATATATATATATATATATATATATATATATATATATATATATATATATATATATATATATATATATATATATATATATATATATATATATATATATATATATATATATATATATATATATATATATATATATATATATATATATATATATATATATATATATATATATATATATATATATATATATATATATATATATATATATATATATATATATATATATATATATATATATATATATATATTATTATTTAGAAATATTACTAATAATGTAAATATATTGTACTTCTGATTTTTATTTCATTTTTCCCTTTTGGAACATTTTGTATAAAAAAAAATAATACTTTTTTTATTATTATTTTTGTTTGCATATTTAATATATCTTGTAAATAGTATAAATATACCTATATATATGCATTAATACATTTAGGGCAAAATATCAAAAAATATACATATTTTTATTTTTATTAATATTTAGCACTAAAGATACATTTTTATAAATATACTTTATTTTATTTTATTTTTGTAGGTAAATAGTAAATATTATGTAAATTAAATAATTAATGTCTTTTTTGATTAAAATTAGGGTTTTTGCCCTAAATTTGAAAATACCTCAAAAATAATACCCTTTTATTTTCTTTATTTTATTTTACATGAATAATACCTTTTTTTTATATATACATAAAAATTCCTTTTACATTTTGCATATTTATTTCAATTTCCATTTAATTATGCAATTATTTATCTTATAAATATTCCTAAAAATGATGTAATAGCTTAGATTTAAATTCTTGCCCAAATAACCCCCATTTGAAACATTGTACCCCCCTCCCTATATTATTGTGATGTAATAGCGTAGGAATTTAAATTTCGCACTTTTATCGCTTTCTAAACATACTATGCTAGAATTAGGGTTTTGTATGCGAATAAAATTGAACAAAATAGTTGGACCTAATACAAGATAAATGAGCATGAAAAATGGACAACACATTTCACACTTGCACCCCTAGGGTATTCCACTTTGTTGCCTTCAAAATAATTGGGCCATATTGCATGTTGAACTTCTTTGGGTAAAACAAACAATCAAAATGATCATAGTCCCACAAAATGTTGCTTAAAATGATCAAGTCCCTTTTAAAGAAAAAATTGCCCAAAGACATTTAACACTATTGCAACTATGGTCTAAACGATGACCCACGCCCGTCCCTTTAATCTCCTAAGACAAGATTGTCCACTAAATGCAATGGTGGAACAAAATTGTCAAAAGGTTTAAAACATAAACATAAATCTTTGAGAAAATTTTAGGGTAGATGAACTCTTAAGTACTTGTCAACTTTCCAAGAAAACACTTGCCTAATTTCAAAACCCACTTCACAAACACTTTCAAAACAAACTTTCAAAAAACCTTGAAACATCTTTTCAAAAAGACAAACACCTTTTGTAAAACATTCGAGTAAAGAATTGTTACAAGGGTAGCCTATACAAGGCATCTTTTTCAAAACCTTTTCAAAGCCACACACAAAGCACCATTTCGAACAATTGAAAACCAAGGCAAGTTGATCTAAGCAAGTACCTAAGAGCCCATGGATAACCATGGATAGAAGGGGTGCTAATACCTTCCCCTTCTATAATCTACTCCCCGAACCCAAGAAAAATCTCAAAGGTTTTTGCTGTGCTTTTTTTAAACCTTTCCTTAGGATAAAATAAAAATTCGGTGGCGACTCTTGCTCAACCGAAACATTTGCGAAAACTAACGCAAAACCCTAGTCAGTTCTCCCACCGTATCACAGAACTGGCGACTCTGCTAGGGATAATCTTAAAAGTGGAGTAACCTTAGGGCTTAGATCACCCTTTTGCATGACTAATTGTTTGATTTGTTTGCTTTATACTTTGGCTCTATTGTTTGGGTTTACAATCCTCCACCCGGATTTTGGGAAACATTCATAGATAGCAATACGTTGTGGAAACTGTGCGGGGTATACCGACACGGTCTAAGCAATAGCTATATTAGTGCGACATATTTGTGAGTACCAGTAACCCTTGAGTTCAATCAAGGAGAGTACGGGGCCGCTGAGTGATGTCACTAAGCACTAATGACCTAGAACCTTACTTGACCATCTTGGCCTTTCATTAGGGGTAGTGAGATGACCGGCTTTGGTGCAGTCCGAAGTTGGTAGATACTCGATACTACACTCATTGAGGGTTGTTTTCTTGGAATATTTTGGTCGCTAGTTAAGTGGCTAAACCAAAACAATGAACAATGAAAACAATCCAGTGATATTGAGCTCCTTAGAACCCGGTTACTATTTATAGGACAGGTTTTTAAGCCAACTACACTCAAGAGAGTACTTACCTATGAAACCCCATGCAAGCCTGAAATTAGGGTTTGGTGTGATTTGCTTGTACATATGTTTTGTGCATACATCATAAACATCATATGCATTCACTAACCATTTCAAGGGTTTTGGATCTTCATCTTTGTTCTTGTTTTGTAGGACATGGAAATTCCTCGCAGAAACACCATCCAAGTCAACCTTGTGAGAATCTCTCCTCAACTCAAGGAGATCACTTCAAGAATTCCGGAAAATTCATCCTTGAGTGAAAGACATGGTAGACTGCTCAGCCTAGTCAACACCAACATTGAAGAAGACATGATGAAAGTGCTATTCCAGTTCTTTGACCCTCTTCACCACTGCTTCACTTTCCCTGATTATCAGTTGGTACCCACTTTGGAGGAGTTTTCTCAACTCCTAAGAATCCCTATCCTTAATCAACTACCCTTCTACGGTACGGAAAAGGAACCAAAGCCGGAAGATGTTGCTCGAGCACTACATCTACAACCATCCGACATCAAGGGGCATTGGGAAACCAGAAGCGGCGTTAAAGGATTCTTAGCAAAATTCTTGTTCGAGAAGGCACAAGAATGTTGGAACTCATTGGACCTACAAGCATTTGAAGAGATTGTGGCACTCCTTATCTACGGGTTGGTCTTGTTCCCAAATCCTGACCAATTGGTAGATGTCAACGCCGTCAAAATCTTCTTAACCAGAAATCCAATACCAACATTGCTTGGGGACATCCTTCACTCATTTTACACACGAACAATGAGAAAGAGGGGTGTTCTCATGTGTTGTACTCCTGTCCTCGCAAGGTGGTTTATTTCGCACCTTCCACAATCTGTCTTGAAGAATGACCAAGGTACAAGGTGGTCCCAACGATTGATGACTCTTACTCATTCTGATGTGCATTGGTGTTCTCGGTCCAGAGAAAATGTCATCATCGTCGATCGTTGCGGAGAGTTTCCTAATGTTCCTTTACTTGGAATTAGGGGAGGTATCACCTACAACCCTTGCCTAGCTTTGAGGCAATTTGGATATGCACGGAGGGATGGCCCTCATGACATGTTGATTCCTAGCCTAGTTTTTGACTTCGACAACGATGCGCAAGGACTTCGCCAAAGATTCATCAGAGCTTGGGGAAAACTCAACAAGGTTGATAGCAAGACTCTGGGACACAAGAATTCCATCCCTCTTGAGCCCTATCTCAAGTGGGTACGAGCCCGAGCCCAAAGTCTAATGATGCCTTATCCTCATGTTCTCCCTGTGATTAAAGAGCCCGTCAATGAAGGAGAGGTTCCCTACACCATCCTGCATCCAGACATGCCTACATCATGGGAGGAAATGCAGAAAAGTTGGATTCAGCTCAAGGAGGAACGGAACACTTTTGAAGCTAGCTACTACGCCAGTGAAAAGAAGGTTCTAGAGCTTACCCGCCGACTCCACGAGCAAGAGGCCCTCAACACCTACATCGCACCGAAGAGGATGCGCAATGTCTTTCTGCCTTGAGAAGTTTATTTTGTAACATTTGGCCCATGGGGCATTTATGTACTAACAATTTTCCTCTTATTAATATGACGTGCGCTCTTCTTTGTCTGAAACAATTTTGAATGTCCTAAATCCTTGAATGCATTGCATACATCAGCATACCATTCATCATGTGCATAAGCAGGTCTCACTCCAGGTTTCCTTATCTATCTGCTGTTTATTTCAGTAGGATGGATCTCGAGCAAACAGTCAAAGACCTACAAGCCCAGAATGCACAGTTCCAGCAACTCTTGATGACCTTGGTCAAGAGTCAAGAGGACATCAAAGCTCATTTGGATAATAAAGAACCAGTGAAGAAGAAAAAGAGGGTCGGAGTGGCTACTTTGGGGAGAAGATTTGACAGGGAAGCTCAGAGAGTGCTTGAATTTCCTCCTACTTCTGATGAAGGGACTAGTAAAAGAGATCGGGTTGCGGTGCCTTCCGAGTCTGATGCAGAGGAGGAAGAGGTTGAAGAGGATGAAGATTATTCTGACCAGCAGTATCCTCCAGCTGATGACAAATATAAGGGTTTAGAAGACAGATTGGCTGCCATGGAATTGCAAAGGGTACCGGGTTTGGAATTTGAAGACATGGGCTTGGTTTCCAGAATCGTGATTCCCCCAAAATTCAAAGTGCCAGTGTTTGTGAGGTATGATGGGCTGTCCTGTCCCAAAATGCATCTCAGGTCCTACGTGAGAAAAATTCAACCCTATACAGCATATAAAAATCTCTGGATTCATTTCTTTCAAGACAGCCTGTCGGGAGCTCAGTTGGAATGGTTTTATCAGTTAGAAGGAACCAGTGTCAGAAATTGGGAAGATTTGGCCACCGCTTTCTACAAACAATATCAGTATAATTCCGATCTTACCCCTACTCGTACCCAACTTCAGGGTATGTCACTAGGAACAAGTGAGGGATTCAAGGAATATGCACAGAAATGGAGGGATTTGGCTGGCAGGGTGCAGCCTCCTTTAACCGATCGTGAGCTCGTTGATATGTTTCTTGGGACCCTATCTGGGCCGTTCTTCAATCATTTAATTGGTAACTCTTCCACAGGGTTTACCGATTTGATCTTAACTGGCGAAAGAATAGAAGCTGGCATCAAGTCAGGAAAGATTCAGAAGGGTGTTGCTGCAAGTGTTGAGAAGAAGCCGTTTAAGAAGGAGACAGCTATGGTATATTCTCAGAGAAGAGCAGGGAAGATGGAGCGTCGGCCAACTGTGGGGGCCGTAATGATTCAAAACACTCCTAGTGAGCAGCCTCGCTACAACCAATCCAGACCAAATCAGCAACGGGTGGAAAGGCCACAACGGCAGTTCACCCGTATTAATATGACTCCAGCACAAGTGCTTCCCCATCTATTGAAATTGAATCTTGCCACTATCAAGGAGGCGCCAAAGAATGTAAATACGTCCTCCCCGCATTATCATGCCAATGCTAAGTGCGCCTATCATTCAGACAATGTTGGACACGACACCAACGATTGTTGGGCACTCAAGCATAAGATCCAGGACCTGATAGAGGCTAAGGAGGTAGAGTTTGACGCTCCAGAGAAACCCAATGTGATATCTGCACCTATGCCGAAGCACGGTCGGAATGTCAATGCCATTGAAGAGGATCTGTATGTTGCTGACGTTAGTGATCTGACTACTCCACTGCTAACCATTAAGTTGAATTTGTTAAGAGCCGGGATCTTCCCGGGATGTAAAGAGGACTGCTACTGTTTCCACTCTCTGCCGTTTGATTGTCCGCTATTGAAGAAAGGCATCCAAGGCCTTATGGATAGCCGACAAATTCTGTTCGAAAAAGTTTCCGTTGTTCCAGTTCAAGTTGAAAATGTCTCAATTATAACCATTCACGCCAATCTTTCCAAGGCTGTCAAAAAGCCTGTTAAGATTACACCAGCTGCAAAATCTATACCTTTGAAGATAACAATGCCGGGGCCTGTTCCCTATGTTTCTGAGAAGTCGATACCTTGGAACTATGGTGGTGACATCTATTACCATGGTATCAAGCAAGTTGAAATAGTTGAAGAAAATTCGGATGATGAAGAAGCCAGCATTAGTAACATTGTGGGCACCAGCAAAATCACCAGGAGCGGGAGAATATTTTCTCCAGAGATTGCCCCTCCAAGAGCAGTCTTTGGACCCTCATCAGCTAAAGAAGTCATCCCTGCACCAGTAAAGCTCTCTGCCAGAACTCCTTTAATCGAAGAGGTTGTTGTTCCTAGTGCTGTCTTTCCTACTGTTGCTGATAAAGGAAAGGGAATACAAGATGAGCCCGTCAGGACGAGGGCTCAACCTTTGGTGATTCCGGAAGCCTCCAAGAAAGAAATGGACGAGATTTTGAGGATAATCAAGAGAAGTGATTACGATGTGGTGGAACAGTTAGGGCAAACCCCCTCCAAAATCTCCATGCTGGCACTATTGCTTTGCTCAGAAGCGCACGCTCAAGCTTTGATTAAGTTTCTGAAGGCAGCTCATGTGCCCCAGGAAACCTCTGCGGATCAATTTCAACATTGCGTGGCCAGCCTGACCGCGGACAATGGATTAGGTTTTTCTGATGCTGACCTAACCCCTAAAGGCCGAAACCACAATGATGCGTTGCATATTTCAATCGAGTGTCGCGGAACCACCCTTGCACATGTTTTGGTTGATACCGGTTCATCGCTGAATGTTTTGCCTAAAAAGGCCTTGGACCGGCTAGATTGCAAAGGGTTGGAATTGAAGCCGAGTGATATTGTCGTCAGAGCTTTCGATGGGTCGAAAAGAATGGTCCATGGAGAAGTTGAAATTCCTGTCAAGATAGGTACTGAGGTGTTTAAATCCACTTTCTACGTAATGGACATCCGTCCATCATACTCCTGCCTGCTGGGTAGACCTTGGATACACCATGCTGGAGCAGTCACCTCCTCCTTGCATCAGATGTTGAAGTATCCTGTAAAGGGAAAGATCATTACTGTTCACGGCGAAGAAGAGTACATGATTAGCCACTTAAACTCTTTCCGGTACGTGGAGGTTGAAGGAGAGTTCATTGAGACACCGTTTCAACATTTCGAAGAGGTACTTCCTGAAATAGCGGTAGCAAAATTGACGGCTGAGACACCAAGACAGATGGCCAGGATGGCATCTCTGGAGGATGCAAGAGCTGCAGTTAAAGAAGGGAAGAATTCAGCGTGGGGGCAGTTACCCGATTTTCCGCATAAAACTGATAAGTTTGGATTAGGTTTCACCGCTGCTGGCCAGAAAGCTATGCGCCAATCAAAGATTGAAAGAGCGCCGGTCAAAATTTCTCACCACAGAATCAACGCCCTGGAAGATAAAGACAAGGAAAGTAACATTGAAGAGTGGATTTATCCAACTGTCAGGGGAGGATTGAGCAATTGGGAGGCTAAAGACTTTATCCCCATCACTTTTATTCATCAGTAATTTATCTGTTAAACATTTCTTATTTGGTCTGTAATATTTTACTTTCAAACAATCCGTACACTATCTTTTCACCTCCTGCCTTGCCCGGGGCATGTAGGTCCACTTGTAAGGGTTTTGACTATTTTTCATATTCATATGCCATGTTTAATGATTCATTGGACGTTTTTCATTTGATAAACTGCTTATGCTCATTTTCTTTCCTTTTGCGTTTTTGTTTAAAGGATGCCTATCCCTTACACACACCCACACTCACCAATGCAGGTACCCATCCACTCCGGATTCCATGGGCGACTATTCTGCTGTATCTTTCAATAACTCTGAAGACCTGGTCAATCTAGCCGAGTATGAGGATGACGAAGGTTGTGAAGTACCCGGGGAACTAGCCAGACTTCTGCAACAAGAGGAAAGGGCCATCTTGCCGCATGAAGAGCCATTGGAAACTGTTAACTTGGGAACCGAAGAGGATCGGAAGGAGGTGCAAGTGGGTGCCAATCTGGAACCAAAAGTCAAGGAGCGCCTAGTACAGTTGTTGAATGAGTATGTTGAGATCTTCGCTTGGTCCTATAAAGACATGCCGGGTCTAGACACAGACATCGTGGTTCACCGTCTCCCCACAAGAGAGGATTGTCCACCTATCAAGCAAAAAGTTTGCCGAATGAGGCCTGACATGTCCGAGAAGATCAAAGCGGAAGTAATGAAACAATTCAATGCTGGCTTTCTTGCTGTTACATCCTATCCTCAGTGGGTCGCTAACATCGTGCCAGTACCAAAGAAAGATGGCAAATTCATAATGTGTGTGGACTACCGGGATTTGAATAGGGCCAGCCCTAAAGACAATTTCCCGCTACCTCATATTGACATCTTGATAGACAATACAGCTCAACACAAAGTGTTTTCCTTCATGGATGGATTTTCGGGCTATAATCAAATCAAAATGGCTCCCGAAGATATGGAGAAAACAACTTTTGTCACACAGTGGGGCACTTTCTGTTACAAAGTGATGCCGTTCGGGCTGAAGAATGCAGGGGCAACTTATCAACGCGCCATGGTAGCTTTATTTCATGACATGATACATCATGAGATCGAAGTCTTCGTAGACGATATGATAGCTCGATCACAAACAGAGGAAGAGCACCTTGAACATCTGGAAAAGCTGTTTGCCAGATTGAAAGAATACAAGCTCAGGTTGAATCCAAGTAAATGCACTTTTGGAGTTTGGTCTGGTAAACTCCTGGGATTCATTGTAAGCAACAAAGGCATTGAAGTCGATCCGGCAAAAGTAAAAGCAATACAAGAGATGCCTGCTCCCCGTACTGAAAAAGAGGTCAGAGGATTCTTGGGGCGCATAAACTATATTGCCAGATTCATCTCACATCTGACTTCTACCTGTGAGCCAATTTCCAAACTCTTGAAGAAAGATCAGGTAGTTGAATGGAACGACGACTGCCAAGCCGATTTTGATAGAATCAAGGAGTATTTTCTAGAACCTCCTATTCTGATGCCACCTGTCGAAGGAAGACCATTGATCATGTACTTAACTGTCTTGGATAACTCAATGGGGTGTGTGTTGGGCCAGCATGACGAGTATGGTCGAAAAGAGCATGCTATTTATTACCTTAGCAAAAAGTTTACCGACTGTGAGACTCGCTACTCACTGCTCGAGAAAACTTGCTGCGCTTTGGTATGGGCTGCTCGCCGACTAAGACAGTATATGTTGACTCATACTACCTTGTTAATTTCCAAGATGGACCCTATCAAGTATATCTTCGAGAAGCCCGCTTTATCTGGAAGGATAGCTAGATGGCAAATGATCTTAACTGAGTATGACATCCAGTACACCACCCAAAAAGCTATAAAAGGGAGTGTATTAGCTAACCATCTGGCTCATCAGGCTATCGAAGACTATCAACCCATGAGATTTGACTTCCCAGACGAGGACATCATGAATTTGGACAACATTGAAAGTGACGGACCGTATGACGGACCCGAAAAGGGATCCCGATGGACCCTGTACTTTGATGGTGCTTCAAATGCACTAGGAAACGGTATTGGCGCGGTACTCATTTCTCTAGAAGGTTGTCACACGCCTTTCACGGCCCGACTTTGCTTCAGCTGCACAAACAACATGGCTGAATATGAAGCTTGCATCTTTGGTCTCGAGGCTGCTATAGACTTGGGGATCAAATCTTTGATCGTATTTGGGGACTCGGCTTTGGTCATCAGCCAAATCAAAGGAGACTGGGATACCAAGCATCCTAATATTATCCCATACAAAGAACATGTCCTGACATTGTTGCCGCATTTCGAGCAAATTGCCTTCGAGCATTTCCCGCGAGAAGAGAATCAGCTAGCCGATGCTCTAGCCACAATGTCCTCCATGTTTAAACTCAACTGGGATAATGAGGCTCCCCAAATCACCATCAAACGAATGGATGAACCGGCACATTGCCACGAGATTAATACTGAAGAAGTAGTGGAACAACCTTGGTTCCATGAAATCAAAAGGTATCTCGAGACTAGAGATTATCCTGAAGGAGCTTCCGTGAATGATAAGAGGTTCTTAAGGAAATTCGCTGCTAAGTTCTTCCTGAGCAACAGCATCCTTTACAAACGAAGCCATGATTGTGTATTACTCCGATGTGTGGATAAAGCTGAAGCAAAGCTGATCATGACTGATATACACAGCGGCACATTTGGCACTCACTTGAGCGGGCATACAATGGCTAAGAAGATCCTAAGGGCAGGCTATTATTGGTCTACCATGGAGGCTGACTGCCATCAACATTCCCGTACTTGTCACAAGTGTCAAGTCTATGCTGACAAAGTTCATATCCCTCCGGTTCCCCTCAACGTCCTGACTGCTCCATGGCCCTTTGCAATGTGGGGCATTGATATGATTGGAGAGATCAAGCCCACGGCCTCCAATGGACATCGCTTCATCCTGGTTGCCATTGACTACTTCACTAAATGGGTCGAAGCAGCTTCCTTCGCTTCTGTCACCAAAAATGTGGTTGCCCGCTTCATCAAGCAAAATCTCATATGTCGGTATGGTGTTCCAGACAGAATCATCACGGACAACGGTATAAATCTGAATAACACAATGATCACTGCATTATGCGAACAGTTCAAGATTTATCATCACAATTCATCTCCCTATCGGCCGAAGATGAACGGTGCTGTTGAAGCTGCGAACAAAAACATTAAGAAGATCATTCAGAAAATGACAGTCACTTACAAAGACTGGCATGAGATGTTACCGTTTGCTCTGCATGGATACCGTACGACGACACGTACTTCAACCGGGGCAACCCCATTTTCTTTGGTTTATGGCATGCAAGCTGTTTTGCCTATGGAAGTCCAGATCCCTTCTCTAAGGATTATGAAGGATGCAGGTTTGAATGAAGATGATTGGATGCAGACCCGACTTGATCAACTCAATCTGATCGACGAGAAACGACTTGCTGCTATATGCCATGGTCAGACGTATCAAAAGCGGATGATCAAGGCCTTCAATAAGAAAGTAAGACGTCAAGTGTATCGAGTCGGGGATCTCGTAATCAAGCGGATTATCTTGCCGCAAAGTGATCCCAGGGGCAAATGGACTCCTACCTATGAAGGACCATTTGTGATCAAGAGGATATTTTCTGGTGGTGCAATGATTCTGACCACCATGGACGGCGACGATTTGCCGCACCCTGCGAACGCAGACATAGTCAAAAGATACTACGCATAAAATAACCCGACAGGTCGAAAACCCGAAAGGGCGGCTTGGGCAAAAAAAGGGCATCCTGGTGAACCGAAAACCCGAAAGGGCGGTTCAGGCAAAAATTAGGGATAAAAACGAAAAAATATGTACACCCGGCAAGTCGAAAACCCGAAAGGGCGGCTTGGGCAAAAAGGGGTTTCCCGGTGGATCGAAAACCCGAAAGGGCGATTCAGGCAAAAGTTAGGGAATTAAAGTGTATGACTATGTCCCGTCGGATCACTTCAAAGACAATCTCTTCATCAACCAGTTCCAGACTTCTGATCAATCCAGTCATCGTCAAACGAAGCATTGAATGGACATATATTCAGAGTTGTGAAAGCTATAGCAGAATGGAATCCCATGGAATTATTTCACATAGCCATCCTTTATTTTGTATAAAATCTTTCAATATTTACGACAAAGTCCTCTTACTAGGATGATTGTCTCCTTTGTACAAATATACTCAAAGAAAATCAATACAAATACTTTTCCCAGAAATTTGTGTCATTTCCCTTTTCTCTTTCTCTTGCACTATTTGTTTTATTTTGAGAAACGTCCAATGTTTTGTTAAATAGGCATATGCATTTGAAACGTAATCACTTCCTAAATGAACCTAAGAAAAGGGATTACTGATAGGATGAAGGTACAGATGGATATCTTGACACCCTTTCGAAGGAAAACTCTCAAGAGATTTGGAATCCGTCCCTAGCAAACCCTGAGGCTTACCTCCAGCAGACCCTCGAAGCCTATCCCCAGTAAGGTTCTGGAAGGTATTTCCCCGCAGAGCACGAACATCTCCCCCAAGTTTTATTCAAAGTTATTCCCCACAAAGGCTTATAACTGGGTTATCCTCAGCTAACAGCCACAGAAGATCGCGCTCGCCAGAATTCTTCCTATCCCCAGCGGAGTTCATCAAGAGTTTCCCGATGCAACTTATCAATATGATCCCCAGAGGAGCTTATCCTTGTTATCCCCAGCCAGAGGATCCTCTAGAACTCATTTCCCCTCAAAGTTTAAGTTTCAGTATCCCCAGTCGAGCTGAAACTTCAAATTGTCAATCCCCAGCGGAGCCAGACTAATGAGCCTTCTCCTCACAGAGTCTTAGAAAGAGAAATCTTGAGTTCCCCAGTAAGATCACCAGAGTTGCTTCCCATCAAGCAGAAGATTCTCAGTCTTACCTCCTCAGCATGAGTCTACTAGATTGATACTCCCCAGTAGAGGTCGTCAGGAATTTTCTCCCCCAGCAGCAGCCAAGGATTTATTTTCCCCGGCAGCAGTCAGGATTCATTTATCCTCAGCAAGACAGCTCGTCAGCTTACATGCACATTCATCACATTCACATCATTTACCTTCATGTCATATAAACATACATTGCATCATGCATCATGACATTGCATGCAACTAACTCTTTACCTTTTCAGGAGAGAGCAGTCGACAGACTAAAATCATTCAACTTCAAGATTTCTGAAAACAGTTCACGGGTTCTCCAAGTAAAGGATGCTAACCTATCACTTGTTCAGATTCTTCTCAAGACTTCTGAAAACAGTTTATGGATTCTTCCCAACAACGGATGTTAATCTATCGACTTGTTCAGATGCAACCTTTGAAAACAGTTTACGGACGCTTCCCAACAACGGATGCTGCTCTATTGCTTATTCAACTTCAAGATTTCTGAAAACAGTTCATGGGTTCTCCAAGTAAACGGATGTTAACCTGTCACTTGTTCAGATTCTTCTTCAAGATTTCTGAAAACAGTTTGTGGATTCTTCCCAACAACGGATGTTAATCTATCAACTTGGTCAGATGCAACTTTTTGAAAACAGTTTACGGACGCTTCCCAACAACTGATGCTGCTCTATTGCTTATTCAACTTCAAGATTTCTGAAAACAGTCCACAGGTTCTCCAAGTAAACGGATGTTAACCTATCGCTTGTTCAGTTTCTTCTCTAAACCACTGAAAATAGTTTACAGATTCCTCCCAACAACGGATGTCAATCTATTGCTTGTTCAGACCCCTCAGTTCAGAAATGGTACGAAGCTTGGACACTTTCCTGATATTCCCTTCCAGATGGCATCTCTAAGCCCATCCCCGACAAGATTTATGTCACTTTCCCAGATGGCATCGTTAAGCCCATCTCTAAATGGCATCTCTAAGCCCATTCCCGCATTCATTGCTTTGACGAGTGCAAATTTCCGGGCACTCTAGTGTCCAATCTCCTTTTACCCTCGAGTCACGAAAGGCAAGCTTGCCCATCTAACTCTTCGGATTCAAGAAGATTGAACAGGGGCAACTGTTGTACCCCAAAATTTGCCCTCCCATTTCTCACTGATTTCTCACCACAAAGCCCTTGAAGCTCAAGATCCAGTTAGGGTTTCATCTGCTCAAGACCTCTCCTTGCACTGATAACTCAAATTAGGGTTTGTGTTTGCACAAAGATGTTTTGACCCAAAATGCCTAAGATGACTTTCATGCTTCATATTGGACTCCCAAGTTTACCCACATCAAGTTTCAAGTCTTGATTCCAAGTTTTACCCAGTCAATTGAACAGTTGACCTAGAAATCAACTGTATTGGGGAAAAAGTCAACTGTGGCCAATTGACAGTCAAACCTCATGAAATTTGACCCACATCAACATTATGAACTCATATGGACCATTGGATCAAGTTTGGATCACAATTCCCCAAGAAATTTGATCAGATCACCAAAAGGGCAAAATGGTCATTTTTAGGGTTTTGACTGCACAAAGGCAATTTTTGACTGTTTGACCTAGCCAATGGCAAACCAAGCTCACACATGGACTTAAGGACCCTATGGAATCATCTTAACATGGTCAACAAACTCAAAAGATCCCAAATGCACAAGATTGACAGTTGAATTTCCCAGTCAATTGATCAATTTTGACTGTACACTGAAAAGTCAAACTTTGACTTTTTGGTCAAAATCAAGGGTCAAGATTCATTTTTCATCAAAACATGCCAAATCATGAAACTTGTTCACCAAGAAATCACAAAATGCAAATTAGGGTTTAAAATGGAATTTTTCATAACTTAGAATTTTTCCAAGTTATGAAAAACCCTAATTTTTTCCCAACTTTGCCCCACTTTTTCACCATGATCCATTTGGATTCAAACAAAAGTACAAACATGAAAGTTGTAGCTTGTTGCATAATCTACAACCTTGATTCACAAAGGTTTCTCATTTGAAGCTTGTATCTCAAGTTACAAATTTTTGAATAAGGGCACTAAACCATTTTTAACTTAGTGAAATTTTAACCTATTTTGACAAGGTTTTCTACTCCACTTCAAGGCCATTTTCCATACACTTCCACTTGGAATTTTAATTTTCATTTCAAAGATGGATTGTAGTACACATTCCAAGCTTTCCAAAATGTCCAAGAACTTCTCAAACAACCTCATGGTTAGAGAGAATCGAATTTCACAATATAGCAAAAAACCACTTTGTTCATGACCAAGTTCCATGTCCATAACTTTGAAATTTGAACTCAGCATGCTTTAGGTTAGATTACAGGTCCTTAAACCAAGTTGCACTCAATAATTTAATGCATATTCATTGTTTTAAGGTGTTGTTCTATGAGTTTGAACATTGTATAAAGGTTTAATCCCAAACTAGATAAAGCAAATTAACCATTTTGGTAAAAGGTAGCTTTATGTCAATTTGGAAATCCAACAAGTACATTGCAAATCTGAATGGCACAAGATTATGAATATAACACACTGATCAAGGAGGGATTATGCAGCACATTAGGGGCCCTCTACATGCCTAGAAACACAAGTTGCATTTTGTTGCTTAAGTGTGAAGTAAAGTGGCATAACTCACAACAACTCTCATCTCAGCATCAGAACACAAGAACAAACTTATCAAACATACTCAGTGTTATACCCCAAAATTTGCCCTCCCATATTCTTCAAGAAATTGCCAAGCCAGGTCACAAAATTCCCCCAAGGGTTATGCATTCAACTGTCTCCTACACAGTCAAAACTAGGGTTTGGGTTCTGATCAAGAAAAGGAAGTTTTCAAAGGCCCAATCAAGTCTCATATTCCTACAAAGATGGTCAAGTATCCTCATATCAAGTTTCAAGGCATTCAGTTCAAGATTGCACAGTCAAAACCCTAGATTGCACTACAGTCAACTGTAGGGGCAAAATGGTCATTTGGCAGTCAAAAGTTCAAATTTTTGGTCAACCTATTATTTTGAAGCCACAAACATCATTTGATCAATGCTTGATCATGATTCTCAAAATTTGGCTCAGAAATCATCAAAGATGCAAAAGTTGCTATCTTTGGACAGCTGAAAAAGTCAACTGAAATTGACCAGGGCATAACTTTCACATGGATTATCAGAAAAATTCCATCCAAAGCTCATTTTGAAGAGAAAGACATTTCCTACAACTCATCTTCATACTTCAAGTCCAAGAAATGCTCTCACAAAAAGTTATCAATTTCAACATTATAGGTCATTTTCAAAAGTCAACAAAAAGGGACTTTAAGTCAAAGGCCATAACTTGAGATTGGTAAATCAAAATGACATGGGACCAAAGGCATTGGTTAAAGGACTCAAAGACCTTTCCAAAATGTCCAAGAACAGGTGAAAAGCTTAAAAATTGAGCAAGTTATGCCTTGTAGAAGTTGGGAAATTTTTGAGAAATGGCAAAAGTCAACTATCCTTGAAAATCCAATTTTGACAAAAGGGCCCCATTTTTCTCACTTTGTCCATCCTTGTCATGCCACACACGTGGCCCATGGTTGATTTCAAGACCAAATGTTGACTTTTTTATTTTATTTAATTTTTGATGATTTAATTCATTTTAATTCATTGAAAATTCAAATAAAATTTAAAAATCAATGAAATGGTGTCATATGAACTTGGAAAAGTTCTATGTATCATGAACCAACTCAAAAATCAGGCCAAGGTTCATTTACACACTAGGTCTAGGTTTTGGCTAGAAATTAGGAAAAAATGGTTAATGGACAAACCCTAAGGCCAATTCTTTCCCAAGCTTGAATTTAGGTCAAGGAACAAACCAATTCCATTCCATAAGATGCATTGAGTCAAACCCTAACTGGAGGATAGCAAAAAGCTCGCTGCAAAAGCCATTGGAACTTTGAAAATTTGGACATATATTGCAAATCTGAAATCAGTGCTAGGGATCTTTTCAAGCCTTAATTTTTGTACCAATAGCTTCCTGAGGCAATTTTGAACGTGTCCCAAATCATAACATCTTCCAAAACTCTTGGAACTGGTATCTACAAGTGAAACTGTACAGAAAAATTCTTGAATTCGTGTTCTTGATTCTAAGCATCCTTTTTCATTTTTAATTACATATTCATACTCATGATGAAGTTTCTGAGCTAACCCTTGCATTTAATTTCATTTTTGTGCCATGAATAAGAACTTGCCATTTTCGAATCCTAGGGTTACAGCTTTCTCAAATTAGGGATTTTGCCTAGGGGAAAAATTAGGGTCCCTGACCACCATGGTTGAACTCAGTACGCCCAGACGAAGAAGAAGATACCATCGCGAACAATTTATGTAGCCTATATGGCTATTCGCTATTTTCTCATAGCATGTTTAAAACAACGTTTCAAAACCGTTGCCTTCTTTGTTTGTATTTCAGGAAATTGGAAGGGACGATGGCGTGGCATAAGTGGATTGGATGAGTTTGAATTTGCGCGCGTTTCAAATAAGCACTAACCATTTTCTTTTATATATTTTATTGACTATTATATGTTAAATGAAATTAACTAGCTCAGCTGGCCAAGACACGCGCATGTAACCACAATGACCTGGGTTCAAGTCCCAGGTCCTGCAAAAATTCAATATTATTTTTCCTTTCCAGGTTCCATGCAACGCTCACATTGATGCTCACCATACTCCATCAGGATTCAACCTCCACGTGTCCCAGGGCCTCAGATCCATGGCCAAGATGAAGAGTGCACCATACATTCAGTCAAATGCATTACACTGGATCAAAAAAGTCAACAAATTCTCACAAATAATTGGGCCAGGCTTTCAAATCTACACCTCCAAATTTGAGACCATACCCCCCTGGTTCTATCTTTTTTTCTTTTTTCTAATTTTCTTTATATTCTATTATTTTTAAATTTACTTGTGTTTGATTTTCTTATTTAATTAATTCTTACAAAAATGCAAAAACATTAAAAAATACAGAAAGGACAAAAAAAAATATAATTAATTTTGATTCTTTTTTTAAATAAATTAAAATGTAAATCATTTAGTTTAATTAGGTTTTAATGTTAATTTTAATTCTTTTTTTCATAATAAAAATCCAAAAAATGTAGAATTAGGTTAATTATTAATTTTTTATATCCTTTTTAATTTTTTCCTTTTTTCTCACAATATTATTATTTATTATTTTTATTTTTGATTAAAAATTGTATATAAATTAACTTAGAATTGAATTAGGTTAGAAATTAAATCTCTTTCATAATAAACTTAAAAAACATTAGAACTAGGATTTTAATTTTAATTAACTTTTCTCTTTTTTCTTTTAAACCTAAAAAACACAAAAACATTATTTTTCATTTAATTTTTAATTTCCTTGATTAATTTTAATTATTTGTAAAAAGGTCCAACGCCCTAATTTTGTTTAGTCTTTATTTCGCGCATTTATTTTATATTGTTTAAATACCTCTGTATATGCCCCAAAGCCTTGTAATAAGTTTAGATTTATTTCTTGCACTTTTTATTTTATTCGCTTTATTTATTTTCAGTCAAATCGGGTTCGGTTTTTTGGCGATGTGGACCCGCGCCAGTTGTAATAGTCTAGATTTATTTTCTCGCAAATATAACGGTTAATAAATATGCATGAAAGAATGAATGCCCGAAAATAAAATTGAATCGTTAGATCACCAATGCATGACAAGACAAACAATGAACTGAAAATGACACACAATTCGCACACACCACCCCTAGGGTACGCCTCACTGTTGCCTTTCGAAAGGTGGTCATCGAGTAGAAAACGTCTTAGTAAGTCCTCATGATCCGGGAACCTGGCATGAGGGTAGCTTCTAAGGTGTCTTCCTATTGCTCCGGTGACCACCACGTCCCTAAAACTCGAATTGACCCGAACACCTCCTACGGTGGTGCTACCTACCTCTCAATGGTGGGATGGCACTACCTTAAAGGACATTTACACAGACAAATTCCTTAAGGGTAGGAAGGTTCTCAAAGGTACTTGCTCTAATTTCAAACCAAACAAAAACTCTTTTCACCAACACCTTTCAAAAACTTTCAAAACAAACTTTTCAAAACACTCTGACGCACGAGTTGAACTGAAACTTTTCAAAGAATATTTTTGAAACCCACAATTGAAAAGCAAGCACACATTTTGAAAACACATTGAGCAAGTACCTAAGAGCCCATGGATAACCATGGATAGAAAGGGTGCTAATACCTTCCCTTTCTATAACCTACCTCCCGAACCGAGAGCGATCTCTTTAAAGGAATTTTTCTGTGCTTTTGTCCTTTCCTATTGGAGAAAATAAAAGACGGTGGCGACTCTTGCTTACCGCGACATTTCGCGAACCAGCTTTAAAACAGTCAGTTCCAGATCCACCGATCACAGAACTGGCGACTCTGCTGGGGATAAACTTAAAGTGAGGTGTACCTTAGGACTAAGATCACTGTGTTTTCAATTGCTTTCCTTGTATGCTTTAAAATTGTGGGTTGCTTGGGAGTTCTATAGATCCTAACCCGGATCTGGGGAATACCTTCTTAGAAAGTAGCAACAAGGCTGTGAGGGAACTGTGCGGGGTATACCGACATGGTTGAAACAGTCTGCTACGTTGATGTGGCATTTTGGTGTGTACCGGTAACCCTTGAGTCAGTCAAGGAGAGTACGGGGCCTCCATGTGGTGTCATAAAGCATCAACAGACCTTAGGAACCTTAATTGAACCATCTTGGCCTCTTTAGGGTAGTGAGATAACTGACTTTGGTGCAGTCCGAGGTTGGTTGATACTCGATACTACACTCAATTGAGGGTTGCTTTCCTGGAATATTTCGGTCGCCAGTTCAGTGGCTAAATCGAAACGATGAACAATGAAAGCAATCCCGTGATATTGGGAACCTTAGAACCCGGTTACTTTGATTAGGACAGGTTGAACCCACCAACTTCAAGAGGGTACTACCCAGACCCCATGCTGGCCTTAAACCTTAAGGGCCTGTCTTGTGTGCCTTGTGTGCCTTACATGTTTGTCTTTGTAAATATCTGTGTTTAATCATAGCATCATGACATCATCCAGCACCATATGCATTAACTAACCATTTCAGGGGTTCGAATTTTCATCTTTGTTCTTGTTTTGTAGGACATGGAAACTGTTCGTAGAAAGACAATTCCAATCAGTCTTGTAAGGATCCCTCCTCAGCTTAAGGAGCTTATATCCGGGATTCCTGAGAACTCTTCATTCAATGAAAGGCATGGAAGCCTCATCAGATTGGTCAACACCAACATTGAGGAAGATATGATAAAAGTCCTGTTCCAATTCTTTGACCCTCTGCATCACTGTTTCACCTTCTTGGATTATCAGTTGGTACCTACATTGGAGGAGTTCTCCCGACTCCTGAAGATCCCTATCCTTGATCAGCTACCCTTCAGCGGTACAGAAAAGGAACCTAAGCTTGAAGAGATTGCTAAAGCCTTGCACCTGCAGTCATCTGACCTCAAGGGACATTGGGAAGTTAGAAGTGGTATCAAAGGGTTCTTAGCCAGGTTTCTGTTTGAAAAGGCCTATGATTGTTGGAACTCCCTTGACTTGCAAGCTTTTGAAAAGATTGTGGCCCTTCTTGTTTATGGTTTGGTGTTGTTCCCTAACCCAGACCAGCTCATTGATATCAGTGCTGTCCAGATCTTTATGTCCAGGAATCCTATACCTACGTTGCTGGGAGACCTCCTTCACTCATGTTACACTCGAACCATGAGAAAAAGAGGTGTCCTTATGTGTTGCACTCCTCTCCTGGGAAAGTGGTTTATTTCGCACCTTCCACAATCAGTCCTGAAGAACGAGCGGGGTTTGAGATGGTCACAACGGTTGATGACTCTTACACATGCAGATATACATTGGTGCCCTAGGTCCAGGGAAGATGTCACTATCATTGATCGTTGCGGAGAGTATCCTAATGTTCCTTTACTTGGAATCAGAGGGGGTATTACTTATAGTCCATGCCTGGCTTGGAGACAGTTTGGTTATGCTCGGAGGGATGGTCCTCATGACATGTTGATTCCTGACATAGTTTTTGACTTCGACAACGATACTCAAGGACTTCGCCAGAGATTTATCAGAGCTTGGAGGATGCCTAGTAGGATAGACAGCAAGACACTGGGGCATAGGAACTCCATCCCTTTGGAGCCTTACCTCAAATGGGTACGAGCCCGCTCTCAGAAGTTAGTAATGCCTTATCCTCACATGCTTCCAGTAATCAAAGAACCTGCCTTGGAAGGAGAGATGTCTCATGTTATTCAGCACCCTGATATGCCCACATCCTGGGAAGAGATGCAGAAGAGTTGGATCCAGCTTAAAGAAGAGAGGAATTCTCTTGAGACTAGTTTGCATGCCAGTGAAAAGAAGGTTTTGGAGCTCACTCGCCTGTTGCACGAGGAAAGGAATCTCAACACTTACATAGCTCCAGAGAAGATGCGCAACATATTTTGGATGTGACTTGATCTTTTTGTATTTTTGCCCATGAGGCTTTGATGTATTAAAACAATGATTTTCTTAATAATAAAGTGTGTTCCTTTTGGTCTACAACAAATTTGAATTTTCGAACTCTTGAACGCATTGCATAAACACATATCATTCATCATGTGCATCATAAATACTCTTCTTTTCAGGTTGTTTACCGTTCTTCGCTGTTTATTTCAGCATCATGAACCCTCCTGAATCATCAACCGATGCGGCTATCAAGGCTCTTCAGGCGCAGAACGTCCAGTTTCAGGCGCAAAACGCCCAATTTCAGGAGCTGATCAAGGGCTTGTCTCAGGGTCAACAAGAGTTAAAGACCATGCTGTTGAAGAAGACTAAGAAGAAGAGGAGGACTGTGCTATTTAACACTGGGCGCAGACTCGGGAACACTTTGGTTGTTGAAGCTGAAAGGACTCCTCCATCTGTGACGGAAGGTAGTCACCATGAAAGGGAGGTCACTACTCCTGTGGGCTCTGATACTGAAACAGACTTCAATGACGACCAGTACCCTCCTGCTGAAGACCGGTACAAACAGCTGGAAGACAGATTAAAGGCTGTGGAAGTTCAACGGGTACCTGGATTGGATTTCGGAGACTTGGGGTTATCTACTGGAGTGGTGATCCCGCACAAGTTCAAAACACCTGCCTTCGTGAAGTATGATGGGGCTTCCTGTCCCAAGATGCACCTCCGTTCTTATGTAAGGAAGATCCAGCCTTACACAGCAGACAAGAACCTTTGGATCCACTTCTTCCAGGAGAGTCTTTCAGGGACTCACCTCGATTGGTTCTATCAGCTAGATGGAATCAGCATTCGTAACTGGGAGGATCTGGCCACTGCTTTTTACAAGCAGTATCAGTATAATGCCGACCTCGCTCCTACGCGTACCCAACTCCAGGGTATGTCGCTAGGGTCGGGTGAAGGTTTTAAGGAGTATGCTCAGAAATGGAGAGACTTGGCTGGCAGGGTGCAGCCACCATTGACGGATCGGGAGCTGGTAGATATGTTCTTGGGGACTCTGTCTGGACCATTTTTCAATCATCTCATTGGTAATTCCTCTGCTGGGTTTACCGATCTAATCCTGACTGGTGAAAGGATTGAGGCAGGCATAAAATCGGGGAAGATACAGAAAGTTGCCTCCTCCAGTACTGAGAAGAAGCCCTTCAAAAAGGAGGCCAGTGCTGTATATAACTCCCGGAGAACAGAGCGACCTGAACACCGCCAATCTGTCAGTGCGGTAATGATTGCCAAACCTGCTGCCGCTCCTCGGCCAACTAATCCACAAAAGTTTGAAAGACCCCGGAGAGAGTTTACCCGGTTAAGCATGACCTTATCACAGATCCTGCCACAGTTGCTATCCACCAATTTAGTGACTGTCAAGGAGGCTCCAAAGTTTCCCAACACTGCATCCCCCAAGTTCAATCCAAATGCTCGCTGTGCTTATCACTCTGATAGCCCGGGGCATAACACAGATGACTGTTGGGCCCTAAGAAATAAGGTTCAAGATCTCATTGATGCAAAGGAGATACAGTTTGAGGCGCCCGAGGGGCCAAATGTTGTAAATGCTCCCTTGCCCCAGCATGGAGTGAATGCTGTTGAGGAAAATTTGTATGTAGCTTCGGTAGATGATGTTGCTACTCCGTTGCTGATGGTTAAGAGGAATCTGTTGCTAGTCGGTTTATTTCCGGGATGTAGCGAAAGTTGCCCTCTATGTGTTGCTTCCCCTGTTGGTTGTTCTCTGTTGAAGTCAGGCATCCAAAACCTGATAGATAATAGAGAGATTTTGTTTGAAAAGACTGTTGTTCCTGCTGCTCCTGTTGAAGAAGTGTCAATCGTTACCATCTTCAACAACTGTTCCGAGGCTCCTTCAAAGAAGCCTATACAAGTTTTGTCAGTTCACAAGAATGTTCCCATCACCATTACTGTTCCGGGGCCTATACCCTACAAATCTGATAAGGCTGTCCCATGGCACTATGGGGCGGATGTTTATGTTCTGGGTGTGAAACAAGAGTGCAACATTGATACTGGTGTCTCCAACATCACCGGGCCTGCTAAGGTCACTCGTAGTGGAAGACTGTTCTCGCCAGACATTGCTCCTCCAGCAATTCATAGGCCTTTGATCTTCACACCTGCCAGAGTGCCTGTTTCTCCTTCTGACCAAGTATCCACCCCTGCTGCTGAGTCATCTGATACTCGGGGCAAGGGAACTGCTGCTGATGTGCCTGCCAGGACGGAGGCACCAAAGACCATTGTTGAGGCTTCCAAGCAGGAAATGGAAGAAATTCTCAAGTTAATAAAGAAAAGTGATTTCAATGTTGTGGAACAGCTGGGGCACACCCCCTCTAAAATCTCCATGTTGTCACTGCTGCTGTGTTCAGAGGCCCATGCAAAGGCTCTGATTGCTTTCTTAAAGACTGCCCATGTACCCCAAGATACGACTGCTGACCAGTTCACCGATTGTGTGGCCAACCTAACTGCTGATAATGGCCTGGGTTTCTCTGATGCCGATCTGACAGCAAAGGGGAAAAACCATAATGATGCCCTGCATGTCTCCATTGAATGCAGGGGCACTACTCTCGCTCATGTGCTGGTTGACACAGGTTCTTCATTAAACGTGCTGCCCAAGAAGGCTCTGGATAGGCTGGATTGTGAGGGTCTAGAGCTCAAACCAAGTAGCATTGTTGTCCGGGCCTTTGACGGGTCCAAAAGAATGGTGCATGGTGAAGTGGACATCCCAATCAGGGTTGGGTCACAGGTATTCGATTCAAAGTTCTATGTGATGGATATCCATCCGTCCTATTCTTGTTTGCTGGGTCGCCCATGGATCCACAAAGCTGGAGCTGTGACTTCTACATTGCATCAAGAGCTCAAATACCCGGTCAGGGGGAGGATCGTAACAGTGCAAGGGGAGGAGGAATACATGGTCAGCCACCTCAACTCTTTCAGATACGTGGAAATGGATGGGGAGTTCATTGAAACCCCCTTTCAACATTTTGAGGAGGTACCACCAACCTTGGCAACAGCAGAAGATGAAGAGGTTTCTCCTATGAAGATGGCCTCCTTAAAGGACGCCCGGGCTGTGATCGAAAAAGGTGAATGTGCAAACTGGGGCAAGCTCCCTGATCTTACTCCTAAGACCAACAAGTTTGGGCTGGGTTTCACCACGGAAGCTCAGAAAGCGGTGCGCAAGGCAAGAATTGGAAGACCTCCGTTGCTCATCACTCAGCATGGAGTGAATGCTATTGGAGAGGAAGATGAAGTGGGAGAGTCAGAGTTCGATAGCTGGATCTACCCAACGGCCGACGGTGGATTGACCAATTGGACTGCTAAAGATTTTACTCCCATAACTTTTGTTCCCCAGTAATGAATTTCTTTGTTTTTTGATTTGTAATAAACAATAATTTGAGACTACATGGCCTGGTGTCTTACCCGGGGCACCGTGGTTTTATTTATGAGGGCTTTTGTTTGTCACCGTCATATATCATGAATAAAAGCATTGGACGTTTTTCACATTTCAAATTTTGCGCTCCTTTTCTTTCCTTTCTTTACATATTGCAAAACAGCTGTATTTACACACACACTCACTCATACAGGTTTCAATCCACTCTGGATCTCACCGGTAACGACTCTGCTACTGCCAGTTATGACTTCGAAAATCCGATCAACTTAGCCGCCGACGAAGGTGAAGATGATTGCGAAGTGCCTGGTGAACTTGCAAGACTGTTACAACAGGAAGAGAGGGCAATTCAACCCCATGAAGAGCCAGTGGAAATAATAAACTTGGGTACGGAGGAAGATAAGAAAGAGGTGAAGATTGGTGCCAACCTAGAGCTCAGTGTGAAGCAACGGTTGACTCAGATGCTGCATGACTATAAAGAAATCTTTGCCTGGTCCTACGAAGATATGCCCGGATTAGATACCGACATTGTGGTCCATCGCTTACCAACTAAAGAAGATTGCCTTCCGGTTAAGCAAAAGGTCCGCCGTATGCGTCCAGAGATGTCTGAGAAGATTAAAGCCGAGGTTATGAAGCAGTTTGATGCCGGGTTTCTTGCAGTAACTTCTTACCCTCAGTGGGTTGCTAATGTGGTGCCGGTACCTAAGAAGGACGGCAAGGTCAGGATGTGTGTTGATTACAGGGATCTGAACAGGGCCAGCCCCAAGGATGACTTCCCTCTACCCCACATTGATGTCCTTGTTGATAATACAGCTCAGCATAAGGTGTTCTCTTTCATGGATGGCTTTTCAGGCTACAATCAGATCAAGATGGCACCTGAAGACATGGAAAAGACTACCTTTGTTACTCAGTGGGGCACCTTCTGTTACAAGGTCATGCCGTTTGGGTTAAAGAACGCTGGGGCAACCTACCAACGTGCCATGGTTACCTTATTTCATGATATGATCCATCATGAGATCGAAGTGTATGTGGACGACATGATTGCCAGGTCCCAGACTGAGGAAGAGCACCTTGATCATCTGCAGAAACTGTTTGACCGTTTGAAACTATACAAGCTGAGGTTGAACCCGAACAAGTGCACCTTCGGGGTAAGATCTGGAAAGTTGCTAGGCTTTGTGGTCAGTGATAAAGGAATTCAAGTGGACCCTGCTAAGGTCAAAGCCATTCAAGAGATGCCAGTTCCTAAGACGGAGAAGGAAGTCAGAGGCTTTCTAGGACGTCTGAATTATATTGCTCGATTCATCTCTCATCTGACTGCTACCTGTGAACCAATCTTCAAGCTGCTGAAGAAAGATCAGGTAGTACGTTGGAATGATGAATGCCAGGCTGCTTTTGATAGAATCAAAGAATATCTCCAAGAACCACCTATCCTTATGCCACCAGTGGAAGGGAGACCTTTGATACTTTACCTGACAGTGCTTGATAATGCAATGGGGTGTGTACTGGGGCAGCATGACGAGTCTGGCCGAAAAGAGCATGCCATTTATTACCTTAGCAAAAAGTTTACCGACTGTGAGACCCGATACTCACTGCTTGAGAAAACTTGCTGCGCTTTGGTATGGGCTACTCGCCGGCTGAGACAGTATATGCTGACTCACACTACTTTGTTGATTTCAAAAATGGATCCTATAAAGTACATATTCGAAAAGCCTGCTCTGTCTGGGAGAATTGCAAGATGGCAGATGATCTTGACGGAATACGACATTCAGTACACGACCCAAAAAGCCATCAAGGGAAGTGTATTGGCAGACCACCTAGCACATCAAGCTGTGGATGACTACCAATCAATGAACTTCGAGTTTCCAGATGAAAGCATTATGATAGTAACTGACTGTGAAATACCTGGACCGGATGAAGGACCTGAACCAGGATCCCGATGGTCTATGCACTTTGACGGAGCCTCCAATGCTCTGGGAAATGGTATTGGCGCCATAATCGTATCTCCACAAGGTACTCATACTCCACTCACTGCCCGGCTGTGTTTCAACTGTACCAACAACATGGCGGAGTATGAAGCGTGTATTATGGGTCTTCAAGCTGCGATCGACCTGAGGATCAAATTTCTGAGTGTCTTCGGAGATTCCGCTCTTGTGATCAATCAGATCAAAGGAGAGTGGGATACGAAACACCCAAACTTGATTCCTTACAGAGAATGTGTGTTGGCTCTGATCCCCCACTTCACAGAGATAACATTTGAGCACTTTCCAAGAGAAGAGAATCAGCTGGCGGACGCGTTAGCTACAATGTCTTCAATGTTCAAGGTTAAATGGGATAATGAAGCTCCCCGGATCATCATCTGGAAACTAGACAAACCGGCATACTGTTGTGATCTCGAAACTGAATTGGTAACTGAGAAGCCTTGGTATCACGAAGTAAAGAGATATCTGGAAGCACAGGAATACCCTGAGGGAGCATCTGTCAATGATAAGAAATTCCTGAGGAGGTTTGCAGCCAAGTTCTTTCTTAGCAATGGCATCTTGTACAAGCGAAACCAGGATTCGACCCTACTGCGTTGTGTAGATAAGAATGAAGCGGAAAGAATCATGGAAGAGCTACATGATGGGACCTTTGGTACACACTCCAGCGGACATACCATGGCAAAGAAGATTCTACGGGCAGGGTATTACTGGTCCACCATGGAAGCTGATTGCCACCAACACTCTAGGACATGCCATAAGTGCCAGATCTACGCAGACAAGGTGCATGTTCCTCCGGTTCCCCTGAATGTTCTGACGGCGCCTTGGCCATTTGCAATGTGGGGCATAGACATGATCGGTGAGATAAAACCTACGGCATCCAATGGACATCGCTTCATCCTAGTGGCGATCGACTATTTTACGAAGTGGGTTGAGGCAGCATCCTATGCTACGGTAACCAAGACTGTTGTGGCACGGTTCATTCGGCACAACCTGATCTGTCGATACGGCATCCCTGAGAGAATTATTACAGACAACGGTACCAATCTGAACAATAAGATGATCACCGAGCTTTGCGAACAGTTCAAGATACAGCACCACAATTCTTCTCCTTACAGACCGAAGATGAATGGGGCTGTAGAAGCAGCTAATAAAAACATCAAGAAGATCGTGCAGAAGATGACAGTAACGTATAAAGATTGGCACGAGATGTTACCGTTCGCTCTGCATGGGTATCGTACTTCAGCTAGGACGTCAACCGGGGCAACTCCTTTCTCTCTGGTTTATGGCATGGAAGCAGTCTTGCCGATTGAGGTACAAATTCCTTCTCTCCGGATAATGAAGGATGCAAATCTGAATGAAGATGATTGGATCCAGACACGACTTGATCAGCTCAACCTTATTGACGAAAAGAGACTTGCTGCTATCTGTCATGGTCAGACGTATCAGAAACGAATGATCAGGGCATTTAACAAAAAGGTCAGACCACAGGAGTATCAAGTCGGGGATCTGGTGATCAAGCGAATCATCCTTCCTCAGAGTGATCCAAGGGGCAAATGGACCCCTACGTACGAAGGGCCATTTGTGGTTAAGCATGTGTTCTCAGGAGGAGCGATGATATTAACCAACATGGATGGTGACGACCTTCCTCACCCTGCCAATGCAGACATAGTTAAAAAATACTACGCATGAAAAAAGACCCGCTAGGCTGACATGCCTAGGCAAAAATTAGGGCTTCCCGTCGAACCAAAAGGGTTCGGGCAAAATGAAGGGATGAAAATGAAAAAATCTGTACACCCGGCGAGTCGAAAACCTGAAAAGGCGGCTTGGGCAAAAATGGGTATCCCGGTGGACTGAAAACCCGAAAGGGCAGTCCAGGCAAAAATTAGGGATAAACGCGTAATACTATGTCTCATTGGATCACTTTGCATCCAGAATCCGGTATCTACATCAAGACGGCATCGATCAGTCAGCCTCACCTTCAACCAAGGTCACCAAGTGATGAGACGCTCGGAGTTATAAAGGCTGTAGCAGAGTTGAAACCCAGTGGATCATTCATATTTCACACAGCTGTTTTAATTTCTTTTGTACAAAACTTGTATAAACTCTTTTGTTCAGCGGCGTACCTCTTACTAGGACGTCAGCCTCTTGTACACAAAACGCCTATTCACAGGCTATTCAAAATCAATACAAATATACTTTTCAGTTAAACGTGCCAACTGTTTTTCTTTTCTGTTTTGTTTTGCGAAGAACGTCCAAGGTTCAATTTGTGATATATGCATTGACAATAATTTGCTAGCTCATAAATATTTACATACGAAACAAAGAATTAATCGCAGGTGACACTAGAAACAGGGGCAACAAAGAGTTGCCTGAGCAGTCTAATTGTTCTATCCTCCAAGGTACCAAGGTAGGTTCAGCTAAAGAACCTAACCAGACATCTTAAATTCCCCAGGGAACAGCAAGTTAGTGCACTCTTCCCCAAACAAAGTTAACAAGTATCAAGGAAATTGGGTATCCTCCAATAAATCCCAATATTCCCCAGCAGCATATATTCTTAACAAGCATCCCCGGCAGTCTTGGTCTAAAGATTGTTCCCCGGCGGCATACATCAACATTCAAAGGAATCACTTCCCCAGCCTATCTTAAATTCCCCAGGAGAGTCCCATCCAGATTCCCCAGGAAAGATGGAATTCATCTCCCCAAGCAGTAAGCTTATCCCCAGTAGATTCTGGAAGCTTATCCCCTCGCAGAGCATGAACGCGTCGTCTGGCTTGATTTAAAGAGTTATTTCCTCAACAGGATATAACTGGGTTATCCTCAGCCAAAAATCAAGGGAGAGTCGTCGTCAACGTAGTTCTTTCCTATCCCCAGCGAAGTCTATTCACACTTCCAATACAACAACGGTATCCCCAATAGAGTTACTATCAATATTCAGCAAGGTATCACTCTCCCCACAGAGTATTGCCTCCCAGCATGGTCGCTAGAGTATCTTTTCTCCCCGCAGAGTCCTCCATTTGCCAAGTTCATTCCGCAACGGAGTCATCTTCTCCTACCGGTATCCTTGCAATTATCATCCCCAGCGGAAGCAAAATCTATTCTTCGACATCAGCCCAGGATACGACTTACTGGCACCCGTCAGGGATTCATTTTCCTAGACGAAAACATACATAAAACGTCACATACATCATTATAGCATGCATAACGCACTGCATCATACAAATCTCATTTATGTTGAGAACATCATTGCTTGATCCATATCATGCATTGCACATGACTGACTTTTATCTTTCAGGAAAAATTCAGTTAAGTTCTCAAGCTACATTTCAAGACCTAGACTGGTTCAGTCAAAGGCCTTCTCTGGTTCAGTTAAATCGTCCCAAGATTTTCCTGATGCTTATCCCTTTGAAGACATTTCAAGACCTAGACTGGTTCAGTCAAAGGCCTTCTCTGGTTCAGTTAAATCGTCCCAAGATTTTCCTGATGCTTATCCCTTTGAAGACATTTCAAGACCTAGACTGGTTCAGTCAAAGGCCTTCTCTGGTTCAGTTAAATCGTCCCAAGATTTTCCTGATGCTTATCCCTTTGAAGACATTTCAAGACCTAGACTGGTTCAGTCAAAGGCCTTCTCTGGTTCAGTTAAATCGTCCCAAGATTTTCCTGATGCTTATCCCTTTGAAGACATTTCAAGACCTAGACTGGTTCAGTCAAAGGCCTTCTCTGGTTCAGTTAAATCGTCCCAAGATTTTCCTGATGCTTATCCCTTTGAAGACATTTCAAGACCTAGACTGGTTCAGTCAAAGGCCTTCTCTGGTTCAGTTAAATCGTCCCAAGATTTTCCTGATGCTTATCCCTTTGAAGACATTTCAAGACCTAGACTGGTTCAGTCAAAGGCCTTCTCTGGTTCAGTTAAATCGTCCCAAGATTTTCCTGATGCTTATCCCTTTGAAGACATTTCAAGACCTAGACTGGTTCAGTCAAAGGCCTTCTCTGGTTCAGTTAAATCGTCCCAAGATTTTCCTGATGCTTATCCCTTTGAAGACATTTCAAGACCTAGACTGGTTCAGTCAAAGGCCTTCTCTGGTTCAGTTAAATCGTCCCAAGATTTTCCTGATGCTTATCCCTTTGAAGACATTTCAAGACCTAGACTGGTTCAGTCAAAGGCCTCCTCTGGTTCAGTCAGATCGACCTAAGATCTCCCTGATGCTTATCCCATTGAAGACATTTCAAGACCTAGACCGGTTCAGTTAAATCGTCCCAAGATTTTCCTGATTGCTTACCCAGTCAAAGGCCTCTCTGGTTCAGTCAGATCAACCGTAAGATCTCCCTGATTCTTATCCCAGTAGAAGACACCCCAGATTTTTCTCAACGAGCGTTGTTGAAGTTAAAGTCGCTCAAGGCTCTCTTACCATTCATGCTAAGGAAGTAATCATCCCTGCAACGTGTCAGGTACTCATTTTCTGTTTTGCAGGTATGCAGGTCCTCGCCAAGGAATCTCTTACGCAATCAAAACATCCAGATGGCATCTATAAGCCCATTACCCTCATTGCCAACATGTGAGCGCAAATTTCCGGGCACTCTAGTGTCCAATCATCTTTTACCCTCGGATTACGAAAGGCACGTCAGCCAATCTGCATCCTCAGGTCTAAGAAGATTGAACAGGGGCAACTGTTATACCCCAAAATTTGCCCTCCCATATTCTTCAAGAAATTGCCAAGCCAGGTCACAAAATTCCCCCAAGGGTTATGCATTCAACTGTCTCCTACACAGTCAAAACTAGGGTTTGGGTTCTGATCAAGAAAAGGAAGTTTTCAAAGGCCCAATCAAGTCTCATATGCCTACAAAGATGGTCAAGTATCCTCATATCAAGTTTCAAGGCATTCAGTTCAAGATTGCACAGTCAAAACCCTAGATTGCACTACAGTCAACTGTAGGGGCAAAATGGTCATTTGGCAGTCAAAAGTTCAAATTTTTGGTCAACCTATTATTTTGAAGCCACAAACATCATTTGATCAATGCTTGATCATGATTCTCAAAATTTGGCTCAGAAATCATCAAAGATGCAAAAGTTGCTATCTTTGGACAGCTGAAAAAGTCAACTGAAATTGACCAGGGCATAACTTTCACATGGATTATCAGAAAAATTCCATCCAAAGCTCATTTTGAAGAGAAAGACATTTCCTACAACTCATCTTCATACTTCAAGTCCAAGAAATGCTCTCACAAAAAGTTATCAATTTCAACATTATAGGTCATTTTCAAAAGTCAACAAAAAGGGACTTTAAGTCAAAGGCCATAACTTGAGATTGGTAAATCAAAATGACATGGGACCAAAGGCATTGGTTAAAGGACTCAAAGACCTTTCCAAAATGTCCAAGAACAGGTGAAAAGCTTAAAAATTGAGCAAGTTATGCCTTGTAGAAGTTGGGAAATTTTTGAGAAATGGCAAAAGTCAACTATCCTTGAAAATCCAATTTTGACAAAAGGGCCCCATTTTTCTCACTTTGTCCATCCTTGTCATGCCACACACGTGGCCCATGGTTGATTTCAAGACCAAATGTTGACTTTTTTATTTTATTTAATTTTTGATGATTTAATTCATTTTAATTCATTGAAAATTCAAATAAAATTTAAAAATCAATGAAATGGTGTCATATGAACTTGGACAAGTTCTATGTATCATGAACCAACTCAAAAATCAGGCCAAGGTTCATTTACACACTAGGTCTAGGTTTTGGCTAGAAATTAGGAAAAAATGGTTAATGGACAAACCCTAAGGCCAATTCTTTCCCAAGCTTGAATTTAGGTCAAGGAACAAACCAATTCCATTCCATAAGATGCATTGAGTCAAACCCTAACTGGAGGATAGCAAAAAGCTCGCTGCAAAAGCCATTGGAACTTTGAAAATTTGGACATATATTGCAAATCTGAAATCAGTGCTAGGGATCTTTTCAAGCCTTAATTTTTGTACCAATAGCTTCCTGAGGCAATTTTGAACGTGTCCCAAATCATAACATCTTCCAAAACTCCTGGAACTGGTATCTACAAGTGAAACTGTACAGAAAAATTCTTGAATTCGTGTTCTTGATTCTAAGCATCCTTTTTCATTTTTAATTACATATTCATACTCATGATGAAGTTTCTGAGCTAACCCTTGCATTTAATTTCATTTTTGTGCCATGAATAAGAACTTGCCATTTTCGAATCCTAGGGTTACAGCTTTCTCAAATTAGGGATTTTGCCTAGGGGAAAAATTAGGGTCCCTGACCACCATGGTTGAACTCAGTACGCCCAGACGAAGAAGAAGATACCATCGCGAACAATTTATGTAGCCTATATGGCTATTCGCTATTTTCTCATAGCATGTTTAAAACAACGTTTCAAAACCGTTGCCTTCTTTGTTTGTATTTCAGGAAATTGGAAGGGACGATGGCGTGGCATAAGTGGATTGGATGAGTTTGAATTTGCGCGCGTTTCAAATAAGCACTAACCATTTTCTTTTATATATTTTATTGACTATTATATGTTAAATGAAATTAACTAGCTCAGCTGGCCAAGACACGCGCATGTAACCACAATGACCTGGGTTCAAGTCCCAGGTCCTGCAAAAATTCAATATTATTTTTCCTTTCCAGGTTCCATGCAACGCTCACATTGATGCTCACCATACTCCATCAGGATTCAACCTCCACGTGTCCCAGGGCCTCAGATCCATGGCCAAGATGAAGAGTGCACCATACATTCAGTCAAATGCATTACACTGGATCAAAAAAGTCAACAAATTCTCACAAATAATTGGGCCAGGCTTTCAAATCTACACCTCCAAATTTGAGACCATACCCCCCTGGTTCTATCTTTTTTTCTTTTTTCTAATTTTCTTTATATTCTATTATTTTTAAATTTACTTGTGTTTGATTTTCTTATTTAATTAATTCTTACAAAAATGCAAAAACATTAAAAAATACAGAAAGGACAAAAAAAATATAATTAATTTTGATTCTTTTTTTAAATAAATTAAAATGTAAATCATTTAGTTTAATTAGGTTTTAATGTTAATTTTAATTCTTTTTTTCATAATAAAAATCCAAAAAATGTAGAATTAGGTTAATTATTAATTTTTTATATCCTTTTTAATTTTTTCCTTTTTTCTCACAATATTATTATTTATTATTTTTATTTTTGATTAAAAATTGTATATAAATTAACTTAGAATTGAATTAGGTTAGAAATTAAATCTCTTTCATAATAAACTTAAAAAACATTAGAACTAGGATTTTAATTTTAATTAACTTTTCTCTTTTTTCTTTTAAACCTAAAAAACACAAAAACATTATTTTTCATTTAATTTTTAATTTCCTTGATTAATTTTAATTATTTGTAAAAAGGTCCAACGCCCTAATTTTGTTTAGTCTTTATTTCGCGCATTTATTTTATATTGTTTAAATACCTCTGTATATGCCCCAAAGCCTTGTAATAAGTTTAGATTTATTTCTTGCACTTTTTATTTTATTCACTTTATTTATTTTCAGTCAAATCGGGTTCGGTTTTTTGGCGATGTGGACCCGCGCCAGTTGTAATAGTCTAGATTTATTTTCTCGCAAATATAACGGTTAATAAATATGCATGAAAGAATGAATGCCCGAAAATAAAATTGAATCGTTAGATCACCAATGCATGACAAGACAAACAATGAACTGAAAATCAATTCGCACACACCACCCCTAGGGTACGCCTCACTGTTGCCTTTCGAAAGGTGGTCATCGAGTAGAAAACGTCTTAGTAAGTCCTCATGATCCGGGAACCTGGCATGAGGGTAGCTTCTAAGGTGTCTTCCTATTGCTCCGGTGACCACCACGTCCCTAAAACTCGAATTGACCCGAACACCTCCTACGGTGGTGCTACCTACCTCTCAATGGTGGGATGGCACTACCTTAAAGGACATTTACACAGACAAATTCCTTAAGGGTAGGAAGGTTCTCAAAGGTACTTGCTCTAATTTCAAACCAAACAAAAACTCTTTTCACCAACACCTTTCAAAAACTTTCAAAACAAACTTTTCAAAACACTCTGACGCACGAGTTGAACTGAAACTTTTCAAAGAATATTTTTGAAACCCACAATTGAAAAGCAAGCACACATTTTGAAAACACATTGAGCAAGTACCTAAGAGCCCATGGATAACCATGGATAGAAAGGGTGCTAATACCTTCCCTTTCTATAACCTACCTCCCGAACCGAGAGCGATCTCTTTAAAGGAATTTTTCTGTGCTTTTGTCCTTTCCTATTGGAGAAAATAAAAGACGGTGGCGACTCTTGCTTACCGCGACATTTCGCGAACCAGCTTTAAAACAGTCAGTTCCAGATCCACCGATCACACTCAGCATATCCCAACTAAGCTAACACACGAGCCCTTGGCCTCTCAAACACTCCCATTGCCATAATCACCTTGAAACTGCTCAAACAGAGCAACCCCTGCAGTTTGAGTGCTATCTCTCAATCCCTTCAAGCATTCTTGCCCAAACCTGTCCCTCTACCTTCCTTACAACCTATGCAAGCTATCCAGAAGCTAAGACACAACCTGTAACACCTCTAAGCCACTTCACCATTTTTGTTTTTCTGTTTTGCAGTTGAAGTTCTCTAGCTCGATTCAGAAGCTCTCAAGACAAAGTAAGCATTGAAACAGCATCCCTGGACCTCAAGGAAGCTTTTCCAATCATCACCTTGCACTGAAGGTTCCTACATCTCCAGATAGAAGTTCAACTGAATAGGTAAAATTTTGAATTCGTATCTCTCTTATTATGCATCATTAGTCTTAAGTTTGTGAAGAAATAATGTCATACTCATGCCACTGAACATGTCCATCTCTTTACTTTTCATTTCTTTTGCCTGAGTAGAGAGAATTTGGAGTTTGAAAATGACAGAAAAACTAGGTTAGGATTTGGGGGAGGAGAAATTCTCCTTCATCTTAGAGAGTTAGGTCAAGTTCTATACATGGTTAGAATCGTCTCTTCATGCTGAACATTTTTTATGTTATGAGTTTTTGTTAAAAAGCCAGGAATCAGGAGTTAGCAGCTGGAGTACAGGGCGCACGTTTTTGAATGTTGTTGAACAAAGGTTGAAGATGAAGCCACATGGGCTGGGCCTGTGTGGTCTTTTCTTTTTACACCCCATTTCCATTTTCTTACCCCCTGAGCCCATTTGCTTGATTTAATGTTTTTTTATTTTTCTTTTTTTCATTTTGACTCATTTATTTTTTCTAATAATGTTTAAAACTTGAAAAATCATTTTTGCACCATTTTTGCATTTTTTAAGTATTTATTTGTTTATACATATATATATACATAAATATATATATATATATATATATATATACATATATATATATATATATATATATATATATATATATATATATATATATATATATATATATATATATATATATATATATATATATATATATATATATATATATATATATATATATATATATATATATATATATATATATATATATATATATATATATATATATATATATATATATATATATATATATATATATATATATATATATATATATATATATATATATATATATATATATATATATATATTATTTAGAAATATTACTAATAATGTAAATATATTGTACTTCTGATTTTTATTTCATTTTTCCCTTTTGGAACATTTTGTATAAAAAAAAATAATACTTTTTTTTTATTATTTTTGTTTGCATATTTAATATATCTTGTAAATAGTATAAATATACCTATATATATGCATTAATACATTTAGGGAAAAATATCAAAAAATATACATATTTTTATTTTTATTAATATTTAGCACTAAAGATACATTTTTATAAATATACTTTATTTTATTTTATTTTTGTAGGTAAATAGTAAATATTATGTAAATTAAATAATTAATGTCCTTTTTGATTAAAATTAGGGTTTTTGCCCTAAATTTGAAAATACCTCAAAAATAATACCCTTTTATTTTCTTTATTTTATTTTACATGAATAATACCTTTTTTTTATATATACATAAAAATTCCTTTTACATTTTGCATATTTATTTCAATTTCCATTTAATTATGCAATTATTTATCTTATAAATATTCCTAAAAATGATGTAATAGCTTAGATTTAAATTCTTGCCCAAATAACCCCCATTTGAAACATTGTACCCCCCTCCCTATATTATTGTGATGTAATAGCGTAGGAATTTAAATTTCGCACTTTTATCGCTTTCTAAACATACTATGCTAGAATTAGGGTTTTGTATGCGAATAAAATTGAACAAAATAGTTGGACCTAATACAAGATAAATGAGCATGAAAAATGGACAACACATTTCACACTTGCACCCCTAGGGTATTCCACTTTGTTGCCTTCAAAATAATTGGGCCATATTGCATGTTGAACTTCTTTGGGTAAAACAAACAATCAAAATGATCATAGTCCCACAAAATGTTGCTTAAAATGATCAAGTCCCTTTTAAAGAAAAAATTGCCCAAAGACATTTAACATTATTGCAACTATGGTCTAAACGATGACCCGCGCCCGTCCCTTTAATCTCCTAAGACATGATTGTCCACTAAATGCAATGGTGGAACAAAATTGTCAAAAGGTTTAAAACATAAACAAAAATCTTTGAGAAAATTTTAGAGTAGATGAACTCTTAAGTACTTGTCAACTTTCCAAGAAAACACTTGCCTAATTTCAAAACCCACTTCACAAACACTTTTAAAACAAACTTTCAAAAAACCTTGAAACATATTTTCAAAAAGACAAACACCTTTTGTAAAACATTCGAGTAAAGAATTGTTACAAGGGTAGCCTATACAAGGCATCTTTTTCAAAACCTTTTCAAAGCCACACACAAAGCACCATTTCGAACAATTGAAAACCAAGGCAAGTTGATCTAAGCAAGTACCTAAGAGCCCATGGATAACCATGGATAGAAGGGGTGCTAATACCTTCCCCTTCTATAATCTACTCCCCGAACCCAAGAAAAATCTCAAAGGTTTTTGCTGTGCTTTTTTTAAACCTTTCCTTAGGATAAAATAAAAAGTCGGTGGCGACTCTTGCTCAACCGAAACATTTGCGAAAACTAACGCAAAACCCTAGTCAGTTCTCCCACCGTATCACAATGAGCATTTCTTATTTGTATTTATTTTTGTTTGTGACATTAATTAATTTTTATTTCCCCGGTGTTAGATATACGAGCATTTCCCTAGTATATATGATGGAGAGTGCAGCATGCCCCAAAAAAGGCCCCATGGGAGAGTAGATGAAAGGCCAGGAAAACGTATCCACGTGGTGCTGCGAAGTACAAGAGGAGGCTTGATGCTCTGAGAGTAGAGGATATCGTATGGACACCATAAACAGCTCACTGAGCCCGCCGCGAGTTTGACGAGTCTTCCTTATATTCATGTCATATAAGGTGAGATGCCTTAGTCACTAGACACTTTCCTGAGAGGTGTCTATGATAGTATGGTTATGTCCATGGGATTCCACGACTAGTTTCAGAGGTTTCCACTATGGGCATTGATAGATGGTTTTAAAGTATCATTATTAGCTCTACTTGTGCCATTAAGGATAGTGCAGTAAGGGTTCAACACCATTCACAGTGTGAGGATGGTTACCTAAAGTGGTATCTTACTATATCACACCCTCATATCATACCACCTATTGTCGAGCCTTTCGATGTTGTGGTTCCTTTTTATACTAGGGTTTCATAGGATGAGGTATAGGATGATGATGTGCTGCCACCACCACCTCCACGAGGCACAGATGACCACGAGCGCTTCCAGTAGATTAGTGTTATTATGGATAACTTCATAGGTTTGGTAAAGCTATATGGTATGGTTTTTACTGGATTATTTTGGGTAGGACACATAGCCCGTGGGGGCCTATTTAGATATTTCATATGATAGTTGTATTATTTGTATATTTTGTGACTCAAACTTCTTAGCAAAATACTTTTTATTACATAATATTTTGACAATTACATGTTTCAATTTGAAGATGAACATAACTTAAAACAAAACAGCAAACACAAATTAAAAATAACGAAACATGAAAACCTAAACACTACCCGATGATTTTGTATGTTTCATCTTCTTGATTATGTTGTCGATAGATCTTGAAATTTGCGCATCAAACTCGATCGGCCCCTTAGTTAGCCTATGACGAAATGATCTCCACATGACTGTCATATCTTCATTGTTATTTAACTCAATAAGGTTGTATTTCACCCTACCATATGTATGAATCCAATCTTCACAAAACTCGATCTTTCTCATATTTCTGTTATCGGTATCAGACAATAATTCATTCAATTTATATGTCAAGTTGGCAAGAAATGTGATGCCATTCAGAAGCTTGAACTCAACAGGAGAATTATATTCGTTGAAATACACTTCTGCCTTAATAAGAAATTGAGGAAGAGGCATTTTGAGATGTTTTTCTAAACAACGGGTGACACTTATTTATACAATTTTGGTTTCATTATGAACCACACAAAATTGTCGGTGTAATCAGAACCCTACAAAATATCCGGCAAAATCCTAATCGTTAAAAATCTTGAATACAGACACTACCGAAAATTTCAATTTGTTATAAATTTCCAGTATGAAATCACACATTTTGAAATTTCTGGATCAAATTGTAATTTACCGGAAATTTCATTATAACTACCAGAAATTTCGTGTGTACTCGAAATTTTTTAACTACTACCAAAAATTTCGTTCCACCATTTTGTTCTTTGTTTGATCAAGGGAATTTTGGCAATATGAAAATATTAGGGGTTCCATGTTCAAATTTTGGGGTGTCCGGTTAAATTCTCTCACATGTTATAAGATATGATCTTGATGGGGGGTTTTGATAATCTTTTTCAATAGGAGTTGTATCAGTAGACTTTATTCAATAAAAATAATGATGACATAATAATTATTGACGAAGATGGTATGTTACACTATTCAAATGAACCAATGAGAATGAAGCATTAATGTAGCTACACATGGCATTGACAAATAAAAGAGGAATGTGGGACCATATGGAAAAAACAAGTAGATGTAACTACTACAAAAAAAATCATGTTATGTCAGACGCGAAATACAATAATTGCCAGTTCTGGATTTGAGGTAAGTAAGGTCGTCATAAAGGTTATCCCTTATCACCTGGGGTATTAAAATACTGAGGGGTTACGTTAAATGCACATGGTTTCGATTCCCATCCTCAACATTTTTGTTATTTTCATAATTGGATGGAACGCCCCTTATTAACACTCAGTTTTCTGATAAACCGAGATAATATATCAAAATTATTACTTCAGTTAATTTTGGAAAGTGAGGGGTGATATTTTTTTCTACTGTCGTCTACACCTGAATTACAAAATACAGAACCACGGAAAACAGAATATAGAACCAATGAAAACCCAAAATAGTGCGTCCATGCCTCGATTTGAAACATAAATATTCATTGATTACACAAAATGGCACAATGATTACAAAACTAAAATGGCACACACTTTATAATTTTACATCAAAATTAAAACAAACGATTACGAAACAAAAGCAATAAACCATTTACTTACTAGTTTTCCCATATGCCCTCTTCATGATCACAATAAATAGCATTCACATCATCTAACTCATTTTATTCAGATGATTGACTTACATGTGTTGCTGAACAAGGAGTCTCATAGTTAAAATCTTGATTTTCATCAGTATTATTAGGAAGATGTTTTCCTTGAAGAACAATTGACCATCTAGTGTTAGATGGATCAGTGACATAAAAACTTGTTTTGCTTGGTTTTTCATGATGAATGGTTCGTTCTTGTAAGTTGCCTTTTGAATATCAACCCTTGTGTATCCCAATTCATCGGTTTCTAAACCAATTTTACTGTCAATCCACATGCACTTAAATAAAGGCACTTTTAAAAAAACATAGTCAGTCTCCAAAATCTCCTCAATGATCCCAAAGAATGCTCTAGAGACTAGTACTGGATTGTTATCTTTGGAACTAGAAAAGTACATGGATTCAGCCTCAACCATAACACCACTATTTTTCATGGTGCTACGATCATCCTTTGATTTTGTACAGAAAGAATATTTTCTAATTTCGTATGCACTCCAAGTAATTACATTAAACTTAGGCAAACGTGACAACCATTTTCAAATATTTGATGCACCACTCTCATTGGAAATACTTTCCTTACACCAATCTATGAAAGTCCTGTTATGCTCCATCAATAACCATTTTTCATTCGTCCGAGGGTATCGTTCCTTTATAAGATCTTTGTGCACGATCAAGTAAGGATTAACTTCACTAAGGTTATTAAATATATACAAATGTTCTTGAAAAACTACTTCTCGACTAAATGTCTTAACATTTAAACCTTGAATACCTCTACCTTCATAAAATCCATCATGACGAGACTCGGGCACTCCTACAAAGTTCGCATCTGACAAATAGTTTGTACAAAACTCAATAGCTTCTTCAGTCATGTACCTTTCTACGATCGAAGCTTCTGGACGGTGATGATTCTTTGTATACCTTTTGAAAATATTCATGTAATGCTCTACCAGATACATCTACCGCAAATAAACTGGACCGCAAATTCTAATCTCCCTTACTATATGAACAACTAAGTGAACCATAATGTTAAATAATGGCAAAGGAAAAAACATCTCTAATTAGCACAAGATAATTGTAGCTTCGTGTTTCAATTTATCTAAAGAATAAGCACAATTTGGTTATAGTCACCCTTACATTTCTTGGTAAGATGCCACGGATAGCCCATGGTAGAAGTTGTTGCATTAAGACATGACAATCATGATACTTTAAGACAATTAATTTATGATCATTATCTGACACAAGTTTCTTCACATTTGATTAGTACCATTGAGGAACTTTGATACCCTGCAAACAATCGCAAAAACTTCTTTTTTTTCTTTTTAAGATAAAGTGTGACATGCTAGGGGAAAGTAGGTTCTATTTCCTACTTCTTTTGGGGATAATTCTTGTCGTATACCCATCGTAACCATATCTTCACGGGATTTCTTAGTATCTCTTGTCTTGCCTTTAATGTTGAGAAGCGTTCCAATAAAACTATCACATACATTTTTCTCCACGTGTATCACATCAAGATAATGTCTTACATCAAGACTGGACCAGTACGGAAGATCGAAGAATACCGACCTCTTTTTCCAAGAATTTTTCACGACAAACTTTTTTTGTTTCTTTCCAAATACAACTTTAATGTGTTGTTATTTTTTTATAAACTTCCTTCCCAATTAAGGGTTTTGGAGCTGGACGAAACTCCTGCTCTCCATTGAAAGCCTTGCGCAATCTACGATATAGATGACTAGGTCTTAAAAATATAGTATTCTTTCATCTGCATGCCATCTAGTATTCTTTACGTCACTAAAATTAACAAACAATCTCTTGAACCTTGGAATTATTGGTAGGTACCACATCACCTTGACAGGAACACCATTGCTAGTTATACCATCATCCTCATCAACATCATTGTCCTTCTGTTTGTAGCGCGGTACCCCACACCTTGGGCTCACGTTCAAGTTTTCAAACTCTTTCCTATATAATATGCAATCATTGTGACAAGCATGTATTTTGACATAATCCAAACCCATTGGACAAAATATCTTCTTGGCCTCATATGTATGATTTGGCAAAGTGTTACCTTCAGGAAGAATTTCTTTCAACAATTCAAGCAGTTCAGTGAAACTTTTATCTGCCCACCCACCTCTCGCCTTAAGATTAAATAATCTTAATATAGCTAACAATCTTGTAAAACCTTTACATCTCGGGTACAATGAATCTTCCATGTCTTTTCACAAAGTATCTACCAACTAACTTTCTTGAAAGCATCTACTCCAATATCACGAATGATGTCTTCTAGATTATCAATCATACATTCATCATCTTCAAGTGTTTGTGACAAAGGTCTCTTTTTTCACCCTTCACCATGCCATACCCATTTCTTGTAAGTTTGAATAATTCCATCACAACCACAATTATTGAATATCACATCCCTTGTATGTTTTTTCATACTATATTATTTCATACAAGAACATCAAAAAATCCCATTGTTATCAGCAAGGTTTTTCCTACGAAATCAATAAATTGTTTCAATCTATTCTCATACTTGCTACTTAATTTATTGGATTTCATCCAACTACGATCCATAATCACAGTTTCTGAAAATAAAATAAAAAATAATGCAGAAATAAAGCTTCTCAACAGCAACAACAACAATAAAACAATGCGTGGAGCACAACAGAAACAAAAGTAATGGAGAACAACAAGAACATACCGCAGATCTCCTTGGAGAAAAAGTTATTTCGTTGGCTAATCTCCTTAGCGTAGAAGTGTTCTTTCGTTGGCTAAGTTCCTTGGAGTAGAAGTGTTCTTTCGTTAGGGCTCAAAAAATGAAATAGATGGACACTGAGTTGGAATCAAACATATGTAGAAACTTTACCTCAGTTAAATTAAAAAACCGAGGTAGAATAGCTGACGTAAAATATAAAAAAGGCGCCTTTTTGTTTTCCAATAGAGTAAAAAAGTTAGGGAGATTTTATATCGGTTTTGAAAATAAACAAGGTGACGTATTCGATGTAACATCTACAAAAAAATATTGGCGCATTTTTGGTTCCATATAAAGCCCTAAATAGCATTAGTTGGGAATCGAACCTCAAACCCTAAGCATTTATTCATGTCGGTTTTATTAAAAGCCGAGGTAATAAGATTTTTTTTAAATAAAAGAAAGTGCTTCGTTCACATGTACCCACAGTTTTGTTTCATTCGTTGTGAAAGCTTCGTCATAAAAAGCGTTATTTGTTGTAGTGTGTACGGTAATTTTTTAGAAATAGAGGGTCTGCTGGACATGGTTGCAGGACTTCGCTTGGCTGAAAGGCCTAATAATCAGGACCTTTTCAATCTAAAAGTGTTATTGGGCCTGATACAGGTTCAACACACCTCTTGAAGATTCTAGGCCCAAAAGAGCTTAAAGCTCAATGGGCGGTGGAAAAGCAAAGTGTTCCTACATTTGATGTACCTGAAGAACAAAAGTCAGACAAAGAATTGGAAATGAGAACACCAATGAAGAAGATTCTACAGAGATTTAAGTGATTCCGAATCTGGAGGAAGAAGACTCTGAAATGGATATTATGGAGGAGACATTGAGCCAAGAACAAAGGCTTAAATCTAAATAATTATGTTTTTATGGTTGATACAAATAATAGGGTTTTGTTATGGAATTCCATGGGTGCATCGAGTAAAGATTTTGTTCAAGTTTGTAATCATTACGTGAAGGATACACATCCAAATATCTTTGTAACAATCTAGTTAGTTCTTTTAAAAGGTTCTGTTTTGATAAATTAGTGAATTTGAAGGTTAGGAACTATTTGAGAGGAAAAGTTATGTCTTGGAAATCCGAAAACATGAAGGTTGAACTTATCCGGAAACACTTCCTATTTTTTCATGTTCAATTAAAGTAAAGTGGAGGGGACGAGTGTCTATTTACCCCTAGTTTATGCAAGTCCAAGGGAGGAAGCGCATAAGGATGTGTGGGAAGAACCCATAAAAATCTCATTGTAGATGAATCAAATGTGGTTACTTTGGAGGTGATTTCAATGATATTATGAGTGTATATTAAAATAAAAGAGGAGTCAAAGATTCGATTAAGATGTGTGATCTGTTTAGGGATCATGTGGAACATTTCAGCTTGATGTACCTTGGTTTTTCTCGACATATGTATGTAAGAACAAGATTAGTTTTGCATCTGGCCTTATGTTTTGATGATAACTTTACATGTTATCTTAGAGAACAATTGTGTACTCTAGTGGTTTTTGTCTAATGTGTAGATTTTTCTAAACAGGTTCTGACTCCGGTAAGAAGGTGTGTGACATCATTAAGTTCTGAACTCAACACTCTAGAAGAATACGTTTAGCGTGTTACAAGTTAAGTCATGACTCTGGAATGCATCTTATGCAATGGTTCTAAGGAACGTTAGTACAAGAGCTTCTGATCGTGACTTATGCAAGGAAGCCTTGAAGGCCTTTTAAAGCTTTACTCTTATTGTTCCAAGTTCTGAAGATTCTGAAGACAAGGTTCCGATGAACAAGTTCTGAAGATCTAAAGACATTCTTCTGAAGACCAAGTGTTGAAGACTCTTAAGATAAGGGTTCTCTGAACAAGATTTGAAGACTCAAAGACTTAGGTTCTGCATATGCAAATTTCTGATCCTTCTACAACATGCTTCATCAACATACAAATTAGAAGCCTCTGAAGATACGAAGATAAAGATCAAGACTAGAAATTGCATGATATGGTGAGTATAAAAGTAAAAAGTACTCTATGACTTATACTTTAATAGGGTGGGGTCATGACATAACTTTTGTACTTGTTATCTACCATTCCCACCATAACCGTTGGGAAAAACAATTGTATTTGTGTTTCATTCTACCCTCCAAGAGACCTCTTTCTCAGCTATAAAAGGAGGACTTGGAAGAATTTGAAATGAATGAATCAGTTCTATAAAACTACACCAAACTGCTGGACAAATGCTTTTGAGAAATTATTTGTATAATTTTTTTGTAAATAAGGAATGAGCTTTTGCTCGTATCTTTCTATCAACACTTTTGTGTTGTTGTACTTAAACATTGTGTAATCTGCTTATTTAGAAGTATATTTGTATACATATCTTTGTAAATCAATGATTGTTGATAGGTTCCTTGAGAGACTCTGCGATTTTGGATTCTCAAGAAGACTTCGGTTATGGTCAATAGTGGATTTGAAATAAGGATCGACGAACTTGTTAGGGGTGCCAATAAGGTTGATCAGACTTATTATGGTTGTTTTAATCAGTTGATTATAGTGGACTAACTCCTTGTGTATAAGGAAAATCACCTTGTGGGATGAACTGAAGTAACTTAGTTAACAGTGAACCAGGATAAAAAAATTGTGTTCATATATTTTTATTCACTTGTTATCTTTGGGTTTAAGTTGTGAAAAGATTATATTTGGTGCAACCCAATTCAAACCCCCATTTCTTGTGTTTCTTTCACCTTAAATTAGCATCAGAGCTCCAGTTTTGGTATTGATTTCTATCAAATACTTAATCGTGTGAGATAAAGATCCAGACAAGTTTTAAAAACATTATGGTTGATCTTACTCCACCACCACCAGCTCCAGTTTCTGATAAAGATAACTACAACGCTAAAACTCCCATTTTTTATGGTGAAAAGATTGAGTATTGGAAAGACAAACCAGAAAGTTTCTTTCTAGGTCATGATGTTGATCTTTGGAATATGATAATTGATGGCTACGATCCTTCCACAGATGCTGCTAGGAAGAAGCTTAAAAGAAGAGCAATGACTGATCAACAAAAAAAGGATTGTAAGAATCATCATAAAGCAAGAAATAACTTGCTGAATGTTATTTCTTATACTGAGTATGAGAATATTACAAATAGAGACTCAACTAAGTCTATATTTGATTCTCTCAGAATGACTCATGAAGGGAATGATCAAGTCAAGGAGACCAAGGCTCTGGCCTTGATTCAGAAGTATAATGCCTTGAAGATGGAGGATGGTGAAATAGTTGAAATGATGTTATCAAGGTTTCAAACCTTAGTTGTAGGAATGGGATTTCAGAATAAAGGGTGTTATACGTTAGATAACATGAAGAATATTATCATAAGCTTGCAATCAAAATGGAGGTCTATGGTAAATGCACTCAAGCTTGCAAAGGAACTGAACAAAACTTCTCTAGAAGAACTAGTGAGTTCTTTGAGGATTCATGAGATTGGGCTAGAACATGATGAACCTCAAAAGAGAGGAAATTGCATTGGGCTCAAGTCAGTCAGAAGATCTAAGAATTCCAAATATCTTCAAGCTGAAGAGATTGAGGATTCAGAAGAAGATTATGATGAAGATGAATATGAGTTGTTACTGCTGTCCAGAAGAGTTAACCGTCTCTGGAAGAAAAATCAAGGCAACAGATTCCGAAGTACTAGAAGGATAGGTGGTTCCTTCGAGTCTACTTTGGGTCAAAGGAAGTCTAGTGGCAAATAAGTCACTTGTTATGAGTGCAATGAGCTGGGACACTACAAAAATGATTGTCATGAACTTCAGAAGGACAAGCCCAAGAATAAATCTCTAAAGAGCAAGAAGAAATGACTGATGACAACCTGGGATAATTCAGACTCTTCATAAGAAGAATCAAAAGAAGAAAATGCTAATGTGGCGCTGATGGTTCATGTTAAAATTTCTGATGAAAAGATCCCTCCAGAAGATAAAGCTGCATCTGATTCAGACACAAAAGAGGTATTTGCTAAAGAGGTATTTTCTAACCTTACTCATTCTGAATTAAATTCTTGTTTACTTGAAATTATGGAAAAACATGAGTTACTCAAGATTGAATTCAAGGAACTTAAAAAGTCCCATGAATTCACATCTTTTGAAAAGAGCAAGCTTAAGGAAGATCTCTCCATTTTAAATGAAGAAAACTTTTTTATTAAGTATGAGAACTCTTCCCTCAAAGGCACAATAACTCTTCCAGAATCTTTTGAGAGTACTGATGACGTTATTAAAAAAATTACAAAGATTTTCAGAAATTCTTAGCTAGAAGCATAGGGAGAAGCATGATGGCTTCTATGATCTATGTTGTAAGCAGAAATTGGACAAATGGTGTTGGTTATAACTCCTATGACGAATCTAATTCTGATAAGGAAGACAAACTTAATACTCTTTGTGATCGGTGGAAATAGAACTGACTGTTTTTTAATGCTGGTTCGCGTTTGCGTTTGTTTTTCCAAAATGTCGCGGTAAGCAAGAGTCGCCACCGTCTTTTATTTTATTCAACAAGGAAAGGACAAAAGCACAGAAAAATTCCTTTTCGAGATGTTTCTCGGGTTCGGGAGGTAGATTATAGAAAGGGAAGGTGTTAGCACCCTTTCTATCTGTGGTTATCCACGGGCTCTTAGGTACATGCTCACTGTGTTTTCAAAAGTTTTATTTTCTTTGTGATTGTGGGTTTGAAAAGAGTTTTGTTTGAAAACTTCGATTTAACTCTTGTTTTTGTCCTCAAGAGTGTATGAAGTGTTGTTTGAAAACTTTGTTTGAAAAGTGTAAGTGCGAAAAGTTTGTTTTGTTTTGAAGGAGCAAGTACTTAAGAACATCTACCTACTCAAAAAGGAATTAAACTGTGCAAATGTCCTTTAGACAGTGCTATCCCACTATTGAGGAGTAGGTAGCACCGTCGTTGGAGTTTTCAGGTCAATTCGATTAAGGGACGTGTGGTCACTAAAGCAATGTTAGGACGCCTTAGCGGTAACCCTAATGTCTTAGATCATTTTATCCGAGGCAACTGTTTCGAGGCAACTTATGATCTTTGGACAAGAGGGCGACCTCTAAAACTTCCTATATTCAATGACCACGTTTGAGGCAACCAAGTGAGGCGTACCCTAGGAGTGGCATGTGCAAATGTGTCAATTTTCAATTATGTTATCTTTGTACATGTTATGGTGAGCTACGATTGATTTTAAGTTAAGATAGATCTTGTCATGCATAGCCTATTAGCATACATCTAGCAGTTAATGGTTGCGGAAAATAAAACTAAGCTATTACAAGGCGTCGGGTATTTACATCGCCAAAAACAAACCCTTGAAAAGTAAATGCGGAAAAGTAAATAAAAACGGTAAATAATCCTAAGTTAAAGCTATTACATCCTCGGAGCAATTACAATATTGAAATATGAATCAAAAAACAATACGTGCGAGAAAAATTAAATCGAAGAATTTTTAGGGTTTTGACCCTTTTTAAGAAAGAAGGAGATTTTTTGTTATTTTTTGAATTAAAGAAATTAGTCTAAATTAATAATTGAATTAATTAATTAAAATAGAAATATTTTTTGTTTTTTGTTATTTAAGGAAATAAAAAAAATAAAAAATGGTTAAAAGTTATTAAAAACCCTAATTCTACATTAATTTTATTTTGTTGCAAAAATGTTAAAATTATACCTAATTAGAAACTAAATTAATTGGTTAATTTTTATTTACAAAAAATAATGAAATAGTGAAATTAATAAAAATATTATTTTTTAGGTTTTCTGATTTTATTAGGAAAATATTAATTATTTTAGTTAGTAATTAATAAAAATAAATCAAGTAAATAAATAACATGTTAAAAGAAAAGAAATAAAAAAAAGAGGCAAACTCAGGGGTTTTGGCCCAAAGAGGGTGTTTGATCAACAGTTTTTGAGACCCACTTGTTGCAAGCCTGCGTTTGACTTTTGTGATTTGCTATGCATGCGCTGACCTGTGATCATGGTGAGGACCCCATTCTGGTCATTGGATTTGGTTTGAGACCACCTGGCCAGCATCTGGAGAAGGGCGTATGATGGACCCTCCTTTGAGAATTACACACGAATACCTGAAGAAAAAATTGAACAATGTTTTGGGGGACCTGGGATTCAAACCCAGGTCCCATTAGCCAATGAACAAACGCCCTAGCCACTGAGCCATTTGCTTGTTTTGTAATTATAATATACAATGATTAATATATATCAAACAAACACTTATGCCTGAAAAAAAAATAAAAAGCGCGCTATTTCAAATGGGCCAATGGGAGGGCGACGTGTGGTCGTCTTCTCCAACGAAACTCTGGTTTTCTTACCTGCAGATTTTTATCCGCGGGAAGATTCGTGGGATCATTCAAAAATGCGTTTTAGGCCATAATAATCCCATCCAAGCACATGGACGGGGTCACCTCTTCCTCCTGAGTTCAACCATGGCCACGATTCATCCTAATTGTCCCTGCAAAACGAAACCCCAAATGGAAACCTCCAAAACCCTAGGTTCGGGTAGGGAGTTATAGGCTACAAAAAAGAAATTGAATGATGCAGAATGAATGGAAATTTAAAGGCAAGCATGATTATACAAAAATATTGGCAAGAGGATGCAAGGAAGTGGTTTTACGATATCATGTTCAGAGCCATAATCGTGACGACTTACAATGCGTTTCAGGGGGTCTTAAGGTCCGGTTCTGGTTGCTATGGCTTCAGGAGATTGCAAGCAAGAACACCACGTTGATATTTTTGATTGAAACAAGCTCTAACCAAGAATTCAATTTTTTTCCACCCTTTTTTCAGTTTTGGTATGGCCGTTTTTGACAGAGCTTAGGTCGTGAATTAGGTTTGTGTGGCTTGTGTATGTATATTAGAAGTGAATTAGGTCAAGAGTTGGGCTCTAATCCATGTGCATTCAAGGTTTTGAGATTTGATTTTATCACCATTGAAAAGCTTTCCAAATATGGCCAAATCTGAGATTTTTGTGCATGTTTGAGCCTTGGCACGAGTTGGTTGGTTGTCACATGATATTTGCAAGCTGTACAAATCACAAAGATCCATTTACATCAATTTTTGGATTTTATTTGATTTAATATTGATTAATAATGAATTAAATCAATAAAAATGAAATAAATTAGAAAAATAAATGTTTGGTCATGAAATTAAGGATGGCACACGTGTGTGGCATGACAAGACTGAATGAAGTGGAAAAAAGTGGGCCCTTTTGTCAAAAATTGGAGTTTTGAGGATAGTTGACTTTTGGCAATTTTGGAAAAATGCCCAACTTCAACAATGCATAACTTCTTCAATTTTGAACTTTTGGAGGTGTTCTTGGACTTTTTAGAAACCTTGAGATGTCCTATAATCAACCCTTTTTGTATCATCGCATTTTGATCTTCCATTCTCAAGTTATAATCTTTGGAAAAAAAGGTGTTTTTGTTGACTTTCAAAAATGACCTATAATGTCCAAATTTGTAACTTCTTGTGAGTGCATTTTCTGATCTTGGGGTATGAATATGGATTATGGGAAATTGCATTCTATTCAAAATGAGCTTTGGATGGGTCATTTCTCATAAAGTATGAGAAAGTTATGCTTGGTCAAAGTTGAGTTGACTTTTCCTACAAAACCCTAATTTAGCAACTTTTGAATCTTGATGAATCTTGAGAAATCCTTGATGAATCATGATCAACCCTTGATCAAATGATGAATTACCCTTCAAAATGAGAATGTTGACAAAAAATCCTGAGGTTTAACTGTACTTAGGTCACAGTTGACTTTTGCCCTAGCATAGTCGATTCTTGGGCTTCTTGAGCAATTGATTGACCAAACTTCCCCTGCAAGGCTTGAAATTTGACATGGATGAACTTAATAACATATTAGGACATTGGGAAACACTTGAGGTCATTTGTATGTAAGGACCTTGATGCAACACAAAACCCTAATTTGAGATTGACTGCCTTAGGAGGTGATTTGACTGTACAACCCTTGAGCCATTTTGAGCAATATGAAGATCATTCTTGACAAATCTTGAGGAATATGGGAGGGCAAATTTTTGGGTACAACAGTTGCCCCTGTTCCATTTTCTTAAACCTGAGGATATAAATTGGCTTTCGAGCCTTTCGTGATCCGAAGGTGGAAGATAATTGAACACTAGAGTACCCAGAAATTTGCACCCGCATGGTGTAGTATCAGCATTGTGACGTCGGGAATGGGCTTACAGATTCCATTTGGAGATTATTGGTAGGAGGATGGGCTTATAGATGCCATTTGCAGGAGTTTCGATCGCATAAGAGATTCCTTAGAGAGAACTTGCATACCTGAGAAAGAAAGATGGTCTTCCTGGCTTGTTACAGGTGTTAATCTTCAATCTCTTTGTGTAAATGGTTTTCCTGGCTTGTTACAGGTATCAATCATCCACAGATATTTTCCTGGCTTGTTACAGGTATTCATCTGGAACTTAAAAAATATTGGTCGAGGAGATAGTTGTCCTGGCTGGTTTCAGGTATTGATCTCTGACCTGAGAAAGGAAAATAGTTTTCCTGGCTTGTTACAGGTATTAATTTTCAATCTCTTCATGTAGGTGGTTTTCCTGGCTTGTTACAGGTATTAACCTACAATCAGTCGTCCACAAATATTTTTCCTGGCTTGCTACAGGTATTAATCTGGAACTTGAAAAGGTTGGCCGATGAGATAGTTTCCCTGGCTGGTTTCACGTATTAATCTCTGACCTGAGAAAGAAAGTCTTCCTGGCTTGTTACAGGTATTGATCTTCAATCTCTTCCTGTAGGTAATTTCCTGGATGGTTTCAGGTATTGACCTACAATCAGTCGTCCACAGAATTTTCCTGGCTTGTTACAGGTATTAAACTGGGACTTGAAAAGGTTGATGGAAGCCATCTTTTGATTTACCTTTTCCTGAAAAAGGTAAAACGTTAGTTGTATGCAATGTCATGATGTATGAAATGCATGATGTCATGATATTCTCAAAAATAAATGAGATCATGTCGTATGCACTTTATCATGTATGTAAGTAGGAGGTATGAAGTGTGAAATGTTTATGAATGTATTTTCGTCTAGGAAAATAAATCCCGGAGCTGTTGGAGAATAGAGTTGAGTTTTTCGTTTCTGTTGGGGATGATGAACGAAGATGATTGTGAGAATAAACCTGCGGGAGAAAAGAACTCCGTTGGGGAATAAACTGGTGAAGATATTACTCTGCGGGGAATTACTCTGTGGGAAGAGATGCTTTGCTAAGATTTTAACGATAACTCCACTGGGGATTCCGTTGATAAGATCTGTTGGGGATTTTGATGATGAACTCCGCTGGGGATAGAAAAACTTCGCTGGGGATGATCTTTCAGTTGCAACTTGCTGAGGATAACCCAGTTAGACTCTTGTGGGGATAACCTCTGAATTTGGCTGAGAAGATGCATTTGTATTCTGCAGGGGACAAGCTTCCAGAATCTACTGGGTAGGATGATTTAATTCTCTATTGGGGAAGCTTTTTTAGACTGCATTGGGGAAATGGGTCCACTGGGGGTATCTTGTATTCCACCGGGGAACATTCTTATATTTTGTTGAGGAATATTAAGACTTCCGGGGATGCTCTTTACGCTTGCTGGGGAATATCTGTATACTCTGTTGGGGAATATTAAGACCTTCTGGGAATACCGAGCCTTTTCGGGACTGACGATAGACTAACTCTGCTTGGGGGAGAATATTGCTGATTCCTTCATAGTTTCAAGTCTCAGTGGGGAGAGCTACCATTACTGTCTTACTCTGCGGGTAGTGACGATATCTTGGTCATATTCTTCAGTTGAATCTACCTTGGTACCTGGTGGACAGAGCAGCTAGACCTCTCAGACAATTCTTATTGCCCCTACTTCTGATATCACCCGTAATTAGTCCTTTGTTTCGCATGCAAATATTTATGAGCAACAATTAATGTTAAATGCATATATCAAAAAATGAACATTGGACGTTCTTTGCAAAACAAAACAGATAAAGAAATAAAATTTTCAATTTGTCTGAAAAATGAACTTGTATTGATTTTGAAGTTTGCCTGTAAATAGGCGTTTTTGTACAAGAGGCTGACGTCCTAGTAAGAGAACGCCGCCGAACAAATAGGGTTTATACAATTTGTAAAAAGAAAACAAAACAGCTATGTGAATAATCCCACTGGGTTCTAACTCTGCTATCGCATTTATATCTTCAAGCATCTCATCACTTTGCTGCTTAGTTGGAGATGAATCTGATTGATTGGTGCCGTCCGAGCCTGATAGTTGATACCAAAGTCTGGATGCAGGGTGATCCAATGAGACATAGTGTTACGCTTATCTCTAACTTTTGCCTGGACCGCCCTTTCGGGTTTTCGGTCCACCGGGATACCCATTTTTGCCCAAGCCGCCTTTTCAGGTTTTCGACTTGCTGGGTGTACAATTTTTTTTTAATTTTCATCCCTTATTTTTTCCCGATCCCTTTTGGTTCACCGGGAAGCCCTTATTTTTCCTAGGCCAGTCGACCTAGCGGGTCTTTGATTATGCGTAGTATCTTTTTACTATGTCTGCATTGACGGGGTGAGGAAGGTCGTCACCATCCATGGTGGTTAGAATCATCGCTCCTCCTGAAAAGATGTTCTTAACCACAAATGGCCCTTCGTACGTAGGGGTCCATTTGCCCCTGGGATCACCTTGCGCTTGATACTCTTGTCGTCTGACTTTGTTGTTAAATGCCTTGATCATTCGTTTTTGGTACGTCTGACCATGACAAATAGCAGTGAGTCTCTTTTCGTCGATTAGGTTCAGTTGATCAAGTCGGGTCTGGATCCAGTCGTCTTCACTTAAACCCGCATCCTTCATGATCCGGAGAGAGGGTATCTGAACTTCAATGGGCAGGACTGCCTCCATGCCATATACCAAGGAATAGGGTGTTGCCCCTGTTGACGTTCGTACTGAGGTATGGTACCCATGAAGAGCAAATGGTAACATCTCGTGCCAGTCTTTGTAGGTCACTGTCATCTTCTGCACAATCTTCTTAATGTTCTTATTAGCTGCTTCTATAGCCCCATTCATCTTCGGCCGGTAGGGAGAAGAGTTGTGGTGCTGTATCTTGAATTGCTCGCAGAGCTCAGTGATCATCTTGTTGTTAAGATTGGTACCATTATCCGTAATAATCCTCTCTGGTACACCGTATCGACAGATCAGGTTGTGCCGAATGAACCGTGCCACGACGTTCTTGGTTACGGTGGCAAAGGAAGCTGCTTCAACCCACTTCGTAAAGTAATCAATCACTACCAGGATGAAACGATGCCCGTTGGATGCTGTAGGTCTGATCTCTCCGATCATATCAATGCCCCACATTGCAATAGGCCAAGGTACTGTCAAGACATTCATAGGAACTGGAGGAATGTGCACCTTATCAGCATAGACCTGGCACTTGTGACATGTCCGAGAATGCTGATAACAGTCGGTTTCCATCGTGGACCAGTAATATCCTGCCCGAAGGATTTTCTTTGCCATGGTATGTCCACTGGAGTGAGTCCCGAAGGTACCTATATGCATCTCTGCCATGATCCTTTCTGCTTCAATCTTATCCACACAACGCAGTAAGGTTGAATCATGGTTACGTTTGTAAAGAATGCCATTGCTGATGAAGAACTTTGCCGCGAACCTTCTCAGAAACTTCTTGTCATTAACGGATGCACCCTCGGGGTATTCTTGAGCTTCAAGGTACCTCTTTACTTCATGATACCAAGGATTTTCTGTTACCTCTTCGGTCTCAAGATCACAACAATGTGCAGGTTCATCCAATTTCAAAAATCCGGGGAGCCTCGTTGTCCCATTTGACTTTGAACATAGAAGGCATCGTAGCTAGCGCGTCTGCCAACTGATTCTCCTCTCTTGGGAAATGTTCAAAGGTTATCTCCTCAAAATGGGGAAGCAATGTCAACACATACTCCTTGTAAGGAATAAGATTTGGGTGTTTCATATCCCACTCGCCTTTGATCTGATTGATCACAAGAGTGGAATCTCCGAAGACACTCAGAAACTTAATCCTTAGGTCAATTGCAGCTCGAAGACCCATGATGCATGCTTCATACCCCGCCATGTTGTTGGTGCAGTTAAAACACAGTCGGGCGGTGAGCGGAGTATGAGAGCCTGTGATCGGTGGAAATAGAACTGACTATTTTTTAAGCAGGTTCGCGAAATGTCGCGGTAAGCAAGAGTCGCCACCGTCTTTTATGTTCTCCAACAAGGAAAGGACAAAAGCACAGCAAAATTCCTTTTTGAGATTGTTTCTCGGTTCGGGAGGTAGATTATAGAAAGGGAAGGTGTTAGCACCCTTTCTATCCATGGTTATCCATGGGCTCTTAGGTACTTGCTCTTATGTTTTCAAAATTTGTTTGCTTTTCAAGGGTGTGTTTTGAAAAAGTTCGTTTGAAAAACTTCTAAGTAACTCTTGTATCAGTCCTCAAGAGTGTATGAAGTGTTTGTTTGAAAACTTTTTGAAAGTGTGAGTGCGAAGAGTTGTTTTGTTTGTTTTGAGAGAGCAAGTACCCATGAGATCTACCTACTCTTAAGGAATTAGGCTTTGTAAGAGTCCTTTAGATAGTGCTATCCCACCATTGAGAGGTAGGTAGCACCGTCGTTGGAGGTATTCAGGTCAATTCGATTAAGGGACAGTGTGGTCACCGAAGCAATAATAGGACACCTTAGAAGTAACCCTAATGTCCTAGATCCTTTTATCTGAGGCAATCGTTTCGAGGCAACTGGATCTTTAGACAGGAGGGCAGCCTCTAAAACACCCTATACTTGACGACCACGTTCGAGGAAACCAGTGAGGCGTACCCTAGGAGTGGCATGTGCATGTGTATTGTTTCATGTTAATGTTTGTCTTGTACATGTTATTTGTGAGCTACGAGTTGGTTTTTATTTGGCATACATTCTTGCAGGCATAGTTAACAGTTAAGAGTGCGGAAAATAAATTGCGGAAATTTGAATCTATGCTATTACAAGGCGCGGGTCTATACATCGCCAAAAACAAAAACCCGTTTTGAAATAAAGCGCGGAAAATAAAAGAAAGCGGTAAATCCTAATTACTATTACATCCTTTGAGCAGATACATGAATAATCAAGAATAAGAATAATGCGCGAAAGAATTAAATTGGAACGTCCTAGGGTTTTTGACCCTTTTGAGAAATACAGAAAGTTTTAGTCCCTTTTTGCAATTAATTAAATGTTAAACCTAAACCTACTTAATTAATTAATTAAAAGAAAAATGTTTTTGTGTTTTTTAATATTTTAAGGAAAAATAAAAAGAAAAAGGAAATTAAAAGTCAAGAAAACCCTAGTTCTAAGTTTATTTTAATTATAAATAAAAAAATGTCAAAGTTAACCTAATTAACTAAATTAATTAATTTACATTTTTTATTTACAAAAATAATAATTAATAAATAAGAATAATGAACATAATTGAAAATTGTCAAACCCTAATTCTACATAACTTTTATTTATTGAGAAAAAGGTTAAAATTAAACCTAAATTAAACTAAATTATTTGTTAGTATTTTATTTATAAAAATAATGATTAGTGAATTTAATAAATGATAATAATATTTACAATTTTTATATTATCTGAATTTATCAAAAATATTAATTTGTTAGGTAATTAAATAATTAGTTAAAAGAAAATAAAAGAGAAAGAAAATAAAATAAAAATAAAAAACTAGAAACCAGGGGGGTTTGCTGGACCCAAGGGAGGTTAATTTGGAATTCAGGCCCAATAGCACAAAGCCCTGGTTGACTTCTGGAATCACGTGCGTGCTCATTGACTTGGAGCATGATGTGGAGCCATCCCTGGCCTTTGGATTGAGCTTCATGAGACACTTGGCGCCTTGATTTGTAAGATTTGTGGTGGAACACATGGAAAGCGCTGCATGGGAATTTGTTAGAAAAAATAACATTGAGGTTTGGGTGGACCTGGGAATCGAACCCAGGTCCCAACAATTTCCAGACACGTCCTCAACCACTCAGCCACTGCATTGCATTTGTTATAATAATGGATAGTGAAAATAATATACAGAAAACATCAATTATGCTGGGAAATTAAAAAGCGCGCTTTTGTTTGAACCATCCAGTTACGCTCTTCCACGTATTGTCTTCTTCATGAACCAATGCATATAAAAAGGGCGCGATGGTTGGAATGAATTCGTCTTGTCATCCTGAGTTCAACCATATATGTCTTAAGGTCTAATTTTACTTATGATATAAACCCCCAAATTAAAAGCTTCGAAAACCCTAGATGTCATCAATGGTGGTTTCGGTTCCAGGGCGCCATAATCAAATTAAATCATACCAATAGCTTCAGAATGGTCCTATTAACACAAATCCATCCAAAAAAGAGGTTAAAAATGCATGAATAATGATGTGCGATTATGGAAAACAAACCAAGCCGTGTGACTTGTTCTGGACGATTCTGATAGCTTCAAGGCTCATTTTTGATTGCAAATTGCTTCTGAATGTCCCAGCAATCTATTGGAATTAATAAAGGGCTTTTAATTGTGCTGGAAGATTGCTTTCAGTTTTGAGTTTTCTTGCTTGATTTTTGAATTTGGTTATGGTGTTTGCAGTAGCTTTAGCACCTCTTTAGCATTATGGTTAGACTCAGTACTTATGAGGGAAGGGAATTAGGTTAACTTCTGGGCCTTAATCCATGCACATGAGAGAATTAGGTTTAGGTTTTCCACCATTAACAAACTTCCCCTTTTTTAAGCAAAACCAAGACTTGGTGTACAACATAACCCTAGCATGAGTTTGTGAGCTGGAACATGATGTATGAAAGCTATTCAAATCCAAAAGACACTATTCCATTGATTTTTAAATTTTATTTGAATTATTATGGATTTAAAATGAATTAAATCAATAAAAATTAAATAAAATAGAAAAATAAATGTCTGATCTTGAAATTAATCATGGGACACATGTGTGGCATGACAAGGCTGAATCAAGTGGAAGAAAGTGGGCCCTTTTGTCAAAAATTGAAGTTTCAAGGATAGTTGACTTTTGCACATTCCCAAAAATTTCCCAACTTCTCCAATGCACATCTTGCTCAATTTTGATCATATGAACATGTTCTTGGACATTTTGGAAAGGTCTTGAAGTCCTCTAACCAATGCCTTTAGTCCCATGTTATTTTGATTTACCAATCTCAAGTTATGGTCTTTGACTTAAAATGCCTTTTTGTTGACTTTTGAAAATGACCTATAATGTTGAAATTGATAACTTTTTGTGAGAGCATTTCTTGGACTTGGAATGTGAAGATGAGTTATAGGAAATGTCATCCCCTTCAAAATGAGCATTGGATGGGATTTTTCTGATGAACCATGAGAAAGTTATGCCTTGGTCAAGTTAAGGTTGACTTTTCAGCTGTCCAAAAATGGAAACTTTTACATCTTGATGATTTTTGAGCCATTCTTGTGGAATCATGATCAAGACTTGATCAAATGATGATTGTGGCTTCAAAATAATATGTTGACCAAATATTTTGACTTTTGACTGCCAAATGACCATTTTACCCCTATAGTTGATTGTGAAGCAATTAGGGCTTTTGACTGTGCAACTTGATGTTGTGAGCCTTGAGACTTGCCATGTAGATGCTTGGCAATGTGTATAGGCATATGAGGCTTGATTGAGCCATTGAAAACTCCAAATTCCTTGAAGGAACCAAAACCCTAATTTTGACTGGCTTAGGAGGATGTTTGACTGTGCAACCCTTTGAGAATTTTTGAACCATTTGATGATGATTCTTGACAAACCTTGAAGAATATGGAAGGGCAAATTTTGGGGTACAACAGTTGCCCCTGTTCAATCTTCTTAGACCTGAGGATGTAGATTGGCTTACGTGCCTTTCGTGATCCGAAGGTGGAAGATGATTGAACACTAGAGTGCCCAGAAATTTGCACTCGCATAGTAGAGTATCAGCGATGTGATGGCGGGAATGGGCTTACAGATGCCATTTGGAGAGATGATGGATAGGAGGATGGGCTTATAGATGCCATCTGGAGGTGTGACAGAACCTTTGTCAAGAATGGGCTTATAGATGCCATTTGGAACTGTAATGGATAGTTGTGGAGATGGGCTTATAGATGCCATCCGGAAGTGTCGATCGCGTAAGAGATTCCTTAGAGAGAACTTGCGTACCTGAGAAAGAAAGATAAATTCCTGGCCTGTTACAGGTGTTGATCTTCAAACTCTTCATGCAGATATGCCCTGGCTAGATACAGGAATCGAATCTGGAATTAGTCGTCTACAGATATGCCCTGGCTGGATACATGAATCGAATCTTCAAACTCTTCAGATATGCCCTGGCTAGATACAGGAATCGAATCTGGAATTAGTCGTCTACAGATATGCCCTGGATGGATACAGGAATCGAATCTTCAAACTCTTTAGACATGCCCTGGCTAGATACAGGAATCGAATCTGGAATTAGTCGTCTACAGATATGCCCTGGCTGGATACGGGAATCGAATCTTCAAACTCTTTAGATATGCCCTGGCTAGATACAGGAATCGAATCTAGAATTAGTCGTCTATAGATATCCCCTGGCTGGATACAGGAATCGAATCTTCAAACTCTTCAGATATGCCCTGGCTAGATACAGGAATCGAATCTGGAATTAGTCGTCTACAGATATTCCCTGGCTGGATACAGGAATCGAATCTTCAAACTCTTCAGATATGCCCTGGCTAGATACAGGAATTGAATATGGAATTAGTCATCTATAGATATGCCCTGGCTGGATACAAGAATCGAATCTTCAAACTCTTCAGATATGCCCTGGCTAGATACAGGAATCAAATCTAGAATTAGTCGTCTATAGATATCCCCTGGCTGGATACAGGAATCGAATCTTCAAACTCTTCAGATATGCCCTGGCTAGATACAGGAATCGAATATGGAATTAGTCGTCTACAGATATGCCCTGGCTGGATACAGGAATCGAATCTTCAAACTATTCAGATATGCCCTGGCTAGATACGGGAATCGAATCTGGAATTAGTCGTCTACAGATATGCCCTGGCTGGATACAGGTATCGAATCTTCAAACTCTTCAGATATGCCCTGGCTAGATACAGGAATCGAATCTGGAATTAGTCGTCTACAGATATGCCCTAGATGGATACAGGAATCGAATCTTCAAACTCTTCAGATATGCCCTGGCTAGATACAGGAATCGAATCTGGAATTAGTCGTCTACAGATATGCCCTGGCTGGATACAGGTATCGAATCCGGAATTACGACAGTTGATAGTAATCATCTTTGTATTGGCCTTTTTCCTGAAAAGGCAAAACATTAGTTGTATGCAATGTCATGATGTATGAAATGCATGATGTCATGATGTTCCCAAAAATGAGATCGTGTGATGTGATGCGTACATGCGTGCATTATGTATGTAAGCAGGATGTATGAAATGTGAAATGTCTATGAATGTATTTTCGTCTAGGAAAATAAATCCTTGATGAATGCCGGGAAGTTAAATCCTGGGATGATGTTGAAGAGTAGGGTTCTTCATTTCCGTTGGGGATGATGGCTGCAAGAATAAACCGGTAGGAGAAGATGACTCCGTTGGGGAATAAACTTGTTGAAGAGATTACTCTGCGGGGAAATATTCTGTGGGGAGAGATACTTCGCTGAGATTTGATGATAACTCCGCTGGGGATTCTGTTGATAAGTTTTGTTGGAGATTTTGATGAACTCCGCTGGGGGATAGGAAGAACTTCGCCGAGGACGATCTTTCCATGGTAATTAGCTGAGGATAACCCAGTTATAAGCTCTGGTGGAGAATAACCTTCTGAATAGAGCTGGGGAGATGCGTTCGTACGCTGCAGGGGATAAGCTTCCAGAATCTACTGGGGATAAGCTTCCAGAATCTACTGGGGATAAGCTTCCAGAATCTACTGGGGATAAGCTTCCAGAATCTGCCGGGGAGATTGATTTAACTCTCCTGGGGAAACTCTTGAAACTGCACTGGGGAAGTGGCTCCACTGAGTGTCTGGTATTCCGCCGGGGAACAATCTTAGATTAAGACTGCCGGGGATGCTTGCTGGGAATGTCTGTATACTCCGCTGGGGATTGTTGAGATCTTATGGGGATATCCAACTTCCTTAAGGATGACAGTGGACTAACTCTGCTTTGGGAGAGCGTTGCTGACTTGCTGGAGATATTGTGCCCTTGATGGGAGGCCAACTCTGCTTGGGGAGAGTATCGCTGAATCTTGTCTTACTCTGCGGGGAGTGAAGGTATTCTGGTTACGTTCTTCAAGCGAACCTACCTTGGTACCTTGATGGACAGAGCAACTAGATCACTTAGACAATTCATTATTGCCCCTGTTTCTGATGTCACCTGTAATTAACCTTTTCTTTCGCATGCAAGTATTCATGAGTTAGCAATTAATGTCAAATGCATATATCAAAAATGAACATTTGGACGTTCTTTGCAAAACAAAACAGAAAAATAAAAATAATTGGTAATTTGTCTGGAAAAGTGAATTTGTATTGATTTTGAATTTTGCCTGTAAATAAGCGTTTATGTACAAGAGGCTGACGTCCTAGTAAGAGGACGCCGCCGAACAAATAGAATTTACAATTTTTTGAAAAGGAAAACAAAACAGCTATGTGAAAAATCCCACTGGGTTTCAACTCTGCTATCGCCTTTATGTCTTCAAGCGTCTCATCACTTTGCTGTTTAGTTGAGGATGAAGTTGGCTGATTGATGCCGTCTGAGCCTGATAGTTGATATCGGATTCTGGATACAAGGCGATCCAATGAGACATAGTATTACGCTTATCCCTAACTTTTTCCTGGACCTCCCTTTCAGGTTTTCAATCCACCGGGATACCCATTTTTGCCCAAGCCGCCTTTTCAGGTTTTCGACTTGCCGGGTGTACAGATTTTTTCATTTCATCCCTTATTTTTTCCTGAACCCTTTTGGTTCGCCTGGAAGCCCTTATTTTTGCCTAGGTGTGTCAAACTAGCGGGTCTTTTATTCATACGTAGTATCTTTTTACTATGTCTGCATTGGCGGGGTGAGGAAGGTCGTCACCATCCATGGTGGGTAGAATCATAGCTCCTCCTGAGAAGATATGTTTAACCACAAATGGCCCTTCGTATGTAGGGGTCCATTTGCCCCTGGGATCACTTTGAGGAAGAATGATGCGCTTGATTACCAGGTCTCCGACTTGATACTCTTGTCGTCTAATTTTCTTGTTAAATGCCTTGATCATCCGTTTTTGGTACGTCTGACCATGACACATAGCAGTGAGTCTCTTTTCGTCAATTAGATTTAGTTGATCAAGCCGGGTCTGGATCCAGTCATCTTCACTCAAACCTGCATCCTTCATTATCCGGAGAGATGGTATCTGGACTTCAATAGGCAAGACTGCCTCCATGCTATAGACCAAGGAAAAATGAGTTGCCCCTGTTGACGTCCTTGCTGAGGTACGGTACCCATGAAGAGCGAACGGTAACATATCGTGCCAATCTTTGTAGGTCACTGTCATCTTTTGCACAATCTTCTTGACATTCTTATTTGCCGCTTCTACAGCTCCATTCATCTTCGGCCGGTAAGGAGAAGAGTTGTGGTGCTGTATCTTGAATTGCTCGCAGAGCTCAGTGATCATCTTGTTATTAAGATTGGTACCATTATCTGTAATGATCCTCTCAGGTACGCCATATCGACAGATCAGGTTATGCCGAATGAACCGTGCCACGACATTTTTGGTTACGGTGGCATAGGAAGCTGCTTCAACCACTTTGTGAAGTAATCAATCGCTACCAGGATGAAGCGATGCCCGTTGGATGTCGTAGGTCTGATCTCGCCGATCATATCAATGCCCCACATTGCAAAAGGCCAAGGTGCTGTCAAGATGTTCATAGGAACTGGAGGAATGTGCACCTTATCAGCATAGATCTGGCATTTGTGACATGTCCGAGAATGTTGATAACAGTCGGCTTCCATTGTGGACCAGAAATATCCTTCACGAAGGATTTTCTTTTCCATAGTATGTCCACTGGAATGCGTTCCGAAAGTTCCTTCATGCAGCTCTTTCATGATCCTTTCTGCTTCAGTCTTATCCATACAACGTAGTAAGGTTGAATCATGGTTTAGCTTGTAAAGAATGCCATTGCTGAGGAAGAACTTTGCTGCGAACCTTCTCAGAAACTTCTTGTCATTAACAGATGCACCCTCGGGGTATTCTTGAGCTTCCAAGTACCTCTTCACTTCATGATACCATGGTTTTTTTGTTACCTCTTCCGTCTCAAGATCACAACAATATGCAGGTTCATCCAGTTTCCAGATAATGATCCGAGGAGCCTCGTTGTCCCATTTAACTTTGAACATAGAAGACATCGTAGCCAGCGCGTCCGCCAACTGATTCTCCTCTCTGGGGAAGTGTTCAAAAGTTATTTCTTCGAAATGGGGGATCAATGTCAACACATACTCCTTGTAAGGAATAAGATTTGGGTGTTTCGTATCCCACTCGCCTTTAATCTGATTGATCACGAGAGTGGAATCTCCGAAGACACTCAGAAACTTGATCCTTAGGTCAATTGCAGCTTGAAGACCCATAATGCATGCCTCATACTCCGCCATGTTGTTGGTGCAGTTAAAACATAGTCGGGCGGTAAGTGGAGTATGAGAGCCATTAGGAGATGTGATCACAGCGCCGATACCATTACCCAAAGCGTTTGAGGCTCCATCAAAGTGCATAGACCATAGGGATCCTTCCTCAGGTCCTTCATCCGGTCCAGGTACTTCACAATCAGTTACTACCATGATATTCTCGTCTGGAAATTCAAAGTTCATCGACTTGTAATCGTCCACTGCCTGGTGTGCCAAATGGTCTGCCAATACACTTCCCTTGATTGCCTTATGAGTCGTGTACTAGATGTCTTATTCTGTCAAGATCATCTGCCATCTTGCTATTCTTCCGGACAGAGCAGGCTTTTCGAATATGTACTTGATAGGATCCATTTTTGAAATCAACAAAGTAGTGTGAGTCAACATATACTGTCTCAGCCGGCGAGCAGCCCATACCAAAGCGCAGCAAGTTTTCTCGAGCAGTGAGTATCGGGTCTCACAGTCGGTAAACTTTTTGCTAAGGTAATAAATAGCGTGCTCTTTTCGGCCAGGCTCGTCATGTTGCCCCAACACACACCCCATTGAGCTGTCAAGTACTGTCAAGTATAAGATTAGGGGTCTCCCTTCAACAGGTGGCATAAGAATGGGTGGCTCTTGGAGATACTCTTTGATTCTCTCGAAAGCGGCTTGACATTCATCGTTCCAACGTACTACCTGATCTTTCTTCAGCAGCTTGAAGAGTGGTTCACAAGTAGCAGTTAGGTGCGAGATGAATCGGGTAATGTAGTTCAGCCGTCCTAGGAAGCCTCTGACTTCTTTTTCAGTCTTGGGAACTGGCATCTCCTGTATGGCTTTCACTTTGGCAGGGTCCACTTGAATACCTTTGTCGCTTACGACGAAGCCTAGTAACTTTCCAGATCTCACTCCGAAAGTGCACTTGTTCGGGTTCAACCTCAGCTTGTACAACTTCAGACGGTCAAACAGCTTCTGTAGATGGTCAAGGTGTTCCTCCTTAGTTTGGGACCTTGCAATCATGTCATCGACATATACTTCAATCTCATGGTGGATCATGTCATGAAATAAAGAAACCATGGCACGTTGGTAGGTTGCCCCAGCATTTTTCAACCCAAATGGCATGACCTTGTAACAAAAGGTGCCCCATTGAGTAACAAAGGTGGTCTTCTCCATGTCTTCAGGAGCCATCTTGATTTGATTATAACCGGAGAAGTCGTCCATGAAGGAGAATACTTTGTGCTGAGCAGTATTGTCAACCAGAACGTCAATGTGAGGCAGAGGGAAGTCATCCTTGGGGCTCACCCTGTTCAAATCCCTGTAATCAACACACATTCAGACCTTACCATCTTTCTTTGGCACTGGAACCACATTGGCAACCCACTGAGGGTAAGAAGTCACTTCTAGAAACCCGGCATCAAATTGTTTCATAACCTCAACTTTGATTTTCTCGGACATCTCTGGACGCATACGGCGAACCTTTTGTTTTACCGGAGGGCATTCTTCCTTGGTAGGCAAGTGATGAACCACAATGTCGGTATCCAACCCAGGCATGTCTTCGTAAGACCAGGCAAAGATTTCCACATAGTCATGCAACATCTGAATCAACTGTTGTTTCACGCTAGACTCCAGATTGGCACCAATCTTGACATCCTTTCTATCTGTCTCAGTACCCAGGTTTACCATTTCCACTGGCTCTTCATGTGGTTGAATGGCCCTCTCTTCCTGGAGTAACAGTCTTGCAAGCTCGCCAGGCACTTCGCAATCCTCTTCACCTTCGTCTTCGGCTAGGTTAATCGGATTTTCAAAGTCATAACTAGCAGTAGCAGAGTTGTTACCAGTGGGATCCAGAGTGGATTGGAACCTATATAGGTGAGTGTGTGTAAATATAGCTGTTTTGCAATATGTAAAGAAAGAAAGGGAGCGCAAGATTTGAAATGCGAAAAAACGTCCAATGCTTTTATTCATGATATATGGAAGTGACAAATAACAAACCCTCACAAATGAAACCATGGTGCCCCGGGTAAGACACCGGGCCATAAAGTTTCAAATTATTGTTCGTTACAAATCCAAAACAAAAGAGTTCATTACTGAGTAACAAAAGTAATAGGTACAAAGTCTTTCGCAGTCCAGTTGCTTGGTCCACCGTTGGTTGTTGGGTAGATCCAGCTGTTGAATTCAGATTCCTCTACGTCGTCTTCAATGGCGTTAACCCCCGGGTTGGTGATGAATACAGGAGGTCTTCCAATCCTTACCTTACGAACAGCCTTCTGAGCTTCTGCAGTGAAACCCAAACCAAATTTGTCGGTCTTCGGAGTGAAATCAGGAAGTCGGCCCCAGTTTGCGCACTCACCCTTCTCAACCACAGCCCGGGAATCCTTTAAGGAAGCCATCTTCAAAGGAGAATTTTCTTCAGTCATAGTCTCTGCTGACACCAGTGTCTGAGGAACCTCTTCAAAGTGTTGAAACGGGGTCTCAATGAATTCCCCATCCATTTCTATGTACCTGAATGAGTTGAGATGGCTGACCATATATTCTTCCTCCCCCTGAACTGTCAAAATCTTCCCCTTGACTGGGTACTTCAGCTTCTGATGCAATGTGGAGGTCACAGCTCCAGCTTTGTGGATCCAAGGACGACCCAGCAAACAAGAATAGGATGATCGGATGTCCATCACAAAGAAAGTAGAATCAAAGACTTAAGAACCCACCCTGATTGGAATGTCAACTTCCCCATGTACCATCCTCTTCGACCCGTCAAAGGCCCGGACAACAATGTTACTAGGCTTGAGTTCTAAACCCTCACAATCCAACCTGTCTAGGGCCTTCTTAGGTAGTACGTTCAGTGAAGAACCAGTGTCAACCAGCACATGGGCAAGATTAGTGCCCCTGCATTCAATGGAGACATGCAGGGCATCATTGTGGTTCTTCCCCTTAGCAGTCAGATCAGCGTCGGAGAAACCCAAACCATTATCAGCTGTTAGGTTGGCCACACAATCGGTAAATTGATCGGCATACATTTCTTGTGGCACATGGGCCGTATTCAGGAAGGAAATCAGGGCCTTGGCATGGGCCTCTGAACACAACAACAGTGATAGCATAGAGATCTTAGAGGGGGTGTGCCCCAGCTGCTCAATCACATTGAAATCACTCTTCTTGATAATCTTAAGGATCTCTTCCATCTCTTGCTGGGAAGCTTCAACATTAACAGTCTTCGGTGCCTCCACCTGGGCAGGCACATTAGTAGCAATCCCTTTTCCCCGAGCGTCAGATGACTCGGCAGCAGGGGTAGACACTTGATCAGGAGGGGAAACAGGCACACTAGCAGGTGGGATAACAAGAGGTCTCTGGATAGCTGGAGCTGCAATATCTGGTGAGAACAACCTACCACTTCGAGTGACTTTGGTAGGCCCGGTAATGTTACTGATGCCGGTAGAAGTATCAAAGTCTTTCTTTACTCCGAGCACATAAACATCTGCCCCATAGTGCCACGGGACAGCTTTGTCAGATTTATAGGGGAGGGGCCCCAAAACAGTGATGGTTATAGGAGCAATCTTGTGAACAGGCATAATTTGGACAGGCTTCCTCGGGGGAGCCTTGGTAGGATTGTTGAAAATGGTGACAACGGACACTTCTTCAGTAGGGACAATAGGAACAACAATTTTCTTGAACAAGATCTCTTTGCTATCCATCATGTTTTGGACGCTTGACTTCAGCAAAGGACAACCAGCAGGTGAAACAGCACATAGAAGGCAACCTTTGCTACATCCCGGAAATAAACCGGCTAGCAACAGGTTCCTTTTGACGGTCAGCAACGGGGTAACAATATCTTCCATAGAGGCAACATACAGGTCTTCTTCCACAACATTCACTCCATGTTGGGGCATGGGGGCAGTCACAACATTGGGTCTTTCGGGCGCCTCGAACTGTATTTCTTTAGCATCAATAAGGTCCTGAACCTTATTCCTCAGAGCCCAACAATCATCAGTAGAATGCCCCGGGCTGTCAGAGTGATAAGCACAGCAGGCGTTAGGGTTGTACTTCGGGGATGTGGTGTTCACAACCCTTGGAGCTTCCTTGACAGTTACCAGATTGGTTGACAGTAGTTGCGGAAATATCTGAGACAGGGTCATGCTGAGCCGAGTGTACTGCCTTTTGGGTCTCTTACCCCTTGGTTGGTTGTATTGCTGAGGAGCAGCAGCAGGCTTTGAAATTACCACCGCGTTGACAGTTTGGCGGCGTTCTGGTTTGTTTTGTCTCCTTGGAGCATAAACAACACTAGCTTCCTTCTTGAAGGGCTTCTTTTCAGAGCTCGAGGATGCACCTTTCTGTATCTTCCCCGACTTAATACCAGCTTCTATCCTTTCTCCAGTTAAGATCAGGTCTGTGAACCCAGCAGCGGAATTACCAATCAGGTGATTAAAGAATGGACCAGACAGGGTCCCCAAGAACATGTCCACGAGTTCACGGTCAGTCAATGGTGGCTGCACCCTGCCAGTCAGGTCTCTCCACTTCTGCGCGTACTCCTTAAAATCTTCACCCGTCCCAAGTGACATACCCTGGAGTTGGGTACGTGTGGGAGCGAGGTCGGAATTGTACTGATACTGCTTAAAAAATGCAGTAGCCAAGTCCTCCCAGTTTCAAATACTGGTTCCATCCAGCTGATAGAACCACTCGAGTTGAGCCCCTGAAAGGCTATCCTGGAAGAAATGGATCCATAGGTTCTTGTCTGCAGTGTAAGGTTGGATCTTCCTTACATATGATCTAAGATGCAGCTTAGGGCATGAAGCTCCGTCGTACTTCGCAAAGGCAGGCGCCTTGAACTTGTGTGGGATCACCACCCCATAAGATAAGCCTAGGTCACCAAAGTCCAACCCAGGCACACGTTTAATCTCCATAGCATTTAATCGGTCCTCCAGCTGTTTGTACCTGTCCTAAGTAGGAGGGTACTGTTCATCATTGAAATTTGTCTCGTCGTCGGAGACCGCGGGACTAGGAACCCTTCTCTCTTGGGGACTGCCTTCCCCAGCAGATGGAGTAGCCTGATCAGCCTCATTCTGCAGTGTATTCCCAAACCTCCATCCATTGCTGAACAAGACGATCCTCCTCCTCTTCTTCTTCTTCTTCTTTTCCTTCAAGAGCAGAGTCTTCAACTCCTGTTGACCCTGGGCTAAGCTCATGACCAGCTCTTGAAACTGGGCGTTCTGGGCCTGGAGGGCCTTGATAGCTTGTTCAGTAGTAGGTTCAGAAGACATGATGATTGCTGAAATAAACAACGAAGAAGATTAAGAAACCTGTAGCAAGGGAGTACCTGTTATGCACATGATGCATGATATGCTATTTATGCAATGCATTCAAGGGTTCGAAAGTTCAAATTCGTTGTAGACGAAAAAGGAACACACGTTATATTAAGAAATAATATGTTTAGTACTTCAGGGCCTCATGGGAAAAACATTACAAAATAATTAATCCCAAAAGACACTGCGCATCCTCTTTGGAGAGATGTAAGTGTTGAGAGTCTTTTCCTCAAGAAGCAGGCGGGTGAGCTCCAAGACCTTCTTCTCACTGGCATGTAAAATGGCTTCAAGAGAGTTCCGTTCTTCCTTGAGTTGGATCCAGCTCTTCTGCATTTTTTCCCAGGACGTTGGCATGTCAGGATGTTGAATGGTGTAGGGCACCTCTCCTTCCAAAACTAGCTCTTTGATCACGGGGAGAACATGAGGATATGGCATCACCAGCTTCTGGGAGCGGGCTTGTACCCACTTGAGATAAGGTTCTAGGGGGATGGAGTTCCTGTGCCCCAGTGTCTTACTATCTACTCTGTTGGGCATCCTCCAAGCTCTGATGAACCTCTGACGAAGTCCTTGCATATCGTTGTCGAAGTCAAAAACTATGTCAGGAATCAACATGTCATGAGGGCCATCCCTCAGAGCATATCCAAACTGTCTCAAGGCCAGACACGGGTTGTAAGTAATGCCTCCTCTAATTCCAAGTAAAGGAACATTAGGAAATTCTCCACAATGATCAATGATAGTGACATTCTCTCTGGACCGAGGACACCAATGTATATCAGCATGAGTAAGAGTTATTAATCGTTGTGACCATCTCAAACCCCGCTCGTTCTTCAAAACTGATTGTGGAAGGTGCGAAATAAACCACCTTGCCAGGAGAGGAGTGCAGCACATGAGAACACCTCTTTTTCTCATGGTTCGAGTGTAACATGAGTGGAGGATGTCCCCAAGCAGCGTAGGTATAGGATTCCTGGACATGAAGATCTTGACAGCATTGATATCTATAAGCTGATCTGGATTCGGGAACAACACCAACCCATAGACAAGGAGTGCCACAACTTCTTCAAAAGCTTGTAGGTCAAGGGAGTTCCAACATTCTTGGGCCTTCTCAAATAGGAATTTTGCCAAGAATCCTTTGATACCACTTCTGACTTCCCAATGCCCCTTGATATCAGATGGTTGCAGACATAATGCTTTAGCTACCTCTTCAAGTTTGGGTTCCCTTTCCGTACCATTGTAGGGTAGTTGACTAAGAATAGGAACCTTCAGCAGCTGAGAAAATTCTTCCAAAGTAGGCACCAATTGATAATCCGAGAAAGTAAAATAGTGGTGCAAAGGGTCAAAGAACTGGAACAACACTTTTATCATATCCTCTTCAATGTTGGTGTTGACCAAGCTGATGAGTCTACCATGCCTTTCACTGAAATAAGAGTTCTCGGGAATCCTAGATGTAAGCTCCTTGAGCTGAGGAGGAACCATTACAAGGTTGACCTGAATTGTCTTTCTGCGTATAGTTTCCATGTCCTACAAAATAAGAACAAAGATGAAGATTCGAACCCTTGAAGTGGTTAGTAAATGCATATGATGCTTTATGATGTTATGATGTTATAATGTTATGATAAAAGCACACCACAAGTATTCACAAAAGGCAAACATGATAAGGCACACAAGTCACACCAGACAGCCCTTAGAGTTTAGGCCAGCATGAAGTTTGGGTACTACCCTCTTGAAGTTGGTGGGCTCAAAACCTGTCCTATTGAAAGTAACCGGGTTCTAAGGAGCTCAATATCATTGGGTTGTTTTATATGTTCATTTTTTTGATTTAGCCACTGAACCGGCGATCAAAATATTCCAAGAAAACAACCTCTAATGAGTGTAGTATCGAGTATCTACCAACTTCGGACTGCACCAAAGTCGGTTATCTCACTACCCCTAAAGAGGCCAGGATGGTTCAAGTAAGGTTCCTAAGGTCAGTTGATGTTTCACGACACCACCCGATGGCCCCGTACTCTCCTTGACTTGACTCAAGGGTTACCGGTACTCACCAAAGTGCCACATCAACGTAGCAACTGCTTCAACCGTGTCGGTATACCCCGCACAGTTCCCTTACAGTTTGTTGCTACCTAAAAAGGGTGCCCCAGATCTGGGTTAGGATCTACGAAACTCCAAAACAGGCCCATAATATTAAAGCAAACAAAACAAGCAATTGAAAACAAGAATGGTCTAATCCTAAGGTACACCTCACTTATTAATTGTCCCCAGCAGAGTCGCCAGTTCTGTGATCGGTGGAAATAGAACTGACTGTTTTTTAAGCTGGTTCGCGAAATGTCGCGGTAAGCAAGAGTCGCCACCGTCTTTTATGTTCTCCAACAAGGAAAGGACAAAAGCACAGCAAAATTCCTTTTCGAGATTGTTTCTCGGTTCGGGAGGTAGATTATAGAAAGGGAAGGTGTTAGCACCCTTTCTATCCATGGTTATCCATGGGCTCTTAGGTACTTGCTCTTATGTTTTCAAAATTTGTTTGCTTTTCAAGGGTGTGTTTTGAAAAATTTCGTTTGAAAAACTTCTAAGTAACTCTTGTATCAGTCCTCAAGAGTGTATGAAGTGTTTGTTTGAAAACTTTTTGAAAGTGTGAGTGCGAAGAGTTGTTTTGTTTGTTTTGAGAGAGCAAGTACCCATGAGATCTACCTACTCTTAAGGAATTAGGCTGTGTAAGAGTCCTTTAGATAGTGTTATCCCACCATTGAGAGGTAGGTAGCACCGTCGTTGGAGGTATTCAGGTCAATTCGATTAAGGGACAGTGTGGTCACCGAAGCAATAGTAGGACACCTTAGAAGTAACCCTAATGTCCGAGATCCTTTTATCCGAGGCAATCGTTTCGAGGCAACTGGATCTTTAGACATGAGGGCAACCTCTAAAACACCCTATACTTGACGACCACGTTCGAGGAAACCAGTGAGGCGTACCCTAGGAGTGGCATGTGCATGTGTATTGTTTCATGTTAATGTTTGTCTTGTACATGTTATTTGTGAGCTACGAGTTGGTTTTTATTTGGCATACATTCTTGCAGGCATAGTTAACAGTTAAGAGTGCGGAAAATAAATTGCGGAAATTTGAATCTATGCTATTACAAGGCGCGGGTCTATACATCGCCAAAAACAAAAACCCGTTTTGAAATAAAGCGCGAAAAATAAAAGAAAGCGGTAAATCCTAATTACTATTACATCCTTTGAGCAGATACATGAATAATCAAGAATAAGAATAATGCGCGAAAGAATTAAATTGGAACGTCCTAGGGTTTTTGACCCTTTTGAGAAATACAGAAAGTTTTAGTCCCTTTTTGCAATTAATTAAATGTTAAACCTAAACCTACTTAATTAATTAATTAAAAGAAAAATGTTTTTGTGTTTTTTAATATTTTAATGAAAAATAAAAAGAAAAAGGAAATTAAAAGTCAAGAAAACCCTAGTTCTAAGTTTATTTTAATTATAAATAAAAAAATGTCAAAGTTAACCTAATTAACTAAATTAATTAATTTACATTTTTTATTTACAAAAATAATAATTAATAAATAAGAATAATGAACATAATTGAAAATTGTCAAACCCTAATTCTACATAACTTTTATTTATTGAGAAAAAGGTTAAAATTAAACCTAAATTAAACTAAATTATTTGTTAGTATTTTATTTATAAAAATAATGATTAGTGAATTTAATAAATGATAATAATATTTACAATTTTTATATTATCTGAATTTATCAAAAATATTAATTTGTTAGGTAATTAAATAATTAGTTAAAAGAAAATAAAAGAGAAAGAAAATAAAATAAAAATAAAAAACTAGAAACCAGGGGGGTATGCTGGACCCAAGGGAGGTTAATTTGGATTTCAGGCCCAATAGCACAAAGCCCTGGTTGACTTCTGAAATCACGTGCGTGCTCATTGACTTGGAGCATGGTGTGGAGCCATCCCTGGCCTTTGGATTGAGCTTCATGAGACACTTGGCGCCTTGATTTGTAAGATTTATGGTGGAACACATGGAAAGCGCTGCATGGGAATTTGTTAGAAAAAATAACATTGAGGTTTGGATGGACCTGGGAATCGAACCCAGGTCCCAACAATTGCCAGACATGTCCTCAACCACTCAGCCACTGCATTGCATTTGTTATAATAATGGATAGTGAAAATAATATACAGAAAACATCAATTATGTTGGGAAATTAAAAAGCGCGCTTTTGTTTGAACCAACCAGTTACGCTCTTCCACGTATTGTCTTCTTCATGAACCAATGCATATAAAAAGGGCGCGATGGTTGGAATGAATTCGTCTTGTCATCCTGAGTTCAACCATATATGTCTTGAGGTCTAATTTTACTTATGCTATAAACCCCCAAATTAAAATCTTCGAAAACCCTAGATGTCATCAATGGTGGTTTCGGTTCCAGGGCGCCATAATCAAATTAAATCATACCAATAGCTTCAGAATGGTCATATTAACACAAATCCATCCAAAAAAGAGGTTAAAATGCATGAATAATGATGTGCGATTATGGAAAACAAACCAAGCCGTGTGACTTGTTCTGGACGATTCTGATAGCTTCAAGGCTCGTTTTTGATTGCAAATTGCTTCTGAATGTCCCAACAATCTATTGGAATTAATAAAGGGCTTTTAATTGTGCTGGAAGATTGATTTCAGTTTTGAGTTTTCTTGCTTGATTTTTGAATTTGGTTATGGTGTTTGCAGTAGCTTTAGCACCTCTTTAGCATTAGGGTTAGACTCAGTACTTATGAGGGAAGGGAATTAGGTTAACTTCTGGGCCTTAATCCATGCACATGAGAGAATTAGGTTTAGGTTTTCCACCATTAACAAACTTTCCCTTTTTTAAGCAAAACCAAGACTTGGTGTACAACATAACCTAGCATGAGTTTGTGAGCTGGCACATGATGTATGAAAGCTATTCAAATCCAAAAGACATTATTCCATTGATTTTTAAATTTTATTTGAATTATTATGGATTTAAAATGAATTAAATCAATAAAAATTAAATAAAATAGAAAAATAAATGTCTGATCTTGAAATTAATCATGGGACACATGTGTGGCATGACAAGGCTGAATCAAGTGGAAGAAAGTGGGCCCTTTTGTCAAAAATTGAAGTTTCAAGGATAGTTGACTTTTGCACATTCCCAAAAATTTCCCAACTTCTCCAATGCACATCTTGCTCAATTTTGATCATATGAACATGTTCTTGGACATTTTGGAAAGGTCTTGAAGTCCTCTAACCAATGCCTTTGGTCCCATATCATTTTGATTTACCAATCTCAAGTTATGGTCTTTGACTTAAAATGCCTTTTTGTTGACTTTTGAAAATGACCTATAATGTTGAAATTGATAACTTTTTGTGAGAGCATTTCTTGGACTTGGAATGTGAAGATGAGTTGTAGGAAATGTCATCCCCTTCAAAATGATCATTGGATGGGATTTTTCTGATGAACCATGAGAAAGTTATGCCTTGGTCAAGTTATAGTTGACTTTTCAACTGTCCAAAAATGGAAACTTTTGCATCTTGATGATTTTTGAGCCATTATTGTGGAATCATGATAAAGACTTGATCAAATGATGATTGTGGATTCAAAATAATATGTTGACCAAAATTTTTGACTTTTGACTGCCAAATAACCATTTTACCCCTACAGTTGATTGTGAAGCAATTAGGGCTTTTGACTGTGCAACTTGATGCTGTGAGCCTTGAGACTTGCCATGTAGATGCTTGGCAATGTGTATAGGCATATGAGGCTTGATTGAGCCATTTAAAAATACAAATTCCTTGAAGGAACCAAAACCCTAATTTTGACTGGCTTAGGAGGATGTTTGACTGTGCAACCCTTTGAGAATTTTTGAACCATTTGATGATGATTCTTGACAAACCTTGAAGAATATGGGAGGACAAATTTTGGGGTACAATAGAGCCTTTAGGAGATATGATCACAGTGCCAATACCGTTACCCAATGCGTTTGAAGCTCCATCAAAGTGCGTAGACCATCGGGATCCTTCCTCAGGTTCTTCATCCGGTCCAGGTATTTCACAATCAGTTATCAACATGATAGTCTCGTCCGGAAATTCAAAGTTTATAGACTGGTAATCATCCACTGCCTGATGTGCCAAATGGTCTGCCAATACACTTCCCTTGAGTGCTTTTTGAGTTGTGTACTGGATGTCATACTCAGTCAAGATCGTCTTCCATCTTGCTATTCTTCCGGACAAGGCAGGCTTTTCGAAGATATACTTGATTGGATCCATCTTTGAAATCAATAGAGTAGTGTGAGTCAGCATATACTGTCTCAGCCGGCGAGCAGCCCATGCCAAAGCGCATCAAGTTTTCTCGAGCAGTGAGTATCGGGTCTCACAGTCGGTAAACTTTTTGCTAAGGTAATAAATAGCATGATCTTTTCCGCCGGACTCGTCATGCTGCCCCAACACACATCCCATTGAGTTGTCAAGTACTGTCAAGTATAAGATTAGAGGTCTCCCTTCAACTGGTGGCATAAGAATAGGTGGCTCCTGGAGATACTCTTTGATTCTTTCGAAAGCATCCTGGCATTCATCGTTCCAACGTACCACTTGATCTTTCTTCAGTAGCTTGAAGATTGGCTCACAAGTAGCAGTTAGGTGCGAGATGAATCGGGCAATGTAGTTCAGGCGTCCTAGAAATCCTCTGACTTCTTTCTCTGTCTTGGGAGCTGGAATCTCTTGTATGGCTTTCACCTTGGTAGGGTCCACTTGAATACCTTTGTCACTCACGACGAAACCTAGCAATTTACCGGACCTCACCCCGAAGGTGCACTTGTTCGGATTCAACCTCAATTTGTACAACTTCAAACGGTCAAACAGCTTCTGTAGATGGTCAAGGTGTTCCTCCTCCATTTGGGACCTCGCAATCATATCGTCGACGTATACTTCAATCTCATGATGGATCATATCATGAAACAAAGCAACCATGGCACGCTGATACGTTGCCCCAGCATTTTTCAACCCAAAAGGCATGACCTTGTAGCAAAAGGTACCCACTGAGTAACAAAAGTGGTCTTCTCCATGTCTTCGGGAGCCATCTTTATCTGATTATAACCGGAGAAACCGTCCATGAAGGAGAATACCTTATGCTGAGCAGTGTTGTCAACCAGAACGTCGATGTGAGGCAGAGGGAAGTCATCCTTAGGGCTCGCCCTGTTCAAATCCATGTAGTCAACACACATTCGGACCTTACCGTCTTTCTTCGGTACCAGAACCACATTGGCAACCCACTGAGGGTAAGAGGTTACTGCTATAAAACCAGCATCAAATTGTTTCATAACTTCGGTCTTAATTTTCTCAGACATCTCTGGACGCATACGGCGAACCTTCTGTTTTACTGGAGGGCAGTCTTCTTTGGTAGGCAGGCGATGAACCACAATGTCGGTATCCAACCCAGGCATATCTTCGTAAGATCGGGCAAAGATCTCCATGTAGTCATGCAGCATCTGAATCAACCGCTGTTTCACACTAAGCTCCAGATTTGCGCCGATCTTGACCTCCTTTTTGTCTGTCTCAGTACCCAGATTCACTGTTTCCACTAGCTCTTCATGTGGCTGAATGGCCCTCTCGTCCTGGAGTAACAGTCTTGCAAGTTCACCAGGAACTTCGCAATCATCTTCACCTTCATCTTCGGCTAAGTTGATCGGATTTTTGAAGTCATAACTAGCAGTAGCAGAGTCATTACCAGTGAGATCCAGAGTGGATTGAGACCTGTATATGTGAGTGTGTGTAAAATAGTTGTTTTGCAATATATAACAAAGAAAGACAAGGAGCGCAAAATTTGAAATGCAAGAACGTCCAATGCTTTTATTAATGATATATGAAAATGGCACACAAAAGCCCTCACAAATGAAGCCACGGTGCCCCGGGTAAGACACCGAGCCATAAAGTTTCACAATATTGGCTGTTACAAATTCAAAACAAAGAGTTCATTACTGAGTAACAAAAGTAATAGGGATGAAGTCTTTTGCTGTCCAGTTGCTTGGTCCACCGTTGGTCGTAGGGTAGATCCATCTGTCGAATTCAGATTCCTCCACGTCATCTTCGATGGCATTTACTCCCGAGTTGCTGATGAACACAAGAGGTCTTCCAATCCTTGCACTACGAACAACCCTTTGAGCTTCTGCAGTGAAACCCAAACCAAACTTGTTAGTCTTCTGAGTGAAATCAGGAAGTCGGCCCCAGTTTGCATACTCACCCTTCTCGATAACAGCTCGAGCATCCTTTAAGGAAGCCATCTTCAGAGGAAAATCTTCAACCACAGTCTCAGCTGATGCCAGTGTCTGAGGGACCTCTTCAAAGTGTTGAAATGGGGTCTCAATGAACTCCCCATCCATCTCTATGTACCGGAACGAGTTGAGGTGGTTGACCATGTACTCTTCCTCCCCCTGTACGGTCACAATCTTCCCTCTGACCGGGTACTTTAGCTTTTGATGGAGTGTGGAGGTCACAACTCCAGCTTTATGGATCCATGGACGACCCAGCAAACAAGAATAGGACGGTCGAATGTCCATCACGTAGAATGTAGAATCGAAGACCTGAGAACCAACTCTAATTGGAATATCGACTTCACCGTGAACCATCCTTTTAGACCCATCTTAGGCCCAGACAACAATGTTACTTGGCTTTAGCTCCAACCCTTCGCAATCCAACTTGTCTAGAGCTTTCTTGGGCAAGACGTTCAATGAGGAACCAGTGTCAACCAACACATGTGCAAGAGTAGTGCCCCTGCATTCAATGGAGACATGCAGGGCATCGTTATGGTTCTTCCCTTTAGCAGTCAGATCGGCGTCGGAGAAACCCAAACCATTATCAGCAGTTAAATTGGCCACACAATCGGTAAAATGATCAGCTGATGTTTCTTGTGGCACATGGGCCGTCTTCAGGAAGGTAATCAGAGCCTTGGCATGGGCCTCTGAACACAACAACAATGATAACATCAAAATCTTGGATGGGGTTTTCCCCAGTTGCTCGACTACATTATAATCTCTTTTCTTAATGATCTTCAGAATCTCTTCCATCTCCTGTTTGGAAGCTTCAACAGTGGTTGTCTTTGGCGCCTCCGTCTGGGCAGGCATATCAGTGGTGATCCCTTTGCCCCGAGCGTCAGATGACTCTGCGACAGGGGTAGAACTAAGAACTTGATCAGGAATGGCATTAGGCACACTTGCAGGTGTGATGACAATAGGTTTTCGGACAATTGGTGGCGCAATATCAGGCGAGAAAAGTCTACCACTGCGGGTGACTTTAGCAGGCCCGGTAATGTTGCTGACGCCGGTATTAGTCTCAAACTCTTGATTAACTCCAAGAACATAAACATCTGCCCCATAGTGCCAAGGGACAGATTTGTCAGAGGTGTAGGGAATAGGCCCCGGAACAGTGATGATTATGGGTGCAATCTTCTGAACAGGCGTAATTCTGACAAGCTTCCTCGAGGGAGCCTTGGGATAATTGTTGAAAATGGTAATAATGGAAACTTCTTCAATAGGGGTGGCAGGAACAACAATCTTCTCAAACAGGATTTCGTTATTATCCATCAGGTTTTGGATGCCTGACTTCAAAGATGGGCAACCAGTAGGTGAAACAGAACACAGATGACAACCTTCACCACATCCCAGAAATAAACTGGATAGCAATAGGTTCCTCTTGACGGTCATCAGCGGGGTAACAATGTCATCCACAGAGGCTACAAACAAGTCTTCTTCTACAGCATTCACTCCGTGCTTGGGCATGGGAGCAGTCACAACTATAGGCCTCTCGGGCACCTCAAACTCAATTTCCTTTGCATCGATTAGGTCTTGAACCTTGTTCTTCAAATCCCAACAATCATCCGTATTATGCCCCGGGATATCAGAGTGATAAGCGCAGCGGGCGTTAGGGTTGTACTTTGGTGACGTTGTGTTTAAAATCTTCGGAGCTTCTTTTAGAGTCACCAGATTGGTCGTCAGTAACTGCGGCAATATCTGAGGCAAGGTCATGCTGAGACGAGTGAATTGCCTTCGAGGTCTCTCTCCCCTTTGTTGGTTGTGATGCTGAGGAGCACCAGCAGGTTTTGAAATAACAACCGCGTTGACAGCTTGGCGGTGTTCAGGTTTATTCTGTCTCCTTGAACCGTAGACAGCGCTTGACTCTTTCTTGAATGGTTTCTTCTCGGTGCTCGATGAGGCACCCTTCTGTATCTTCCCGGCCTTGATACCAGCTTCAATCCTCTCACCAGTCAAGATAAGGTCTATAAACCCGGCTGAAGAGTTTCCAATCAAATGGTTAAAGAATGGACCAGACAGGGTCCCCAAAAACATATCAACCAATTCACGATCAGTTAAAGGTGGCTGCACCCTTCCGGCAAGGTCTCTCCATTTTTTAGCATACTCTTTAAATCCTTCACCCGTCCCTATTGACATACCCTGGAGTTGGGTATGCGTAGGAGCGAGGTCGGAATTATATTTATACTGCTTATAGAACGCAGTAGCCAAATCTTCCCAGTTACGGATACTGGCTCCATCCAGCTGATAGAACCACTCAAGCTGAGTCCCTGAAAGACTGTCTTGAAAGAAATGGATCCACAAATTCTTATCAGCTGTGTAAGGCTGGATCTTCCTTACATATGACCGGAGGTGCAGATTTGGACAGGAAGCTCCGTCATACTTGGAAAAGGCAGGTGCCTTAAACTTATGGGGAATCACCACCCCAGAGGATAAACTTAGGTCTCCGAAGTCCATCCCGGGCACGTTCTGTATCTCCATAGCGCTCAAGCGGTCCTCCAACTGTTTGTACCTATCCTCAGCAGGAGGATACTGTTCTTCATCATAATCCGTCTCGTTGTCGGAGACTATAGGGCTAGGAACCCTTCTCTCTTGTGGACTATCCTTCCCTCCAGATGAGGTGGTCAGATCAACCTCATTCTGTAGTCCATTTCCAAACCTGCATCCAGTGTTGAACAAGACGATCCTCTTCTTCTTCTTCTTCCTCTCTTTCAGAATCAGGGTCTTTAAGTCCTGTTGACCCTTGGCTAGGCTCATAACCAACTCTTGAAACTGGGAATTCTGGGCCTGGAGGGCCTTGATAGCTTGCTCAGTGAAGGTTCAGTAGACATGATGATTGCTAAAATAAACAACGAAGAAGATAAGCGACCTGTAAAAGGGTACCTGTTTATGCAGTGCATAAGATGAAATGCGTATGATTTATGTTTTCAAAGATAATCGGGATTCAAATTTGTAGACAAGAAAGGAAACACACTTTATTAGATTTAACTTCAGAATTTAAATTGTTCAACAAATTGCCCTTAGGCGTTACAAGAATGGAAATACGGAAAAGTAAATAAAACTGTAAAAGAAATCATCAAAAAAAATATCAATGTTCCCATGGCCTCGTCTTCTCAGTGCAGATATAATCATTCAGGATCCGCTCGTTCTCCAATTGCTTAGTCAGCTTCTGGATCTTCTGTTCTTGTTCGTTGAACCTCTCCCGATAAGAGTCCCGTTCTTCCTGCAGTTGCGCCCAAGACCTCTTCAGTGTGCCAACATCAGTGGGCGTATGAGGATGGAGAATAATTGGAGGAACCCCGTCTTTATCAGCAACTTCAAGAGTAATAGGCCTGACAGCTTCGTATGGCATACATAACTTCTGGGCACGGATGCGGACCCATCTGAAATATGACTCCATTGGCAGAGAAGTATTTGGTCCCAACTCATGTGGGTCAGATTTGTGAACTCTATCCCAAGCCCTGATGAATCTACGACGCAGCTCGCCGCTATCTCCCTGAAAATCAAAGATGATCTGAGGTATCAACATCTCATGAGGCCCTTCTCTTCTGGCTCTTCCAAACTGATGGAGAGCTAAACATGGGTTATAAGAGATTCCTCCGTGGGTTCCGATCAGTGGAACATTAGGATATTCTCCACAACGATCAATGACAACCGCCTCATCTAAGCCTTTGAGAGTCCAAATAATGTCATTATTAGTAAGAGACATTATCCTACGAGCCCAGCCCATTCCTTATTTGTTCTTCAATACGGACTTAGGGAGGTGCGAAATAAACCACCTCGACAATAAAGGAGCACAGCACATCAAAGTTCCCTGCTTTCGGGCAGTACGAGCATAGAGCTGATGAAGGATATCACCCAAGAGAGTGGGTACAGGGTTCCAAGAGAAGAAGATCCTTATGGAATTAACATCAACAAAGGTGTCAGGATTTGGGAACAATACCAGACCATAGATCAAAAGAGCCAGAATGTCCTCGTACGCTTTGAAGTCTAAGTCATCCCAGAAACAATTAGCTTTGCCAACCAGAAACTTAGCCAAAAAACCCTAAACTCCACTTCTAGTCTCCCAGTTAGCCATTACCTCCTCTTTGGTCAAGTGAAGGGCTGCAGTAATCTCTTCAGGTCTGAGAGTCTTTTCCCAACCAGTGAATGGAGTCTGTTCCAAAACAGAGATACCAAGTGTGATCCAGGAGCCTTCCTTGATGTCCCAGGGAGGTGATAGAGTGGTTGTTTTGGCTTGAAAACCCTTGCAATGGTGATTTCAGTTTCAGAATTTTCTTGAAAAAATGTCAACTTGGTTATGGCTTTTGGGCGCAGCTGGGAGCTCCCTTGCATTAGGGTTTGCATCCATCCTTATATGTGAATGATTTAGGTCAAAGAAAACCACCAAAAACCTTGGCATTCATGACTTTCAAGATTTGATTTTCAAAGATCTTTTTCAATATTTTTTCATGCTATTTTGGCTTCAATCATATCCAATCACTTCAATTCCTTCCATATTTGATTGTACACGAAATATTGATCCTATTCTATGCACAAAAAGATTCAAAACATTAGGCTTGGTATTTTTCATGTATTTTATTTAATTAAATGAATTATTAATAATAAAAAATCCAAATAAATAAATAAAAATGATAAAAAGCTTCCCTTTGGGCCAAATGGTCGTGCACATGTCTTGGATGATGAATTGTGGAAGAAAAAGAGGCCCATTAGCATTTTTAGGTCATTTGAATCAATGTTGACTTTTCAAAATATCCAAAATTTTCCCAACTTCCACAAGGCATAACTTGCTCAATTTTTAAGCTTTGCTCATGTTCTTGGACATTTTGGGAAGGTCTTTGAGTCCTATAACCAATGTCTTTGGTCCCATGTCATTTTGATTTACCAATCTCAAGTTATGGCCTTTGACTTAAAGTCCCTTTTTGTTGACTTTTGAAAATGACCTATAATGTTGAAATTGATAACTTTTTGTGAGAGCATTTATTGGACTTGAAATATGAAGAGGAGTTGTAGGAAATGTCATTCTCTTCAAAATGAGCTTTGGATGGAATTTTTCTGATAATCCATGTGGAAGTTATGCCCTGGTCAATTTACAGTTGACTTTTTCAACTGTCCAAATATGGAAACTTTTGCATCTTGATGATTTTTGAGCCAAGCTTTGAGAATCATGATCAAGCATTTATCAAATGATGTTTGTGGCTTCAAAATGAGATGTTGACCAAAAATTTGAACTTTTGACTGTCAAATGACCATTTTGCCCCTACAGTTGACTGTAGTGCAATTAAGGTTTTGACTGTGCAATTTTGTGCTGAAAGTCTTGAAACTTGGTATGAGGATGCTTGACCATATTTATAGGCATGTGAGACTTGATTGGACCCTTGGAAACTTCATTTTCTTTGCCAGAACCAAAACCCTAATTTTGACTGTTAGGAGGCCCTTACACTGTGCAACCCTTGGGGAATTTTGAAGCATGACTTGGCAATTTCTTGAAGAATATGGGAGGGCAAATTTTGGGGTACAACAGTTGCCCCTGTTCAATCTTCTTAGACCTGAGGGTGCAGATTGGCTGACGTGCCTTTCGTAATCCGAAGGTGGAAGATGATTGAACACTAGAGTGCCCAAAAATTTGCGCTCACATAATAGTAGTGTGATGGTGGAATGGGCTTGTAGATGCCATTTGGAGATTGATGAATAGGATGATGGGCTTATAGATGCCATGCTGAGAGATGATGAATGGGTGGATGGGCTTATAGATGCCATCTGAATGTCAATCGCATAAGAGATTCTTTTAGCGAGAACTTGCGTACCTGCAAAAGAAAAAATGATTACCTGACCTGTTACGGGAGCTGGTCTTCAAATTCTTTGTATAGATGTGTCCTGGCTAGTTACAGGAGCTGGATCTGGAGCTTCAAACGGTGATGAATGAACCAGGGATGGTTACTACCTCAACAGGAACGGTGAGAGAACCTTGGATGACTTTAACCTCAACAGCAATCATTGAGTGAATCTTGGATAATTTCAACCTCAACAGCAATCATTGAGCGAAATCTGGGATTACCACCTCCGCAGGATCGGGGAGAGAACCATAGGCGACTACAACCTCGACAGCAAACATTGAGTGAATCTTGGATAATTTCAACCTCAACAGCAATCATTGAGCGAAATCTGGGATTACCACCTCCGCAGGATCGGGGAGAGAACCATAGGCGACCACAACCTCAACAGCAAACATTGAGTGAATCTTGGATAATTTCAACTTCAACAGCAATCATTGAGCGAAATCTGGGATTACCACCTCCGCAGTAAACATTGAGTGAATCTTGGATAATTTCAACCTCAACAGCAAACATTGAGCGAAATCTGGGATTACCACCTCCGCAGTATCGGGGAGAGAACCATGGGCGACTACAACCTCAATAGCAATCATTGAGAGAATCTTGGGTAACTTCTACTGAGCCTTTATCAGGAAAATCTGTTTGGGGTCGATTTAGCTGGACTAGAGAAGGCCTTGGACTGGATAAGAAACAGAAAAATCTGAACCGGTCTAGGTCTTGAAATCTTCAACTGGAATAAGTGTCAGAACGTCGCCATGCCTGGGTCACATCCGAGCTATATCTAGAAGGGGATCTGGAAGGAGTATCAGAATGTTGCCATATCTGGTTCACATCTGAACTATATCTAGAAGGAAATCTGGACGCAGTATCAGAACGTCGCCATATCTGGTTCACATCTGAACTATATCTAGAAGGAAATCTGGAAGGAGTATCAGAACGTTTCCATATCTGGTTCACATCTGAACTATATCTAGAAGGAAATCTGGAAGCAGTATCAGAACGTCACCATATCTGGTTCACATCTGAACTATATCTAGAAGGAAATCTGGAAGCAGTATCAGAACGTTGCCATATCTGGTTCACATCTGAACTATATCTAGAAGGAAATCTGGAAGCAGTATCAGAACGTCGCCATATCTGGTTCACATCTGAACTATATCTAGAAGGAAATCTGGAAGCAGTATCAAAACGTCGCCATATCTGGTTCACATCTGAACTATATCTAGAAGGAAATCTGGAAGCAGTATCAGAACGTTGCCATATCTGGTTCACATCTGAACTATATCTAGAAGGAAATCTGGAAGCAGTATCAGAACGTCGCCATATCTGGTTCACATCTGAACTATATCTAGAAGGAAATCTGGAAGCAGTATCAGAACGTTGCCATATCTGGTTCACATCTGAACTATATCTAGAAGGAAATCTGGAAGAAGTATCAGAACGTTGCCATTTCTGGTTCACATCTGAACTATATGTAGAAGGAAATCTGGAAGAAGTATCAGAACGTTGCCATTTCTGGTTCACATCTGAACTATATCTAGAAGGAAATCTGGAAGCAGTATCAGAATGTCGCCATATCTGGTTCACATCTGAACTATATCTAGAAAGAGTTGCGATAGTTAATAGTAATCATCTTTGTATTGACCTCTTTCCTGAAAAGGCAAAACATCAATTGTATGCAAGATCATGATGCATGAACTGTATGTCCTCAAAATTAATGAGATTCGTGCAATATGATGCATATGCATTCTATAATGTATGAAGATATGATGTTTATGAACATATGTTTTCGTCTCAGGAAAATAAATCCTTGACGAGTGCCGGGAAGTCACTCCTGGGCTGCTGTTTGAAGAATAGATTTTTGCCTCCGCTGGGGATGATAGTTGCAGGAATACCGGGAGGAGAAGATAACTCCATCGGGGAATGAACTTGGCGAATGGATTACTCTGCGGGAGGAAAAGTACTCTAATGATCTTGTTGGGAAGCAATACTCTGTGGGGAGAGAGATACTTTGTTGAGTTGTTGATAATAACTTACTGGGGATACCCTTGTTGTGTTGGAAGTGTTGATAGACTTCGCTGGGGATAAGAAGACTGCATCGAGGACGCTCTTTCCGTGGCTTTTGGCTGAGGATAACCCAGTTATATCCTGGTAGGGAAATAAACTTTGAATAAAGCCGGGAGACGCGTTCGTGCTCCGCGAGTGGTAAGCTTCCAGAATCTGCTGGGGATAAGCTTACTGCTTGGGGAGATGGCCAACTTTCTTGGGGAAACTAGATTGGACTCTCTTGGGGAAGTATTGAACTGTATTGGTTATGTTCTTCAACGGAACCTAACTTGGTACCTTGGAGGACAGAACAAACAGATTGCTTAGACCACCCATTATTGCCCCTGTTTCTATGGGGGAGACTGGTGTGAGATGCTGATAATTGTTGAGGGTCAAACCTTCTTCAGGTAGGCAGGTGACAAGATGACAGGACATAGTCGTATGCTTTGATCCCTAACTTTTGCCTGGACCGCCCTTTCGGGTTTTCAGTCCACCGGGATACCCATTTTTGCCCAAGCCGCCTTTTCAGGTTTTCGACTTGCCGGGTGTACAGATTTTTTCTTTTTCATCCCTTATTTTTGCCCGAACCCTTTTGGTTCGTCGGGAAGCCCTTATTTTTGCCTAGGTATGTCAGCCTAGCGGGTCTTTAATTATGCGTAGTATTTTTTTGACTATGTCCACGTTCTCAGAATGTAGGGAGTTGCCCCTGTTAGAAGTGTTTTGCCATGCCACCAGAAGATGTTTGATCAGGCAAGATTTATTATTGAAATGCCCCAAGTGACTCAGGCGGAGATTTTCCCCAGGCTATTTGGCCTTTTGAGATTCTCCGAATCTTGATTGGACTGCCCCAGATAATGGACCATGGTCATGTCTGCCCCTTGATTGGAAGTGCTTCTGTTCATTAGGCATTCGTCGTGCGAATTTCTATGCTGTTCAAACAAAAGTCATATGCAAACAAAGTTATATTAAAAATGCAAAGCCTATGTCTGTCTTGAAGATTTTGAAAATGCATTCTTTTTTCATAAAACAAATGAATGTTTGTAAAACGTGATGTCAACTCCGTATTTACCGTAAGCCTTAAGGAGTCAGGATACCTTTCGTAACAGTATGCTTTCGAACTAACCCATGCTTCAGCTAGGACTTTTAAGGGTTATAACGTGGCTTGGTTCACGGTTTAAGAAACAAAGGATAAGGGCTCAAATTATTTGTACCCACCCGCTCTTCGTGATGTTCTTCAAACCTAAACTCAGTTGATCATACGTTAGACCTTGTTTGAGTCTTTGCTCTGATTTTCCGGTGATGGTTCGGACGTTGATAACTTATTTTGAATAGGCGGTCATTCCTTTTTTTGTTGAGGGTTTGTAAGACCTCTTTCTTGTCTGATTTTTTTGTTATCCCTTTCTTTCTTTTTTTCCTGAACTGTTTCCTTTTTTGGAATTACAGTCAGCGGGATGCCCCAGTTTTGTAAGTCTCCTTCATAGGTTTTGACTTAATGGGTTTTTTATTTTGAAAGATAATGATTGCCTTTCTTTATTGATCATTCGGAACCATCACTGTCTTTTGTTGTGTAAGGACCTCTTTTTGGTGCCATTCGTTATGCACTTGGATCAACTGAGAGAGCTACCCTGCCTCGGGTTATGATTAAGGGTTTTAATTTTCGAAAAGAAAAACTCCTACTTCTTTGGCTCAGAGGGGTTGACGAGGGATTATCTTCCTTATAACTCCAGTGTTTAGGGATTGAAATAATGCCTGTACCTCATCAGCGGGGTCTGTTCAAAAGCATACTGTAAAGATCGTGGTATCATTTTCGTTATCCTCCCTCAAGAGGCTTAGAATTATTGAGAGTTGATCATCAGGAAAAATATGAAAATAATTTGCATTTAGTGAATACGAATATATTGTTTCAGAACAGACATATGCGATGCATTAATGAAATAACAATGTTTAACATGAGTAAATGTTTGAACAATCGAAGAAAATTACAACTTGAAATTTCTAATGAACAAAAGCTTCTTAATTTGAACTAGTCATCTCAGATGGAAGACTCTTAGCAGAAGATTTTTATTTGGCCACCCGGCATGAACTCCAGCACCCTTCCGTCGATCAAGTCCTGGATCTTGTTCTTCAAGCTCCAACAGTCGTCGGTGTCATGTCCAGGACTGTCAGAATGGTAGGCGCATCTTTCATCAGGGTTGTAAGTAGGAGCAGAGGTGTCGGGATTCTGGGGAGGACCCTTTAAAGTAATCAGATTGACCTCCAACAAGCGTTTCAGCATTAGAGATGATGGTATACCAGTCTCAGAGAAATGTCTTCCAGGTGTATATCGCTTACGCCGATTACCCCGTTGATGCTGGGTTTGTGAAGTAGTAACAACTTGGGGAGGTCCATTCTTCACCATACCAGACTGTTGTCCTCTTGGTAGCTGATCAAAGACTTGGTCCCTGACTCGGACTGGTAGCTTCATGTTGGATTTGCCTTGGTGGAGTTGACTGATCATGGTCCTCAACTCTACTTGCTCCTGAGCTAAACCTTGGATGAGAGCCCTTTGCCCCAGCATCTGGGTTTTCAATGTGTCTACCTCAGCTTGTAGACGTTTCAGCTGTTCGTCCTTGTCATCTTCAGGACTCTTTCTGATCAGATTCCCCTTGAGGAGTGTCCTCAACTCTTCCTGCCCCTTGGATAGGCTTAGGAAGATCTCTTTGAACCGAGTCTCTTGAGTATGAAGGTCCTGGTTATCTTGTTGGGAAGCCATGGCTGAAATAAACAGCAGGGAGGGTAAGTGACCTGCAACAAGGGTACCTGTTATGCAATGATATGTATGATATGCATGCAATGTTTTCAAGGATCTCGCGGGGTAAACAAGAAAATTGGTTAGAATTTGGGTCCGGTAGCTTGATTGAAGGAACTGCATATCATTGAGAGTCCTTCTTCAAGGGTCAAAGGCTCACCATATCCAGTGGGTCATAGCCCCTGACATCCTTGGCTAGGGCAATCTTCTTCCAGTGTCAAAGCTCGCCATATCAAGTGGGTCATAGCCCCTGACAACCTTGGCTAGAGGAAAATAAATCCTCTTTGCCCCTTGTTAGATGTTTGATTCATCCTGACCTGCATCACAAACCCTTGAGATCCTTGAAATGGGTTAGGATGTATGCAATGGTATGATGTCATGATGCATGGGGTCATGTAGGTAACCCTGTTATGAGTCCCAATTAAGGACTGCAATCCAAAACCTGCAAGAAACTTAGTAAACCCTGTCATGAGTCCCAATTAAGGACTATAAACGAAACCTGCAAGAAACTCGGTAGACCTTGTTATGAGTCCCAATTAAGGACTATAAACGAAACCTGCAAGAAACTCGGTAGACCTTGTTATGAGTCCTAATTAAGGACTACAAACAAAACCTGCAAGAAACTTAGTAAGCCCTGTCATGGGTCCCAATTAAGGACTAAAACAAAACCTGCAAGTAGTTCATGTGTCAGATAAAGCATGCAAATAGTCAAGTACGAAGGCACACAAGTCACACAAAAGAGCCCTTAGAGTTTAAGGCCAGCATGGGGTCTGGGTAGTACCCTCTTGAAGTTGGTGGGCTCAACCTGTCCTATTAGAAGTAACCGGGTTCTAAGGATCCCAATATCACCGGATTGCTTTCATTGTTCATCGTTTCAATTTAGCCACTGAACTGGCGACCGAAATATTCCAGGAAAGCAACCCTCAATTGAGTGTAGTATCGAGTATCAACCAACCTCGGACTGCACCAAAGTCAGTTATCTCACTACCCTAAAGAGGCCAAGATAGTTCAATTAAGGTTCCTAAGGTTTGTTGATGCTTCACGACACCACGCGGAGGCCCCGTACTCTCCTTGACTGAACTCAAGGGTTACCGGTACACACCAAAGTGCCACATCAACGTAGCAGACTGCTTCAACCATGTCGGTATACCCCGCACAGTTCCCTCACAGCCTTGTTGCTACTTTCTAAGAAGGTATCCCCAGATCCGGGTTAGGATCTATAGAACTCCCAAGCAACCCACAATAATAAAGCAAGCAAGGAAAGCAATTGAAAACACAGTGATCTTAGTCCTAAGGTACACCTCACTTTAAGTTAAGTCCCCAGCAGAGTCGCCAGTTCTGTGATCCAAGAGCCTTCCTTGATGTCCCAGGGAGGTGATAGAGTGGTTGTTTTGGCTTGAAAACCCTTGCAATAGTGATTTCAGTTTCAGAATTTTCTTGAAAAAATGTCAACTTGGTTATGGCTTTTGGGCGCAGCTGGGAGCTCCCTTGCATTAGGGTTTGCATCCATCCTTATATGTGAATGATTTAGGTCAAAGAAAACCACCAAAAACCTTGGCATTCATGACTTTCAAGATTTGATTTTCAAAGATCTTTTTCAATATTTTTTCATGCTATTTTGGCTTCAATCATATCCAATCACTTCAATTCCTTCCATATTTGATTGTACACGAAATATTGATCCTATTCTATGCACAAAAAGATTCAAAACATTAGGCTTGGTATTTTTCATGTATTTTATTTAATTAAATGAATTATTAATAATAAAAAATCCAAATAAATAAATAAAAATGATAAAAAGCTTCCCTTTGGGCCAAATGGTCGTGCACATGTCTTGGATGATGAATTGTTGAAGAAAAAGAGGCCCATTAGCATTTTTAGGTCATTTGAATCAATGTTGACTTTTCAAAATATCCAAAAATTTCCCAACTTCCACAAGGCATAACTTGCTCAATTTTTAAGCTTTGCTCATGTTCTTAGACATTTTGGGAAGGTCTTTGAGTCCTCTAACCAATGTATTTGGTCCCATGTAATTTTGATTTACCAATCTCAAGTTATGGCCTTTGACTTAAAGTCCCTTTTTGTTGACTTTTGAAAATGACCTATAATGTTGAAATTGATAACTTTTTGTGAGAGTATTTCTTGGACTTGAAATATGAAGAGGAGTTGTAGGAAATGTCATTCTATTCAAAATGAGCTTTGGATGGAATTTTTCTGATAATCCATGTGGAAGTTATGCCCTGGTCAATTTACAGTTGACTTTTTCAATTGTCCAAATATGGAAACTTTTGCATCTTGATGATTTTTGAGCCAAGATTTGAGAATCATGATCAAGCATTGATAAAATGATGTTTGTGGCTTTAAAATGAGATGTTGACCAAAAATTTGAACTTTTGACTGTCAAATGACCATTTTGCCCCTACAGTTGATTGTAGTGCAATTAAGGTTTTGACTGTGCAATTTTGTGCTGAAAGTCTTGAAACTTGGTATGAGGATGCTTGACCATATTTATAGGCATGTGAGACTTGATTGGACCCTTGGAAACTTCATTTTCTTTGCCAGAACCAAAACCCTAATTTTGACTGTTAGGAGGCCCTTACACTGTGCAACCCTTGGGGAATTTTGAAGCATGACTTGGCAATTTCTTGAAGAATATGGGAGGGCAAATTTTGGGGTACAACACCAAGAAACTCAGAGAATTCTTCCAGGGTAGGGACCAGCTAGAAGTCTTGAAAGGTGAAGCAATGGTATAGGAGATCATAAAACTGGACCAGGACACTCATCATTTGTTTGTCCAACTTTGAGGTGACTAAACCGAGAAGAGAACCATGCCTCCTGATGAAGGAAGTAGTATCTGGAATCCTGTTAACCAATTCTTTAAGCAAAGTAGGTGCTTGAACAAAGTTGAGCCGGATAGTATTCCTACGCATGGGCATCATGAGGTCCTACAAAACAGAGCAAAGATGAAACCCTCTTGTCTTTGAAATGGGTTAGTCCTTATGCAAGATGTATGCAATGTTATGATGTTATGATGTCATGGTAAAGGCACACCACAAGTATTCACAAAAGGCAAACATGGTAAAGGCACACAAGTCACACAAGAGATCCCTTAGATTTCAGGCTGGCATGAAGCTTTAGGTATTACCCTCTTTCAGTTTCAGTTGGTTAAGACCTGTCCTAAAAATAGTAACCGGGTTCTAGAGGATCTCAATATCACTGACTACCCTCAATCGGTCATAATTCCAGTTTGGCAACCTTTTCTTGCGGCCGGAACCATTGCGAGAGTTTAGTCTCAATGAGTGTAGCATACTGCTACTGTTCTATGGCCAAGTTGGTCAATTTAAGGTTCTAAGGTCAGTTGGTGCTTAATGACTCCTCAGAAGACCCATATTTTCCTTGTTCCAACACAAGGGATATCGGTACAGACCAAGGCGTCACACCAACGTAGCTACTGCTTCATCCGTGTCGGTCTACGCCGGACAGATCCCTCACAGTTTATTGCTACTTACCTAAAAAAGGGTACCCCCAGATCCGAGTTAGGATCTATAAAACTCCGATACAAGCCCACAAAGTTTAAAGCATACAAAGCAATACAATTGAAAACACAGGTGATCTAATCCTAAGGTACACCTCACTTATAAGTCCCTAGCAGAGTCGCCAGTTCTATGATCAGTGGAAATAGAACTGACTGTTTTTAATGCTGGTTCGCCTTTGCGTTTTTTTCCGCAAAATGTCGCGGTAAGCAAGAGTCGCCACCGTCTTTTATTTTATTCAACAAGGAAAGGACAAAAGCACAGAAAAATTCCTTTTCGAGATGTTTCTCGGGTTCGGGAGGTAAATTATAGAAAGGGAAGGTGTTAGCACCCTTTCTATCCATGGTTATCCACGGGCTCTTAGGTACTTGCTCACAGTGTTTTCAAAAGTTTGCTTTTGTTTGTGATTGTGGGTTTCAAAAGAGTTTTGTTTGAAAACTTCGATTTAACTCTTGTTTCTGTCCTCAAGAGTGTATGAAGTGTTGTTTGAAAACTTTGTTTGAAAAGTGTAATTGCAAAAAGTTTGTTTTGTTTTGAAGGAGCAAGTACTTAAGAACATCTACCTACTCAAAAAGGAATTAAACTGTGCAAATGTCCTTTAGACAGTGCTATCCCACTATTGAGGAGTAGGTAGCACCATCGTTGGAGTTTTCGGGTCAAATCGATTAAGGGACGTGTGGTCACTAAAGCAATGTTAGGACGCCTTAGCGGTAACCCTAATGTCTTAGATCATTTTATCCGAGGCAACTGTTTCGAGGCAACTTATGATCTTTGGACAAGAGGGCGATCTCTAAAACTTCCTATACTCAATGACCACATTCGAGGCAACCAAGTGAGGCGTACCCTAGGAGTGACATGTGCAAATGTGTCAATTTTCAATTATGTTATCTTTGTACATGTTATGGTGAGCTACGGTTGATTTTAAGTTAAGATAGATCTTGTCATGCATAGCCTATTAGCATACATCTAGCAGTTAATGGTTGCGGAAAATAAAACTAAGCTATTACAAGGCGTCGGGTATTTACATCGCCAAAAACAAACCCTTGAAAAGTAAATGCGGAAAAGTAAATAAAAACGGTAAATAATCCTAAGTTAAAGCTATTACATCCTCGGAGCAATTACAATATTGAAATATGAATAAAAAAACAATACGCGCGAGAAAAATTAAATCGGAGAATTTTTAGGGTTTTGACCCTTTTTAAGAAAGAAGGAGATTTTTTGTTATTTTTTGAATTAAAGAAATCAGTCTAAATTAATAATTGAATTAATTAATTAAAATAGAAATATTTTTGGTTTTTTGTTATTTAAGGAAATAAAAAAAATAAAAAATGGTTAAAAGTTATTAAAAACCCTAATTCTACATTAATTTTATTTTGTTGCAAAAATGTTAAAATTATACCTAATTAGAAACTAAATTAATTGGTTAATTTTTATTTACAAAAAATAATGAAATAGTGTAATTAATAAAAATATTATTTTTTAGGTTTTCTGATTTTATTAGGAAAATATTAATTATTTTAGTTAGTAATTAATAAAAATAAATCAAGTAAATAAATAACATGTTAAAAGAAAAGAAATAAAAAAAAGAGGCAAACTCAGGGGGTTTGGGCCCAAAGAGGGTGTTTGATCAGCAATTTTTGAGGCCCACTTGCTGCAAGCCTGCATTTGACTTTTGTGATTTGCTATGCGTGCGCTGACCTGTGATCATGGTGAGGACCCCATTCTGGTCATTGGATTTGGTTTGAGACCACCTGGCCAGCATCTGGAGAAGGGCGTATGATGGACCCTCCTTTGAGAATTACACACGAATACCTGAAGAAAAAATTGAGCAAAGTTTTGGGGGACCTGGGATTCAAACCCAGGTCCCATTAGCCAATGAACAAACGCCCTAGCCACTGAGCCATTTGCTTGTTTTGTAATTATAATATACAATGATTAATATATATCAAACAAACACTTATGCCTGGAAAAATAAAAATAAAAAGCGCACTATTTCAAATGGGCCAATGGGAGGGCGACGTGTGGTCGTCTTCTCCAACGAAACTCTGGTTTTCTTACCTGCGGATTTTTATCTGCAGGAAGATTCGTGGGATCGTTCAAAAATGCGTTTTAGGCCATAATAATCCCATCCAAGCACATGGACGGGGTCGCCTCTTCCTCCTGAGTTCAACCATGGCCAAGATTCATCCTAATTGTCCCTGCAAAACGAAACCCCAAATGGAAACCTCCAAAACCCTAGGTTCGGGTAGGGAGTTATAGGCTACAAAAAACTAATTGAATGATGCAGAATGAATGGAAATTTAAAGGCAAGCATGATTATACAAAAATATTGGCAAGAGGATGCAAGGAAGTGGTTTTACGATATCATGTTCAGAGCCATAATCGTGACGACTTACAATGCATTTCAGGGGGTCTTAAGGTCCGGTTCTGGTTGCTATGGCTTCAGGAGATTGCAAGCAAGAACACCACATTTAGATTTTTGATTGAAACAAGCTCTAACCAAGAATTCAATTTCTCTCTTTTTCACCCTTTTTTCAGTTTTGGTATGGCCGTTTTTGACAGAGCTTAGGTCGTGAATTAGGTTTGTGTGGCTTGTGTATGTATATTGGAAGTGAATTAGGTCAAGAGTTGGGCTTTAATCCATGTGCATTCAAGGTTTTGAGATTTGATTTTATCACCATTGAAAAGCTTTCCAAATATGGCCAAATCTGAGATTTTGTGCATGTTTTAGCCTTGGCACGAGTTGGTTGGTTGTCACAGGATATTTGCAAGCTGTACAAATCACAAAGATCCATTTACATCAATTTTTGGATTTTATTTGATTTAATATTGATTAATAATGAATTAAATCAATAAAAATGAAATAAAATAGAAAAATAAATGTTTGGTCATGAAATTAAGGATGGGACACGTGTGTGGCATGACAAGACTGAATCAAGTGGAAAAAAGTTGGTCCTTTTGTCAAAAATTGGAGTTTTGAGGATAGTTGACTTTTGGCAATTTTGGAAAAATGTCCAACTTCAACAATGCATAACTTCTTCAATTTTGAACTTTTGGAGGTGTTCTTGGACTTTTTAGAAACATTGAGATGTCCTCTAATCAACCCTTTTTGTCTCATCTCATTTTGATCTTCCATTTTCAAGTTATAATCTTTGGCAAAAAAGGTATTTTTGTTGACTTTCAAAAATGACCTATAATGTCCAAATTTGTAACTTCTTGTGAGTGCATTTTATGATCTTGGGGTATGAATATGGATTGTGGGAAATTGCATCCTATTAAAAATGAGCTTTGGATGGGTCATTTATCATAAAGTATGAGAAAGTTATGCTTGGTCAAAGTTGAGTTGACTTTTCCTACAGAACCCTAATTTAGCAACTTTTGAATCTTGATGAATCTTGAGAAATCCTTGATGAATCATGATCAACCCTTGATAAAATGATGAATTATCCTTCAAAATGAGAATGTTAACAAAAAATCCTAAGGTTTGACTGTATTTAGGTCACAGTTGACTTTTGCCCTAGCATAGTCGATTCTTGGGCTTCTTGAGCAATTGACTGACCAAACATCCCCTACAAGGCTTGAAATTTGACATGGATGAACTTAAGAACATATTAGGACATTGGGAAACACTTGAGGTCATTTGGATGTAAGGACCTTGATGCAACACAAAACCCTAATTTGAGATTGACTGCCTTAGGAGGTGATTTAACTGTACAACCGTTGAGCCATTTTGAGCAATATGAAGATCATTCTTGACAAATCTTGAGGAATATGGGAGGGCAAATTTTGGGGTACAACACTATTCATTCCCATTTTTTCTCTGTTGGGTATGTTCCTAAAGATAAGGAAAAGGAAAAAGATAAATATGTTCCTGAACCTAAGGGAAAACCTCTGGCTAAACCTTATCGTTTTAATTCTTGTAAATATGATTATTTAGTTGCTAAACCCAGAGTTGTTAAGAACTATGGGAGAACTAATAAGAAAGAACCCAAAAAGTTGTGGGTACCCAAGAAATGAATAATCTATGTCGCGGATATTCTTAGCAGCGCAGTTGAAACACATGTCATGGTACTTGGACTCTGGCTGCTTGCAACACATGGTGGGAAGAAGACATATGTTCAAAATACTGGAACATAAGCTTTAAGGGATTGTTGATTTCATAGGTGATCAGAAGGGAAGATCATAGGCTCCAGAGCTTTTGGACATGAGTGAAGTCTCTTAGTCACAAGGATGAGTTACTGTATACACTTCATTTATAACAAAGTCTCTTCAAAAGACTCCATATGAGTTGTGGAAGAACAAGAAGCCTAATTTTTCTTACTCTCATTTTTCATGCTCTTGTTTATCTTGAATTCAAAATAAAATCTTAATAAGCTTGATTATAAAACTTAAAGATGTATCATGTTAGTATATTATGAACACTCAAAAAGCTAAAAAGTGTATCACAATGAAATACTTATTGTTGAAGAATCAACCCATGTTAGATATGATGATAAGTGTGACCTTGAAAATTCAAATCTAGATGAAATAATTGTAGGTATGGTAATAACATACTCAGGCACTAAAGGTAATGAAGCTATTATAGAAGGACAAAAAGTCAATATCTTAGAAGATTCTCAACCAAAAGCTGCTGAGACACATACACCTATGAGGAAGCACAGACTGAGATCATCACATGCTGAGTGATTGATTTCGGGTGACAAGATTGAACTTGGAAGAACCGGATCATTGATAAAACCTGCTGAAGAAACACATATGAGTTTGGTGCCCCTGATAGAGTCTGTATCTTTTGATGAAGAGCTTCTAGAAAAAGATTGGATTCTGGCTATTCAAGAAGAACTTGATTGCTTCTCAAAATTGACGGCGTACTTGGAGAAGACATGCTCTTGAGGTGTAGTTCTTTATATTGATAAAAATATTTTCTAAGGTATGTATTATTCCCTTATTGGCTTCTGAGATATGATGCTTCAGAACAATGAAGTTCTCATATATCAAAAGTATCTTTGGTTAGAATATTCTCTTGAGAATACATCTGTCTATTGGAGACTGAAGAATTTTACCTTATCAAATGAATTGTAAGTAATGTGAAAGGTTGGTGATTCAATATAAGATAACTGTCTATTCTGAACCACACCTAGAATTTAATGCGATGCATTGGGTAATAAGATTATCTTGGGATTAAAGTGATAAATTTCTATGATTTCCCACTGTCATATCTGTTTCAATTTTCTAGGTTTATTAATCATTACAAATTTTTTTTTAAAAACCACTCACCTCACTTCACAAACTTTCTCTACTTTTGCCCCACACTTTCATAGTTTAAGCCCTAAAATTCTCAAACCCTAAAACTGTTTGTTTGTGTTTGTTCATCACCAACAATGGCTTCATCCTTGTCAAATGATCAACAACCTTTCATACAACAACATTCCAGTTCTTAACAATAATTTCTCGTCAACAATGAGCCTATTAGAACATTGCAATTTCAATCGAATAGCTACATGTTATCTCTAAAATGATCGTATACTTTGATAATCTTGCTGAAAATGGATTTGATCTCTCTAAAACGATAGAATTACAAGGGTGGAAGAACTATTTCAATCTTCTCAAAGGACCTACCTTTCCTACTTTAGTTAAAGAGTTTTGGTCTAACACTTTCATCTCAAATCAATGTCTTATCTGCTCTAAAGTCTTTGGTAAAGATATATGCATTCATCAAGAGGATATTGCCAAACTTATCCAACATGATGGCTCAGGTGTTTTTTGTTATATCAAGAGAGTTTCTTGGGAAATGCAAATGGGTAAAATGTATGAAGACATTGTTCAAAATATCATCCCAGTTCTTTTCAAAATGGCAAAGACTCCCGATAGGCTTTTGATCTGTTTGATACCTTAAGGGTTTGGTTCATAATCTTTTTTGGTAGTGCGTTTAACAAATATGGAACCAATTCTCAATTATCTTGATATGGATCACAAGTTTATGCTATATGTGATACGGTGGGAGAACTGACTTGAGGTTTTGCGTTTGTATTTGTAAATGTTTCGGTTTAGCAAGAGTCGCCACGAACTTTTTATTTTATCCTAAGGAAAGGTCAAAAAGCACAGGAAAGACCTTTGAGATGTTTTCTTGGGTTCGAGGAGTAGATTATGAAAATGGAAGGTGCAAGCACCCTTTTCATCCATGGTTATCCATGGGCTCTTAGTTACTTGTTTAGATCACTTGCTTTTGCTTTTCAATTTTTTGAAATGGTGCTTTGTGTGTGGTTTTGAAAGATGTTTTGAAAAGAGGCCATCGTTGTGGCAACCTTTGTAATGATTCTTGTTTGAATGTATACAAAGGTGTATCATATTTTTGAAAAGATGTTTCAATGTTTGAAAGTTTGAAAGTTTGTTTTGGGAAATGTTTTGAAATTGTGTTGTGAAGTGTGTTTGAAAATAGCAAGGATGTTTTTGCAAGTTTGATCAAGTAACTAAGAGTTATCTACCCTATTTTACTCAAAGGTATTTCCTACACATTTTTAACCCTTTTTGACAGTATTGTTTTACCATTGCATTTGTTAAAACACCTTGCATTAGGATATTAAACGGGACAGGCGCGGGTCACCGTATAGACCATGATAGCAATTGTGTTAAGTATTTTTGGCAAATTTTCCGAGGGACTAGATCATTTTGTATAGGCAACCAAGATAGCGTCATCGAGGGACTATGATCTTTTGTTTTGTTTTTGTTTTGCCAAAGTACCCAACATGCATAACATGGCCCATTTTAAAGGCAACAAGTGAATGTAACCCTAGGGGTTCAAGTGTGCATTGTGTTTGATTTTCATGTATTTTTGTCTTTGTATTAGGTCAAGCTACTTGTTGATTTTGATTTTTTTGCATACAAACCCAAATCTCTAATCATGGCATAATTGAAAGCGTAAAAATACGTAAAAATAAATCTACCACTATTACAATGAGATTATGGGGATGGGGGTATAATTTTTGAATGGGGATTATTTGACAAGAAATTAAAACCCTAGTTTACTATTACATCCAAATTGAATATTGGCATAAATAATAAATGGACAATATTTAAATAAACAAATTAAATAAATATACAAAGTATTATAAATATGCAAAAAGTTTATGTTTATTTTTCATGTATGTAAAAATATTTAGTACAAAAAAGGAAACAAATATATTAGTCATATTATTTACATATAATAAATAAAACAATGTATACAAAAATTATATATGTTTAGAAAAAGGTATTATTTTAAGTATAAATAATGGTAATAAGAAAATAATATTTCTATGTTTTTTTTATATTTTAAAGTATCTTATTAAATAAAATAAAAGTATATATGTATTAAATGTGTACAATAAAAATAAAATATTTACAAGAATAAAAAAATATATTTAGGACAATGACTTTTTAATGTAAATAAAATAAAGAATAATATATAAAAAAATTAATTTATATATATATCATTTTTAAATTTTCAATAAATAACATATATACTAATTAGATTATTTCATGTTAGAAAGAGATAAAATATAAAATAAATGTAAAAAATTATAAAAATATTTTTTGGGTATTTTTATATTTAGAAAATAAAAAAAAATCAGAAATGAAAATAAAATGGAAAAATACAAAAGTATGAAGAAATGGGCCAGGGGGTGCAAAAAGTAAAAGGGGGTGTCAATAGTGAGCCAGGACCAAGCCCAGCCCATCACTTCATCTTCAACCTCTGAGTTTCAAAAAACGCGCGTGCCATGTACATTTGCCAGATCCTGTATACGAGCTCTATTGCAAAAATACATAACATTAAAGTTGTAGAGCTTTTCAAGACGAATCCAACCATATAAAAAACTTGTCTTAACTCTCAAAGACCAGAGAGAATTTCTCTGGCCCTAAATCCTAACCTAGTTTTTTCAGTATGTTCATGGACCAAATTCTCTTAGCACGCTTAATAAAAATGAAAACTGAGCATATGTACAACTTCATGGCTATGAGTACTACATTTCTTATTCACAAACCTAAGGCTAAATATTCCTAAATAGAGAGATAGGAAGTTGATAAAAACCTGTTTCAACTGGCTTCGTGTATGGCAATGTGGAGCTTTTCAACAAGGCTTGAGATGTCTGGGAGCTTCCTTGAACTTCACTTGACCTTCTCCAATACCCTGCTTGCCTTGAATATGCTTGAACAATCCTACAGAACTCAACCTGCACAAGCTCAAAATGAAAATGGCAAACCCTGTAAATGGAGTTACTGCTGGTGTTTAAGGTTTGGGATAGCTTGGATGAGTTATGTGGAAGATGTTTGAACCAACTTGGGGAAAAACGCACGAGCAAAATGTGAGATAGAACTCAAGTTGCAGATGCTGCCCTGTTTTGCCAATGGAAGGTGATTTTGAGTTATGGGATGTTTGAGGGCTCAAAGAGTCGTGCTTCTGGCTCAAAGGGGTGTGAGAAAAATGTCTCAAATGCTTGCACAAATTGGTTTTGGCTGATGTTCAAGTTCTAGTGTTTTGGATATCTTTCTTGTATTTTAAGCAAACATGAGAAATGATGTCTAGCAGGCCTGTACAGGCTATTCACCACCTTGCACACTTTGCCCTTGGCCCCTCCAATTTTGTGGATTTGATTTGTTGTATGAGATATGGACCAATGCTCAAGAAATCAGTTTTGACATAAAGCAAGATTTGGCAAAAATGGAAATGTTGTTTTTTCTACTTAGGGATTAATTTTGTGTGCAACGTTCTAATGACCAAAACAATGCCTTAGACAAATGGATTTACATTAAATTATTGAATGTGGAATGGTTTAGAGGCATGTAATCTAGTGCAAAGCAAGCTGACTTGAAATTGCAGTTTGTATCAACATTAACATACCATGGATGAAAAGTGAGTTTTTGCCAACTTCAAGCCTTCGATTCTCCATAACCACAAATGCGTTTGGAGAGTTATTGGACATTTTGGAAATATTGAAACATGCTATACAATCCATATTTGAAATGAAATTTGAAATTCCAAGTGTAACTATGTGAAAAATGGCCATGAAGATAGGTCAAAATCCTGCCTACATTAGGGCAAAATTTCTCTAAGTTAAAAGTTTTAGGGACCCTTGCTCCAAAAATCATAACTTGAGATCCAAGATTCTTTTGGGAAAACTTTGTGAATAAAAGTTGTAGACTTTGTGGAGGGCTACAACCTTCATGTTGGAAGTTTTGTTTGAATCCAATTTCATCATGGTGAAAATGTTGGGCAACGTTAGGAAAAATTAAGAAAATTTCATAACTTACAAAAATTCTAAGTTATGAAAATTTTCAACTTTAAACCCTAATTTGCAAAAATGGGTTTCTTGATGAACAAGTTTCATGTTTTGACTCATCTTGATGAAAAATGACCCTTGGCACTTGATTTTGACCAAAAAGTCAAAGTTTGACTTTTTAGTGTACAGTCAAAATTTGATCAGTTGACTGAGAAATTCATCTGTCAATCCAATGCAATTGAGATCTTTTGAACTTTGTGAATAGGTCAATATGATGCCACTGAGTCCTTGAATCCATGCTTGAACCCAATTTTCCATTGGCTAGGTCAAAAATCAGAAATTGCCCTTGTGCAGTCAAAACCCTAAAAATGACCATTTTGCCCTTTTGGTGATCTGATCAAATTTCTTGAGGAGTTGTGGTCCAAACTTGATCAAATGGTTCATATGAGTCTATAATGTTGATGTGGGTAAAAATTTATGAGGTTTGACTCTAAATTGGCCACAATTGACTTTTTCCCCAATACATCTGATTTCTAGGTCAACTGTCCAATTGACTGGGCAAAAATTTGATTCAAGGCTTGAAACTTGGTAGAGGTAATCTTGTAAGTTCAATATGAAGTATGAAAGTCGCTTTCAGCATTGAAGGTCCAAAATTCCTTGTGAAAATCAAACCCTAATTTAGGTCAACACTGCAAGGAGATATCTTGAGCAGAGCAAACCCTAACTTGATCTTAAGTTCAAAGAGCCTTATGATGAGAAATGTTGATAAAATGAGAGGGAAAATTTTGGGGTACAACACTATACTACCTGGCCATTGGTTAAAGTATTAATTTACCAGCATGCCTCACCATAAATCTTCATGGTGCAATCTGTTTCTCCAAAAAGACATCCAAAAGTCAAAAAAAATGGATTCCTTATTGAAGGTTAATCTCTGATATCCTAACTAAAAGCGAGTTTATAGAGAACTTGAATCCACTAGTTTTACCAGAAATCTTGGTTGGAAAACCTTTCAATGGTGAAGACTTACCAGAAATGTATTTAATTTTAAAGGTAGACAAATAGCCTGAAAACTTAGACCAGATTGAAATTTCTTGTAGAAGATTCCCTACAGAAGATTCTCCTGGGTTTATCCCTGAAAGGGTTGTTGAAGCTTATCCTTCTGCAGTCAATTAGAAGAAAGTTTCTCTGGTAAAATATCCTTATAAGAATAAGAAGAAGAATAAGAGAAAACGACTGAAGAAAGATTATCGTGACGATTCTTCTAAGAATAAGAAGAAATCTAAGAAATTCAATTCCCAAGAACAGTCTTCTGGAATCAAGAAAGTTGGTCCAGTTGCCCATGTTACTCTTTTACCCAAAGTTGTCTCTGTAAGCTCATTAAAACCTACCACTTCAACCATCCCATCTGATTCCACACTTGGAACATAATTCACTCACACAAATCCACTGGTTTTAGAAGCAAGTCCTTTTGTTCCCTCACCAGAAATCACCCACATAAAACTTCCCTCCAACACCTTCTATAACATCCCAAACACATCATGTAAAAACAATAAGTGTTTCTACATATGGACTTAAGATTTTGATGATAACTTTACATGTTATCTTAGAGAAGAATTGTATACAATAATGGTTTTGTTCTAGTGTGTAGCTGTTGCTATAAATGGTATGCCTCTGGTATCAAGGCGTGTGATGCCATCAGGTTCTCAACATACACTACTAGAAGAAAACATGTGGTTACATGTTACATTTGAATTAGAGATTCTGGAATCCATCTTCTGCAATGTGTCTAAGGAATATCAGTACAAGAGGTTCTGATTGTGACTTTATGGTTAAGCTTTGGAGGCCTTCTAAAGCTTTACTTCTATGTGTTACAAGTTCTGAAGATTATGAAGATGGGGTTCTGCTGAACAAGTTCTGATGATCTGAAGAAAAGCAAGTTATAATAAACAAGTGGTGAAGACTCTGAAGACAAGGTTCTGATAGGACAAGTTCTGAAGACTCCAAGACTTAGGTTCTAAGGCTTAAGAGTGAATCTTCTACAACAAGCTTCAACGTTCAACATTCAAATATCTGAAGCCTATGATGATAAGAAGAAGTTCAAATGGTTAATGTGTGAATATGTACAAAAGGTACATAAAGTGTTTGTGACCTCTACCCTCTAGGGTGGCATAAGGACAATCCTTTATACTATATTGTCAACCACTCACATTATGACCGTTGGGAACAAACAACTGGATTTTTACAGCTAGCTTTCTTTACTTAACGGATCTCTGTTTACAAGTTTAATAGAAAAATATTATTCAGAGAAAAGGTGGAAAGCTATCATTGGACAGTGACAAGATACTGAAAATATTATTTTATATTGTCTAAACTCTTACACCTTATTCTATTTGTTTGGAACTAACTATTGGTGCAGGTAAATACTTTTATATCCTCGTGATGTCTCTCTCAAGGCTATAAAATAAGATCAAAGATTCAAAGAAAAGTTGTCGTTGTCCATCAAGCTAAAACACTGTGGATGCATAAGATATTAAAGATGTAATGTTACATATTCTGAAGACCTCCATAGAAGAGAGAAAAGAAATAAAGAAGATTTCAACAAGATATTATTCAACTAATCATCAAATACATCTTGAATGAAATAAAATAAGCAAGGATTTGTTGCTCAGAACTTTCTCAATGAAGAAGAAATCTACAAGATGCTACTCAACTTCTGATCATATACATCTTCGTAGAAAATTATAACAAACACAAGATTTGTTGCTCGTATTGTGTTTCTGTTCAAATATATTCATGTGAATTTTTTTAATACTTGAGTTGTTGCTCGGAAAAGTGTTAAATAATATGTGCTTAAAACACTTTTATAATATGCATAGAAGAAGAAATCATGTAAACACAACAACCCCATCAATTGTTGTTGATTGATTCCTTGAGAGACTTAGTTAAGGTCGGATCTTAAGAAGATAATGGTTGCAGTCATTAAAGGAAATCCTTATAGGAGATCTTGCGGGATCATATTTTGTTGGGTCAATGGTAGTCATATCTCAAAGGGGGCCGATTGAAGGTCAGACTCTTGTGAGACCACTGATGGATATCATTGTTAAGAAAATCCTCTTGGATGACTTGGTTGGTCAGATTTCTGATATAGGTCAATGAATTTTATATTCGTTAAATCGGATCATTGAACGTGTCATTGTTTATTAGTCATCGGTCATTGCCATGCACTTGTAATCAATTTGGTTATAGTGGATTAAGTCCTTGGATAAGGCAAAATCATCCTTGAGGGGGTGAACAGGAGTAGCCTAGTTAACAACTGTAATACGGTGGGAGAACTAACATTACTGGTTTTGCATTTTATCACAAATGTTGCGGTTAGCAAGAGTCATCACCGACTTTTCTTTTATCCAACAAAGGAAAGGGTGAAAAGAACTGGAAAGACCTTTTTCGAGATTATTTTCTGAGTAAGGGGGTAGGTTATGAAAAGGGAAGGTGTTAGAACCCTTTTCATCCATAGTTATCTACGGGCTCTTAGTTGCTAGCTCGCTTTGAAAATACTTTTTTGTGTAAGTGTATTTTGAAGATATTTTGAAAAGACGCCTTAACGCGGAGAACTTTGTAATATTTATCGTTTCGGCGAGAACGTATACAAAGTGTTTTTGTATTTGAAAATATTGAGAAAAGAGTTTGTGTATATGAAAAATTGTTTTTTTTTATTTATCTGAGCAAGCAACTATGAGCTATCTACCTACTCGAAAGATTTGTTCTTTTCCTCATTTCCTTTAGACAATGATATCCTATTATTAGTCAGTAGGTAGCCTTATCGTTGGATGTTTTGAGGGACAGGCGAGGGTCATCGAACAGTTGCGAAAGCAACTCGTAAGATACTTTAGTAATTACCCTAAGGTTTTAAGATCATATACAAAAGCAACGTCAAAAGGGTCATCGAGGGACTTATGATCTTTAAACCAAAGGGCCACCATTAAAATCTCTCACGTTCGAGAGTCGTGACTGTTTGTTTTGAAGGCAACAAGTGGAGGTACCTTATAGGCGCGCGTGTGTGAGTGTGTTGGGTTTGAGTTATTTATCTTTGGATGTTAGTTTTGCTAGCGTTTGATTTTAGTCTTGTCATACAATCCTATTAGCATTCATCTAACAGCTAATATCAGTACGGAAAATAATATGCGGAATTTGAATCTAAGCTATTACATGGCTTAGGGATGGGGGATTACAAACCAAAACAGGGAAGTAAAAAGTAAAGGTCCTAATTAAAACTATTACATCCTTTATGCAGTTACATAATAAAAATGCGAAATTAAATAAGCACGCGAAGATTGAAGCGAGGTTAAAACTCTAAAAAAAACTCCTAAATGTTTAAGAGAATATTTTTTGTTGTTTTTATGTTTTTAGGAAAATACTTAAATTAAATTTAAAAAAAAAAAGAAAACCTAATTCTAACCAATTTTAATTAACAAAATAAGATCAAAAATGATTTTAATTAATTAATTTTTATTGTAAAAAATAAAGTTAATTAATTAAATCATAAACCTAATTTTTGTTTGATTTTATGATTTTTATTAAAAAAAGAAAAAAAGAAAATTAAAAGAAAAGAATAAAATAAACAAAAATGAAATAGTAAAAATAATGCTAATGGGCCGGGCTGCAAAGAAAAAGGGGGGGGGGTGAGAAGAAGTTAAACATTAGGCCCAATTTCCTAAACCCAGGCGTTGTAATAACAACAATTGGGGGGGGGGGTGCAGCTTGCAAAATCACTAGGCCCAAAGAAGGGAGGCCCAGACACTGGATGGAGTCTGCGTGCTTCCATGCTTTGCTCCAGGGAGGGTTCACCATAGGCTGCATTTTTTAGAGCATCAGATTTGAATTCAAGAGTTGCAAAGCTGAAGGTCCATAGATATTGGGTGATATGCGTTACACTCGATCTGAAATGAAATATTAGAAAAATAAAACTCCCTCAAGCCTGGATCGAACCCAGGACATGAGGGAGGTATGCCTTAAGCGCATGTATTCTACCACTGGGCCAACTCTTCCTTCATTGTTTCAAACACCAACGAATATTAATATTATGAAAACACAAATATTAAAAAAAAAAATCAAAACGCGCACGCGGGACATTTGAATGGACCAGTGAAGGATGACACATCTGCCACCGGAGTCAACTTTTCGGTTGTCTTCTATGGTGGGCTCAAACCCTAACATGAAAAATGGCAACAATTAAGGAATCAAAATAACCCTAGCCCCCTTAAAAAATTTCCATGAGTCCGAATTTTGGGTTATTTTTATCTTAATCGTTCTATATCATGAAATCCAAAACCAAACGTTCTTAATGCCCTAACGGTGGTATGTATAAATCCCGACGTTAGAGCTTGCATCTAAAGGTCCCAACCTATCTAAAGCTTCATCACTAACACACAGAAACACATGGAATCAATTAAATATGCTTAGATCAATATTTCAAGTTTCAAAAACATACTTACAACCGACGTGCTTAGAACAACGATTCTGGGCGTGAAATGGTTTGGAAAAAAGGCTAGATCTGTTCCTGGGAACCTCAGGAGTAGTGTTTGATCACTTGTTTGGACTACAAAGGCCTGGAAATGAAGATGAGAATTTGACAACTTTTGATAATTTTTGAGAATTAGGGAGCTTTTTTCATGCAGTGTTTTCGTCTCTATTCAAGCTTGCATAGTCCTGTATTTATAGAGGGAGACTGAACTTGACCAGCATGGAAAGAAATCAAGGTATTAACCTTGGTTTTAAAACCAAAAATCAAGATTTGAAAACATGCCATATTTGATAATTTTCTTGTCATTCTTGACATGAAATGAACCTGGTCTTCTTTGATGTATCTTGCATGAAAAAATGGGCCTCTCAATGGATCAAACCAATCCCAAATGCCATGGCTCAATATTTCTTGCATTTTCATCTTAATTTATTTAATTTTAAATTAAATAAAATCAAAATAAATAGAAATAAAATCAAGGCCATGCAAAAATTGACTTAGAGGTACTCTAAGACATTATGGACATGCTTGAAGTCCAAAAAGTAGGCCCATTGGTCTAGAAATATAATTTTGCTCAATGTGTACCTCTTGAAATTCCTCAAAATTCCCCAACTTGTGCAACTCATAACTTGCTCAATTTTCATATTTTGAAGATTACCTTGGACTTTTTGGAAATAGCAAGGTGTCATATACAATCTTTATGTTTGTTATTTTTGCTTTTCAAGACTTTATCTTGATGTAAGTTTCCTTGACAAAAAGTGTCTTTTGTTGACTTTTTGAAAATGGCCTATCATGTATGAGATCATATCTTCCAAATGAAGCATTTTTTGGACTTGATAATAAAAGAAAAGTTATAGAGAATGGAATTTTCTTCAAAATTATATTTAGTTAGGTAAAAGTTGATGAAGCATGTGAAAGTTATGCCTGGTCAAAGTTCAGTTGACTTCTTCTAAGGAAATCCTAATTTGACAATTTTTGACTTTTGATGATCTGAGGACTTTCCTTGAGGAATCATGATCAGCCCTTTATCAAATGATGAATACCACTTCAAAATGTTGATGTTGACAAAAAATCTTGAAGTTTGATTGCATGTTGACCATAGTTGACTTTTGGACCACTATAGTTGATTTTCAAGCATTTGAATCATTGACTGAGCAAATTTATGATGTAAGACTTGAAACTTGACATGAACCTTTTTGAGGACCTATGAAGAACCATGGAAGCAATTTGAGACCTTTCCAAACCAAATTTCCTTGAGAAATTTCAAACCCTAGTTGTGGGCCTTTGGTCTAGGAGGAGCAACTTGACTAATCAAACCTTGAGTGCCTTGATTATTTGAAGAGCATTAGAAGAATGCTTTGAGAAAAGTGAGAGGGAAAATTTTGGGGTAGAAAAGCTGACCCTATTCAATCTTCTTAAACTTGGAGAGTTTGATTGGCCTGTCTGCCATTTGTGACTCGAAGGTAGAAGATGATTGAACACTTAAGTGCCCAGAAATTTGCACTCCCAATTGCAAGAGGTAACGCTATTGGTTGATTCTAACGAGAATGGGCTTAGAGGTGCCATTTGGAGGGGTGACGGAGAATCGTCAGAGATGGGCTTATAGATGCCATCCTAAATAGCTGCTGACTTCAACTGGAAGAAATATCAAAAAAATCTTCTGGCGACTTTAACTGAACCAGAGGAAGCATCCACTGGAAAACAAATCAAAATAAGTTGTTGATCAATTTAAGCTTAACCAGCAGAGGTCTCGGATCATATTTAACTAGAAAATAAATCAGTAAAATCTTAGGGTTGATTTAATTGAACCAGAGAAAGAAGTCTACCAGAAAACAAATCAGGATAAATCATTGATGGATTTATACTGAACTAGCAGAGGTCTTGAATTATATTTAAATGGAGAGAAATCAACAAAATCTTAGGGTTGATTTAGCTGAACCAGAGAAAGAAGTCTACCGGAAAACAAATCAGGATAAACCGTTAATCGATTTTAACTGAACCAACAGAGGTCTTGAATTATCTTTAACTGGAGACAAATTAGAGAAATCTTAGGGTCGATTTAGCTGAACCAGAGAAAGAAGTCTACCGGAAAACAAATTAAGATAAATCATAGATCAATTTAAACTAAACCATCAGATATATTGAATCATCTTTAACTGGAGACAAATAAGCAAAATCTTAGGGTCGATTTAGCTGAACCAAAGAAAGAAGTCTACCGAAAAACAAATAAGGATAAATCGTTGATCGATTTAAACCGAACCAGCAGAGGTCTTGAATCATCTTTAATTGGAAACAAATCAACAAAATCTTAAGGTCGATTTAGCTGAACCAGAGAAAGAAGTCTACCGGAAAACAAATCAAGATAAATCGTTGATCGATTTAAACTGAACCAGCAGAGGTCTTGAATTATCTTTAACTAGAGAAAAATCAGAGAAATCTTAGGGTAAATTTAGCTGAACCAGAGAAAGAATTCTACCAGAAAACAAATCAGGATAAATCGTTGATCGATTTAAACTGAACCAATAGAGGTCTTGAATTATCTTTAACCGGAGACAAATCAGAGAAATCTTAGGGTCGATTTATCTGAACCAGAGAAAGAAGTCTACCATAAAATAAATCAGGATAAATCGTTGATCGATTTAAACTGAACCAACAGATATATTGAATTATCTTTAACTGGAGACAAATCAGCAAAATCTTATGGTCGATTTAGCTGAACCAGAGAAAGAAGTCTACCGAAAAACAAATTAGGATAAATCATTGATCGATTTAAACTGAACCAGCAGATATATTTTGAGAATGACCTTCTGAGGAAAATGCTAAAATAGCTCTTCGTCAGATATAGTCTTTAAAAAGATTTCCAGATCGTATAACTAGTCGATGATATTCGTTGGTCTGTGAACTTCATCTGAAAAGATAAAAGAGTTAGTTGTATGCACTATCATGATGTATGAAATGCACTACATAATGATGATCTCAAAATAAATAAGACTGTGTCGTATGCGTTTCATATGTATATGTTATGATAAATAAGGTATGAACGTGCAATGCTTTTGGAATTTGAGCAGTATCTTAGTCTGGAGAAAATAAATTCTTGACTGTTGTTAGGGATGAAGAGTATGTGTAATCTTCAATCTTCTGGGAGTTGTTTCCTGCTGAGGACTCCTGATTTCCGTTGAGGATAACTCCGCTGAGAAAAATTGATTTCGTCTTTGAGGAAACTTTGCTGGAGAGTGTTAATTCCTTCTTGGGGAAGAAGAGTTCAAAACTTTGGTTGTTCATTGCTCCACTAGGGAGTTATAATTCTTTGTATACCCTGACCGGGGATAACATTAATGGATAACTTTCTGGCTCGTCTGAGGAGGATATAGTTGACTGATATTTGACCCAATTTTACCCCAACATTTTCCCTCTCATTTATCAAGAATTGTGCTCACAAGATCTCCTTTGGCTCAAGACTGCACTAGGGTTTGATTAGCTCAAGACACCTCCTTAAACACTGATGACCAAAATTAGGGTTTGAGATTTCACAATTATATTTGAACTTCAAATGCTTCATATTACTTCCATGGATCATTATGGACCCCCCAGATTTCTCATGTCAAGTTTCAAGCCTTGGATCACACTTTTGCTCAGTCAATTAAGCAGTTGACCTAAAAACTAACTATATTGGGGAAAAGTCAACTATGGCCAATTTACAGTAAAACTTCATAATTTTTGACCCACATCAACATTTTAGACTCATATGTATCATTTGATCAAGTTTGGACCAAAATTCCTCAAGAATTTTGATCAAATCTCCAAAAGGGCAAAATGGTCAAAATTAGGGTTTTGACTGGGAAAGGGAAATTACTGATTTTTGACCTAGAAAATGATCAATTGGTTTAAGGCATGATATAAAGAGTCCAATTGCATCATTTTTACCTAATGACATGGCTCAAAGCATTGCAAGTCCAATGGATTGACAGATGAATTTTGCAGTCAACTGATCAAAAGTCAAACTTTGACTTTTTGGTCAAAATCAAATGTCAAAGATCACAATTCATCAAAGCATGTCAAAATATGAAACCTATTCATCAAGAAATCCAAAATTCAAAAATTCATTTTGAAAAGTTAAAATTTCCAAACTTAGAAATTTTTCGAAGTGTTGGAAATTTCTTATTTTTTCATAACTTTGAGCAAAATTTTCACCATGATGTAAGATGATTCAAGAGAAACTTCCAACATGAAAGTTGTATATCTCCATGAAATATATAACTTTACTCTACACAACTTCTTCCAAAAGTGATTAGATCTCAAGTTATAATTTTAAGAATACATGGTCATGATAAAACACTTAGTGAAATCTTTGCCCTAATTTGGTCAAGATTTTGACCTAACTTCATGGCACTTTTTCATATAGTTCCAAGGGGAATATTCAAAATCAATTCAAATATGGGTTGTATAGCATATTGAAAGCTTTCCAAAATGTCAAATAACTCCTTGAGATCATTTTTGAGTAGGGAGAATCGAAGAGATGAAGTTAGGGTTTTATCACTTGAATTACAAGTCATTTTGTGATGAACCAAATTCAAAATTCAAAGTATGCTGCATAAACTCTACTTTGCAGGCCTCAAACTTGTTAGGCACTCCATAATGAATGGCTTGCAAAACTATTAGAGGTCTCATTTCAAGCATTCAATGCAAGGCCATGCTTTATGTCCATTTTGGGAAGAAAGTGCACATTGCCATTTTGAAAAATGACTTTTTGCACAAAACTTGTTCTTGAGACTTGCACTTGTTCTATTATGATCATAGAAGTCCCATAACCCATAAGAAACTTGTTAGAAACTTACAATCACTCATCCCATGCTTGTACCTCACATTGAAACTTGGTTTCCTACTTTTCTACAAAATCAAGTAACCTAGCAATTAGCTTAAAACTTGTACTTCTGATTGTCCAAACCACTCCAATCCTTTTGCATATAGATATACAAACCATTTGCCACAAAACAGGCGGATGCTTAAGCCCTGAAAACACCAAGAGCTCAGAATCACATCTCATACCTCCATTTTTTACATAAACGGACCAAAAACTTGAAACTCATAACTCCCTTGTGCGTTTTCAAGCCTCTTTGTTCCTAAAGCTTCTAAACATCATTTAGAACTCATATCACACCCGTTTATAGAAATTTAACACCATTAAAACCATCCTCCATTTTCAAAAACAGAGCTTTGCACTTGGACTTCTCCAAAACTCCTCAGGCACTTTAAGCTCAAGCTAAGAAACCCATTATCTTCCTGGGAACTTGAGGAAGCTAACCCAATCATTGAAACTCATTGAAAGCTTCTCAAACTCCAAACCCGATACCCTCTTGCAAGGTAAGTTTTCTAACTTTGGAACTCTTCATACAAGCATCATCAATGATTTATTTGTGAATGAAACATGTAGATATCATTGCCCTAAAGCTAACCATGTCCATAGTTTCCATTAATTTTGCCTGAGCTTAGAGAATTTTAAGATTGAATTTTCTGAGATTTTTAGGGTTCAGATTAGGGCCAATTAAATTCATGTTTGTCTTTGATCTATAGTTTTAATGCCTTACATTTCTGAAATTGTGAGGAAATTTGCTACAAGTTTCATGTTTACAGTTTTCATTTTTGTTGAGATGTGAACAAGTTACAGAGCTTCTGGCTGGGCGTGAGGTTGAAGATGAAGTTGGTCTTAGTAACATGTTTGCCTTATGTATTTATTGTTTAATTTATATAAACGGATGTATAGTCACCCCAGTGGCAGAAGCGGGCGCCTGTAACCAAAGGGACCTGGGTTCGAGCCCCAGTGGTACCCTTTTGATTTTTTTTACATTTTTTTCTTTCTGACTTTGTTTCTTGGACAGGCGTTGGGCCTCATTGGGCTTTGTTGTTTTTTTTGTTTTTGCTTTCTTACCCCCTGTTTCATTTTCACGCCCATGGTCCAGTTTTATTTTCTTTTCTTATTTTTTTTTATTTTCTTAATATATTTTCTAATATTAAAAAAAATCATAAAAATACAAAAAATATTAGATTTTTATCTTGACATAGTTTATTTATTTTTCTCAGTAAAAATCATTTTATTTAACTAGTAATTTATTTATTTTACTAATTATCTTTGTAAATTTAATTAAAAATAGGTTTAGTTATTTTCTTTTACACCAATTAAAATATATTATTTTAATAAAAAAGACAAAAAATATTTTATAATAATATAAATTATTTTCAAGATAAAAAATACCAAAAATACTTTTCTTAAAACTTAATTTCTTTTTAATCAATTAATAGATTTAGGGTTTTATTTAAAATATTTTCTTAGTAATTTTAGGTTTTACCTTTTACTACTTTTAATTAATTATTTTTCTTTAATTAATTAGGTTAAAACAAAATCCTTTTTCTCTAAAAATCCAAACAAATATCCATTTATTTAAATTTCACATTTTGTACATTCATTCATTTTGTACATTATATTCATTTAATTTCTTGTACATTTATACCAATTCAATATGGTTGTAATAAATTAATTAGGCTTTAAATTCTTGCAATCCCCATTTACAATTTGTACACCCCCTCCCACAAGTATTGTAATAGCGTAGTAACTTTAAACTCCACAATTTATCGCTTTATATATAACATGCTAGTAATTAGGGTTTGTATGGAAAGACTAAAACCAATACTTAGAAAACCCTAATTCAAGACAAAATCAAGCATGAAAACAATACACTTGCACACAAACACCCCTAGGGTAAATCCACTTGGTTGCCTTTACAAAATGGCCATATTACGCATGCGAGGTATCTTAGCAAAAACAAGCAAAGTATAAGATCATAGTCCCTCGATGACGCTATCTAAGTTTCCTTTTCAAATGATCTTAGTCCCTAAAGAGAATGCTAAGATACCTTGCAACATTGCTAATCATGGTTATACGATGACCCACGCCCATCCCGTTTGCATCCAAAGATAGGGTTACTTACCAAATCAATGGTAAGATAACAATGTCAAAGGAAAAGGAAATGAACATGAAATACTTTTGAGTAGGTATAATGCTCCTAATTACTTGCTCAATTTCAAACAAAACATCCTTGCTATTTTCAAAACAAACACTTACACTTTCAAAAACATCTTTCAAACTCGAAAACATTTTCAAAAGATCAAACACATTTGTATACATTCTTACGAACGAGAATCATTACAAAGATTGCCTAAACAATGTCCTCTTTACAAAATACTTTCAAAAACCACACAAAGCATAATTTCAAACAAAAGAAAGTGATCTAGCAAGTAACTAATAGCCCATGGAAAACCATGGATGAAAAGGGTGCTAATACCTTCTCTTTTCATAATCTACCCCCCAAACTCAAGAAATAATCTCAAAGGTCTTTCCTGTGCTTTTTCACCTTTCCTTTTGGATAAAAGAAAAGACAGTGGCGACTCTTGCTAACCGCAACATTTGCGATCAACCTCAAAACACCCAAGTCAGTTCTTCCACCATATCACAGAACTGGCGACTCTGCTGGGGATTATTCTAAAAGTGGGGTTAACTTAGGGTTAGATCACATTTACTTGCTTTAATGTTTGACTTGTTTGCTTTATATTATGGTTCTTTGTTTGGGTTTGAATCCTCTACCCGGATTTGGGATACCTTATAGGTAAGTAACAATACATTGTGGAAACTATGCGGGGTATACCGACATGGTCTAAGAAATAGCTATGTTAGTGGGACATATTTGTCGGTACCGGTAGCCCTTGAGTTAATCAAGGAGAATACGGGGCCGCTGAGTGATGTCATGAAGCACTAATGAATTTTTAGAACCTTTACTTGACCAACTTGGCCTTTAGGATGTAGTGAGATGACCGACTTTGGTGCAGTCCGAAGTTGGTAGATACTCGATACTACACTCATTGAGGTTTGGTTTTTTGGGATATTTCGGTCGCCATTAAAGAGACTTGTGCTGAAACAATGACCAAGGAAACAAACCAGTGATATTGAGCTCCTTAGAACCTGATTACTATTACTAGGACAGGTTTGAGCCAATTAAACTTCAAGAGGGTACTTACCTATGAGACTCCATGCAAGCCTAAACCTAAGGACTTGTTTGCTTTGTTTGTGTATATTTAATTGTACATAACATCATGAACATCATAACATCATACTCATATCCACTAACCATTTCAAAGATATTGAGATTTATCTTTGTTCTTTTTTTGTAGAACATGGATTCTATTCGCAAGAAAATTATTCAAGTCAACCTTGTAAGGATTCCTCCTCAACTTAAAGAGCTAGCTTCAAGGATTCCTGAAAACTCTCCATTCACCGAGAGACATGGTCTCCTACTAAACTTGGTCACCTCTAACATAGGTGAAGACATGGTGAAGGTGCTCTGTCAGTTCTTTGATCCTTTACACCATTGCTTCACATTTCCTGATTATCAACTTGTGCCTACTTTGAAAGAATTCTCCCGCCTCTTGAGGATTCCCATTCTCAATCAACTACCTTTCAACGGTACGGAAAGAGACCCAAAGCCCGAAGAGATTGATCAAGCTCTACACTCGCAATCATCTGATGTCACAACTAATTGGGAAACAAGGAGTGGTGTCAAGGGTTTCCTTGAAAAGTTCTTGTTTGAGAAAGCCCAAAACTGTTGGAACTCTTTGGATCTACAAGATTTTGAGGAAATTGTGGCTCTCCTCATCTATGGGATGGTTTTGTTTCCAAATCATAACCAACTCATAGATGTGAACTCCGTCAAAATCTTCATATCTCGTAACCCGATGCCTACTTTGCTAGGGGACATTCTACATTCTTTTCACACTCGCACTATGAGGAAAAGAGGTATCCTCATGTGTTGCACTCCTCTCTTGGCAAGATGGTTTATTTTGCATCTTCCCCAATCTGTATTGAAGAACGAGCAAGGTTCAAGATGGTCACAAAGGTTGATGACACTCAAACATTCAGACATCCATTGGTGTTCCCGATCCTTAGAGAATGTTACTATTGTCGACCATTGTGGAGAATTCCCCAATGTCCCTTTACTTGGAATTAGGGGAGGTATCACCTACAACCCCTGCTTGGCCTTAAGACAATTTGGTTATGCCCGAAGGTATGGCCCTCACGAGATGCTCATTCAAGGTTTGGTATTTGACTACGAGAACGACGATCAAGGTCTTCGCCAGAGATTAATCCGAGCTTGGAGGATGTTGAACAAGGTAGATGGAAATACATTGTGGCACAATAATTCCATCCCTCTTGAGCCTTACCTCAAATGGGTACGGACTCGTGCTCAGAGTCTTATGATGCCTTATCCTTCCATTCTCCCGGTAATTATTGAGCCTGTTATGGAAGGAGATGTTCCATACACTACCCTACATCCTGACATGCCCACCTCTCTTGAAGACTTACAAAGATATTGGATACAACTCAAGGGGGAGCAAGATACTTTTGAAGCCCAATTCTACGCTAGCGAGAAGAAGGTTTTGGAACTCACTAAGCAACTTCATGAGGAGCAGACTTTGAATGCCTACATCACACCAAAGAGGATGCGTACTACCTTTTTCATCTTAGAGTTTTTTTGTTATTTTTGCCCCAAAAAAAGGGCATTGATGTACTCAAGCTTTAATTTATTAATATAACGTGTGTTTCCTTTTTGTCTAATACAAATTTGAATCTTTAAAATCCTTGAAATCATTGCATATGCATTTACCATTCATCATAACATAAGCAGGTTTCTTGCAACAAGTCTCCTCATCTTTCTACTGTTTATTTCAGTAAGATGAATCTCGAGCAAACGGTGAAGGACCTCCAAGCTCAAAATGCTCAGTTTCAACAGATGTTCTTAACTCTAGCCAAAGGACAAGAAGAGTTGAAGACCCTGCTGGTTGAAGAAAATAAAAAGAAGACAAAGAAAATAACCGGAGTTATAAACATGGGAAGAAGATTCCAAGGGCAGACAAGAAGGACCTTAGACTTTGCAACGACATCTGATGAGAAAGACAATCAAGATGGGAAGGGCAAAGAAATAGTTGTCCAATCAAAGTCAGAAGAGGAAGAGGAAGAAGAAGACAATTTTGAAGAACAATACCCTCCGGCTGACGACTAGTATAAGCATCTAGAAGAACGGTTGAGTGCAATGGAAATTCAAAAAGTGCCTGGTTTGGACTTTGAAGAATTGGGGTTAGTATCTGGGATTGTCATCCCTCCAAAATTCAAAGCACATGTGTTCGCTAAATATGACGGAGTTTCATGTCCCAAAATGCATCTCCGGTCTTATGTGAGGAAAATCCAGCCTCATACCGCTGACAAGGATTTATAGGTACACTTCTTCCAAGACAGTCTGTTTGGAACTCAACTTGATTGGTTTTATCAGTTAGAAAGAGTCAATGTTCATAACTGGGAAGATCTGGTCGCTGCCTTTTACAAACAATACCAATACAACGTTGATCTTGCACCCACCCGTACTCAACTTCAGAGTATGGCCATGGTTTCAAGTGAAGGCTTCAAGGATTACACGCAAAAGTGGAGGAACTTAGCAGGGAGAGTACAACCTCCCTTATCTGAAACAGAATTAGTAGACATGTTTTTAGGCACCTTGTTAGGTCCCTTCTTCAATCACTTCATTGGAAGTTCATCGGCAGGATTTACTGAATTGATATTGACCAGAGAAAGAGTAGAGACCGGGATAAAGAAAGGGAAGATTCAAAAAGATGCATTTGTTGCTGCTGTAAGGAAACCTTTCATTAGAAAGAAGGAAGTGGTTGCTGTATATCCTCATAGAAATCAAGATAGGGCTGAACTCCGTCCAATGGTGGGGGCTGTCATGATTCCTAAACCTACGCCTGCCCAGCAAAGAAGCAACCAACCAAGAATGGAAAGACCAGTCAGACAATTCACCCGAATTAATATGACATTATCTCAAGTATTGCCACATTTGTTAAGATCCAATCTAGTGACTTTGAAAGAAGCTCCAAAGAACCCTAACACAACATCTCTTCACTATCATCCTAATTCCCGCTGTGCATACCATTCTGAGAGTCCCGACCATGACACTAACAACTGTTGGGCTCTAAAGAACAAAGTACAAGACCTCCTTGAAGCCAAAGAGATTGAATTTGACACCCCAGAAATTCCCAATATCATTACTGCCCCTATGCCCAAACACGACCATAATACCAATGCCATTGAGGAAGATATGGTTGTTACCTCAGTTGATGAACTTATAACCCCACTCTTGACTATAAAAAAGAACTTGTTGAAAGCCGGTGTATTCCCAGGCTGTGATAAAAGTTGTCATTTCTGTTTATCCTCACCAACCAGTTGTCCTTTGTTAAAAGCAGGCGGTCAATGCCTAATAGATAACAAGGAGATTTTATTCAAGAAGACTTATATTCCAATTGTTTGTTATAATGATGTTTCCATCGTGACCATTTCCGAGAATTCTTCCAGGGTCTCCACCAAAAGACCCATTAAAATTACATCAGTTCCTAAAGTAGCTCCTTTGATATTTATAATGCCTCGACCAATCCCATACTCGTCAGAAAAAACCGTCCTATGGAATTATGGAGGTGATGTCTACTACCATGGTATCAAGCAAGATTGGCCAGCTATTAAAGATTCAAGTTCTGAGAAGGTTGACTCTGATATCAGTAATATTGTAGGGACTAGTAAGATAACCCGAAGTGGAAGGGTTTTCTCTCCAGAAATCGCTCCTCCAAAAGCTATTTCTGGACCCGTAATCATTCCTATTATTGCTGCTTCGCCAAAGGTTATTCCCAGTCCTACAATCATCTCTGCTAATACTCCTGTTAACAGAACTGTTACAATCCCTATTATCACCCCTACTGACATTCCTGCTGCCGAGTCAACTGAGACTCGAGGTAAAGGTATTCTGGTTGATCCTGTCTGGACAAAGGCACAATCAGTATCTATCCCTGAGACCTCCCGAAAAGAGATGGAGGAAATTCTAAAGATCATAAAAAGAAGCGACTACAACGTAGTCGAGCAACTAGGGCAGACTCCGTATAAAATTTCCATGTTGGCTTTATTACTATGTTCCAAGGCACATGCAAAGGCCTTGGTAAAATTCTTGAAAACTACCCATGTACCCCAAGAAACATCTTTCGATTAGTTCCAAGACTGCGTAGCCAGCTTGACTGCAGATAATAGTTTAGGTTTTTCGGATGTTAATTTAACGCCAAGAGGGAGGAAGCATAATGAGGCATTACATGTCTCAGTTGAATGCAGGGGCACGACCTTGGCTCATGTTTTGGTTGACACCGGTTCGTCTTTGAATGTGTTGCCTAAAAAAGCTCTTGATAGGCTGGACTATGAAGGATTGACTTTGATAAAGGTCTATATGGACAACATGATAGCTAGATCTCAAACAGAAGAAGAGCATCTTGATCATTTACAGAAACTGTTTGAGAGGCTAAAGAAATACAAGCTGAGGTTGAACCCAAATAAATGCACATTTGGGGTGAGGTCTGGTAAACTCCTAGGCTTTGTCGTTAGCAATAAAGGTATCGAGGTGAATCCTTCCGAGATGAAAGCAATACAAGAGATGAATGCTCCTCGTACTAAGAAGGAAGTCAGAGGATTCTTGGGACGTTTGAACTACATTTCCAGATTCATTTCTCACCTGACAGCTACTTGTGAACCAATCTTCAAATTATTGAAGAAAGATCAAGTAGTCAAATGGAATAATGAGTGCCAAACTGCCTTCGACAAGATCAAAGAGTACTTACAAGAGCCTTCTGTTTTGATCCCACCAGTCGAGGGAAGACCATTAATCATGTATCTGACTGTTTTGGAAAATTCAATGGGGTGTGTGATGGGGCAGCATGACGAGTCTGGCCGAAAAGAGCATGCTATTTATTACCTGAGCAAAAAGTTTACCAACTGTGAAACAAGATATTCACTGCTCGAGAAAACGTGTTGTGCTCTGGCATGGGCTGCTCGCCAGATAAGACAATATATGTTGACCCATACTACCTTGTTTATATCTAAAATGGATCCAATAAAATACATCTTCGAGAGACCTGCCCTCTTTGGGAGAATAGCGAGATGGCAGATGATCTTGACAGAATATGACATACAGTATATACCCAGAAAGCAATAAAGGGCAGTGTACTAGCTGATCACCTTGCTCACCAAGTTGTGAAAGACTACCATTCCATGAAGTTCAAATTCCCAGATGAGGACATCATGATGGTAAACAACTGTGAAGAATTCAGGCCATATGATGGACTTAAACAAGGATTCTGATGGACCCTGGTTTTTGATGGGGCGTCCAACGCACTAGGCAATAGTATTGGTGATGTACTTATATATCCTGAAGGATTTCATACTCCCTTTACTGCAAGACTCTACTTCAATTGTACAAATAACATGGCGGAATACGAAGCATGCATTTTTGGTCTCAAAGCTGCCATAGATTTGGGGATCAAATCCTTAAGTGTATTCAGAGATTCAGCTTTGGTTATCAGCCAGATCAAAGGGGAATGGGACACCAAACACCCTAACCTTATCCCCTACAAAGAACATGTGTTGACATTGCTCCCACATTTTGAGCAGATTACCTTCGAGTATTTTCCACGAGAAGAAAATTAGCTAGCAGACGCACTAGCCAAAATGTCATCCATGTTTAAACTTAAATGGAATAACGAGGCTCCCCATATCACCATTGAACGAATGGACGAACCAGCCCACTGTCACGAGATTAACACGGAATAAGTAGTGGACCAACCTTGGTTTCACGAAGTCAAGAGGTATCTCGAGGCTCAAAAATATCCGGAAGGAGCTTTAGTCAATGATAAGAAGTTCTTAAGGAGATTCTCTTCTAAATTCTTCCTTAGTAATGGCATTCTCTACAAACGCAACCATGACTCTATGTTACTTCGGTGTGTAGACAAGGTTGAAGCAGAAAAGATCATGGTTGATCTATATGAGGGCACTTTTGGCACCCATTCCAGTGGGCATACGATTGTAAAGAAAATCCTACGGGAAGGCTATTACTGGCCTACCATGGAAGTAGATTACTACCAACACTCTTGAACCTGCCATAAATGTCAGATCTATGCTGACAAAGTGCACGTACCTCCGGTTCCTCTGAATGTCTTTACGGCTCCTTGGCCCTTTGCTATGTGGGGGATTGATATGATTGGGGAAATCAAACCAACAGCCTCTAATGGACACCACTTCATCTTATTGGCCATTGACTATTTTACAAAGTGGATTGAGGCAGCCTCTTTTGCTTCCATGACCAAGAACGTTGTAGCCCGGTTCATTAAATAGAATCTCATCTGCCGGTACGGTATCCAAAAGAGAATCATCACTGACAATGGTACGAATCTCAACAACACTATGATCACTTCCCTGTGCGAGCAATTCAAGATCCAGCATCACAATTCTTCCCCTTACATGCAAAGATGAATGGTGATGTCAAAGCTGCAAATAAGAACATCAAAAAGATCATACAAAAGATGACAGTCACATACAAAGACTGGCATGAGATGCTACCATTCGCCCTCCACGGTTATCGTACCACGGCAAGCACATCAACCTTGTCAACAACCTATTCTCTGGTATACGGCATGGAGGTTGTCTTGCCTATTGAGGTCTAAATCCCCTCTCTGGGAATCATGAACGATGCAGGGCTGAATGAAGAAGATTGGATCTAGACTCGACTTGATCAGTTGAACTTAATTGATGAGAAAAGGCTTACTGTTGTCTATCATGGTCAAATGTATCAAAACAGATGATCAAGGCTTTCAACAAAAAGGTCAGACGCCAAGTATATCAAGTCGGGGATTTGGTGATCAAACGTATCATACTGTCGCAAGGTGATCCCAGGGGAAAATGGACTCCTACATAAGAAGGACCGTTTGTGATTAAAATCATATTCTCTGGTGGAGCAATGATCTTGACCACCGTGGATGGTGATGACCTGCCACACCCTGTGAACGCAGACATAGTCAAAAGATACTACGCATAAGAGACCCGCTAGGATGACACACCTAGTCAAAACAAGGGCATCCTGGCGAACCAAAAGGTTAGGGAAAAAATTAGGGATAAAACAAAAAAATTGTACACCCGACAAGATGAAAACCCGAAAGGGTGGCTTGGGCAAAAAAGGGTTTCCCGGTGGATTGAAAACCCGAAAGGGAGGTACAGGCAAAAGTTAGGGGATTAAAGCGTATGACTATGTCCCGTTGGATAACCTTATGGACAACCTAAAAAACTCATAGGTTCTGATCAATCCAATAAGCGTCGGACAAGGCAACAAATAGACGAGATACTCAGAGACACGAAGGCTATAGCAGAATGGGAACCCCATGGGATTATTGCACATAGCTATCTTTTTCTTTGTATCAAATTTCATTTTTTTACGAAGGCATTCTCTTACTAAGAATGTTTGTCTCATTGTACAAAATACGTACTCAAAGTCAATACAAAGATGTCCCTTTGAAAGTGCAAAACTATCTGTTTTCTTTACTCTTGTGTTTTGTTTACAAAAACGTCCAATGATTCATTTTTGAACATATGCATTTGAACATAATTACTGTTTATAAATGAACAAATAAAAAGACAATCACTTATGGCTTTATGGTAGGGAAATCTCTCTAAGCTATTTCCATAAAATCCCCCGCAGTGTGCAGTTTAATCCCCAGCAGAACAAAGCTTCCAGTTATCAAATCCCCGGTAGAAGTCGTTCAATTTCTCAGGATTTCCAAACAGAATTTTACAAGCAGTACACGGTATTTCCCTTACAACAAGGTTTATTTCTCTAAGCGGAAATTCGTTAACACTTCAACTTCACAACATGAAGACTTACACTCCATATCCTCAGCAGTAGTCAGGGATTAATTTTCCCCAATCCAACAAACAGTGCGACAGATTTGCTCACATACACATACATCGCATCCATATATCATAAATATCGATAACACGAATGCATACCATGCATTTCATACAACATGACATTGCATATTAGCTAACATTTTACCCTTTTCAGGATAAATTCAATCAACAGCTACCATTAACAAAATTCAAAGGCTTTTTCAGATACAGTTCAGATACGCTCCAGACACGGATGTCATTCTGATACTCATTCAGATTCAGCTTTCAGATACAGTTCAGATATGCTTCAGACACGAATTCCATTCTGATACTCATTCAAATTCACCTTTCAGATACAGTTCAGATATGCTCCAGACACGGATGCCATTCTAATACTCATTTAGACTCAACTTTCAGATATAGTTTAGATATGCTCCAGATGTGGATGCCATTCTGATACTCATTCAGATTCAACTCTCAGATACTGTTCAGATACGCTCCAGACAAGGATGCCATTCTGATACTCATTCAAATTCAACTTTCAGATACAATTTAGATATGCTCCAGACACAGATGCCATCCTGATACTCATTCAGATTCAGCTTTCAGATACAATACAGATACGCTCCAGATACGGATGCCATCCTGATACTCATTCAGATTCATATTTCAGATACACTTTAGTTACGCTCCAGACACGGATGCCATTTTGATACTCATTCAGCTTCAACTCTCAGATACAGTTTAGATACGCTCCAGACACAGATGCCATTCTGATACTCATCCTGTTTCAGCTTACAGATACGGTTCAACAATCATTTCTGGATGGCATCTACAAGCCCATCTCCAACAGTTTTCCATCATTCCTCCAAATGGCATCTTTAAGCCCATTCCCTCTACCATCACATCACCGAGTGCAAATTTCTGGACACTCTAGGGCTCAATCATCTTCCACCTTCGAGTCACGAATGGAAAAACTCGCCAATCTAACTCTTCAGGCTTAAGAAGATTGAACAGGGGAAGCTGTTGTACCCCAAAATTTTCCCTCTCATTTATCAAGAATTTTTCTTACAAGATCTCCTTTGGCTCAAGACTGCACTAGGGTTTGATCAGATCAAGACACCTCCTTAAGCACTGATGACCAAAATTAGGGTTTGAGATTGCATAAGGATATTTGAACTTCCAATGCTTAATATGACTTCCATGGATCATTATGGACCCCCAATATTACTCATGTCAAGTTTCAAGCCTTGGATCACACTTTTGCTCAGTCAATTGAGCAGTTGACCTAAAAATCAGCTGCATTGGGGAAAAAGTCAACTATGGCCAATTTACAGTCAAATTCATAATTTTTGACCAACATCAACATTTTAGACTCATATGTATCATTTTATCAAGTTTGGACCACAATTCCTCAAACAATTTGATCAAATCTCCAAAAGGGCAAAATGGTCAAAATTAGGGTTTTGATTGGGAAAGGGCAATTACTGATTTTTGACCTAACAAATGATCAATTGGTTTAAGGCATGATTTAAAGAGTCCAATTGCATCATTTTGACCTAATTACATGGCTCAAAGCTTTGCAAGTCCAATGGATTGACAGATGAATTTTGTAGTCAACTGATCAAAAGTCAACTATATACTGAAAAGTCAAACTTTGACTTTTTGGTCAAAATCAAATGTCAAAGATCACAATTCATCAAAGCATGTCAAAATATGAAACTTATTCATCAAGAAATCCAAAATTCAAAAATTCAATTTGAAAAGTTAAAATTTCCAAACTTATAAATTTTTCTAAGTGTTGGAAATTTCTTATTTTTTCATAACTTTGAGAAAAAATTTCACCATGATGAAAGATGATTCAAGAGAAACTTCAAACATGAAAGTTGTAGATATCCATGAAATCTACAACTTTTATTTACAAATCTCCTTCCAAAATGGCTTGGATCTCAAGTTATAATTTTAAGAATACATGGTCATGAAACAAAACACTTAGTGAAATTTTTGCCCTAATTTGGTCAGGATTTTGACCTAACTTCATGGCACTTTTTCATATAGTTCCAATGGGAATATTCAAAAGCAATTCAAATATGGGTTGTAGAGCACACTTCAATATTTCCAAAATGTCCAAGAACTCCTTTAGATCATTTTTGAGTAGGGAGAGTCGATGAGATGAAGTTAGGGTTTTATCACTTGAATTACGAGTCATTTTGTGATGAACCAAATTCAAAATTCAAAGTATGCTGCATAAACTCTACTTTGCAGGCCTCAAACTTGTTAGGCACTCCATAATTAATGTCTTGCACAACTATTATAGGTCTCATTTCAAACATTCAATGCAAGGCCATGCTTTATGTCCATTTTGGGAAGAAAGTGCACATTGCCATTTTGATAAAGTGACTTTTTGCACAAAACTTGTTCTTGAGCCTTGCACTTGTTCTCTTCTGATCATACAAGTCCCATAACCCATAAAAACTTGTTAGACACTTACAATCACTCAGCCCATACTTGTACCTCACATTGAAACTTGGTTTCCCACTTTTCTTCAAAATCAAGTAACCTAGCAATTAGCTAAAAACTTGTACTTCTGATTGTCCAAACCACTCCAATCCTTTTGCATATAGATATACAAACCACTTGCCACAAAAACAGACGAATGCTCAAGCCTTGAAAACACCAAGAGCTCAAAATCACATCTCATACCTCTATTTTTTTACATAAACTGACCAAAAACTTGAAACTCATAACTCCCTCGTGCGTTTTCAAGCCTCTTTGTTTCTAAAGCTTCTAAACATCATTTAGAACTCATCCCACACCCTGTTACAGAACTGTAACACCATTAGCACCATCCTCCATTTTCAAAAACAGAACTTTGCATTTGGACTTCTCCAGAACTCCTCAATTACTTTCAGCTCAAGCTAAGCATCCCATTAGCTTCCTGGGAACTTGAGGAAGCTAACCCAATCATTGGAACTCATTGAAAGCTTCTCAAACTCCAAACCCGATACCCTCTTGCAAGGTAAGTTTTCTAACTTTGGAACTCTTCATACAGGCATCATCAATGATTTATTTGTGAATGAAACATGTAGATATCATTGCCCTAAAGCTAACCATGTCCATAGTTTCCATTAATTTTACCTGAGCTTAGAGAATTTTAAGATTGAATTTTCTGAGATTTTTAGGGTTCAAATTAGGGCCAATGAAATTTATGTTTGTCTTTGATCTATAGTTTTAATGCTTTACATTTCTGAAACCGTGAGGAAATTTACTACAAGTTTCATGTTTACAGTTTTCATTTTTGTTGAGATTTGAACAAGTTACAGAGCTTCTGGCTAGGCGTGAGGGTGAAGATGAAGTTGGCCTTAGGAACGTGTTTGCCTTATGTATTTATTGCTTGATTTATATAAACGGATGTATAGCCACCCTAGTGATAGAAGCGCGCACCTGTAACCAAAGGGACCTGTGTTCGAGCTCCAGCGATACCCTTTTGATTTTTTCACATTTTTTGCTTTCTGACATAGTTTCTTGGACAGGAGCTGGGCCTCATTGGGTTTTATTGTTTTTTTTTGTTTTTGCTTTCTAATCCCCCTGTTTCATTTTCACGCCCCTGGCCCAGTTTTATTTTCTTTTCTTATTTTTTTTTCTTAATATATTTTCTAATATTAAAAAAAAATCATAAAAAATACAAAAATATTAGATTTTTATCTTGACATAGTTTATTTATTTTTCTCAGTAAAAATTAATTTATTTAACTAGTACTTTATTTATTTTACTAATTATCTTTGTAAATTTAATTAAAAATAGGTTTAGTTATTTTCTTTTACACCAATTAAAATATATTATTTTAATATAAAAAAGACCAAAAATATTTTATAATAATATAAATTATTTTCAAGACAAAAAATACCAAAAATACTTTTCTTAAAACTTAATTTCTTTTTAATCAATTAATAGATTTAGGGTTTTATTTAAAATATTTTCTTAGTAATTTTAGGTTTTACCTTTTACTACTTTTAATTAATTATTTTTCTTTAATTAATAAGGTTAAAACAAAATCCTTTTTCTCTAAAAATCCAAACAAATATCCATTTATTTTAGATTTGACATTTTGTACATTCATTCATTTTGTACATTATATTCATGTAATTTCTTGTACATTTATACCAATTCAATATGGTTGTAATAGATTAATTAGGCTTTAAATTCTTGCAATCCCCATTTACAATTTGTACACCCCCTCCCACAAGTATTGTAATAGCGTAGTAAATTTAAATTCCGCAATTTATCGCTTTATATATAACATGCTAGTAATTAGGGTTTGTATAGAAAGACTAAAACCAATACTTAGAAAACCCTGTCTCAAGACAAAATCAAGCATGAAAACAATACACTTGCACACAAACACCCCTAGGGTAAATCCACTTGGTTGCCTTTACAAAATGGCCATATTACGCATGCGAGGTATCTTAGCAAAAACAAGCAAAGTATAAGATCATAGTCCCTCGATGACACTATCTAAGTTGCCTTTTCAAATGATCTTATTCCCTAAAGAGAATGCTAAGATACCTTGCAACATTGCTAATCATGGTTATACGATGACCCACGCCCGTCCCGTTTGCATCCAAAGATATGGTTACTTACCAAATCAGTGGTAAGATAACAATTTCAAAGGAAAAGGAAATGAACATGAAATACTTTTGAGTAGGTAGAATGCTCCTAATTACTTGCTCAATTTCAAACAAAACATCCTTGCTATTTTCAAAACAAACACTTACACTTCAAAAACATCTTTCAAACTTGAAAACATTTTCAAAAGATCAAACATCTTTGTATACATTCTTACAAATGAGAATCATTACAAAGATTGCCTAAACAATGGCCTCTTTACAATATACTTTCAAAAACAACACAAAGCATAATTTCAAACAAAAGAAAGTAATCTAGCAAGTAACTAAGAGCCCATGGAAAACCATGGATGAAAAGGGTGCTAATACCTTCCCTTTTCATAATCTACCCCCCGAACTCAAGAAATAATCTCAAAGGTCTTTCCTGTGCTTTTTCACCTTTCCTTTTGGATAAAAGAAAAGTCAACGACGACTCTTGCTAACCGCAACATTTGCAATCAAACGCAAAACACCCAAGTCAGTTCTCCCACCGTATCACAAACCCAATTTTAGATTCAGTAGAATTTCTTTAGGGATAGTGGTGACTTCACTGGGGAAGGAAGGTTTTAGCGATGATTCAATGTCATCTGAGTAATAGACTCAAGTTGGGGAGATTGGACCTCACTGGGGAAATATCCTTGTTGGGGAAATAAACCCTGGGGATGGAGGAGTGAGATCTATTAGAGAGAAGTAGTCTGCAAAGGCTCTTGCAGTTTTGAAAACTCAATTGGGGAGAAGACTTCCCGTAAAGTGTAATGATTGGGATCCTGTAGATAAACAATATTACTGGGAGGGAGCATGCACTCCTATATTATCCAGAGTGGTCTACTGGGAAGATTACGGGGAAATGTATGAATTTATAAAGATTACCATGTAGAGACAATCTTATGGAAGTTTCTTTGTGGGTATTCACGGGTGGCTTGGACGTCATCCCAACTCCTACAGTCTTGAGTAAATGCTCATTCCTGTTTCTTATGCACATATTTGTTAACAGTCAATTGTATTCATATGTATATGCTTGTTCAATTTTAGTTATTGGACATACTGCAAACAAAATAGAAAAAGTAAAAAGACAATTTTTGGCTTTGAATATGTTTTTGTATTGATAGTTTTGCCCATAAACATGCGATTTTGTACCAAGAGACAAAAATCCTAGTAAGAGGAGGTCGTCGAAAAAATATTACAAAGTGAAAACAAAACATATAGCTATGTGGAAATAATCTCGTCAGGTTCCAAATCTGCTATTTCCCTAATGCCTTCAAACATCTCATCCCTTGTTGTCAGAAGAAGGTAATTGAACTGATATGTACCGTTTGAACTTTCGACGTTGGTAATAAAGCTTGTAGTGAGTGATCCAATCGGACATAGTCATACGCTTTAATCCCTAACTTTTTCCTGGACCGCTCTTTCGGTTTTTCAGTCCACCAGGATACCCTTTTTGCCCAAGCTGCCTTTTCAGGTTTTCGACTTGCCGGGTGTATAATATTTTGATATATATCCCTAATTTTTGCATGAACCGATTTGTTTCGCCGAGATGCTCTTATTTTTTCCTAGGCCAGTCAACCTAGCAGGTCATTTTTTAAGTGTAGTATTTTTTTACTATGTCTGCATTGACAAGGTGTAGAAAATCTTCACCGTCCATGATGGTCAATATCATAGCACTGCCAGAGAATATTTTCTTGATTACAAATGGCCCTTCATAAGTGGGAGTGCACTTACCCCTGAGATTACCTTGCGGTAGAATGATTTGCTTTATCACCAAGTCACCAGCCTGATATACCCGATGATTGATCTTTTTGTTGAATGCTTTGACCATGTGTTTCTGATACATCTGACTATGACAAACTGCCGTCAACCTTTTCTCGTCAATTAGATTTAGCTGATCCAACCTGGTTTGAATCCATTCGTATTTGTTTAAGTCTTCTTCTTTCATGATTCTCAGTGAGGGAATCTGAACTTCAATAGGTAAGATAACTTCCATACCATAGACCAGAGAGAATAGGGTTGCCCCGGTTGATGTTCTAGTCGAAGTGCGGTAACCGTGGAGAGTAAACGGTAACATCTCGTGCCAATCTTTGTATGTCACAACCATCTTCTGTATAATCTTTTTGATATTCTTATTGGCGACTTACACTGTGCCATTCATCTTAGGTCGATAAGAGAAGAGTTATGATGTTTGATCTTGAACTGCGTGTAGAGCTCAATGATCATTGTATTATTGATATTGGTACTGTTGTCTATGATGATCCTTTCAGGGATGCCATACCGTAAGATCAATGTGTTTGATGAATTGGGCAATAAAATTTTTGGTGACAGAGGCGAACAAGGCTGCTTCAACCCACTTTGTAAAGTAATCAATGAAAATGAGGATGAAACAATGTCCGTTAGAGGTTATAGGCTTGATTTCTCCAATCATATCAATGCCCCACATTGCAAATGGACAAGGCACAGTCATGACATTAAAAGGTATAGGAGGAACATGAATTTTATTAGCATAGATTTGGCACTTATAACAAGTTCTTGAGTGGCGGTGGCAATCAGTTTCCATAGTCGACCAATAGTAACCAGCTCTTAAGATCTTTTTAGCCATAATGTATCCACTGGAGTGAGTACCAAAGACACCGGTGTGCATGTCTTGCATAATTTCTTCTGCTTCTTTCTTGTCCACACAACGAAGAAGGATTGAATCATGATTGCACTTGTATAGAATTCCATTGCTCAAGAAGAATTTGGCCGAGAACCTTCGCAGGAACTTCTTGTCATTAATAGATTCCCCTTCAGTGTATTCTTGAATTTCTAGGTACTTTTTGACTTCATGAAACCAAGGTTTTTCATCCACTCCACCAGTATCAATTCCATAGCAGTGTCCAGGTTCGTAAAATATTTCAATGGTGATTTTGGGAGCCTCATTGTCCCATCTGACCTTGAACATGGATGACATGGTAGCCAGAGCATCCGCTAGCTTATTTTCTTCTCTTAGTATGTGCTCAAAGGTAATCTCCTCGAAATACAGGATCAGGGTTAGTACATGCTCTTTATAAGGAATTAGATTCGAGTGTTTCATATCCCAATCTCCTTTAACCTGGATGATTACCAAAGATGAATCTCCATGCACGCTTAAGAATTTGATTCTTAGGTCAATAGCAACCCTAAGATCCATGATACAAGCTTCATATTCTACCATGTTATTGGTACAGTTAAAGCAAAGTCTGGCAGTAAAAGGTGTATGACAACCTTTGAGGGAAACAATCACAACACCAATTCCATTACCAAGAGCGTTAGAAGCCCCGTCAAAAACCATAGTCCATTAGGATCCTTGTTCAGGTCCTTCATACGGTCCAGGTTTTTCATAATATGTTACTTGCATAATGTTCTTGTCCGGGAATTCAAAATTCATACACTGATAGTCATCCACATCCTGATGTGCCAAATGGTCATCCAATAAACTTCCTTTGATGGCCTTTTGAGTGGTGTACTGGATGTCATATTCTGTTAAGACCATCTTCCACCGGGCTATTCTTTCGGAGAGAGCTGGTTTCTCGAATATGTATTTGATAGGATCCATCTTAGAGATCAACAAAGTGGTATGGGTCAACATAGACTGTCTTAGTCGGCGAGCAGCCCATGCTAAAGCGCATCAAGTCTTCTCAAGCCGGGAATATCTTGTTTCACAGTCGGTAAACTTTTTGCTAAGGTAGTATATTTTATGCTCTTTTCGGCCAGACTCGTCATGCTGCCCTAGTATACACCCCATTGAGTTCTCTAGCACTGTTAAGTACATGATTAGCGGTCTTCCTTCGACTGGTGACATCAGAATGGGAGTTTCTTGCAGATACTCTTTAATTTTGTCAAAATCAACTTGACAATCGTCGTTCCATTTTACCACTTGATCTTTCTTCAGAAACTTGAAGATTGGCTCACAAGTAGCAGTCAAATCTGAAATAAAACCGGAAATGTAGTTCAACCGTCCTAAGAAACCTCAGACTCCCTTTTCAGTATGAGGAGCAGGACTCTCTTGAATAGCTTTGAACTTCATAGGGTCAACCTCAATACCTTTGTTGCTGATGATGAAACCCAGTAGTCTTCCGGATCTCACCCAAAAGGTGCACTTATTTGGATTTAACCTCAATTTGTACTTTTTTAGTCTCTCAAACAATTTGTACAAATGATCAAGATGTACTTCCTCGGTCTGTGATCTAGCTATCATGTTGTCAACGTAGACCTCTATCTCGTGATGAATCATATCATGAAATAAAGCTATCATGGCATGATGATAAGTTGCCCCGATGTTCTTCAACCCGAAAGGCATGACCTTGTAACAGTAAGTGCCCCACTGTGTGACGAAGGTAGTATTTTCCATGTCTCCAGGTGCCATCTTGATCTGATTGTAACCCGAGAAACCATCCATAAAGAATAATACCTTATGTTGAGAGGTGTTTCCAACCAAAACATCAATATATGGTAGTGGGAAGTCGTCTTTGGGGATGGCCCTGTTCAGATCCTTGTAGTCAATGAACATACGCACTTTGTCGTCTTTCTTTGACACCGGAACAACATTAGAAACCCATTGAAGATATGATGTCACTTCCAAGAACCCTGCATCGAACTGTTTCATAACCTTAACCTTGATCTTTTCTGACATTTCAGGATGCATGCGATGAACCTTCTATTTTATTGAAGCACAACCCTCTTTCATTGGTAGACGATGAACCAAAATATCAACGTCAAGCCCCGATATGTATTTGTACGACCAGGCGAATATTTCAACATATTCACGCAACATCTGGATTATCCTTCTCTTGACACTGCTCTCTAAATGAGCACCTATCTTGACATCTTTCCTATCTGTCTCGGTACCCAGATTTATGACTTTGATTGGCTCTTCATGTGGTTGAATAACTTTATCCTCCTGTATCAGGAATCTGGAAAGCTCTCCAGGTATTTCACAATCTTCCTCACCTTCGTCTTTGGCTTGGTAGATCAGATTTTCGAAGTCATATGTGGCAATAACAAAATTGTTATCAACGAGATCTAGAGTGGATGAGTATCTGCAATGTAGTGTGTGGGTGTGTGTGAGAACACATAGCTATTTGAAAGAAAATGCAATAAGATAAGAAGAAAGACAAAGATCACAAAATTTGTATGCAAAATGTCCAATGTTTTTATTGAAATGAGAAAATGTTTATGGGTCAATCAACCCTTAACAAATGAACAATTGTGCCCCGGGTAAGGCACAAGGTTTTAACAGTCATTATTCAAATTTTACATAACCAAAACTTTTAAAACAATAAAAACAGGAAAATATCCATTACTCCTGGCTGAAAGAGATAGGGAACACGTCTTCTGCTCTCCAATTATCCAGTCTATCACCAATAGTAGATAAAATACAGTTGTTGAAGTCACAATCACGGTCTGCATCCTTTATGGCATTAACCCCGTTGTTGTTGATGCGGAACGGAGGTCTCCCAGTACGAGCATTTCGAACAGCCTTCTGACCTTCTGCATTGAAACCCAGACAAAACTTTTTAGATTTATAAGGGATGTCTAGAAGTTGAATCCAAATTTTACTACCACCTTCTTCAACAGCAGCTTTAGAATCTTTCAAGAGGCTATCTTGTGTGGAGCTTTAGTGATCTTGGGAATGGCTTAAACATCCTCGACGGCAGTAGAGGAAATAACTTCAAATGTCTGGCAAGGCGTCTCAATGAATTCTCCGTCCATTTTCACATACCGGAACGAGTTGAGGTAGACGACCATGTATTCCTCCTCCTCACAAACAGTAAAAACTTTCCCTTTTACCAAATACTTCAGTTTCTGGTGCCAAGTGGAGGTGACAGCGCCCGCCTTATAGATCCAAGGACTTCCCAACAGACAAGAATAGGTCGGCCGAATGTCCATCATGTAAAAGGTAGATTCAAAGATTTGCGAACCCACTTTGATCAGGAGGTCCACCTCTCCATGCACCATTCTCTTAGATCCGTTGAAGGCTAGGACTATGATGTTACTAGGCCTCAGCACAACCCCTTCACATTCTAGTATATCTAGAGCACCTTTCAGAAGAACATTTAGGGAAGAGCCAGTGTCAATCAAAATATAGGCCAATGCAGTGCCCCTGTACTCAAAGGAGACATATAGGGCCCTGTTGTGGTTTCTCCCTTCAAGAGTCAAATCAGCATCGGAGAAACCCAACCCATTATCAATTGTCAGATTGGCCACATAGCTTCGAAATTGGTATGCCGAAGTCTCTTGCGGCACATGGGAGGTCTTCAAGAACTTAACTAAAGCGTTTGCATGGGCTTCAGAACACATAAGTAGGGACATCATAAAGATCTTTGATGGGGTTTGCCCCATCTGTTCGACGATCTTGTAATCACTCCTATGGATGATCTTCAACACTTCTTCCAAATCTTGTTATGGGGTATCTCAGGCAGTATCTTATTTTGGTGCCTCCGTCTGGGCAGGCTCTTTGCCCCGAGTCTCAGTAGTTATCTTAGCAGTAGGGATTCGAACTGGCAGAGAGATTTCCAGAGAGAAAATCCTTCCACTTCTGGTGATTTTAATGGTCCCAGCTATATTGACAACACTGGGATCAGCCTCTTTATCTTCTTTGTCAGACAAGTCTTGCTTGATGCCATGGTAATAGATGTCGGCCCCATAGTTCCAAGGAACGACCTTCTCTGAGGAATACGAAATGGGCACAGGTGTTGTAATAATCAGAGGAGCAGCTTTCAGATTAACGATAATCCTTATAGGACCTTTGTAAGGGATCCTAAAAGGAGTACCAGAGATAACAGATAAATCATGACGAAGATTGTTGGTGGACTAAACTTTCTCAATCAGAATAATTTGTTCATTCATCAATCTTTGAATACCCTTGTTCAGTAACCCGCAACCATTGGGTTCGGCCGCACAATAATAACAACCTTCAATGAAACCTGGAAATAAATCAACTTGCAGCAAATTCTTCTTTATGGTAGAAAGTAGAGTAACCACATCATTCATAGAAGTAACATACAAATAACGTCAACAACATTTATGCCTTTATCATGTTTAGGCATATGTGTTGTAATTACATTCGGAGTCTCCAGAGGATCGAACTCGGTCTCCTTGTTGTCAATCATATCTTGAATTGTATTCTTCAAGGTCCAGCAGTCGTTGGTGTCATGCTATGGACTGTTAGAGTGGAAGGCACACTTCACATTTGGATTGTATTTAGGAGATGTCGTGTTGGGATTTTGAGGAGGATCCCACAGAGAAATGAATTCAGCTTTAAGTAAATGTTGCAGTACTTAATACCAAGGCATACCGACTTAGTGAATTATCTTCTCGAAACATCCAGCCTTTGACGGTTACCCTGCCGTTGTTGTTGGGTAGGTGCCAGATTAGAAATCAAAACTGCTCCCACAGACTCACAACGATTAAATTTGTTATGGCCTTTCTGGATGTATATAGAATCAACTTCCTTCTTACCTCCGTATGGCTTCTTTGCAGCACTAGAAGATACAACCATTGAGATATTTCCACTTTTTATACCACTCTCAATCCTTTCAGCAGTCAAAATCATCTTTGTAAAACCAGATGAGGAGCTCCGAATCAGTAAATTGGAGAACGGGCCTGTCAGAGTGCCCATAAACATGTTTATCATTTGCCGATCATTAAGAGGAGGTTGCACTCTACCAGCTAGATCCCTTCATTTATGCACATATTCTTTGAATCCTTCTCTTGAGCCTATGGACATGTTTTGTAATTGAACTCGGGTTAGTGTCAGGTCAGCATTGTATTGGTACTGCTTGTAGAAAGCAACAACCAAGTCCTCCCAAGTATGAATGTTGGTTCCCTCCAGCTGGTAGAAACATTCGAGTTGTGTGCCGGCCAAACTCTCTTGGAAGAAATGGACCCATAACTTCCAGTCAGCAGTGTGAGGTTATATCTTTTGTACTTACGACCCCAAGTGGAGCTTAGGAGAATAGACCCCGTCGTACTCAGAAAAAACATGGATCTTTAAATTAGGTGGGATTACCACCCCTGGAACCAGACCTAAATCACCAAAATCTAGTCCAGGCACCTTCTGGACTTCCATTGCTTTGAGCTTGTCCTCCAACTGTTTATATTTGTCATCTGCAGGAGGATACTGTTCATCAGTAAAGTCTTCGTCTTCATAAGTGTTCTCATAATCCTGCTTTTCTTTGTTATCCTCATCATTGTTGTCATCTTATTCAGAGGAGTCATCTTCTACATGGATTGGTTGAGTAGGACCTTTAAATCTCCTCCCCAAGTTGAGGACATCAAGCTTCTTGGTCTTCTTTTTCTTAGCAAGGAGTGCCAACAGATCTTGTTTCCCCTTAGCTAAATTCATAAGAGTCTCCTAGAACTGATCATATTGAGCATGAAGATCTTTAACAGTCTGTTGAAGAGCCATTTTTTCTGCGGTTTAAACAGCGAGAAAAATGAGAAACCTGTATCGGAAACTTGTTTGTGAAATGATGCATGATATGTAGATGCAAATGTTTTCAAGGACTTCGGGAAATTTAAATTTGTGAACCAAAATTAAACAAAGATTTTATTAGTAAAATTCAAATTACAACAGCCTTTTAGGCTTACAATTGAAAATAAAAAACTCCTAAAATCTAAGAATCAAGTCTCCAATGGGCGCTTCCTCTTCGTGTCGAGGTAGGCATTAAGACTCTTTTCTTCGTGAAGTTTCTTTCTGAGCTCCAACACTTTCTTTTCGCATGCATAGAATTGAGTTTTGAAGGTATCTCGTTCTACCTTCAGCTAAATCCAGGACCTCTGCAACTCTTCAAGATCAGTGGGCATATCAGGATGGAGAACTGCATAAGAACCTCTCCTTTAGCGATAGGCTCCATAATTATTGGCAAGATGTTTGTATATGGCATCATAAGGTTTTGGGCATGAGCTCGTACCTATTTGAGATAAGGATCCATAAGAGTGGAATTCTTATGCCCCAAAGTCTTGCTATCAACCTTGTTTACTATGCCCCAAGCTCGTATGAACCTTTGAAGATACCCTTGAACATCATCCTCGTAGTTGAAAATAATGCCCTGGATAAGCATATCATGAGGACTATCCCTTCGAGCATAATCGAATTGTCATAGAGCCAGAGAATGATTATAACTGATACCTCCCCTAATTCCAAGGAGTGGTGTAGCGGTGAAAATCGGAGATCAAGCTATTAATTAACTTGACTCGCAAAAGCAAGAGTCGCCACCGCGCTTTATTATTTCCAAGGGAAAAGGGAAAAGAGCGAAATAAAACCCTAAAATATGCAATGTATAATAATACTTAAAAGTAATGAAAATACAATGCGTTTTGAAAAGAGACCGAGAGTTCGGGGGTTGGTTATACAATGGGAAGGTATTAGCACCCAATGCATCTGCGGTACTCCACAGGAACCTTTTGAAATATCTGTTTTTGGTTTAAAATTGTTTGTTTGATTAAAATGGTTCGTTTGGCTGAAAGATGGGTATGGACGAGATTTTTGAAGATACGACGACCTAGTGTCGAAGTTTTGACTTGAAAGGTATGAGTTTGAAAATGGAGTCTTTTGGGAATATTATCTTAAGTTTGGAAAAATAGTAAACAAGCAAAAAATGAATGAGGCTATTCGCACGATCGGATGAGATGTATTTGATGACGTGAAGTCAATCAAAATTAAAATATTTCCCTTAGAATTAATGGAGCGAGCAAAATGAAATAGACATCGAAACATAAGCAATCAAAATTCACAAGAAAATAAATATAACTAAACAGATTAATGACCTAAGGGCACCGAGAAATTAAAACGGCAAAGAATGTTTAAATACAAATAAAGAGGATGTAATTAATTATCTAGAAAAAATTGTTTAAACTAAATTAAAATCCTAAGGTTATTTACTAAAATAATTCTACTAATTACAAAATTCTAAAGTTATAAAATTATTAAAGCTCTAAAATTAATAAATTATATCTAAACTAATTTAACTATAAACTAAATTAATCTCAAGATTTCCTATTTAAATTTAAACTAAACTAATTATAAGAAAAGGTGAAGCAGAAAATTGAGAGGGTGTATAGATAGCAAGCTCTGTATTGAGAGCAAAAACCATCCAGAAAAGGCCCAGGAGTTATCTTTTTTATTGTAAACAATTTCAGAATTAAAAATTCAATGGGCCTCAGATGGCCCGACCGGCCCAATCAATAATATCCATCCACATTACTTAATCATATTAGGATTATTGAATTAAATTAATAAATGAAAAAAGAGTTATAATAAAACAATAATTATAAAAGGGATTAGGGTAAAGAAGGGTTACATTTTTCACCTCTTTGCAAATGAACAGAGTCTCCATCCTCTCAAACTTGCAAACGCGACGGCCGGCCCCGACCCTAATCGTCCTCAACTTTTGAAACGCTTCTCCTTTCTTCCTCGCGCCGCAAGTCTTCTGAATCGAGGGGGAATAAACCACCGAAGCCTCCAATCCCAGGCGCCATCTTAGCTATTCTCCTTACAAGTTCAGAACCGGCATCAATGTCAACACCAGCGTCTTTATAGGTAAGTCCTTTACCCTTACCGTCAGCCCTAACAGAAACAGCTCTGTTATCGTTCCTGTTGGAGTTCAGCTTTGATAATCCGCCGTTGAAACCGCCATTTGCATTGTGCAAGGTGAAGCTGATTCCGGCGGTGCATTGAGAGTAGCGAGAATTAGGTCTAACGGATGGTACTGCAAGGTAGTGTGAAAGTTCGGTGGAAGACGGTGGGTATGCTGTGATGTGAGAAAGTATGAAGGTAAGGTGGATAGAAACAGATGGTGAAGGGTATTTGTTAATGGATGGAAGTATACATGAGGAGGAGTGTACTTGCGAAAACTGGACAGTAGGTGGAAGGAATAATGAGAGAGATGATGTAGGGAGGTGAGAATTGGTTTTTTGTGTCCTTCCAAATGGTTGAAGAATGAGTGAAGATTCAAGGTGAGTGATCTCCTCTTTCTCTTGTGAATTTATGGTATTTTAACAGAGAGAGATTGTGAGGTTGAGAGAAAGTTTTGTGTGTGATTCTTTTTCTCTCTTTTCTTCTGTTTTTTCAGGTATTGTTGTTGGTGTTTCAACTTCCTTATATTTGCATTTACGTGTCAAAGTTGACATCGCCAAATCTTGCCGAGCAAGAAGGACATAAGCAGCAGCTGGCCGGTTATTGGGAGAAGAATACCTCGACTGAACCAGTAGCCCATCTAAGAACCTGATGCAGCCTATCAGTGAGATTGATGGGAGCAGTTCCACGGAAGGCATCGCGTTTGGTCACGGTAAACAGATTTTCATTCTCTTACCCTCATTCAGTCTTATCCTCATACCAACATGAGATCACCCTTATGGCTTCTGCAACAGTTGATGTATCAAGAAGTTCTCGGAGTATGGTGAGAGAGAGATAGTGGGAATTACTGTTTTTTTTTGTGTTGTGTTTTTTTTTGTTTTTACAGCCAGTCATGTTCTTTTCTTTTGTTCTAAACTTGGAGGTTTTTTATTAGAAATTTCCACAGTTTTTTACTTTGTTTTTCCCCCCTTCAGAATGAAATTTTTTGGAGGGAAAATATGTGCCTTGGACAAAACATGATATGCTGACTTTTCCTTTTTTTGATGCAGGATTTGCATTTCCATTTTGTGAAAGTTCAGACTTTTTGGACAGGTTTTTGGCAAGTTGTGGGCAGCATTGCAGTAGCATGTTTTTGGACTGATATACATACAGTATGGATAATTTTGAAGCAAGGTTTGGACTGTTTTGAAGTGTTTGTGGAATTTGAAGATTAGAAAGAAGAAAAACCTTAGGGATTTCCATGTATTTTCGTGATTGCTTTGTAACATGGTGATGAGCCATAGTATCTTGATGAAACTTGTATGCTAAGATGACATTCATTCTTGACTTTTGAGTTTGTAATGATTCTTGCTGAACATGATATGTCCATAAAAACTCTTGAATAAATGTCGACTTGCGAGGTGCATTTTGAAATTATGAATTCTTGAATTAATACAGAGCATCACTTTTGAAGAGAACCTTGAAAGAATCTTGCACAATTTGAATTTGAATATGATTAAATGAGACTTGAATTGAAATTGAACTTTGAATAAAGTCTGGACTTGAAATAATTATTGAGTAACATAGTCAAATAAGACTTGAATGTCTTTCATAAACTCTTGAATTTAGAATTGAATGAACTTGGATTCCTTGAATGGTCTTTTTTTACTTTGAAATGCATTCCAAATAAAACACCTAAACCTTTTACCATGAACCGAATCTTGATGAACAAACAAAGAAACTTGATCTAAATCCAATTTTAATTCATTAATTACTAATGCTCGAATACAAGCAACTTGTATTATAGCAATATATAATCAATGAATCCTCAAACTCAACATCTTGCCTTTACCCTTGACTTAGTGGAGAACAATCTCAATACAAAATCAATTCTAAGCCTAAAATGTTCAAGCGAAATTCATGGCCTTCCAAACGCATTCGGATGTCGATCCTTGAAGCAATCTTGTAGACGACATCATTTGTGACATGTTGCAAAAAGAACCATCCCGAAATGATGAAAATCGAAATAGTTACGATCCTTGAAAGTCGAGTAATTGTTACTTGAGATTAGGCCACAGTCATCAAAGTGACCTCTGAGTATCCGAACTTTTGATGATCCTCCGCACCTAATCAGACCTTGACTGGTAAAGAGGGGTTAGAGATGACGTCAAAGAAAATTGTACGCAAAAGTAACCATTCAAAAATGTTGAATAATGAAAAGTTACGATCGTTTGAACTTGAATGTGCAAGCGTTGACTTTTGGACAAAGTGCTTTGAATTGACCTACAAACTTGATCTTTCTTCGCATTCCAAAGCATCTTGATGCACATGTGAACCAGTGATGATGAAATCTTGTTCGTGCTCTGAGGAAGTTGTGGAGAAGCTTGAGACCACTTATTGAACAGAGCGTGGAAATAATCACACGATTGCCCTGATGAATCAGTCTTCAAGAATCAACGATCAATTGTACTTCCGGATTGAGAGATTCCGAACCCTAATCGAGGCGTGACGCCTGATGCTCTTGATTCAGATCTGTTCCCTGCAAATGAAATCAGAAACGAAAAACACACACACTTCGTGCTTGATTAGAAGTTAGTGATACATAGGCTAAGAATTTTCAAAACATTTGACAATCTTCACATAGTCAAAGCTCGAAGGTAAGAGGTTAAAACCGACCGTATTTAGTGACCTTGACTTTTGTATAAAAAATGCAAAAATGCAAGTGGGATCTTAGGTCAAAAATTGGGGTACAACAAGTGGGACATTAAGGAATCCCCACATCGGTCGATAATAGTGACATCCTCCATAGATCGGGAATATCAAATAATATCTGAATGAGAAAGTGACATTACCCTTTGAGACCAACACAAACTTTGTTCGTTCTTCAATAATGATTGAGGAAGGTTTGAAATAAACCACCTAGACAACAATGGTATATAACATATAAGAACCCCTCTTCTCTTCATGGTACTAGTGTGAAGAGAATGCAAGATATCTCCGAGCAAAGTAGGCACAGGGTTTCGAGAGAGGAAAACCTTGACAACATTCACATCTGTGAGTAGATCTTGATTAGGGAACAATATTAACTCATAGATTAGAAGAGCCAAGACTTCTTCAAAAGCTTGAAAATCTAAATCATCACAAAATAATTGATCCTTTTCTAATAGGAACTTAACTAGGAAACCCTTGACTCTGCTTCTTGTTTCCCAGTTGGATACAATGTCAGACCATTTCAGATTCAAGGCAGCTACAATAACCTCTGGATTGGGAGCCTCCTCTAAACCGGTGAAAGGCATCTGATCAAGAATAGGTACTCCCATTAATTGAGAGAACTCTTCCATGGTGGGTACCAACTGATAATCGGGAATGGTGAAGCAATTATGTTTGGGGTCAAAGAACTGAAAGAGTACACCCATCATCTTCTCATCAAAGCTTGAGGTAACCAGGTTGAGAAATCGACCATATTTCTTGGTGAACAAGGAATTCTCAGGAACCCTTGATGCTAACTCTTTGAGTTGGGGAGGTACTTTCACAAAGCTGATTCGAATGGTATTTCTACGAACAGAAGCCATGGTCTGCAAAACAGAACAAAGATGATTTCCCTCGGTCCTTGAAATGGTTAGTGAAATGAATATGGATGTTATGATGCATGATGTTATGTTTGTACAATTTAATCACACACAAGAAAAACACACAAGACCATAGGTTTAGGCTTTCATGGGGTTTATAGGTAGGTACCCTCTTGAAATTTAGTTGGTTCAACCTGTCTTAAAAGAAAGTAACTGGTGTGATATGGTGGCAGAAACGACTGTTATACTGGTTTTGCATTTTGTATTTGCAAATGTTACGTTAAACAAGAGTCGCCATCGACTTTTCTTTTATCCAACAAAGGAAAGGGTGAAAAGAACATAAAAAGACCTTTTCGAGAAGGTGTTAGCACCTTTTCGAGAAGGTGTTAGCACCTTTTCGAGAAGGTGTTAGCACCCTTTCCATCCGTAGTATTCTACGGGCTCTTACATGCTCAGGTCATTTTTGAAATACCTTGTGCTTTTTGTTTTTGAAGAGTATTTGAAAATGCTTTAATGCGGAGATTCGCTTTATGATAACTCTTGTATCAGTCCTCAAGAGTGTTGACAAAGCGAATGTTTTTGAAAGTGTTTTGAAATGTTTTGTATAAGTGCAAAAAGTTTGTTTTTGAGTAAGCATCTAACAGATATCTACTTGTACTCGAAAAGGTTCATTCATTTCCTCCTATCCTTTAGATAGTGCTATCCTACTATTAGTGAGTAGATAGCCCTATCGTTGGATGTATGAGGGACATTCGAAAGCACATTTTTATAGTCACAAAGGCAACTGGGCAAGAAGCCTTAGTAACTACCCTAGGGTTCTAAGATCATATCTTTACCGAGGCAACATCGAGAGGGTCATCGATGGACTTATGATCTTTTTGAACTAGAGGGTAGCCACTAAAACCTCTCACGTTTCGAAAGATGTGACTATTTTCCGAAGGCAACCGAAGTGGGGTACCCTAGAGGTGCGCGTGTGTAACTGATTCAATTTAGTTTATTTATCTTTGTTATTAGGTTTGCTAGCATTTTGTTATTAAACTTTCCATACAAGCCTAGTTACTAACAGTTAATATTTTACAAATATTTAAATTGCGGGAATCATAAATCCTACTCTATTACAGTGCTTTGGGGAGGGGGTATTTACATGTCAAAAAGTTGGGAGGAAAATAAAGAAAGTGATAAATTCCTATTTTAATCTATTACATACTGTGATACGGGGGCAGAACTGACTGTTAATACAGGTTTGTGTTTTTTGTTTGCAAATGTTGCAGTAAGAAAGAGTCACCACTGACTTTTCTTTTATCTAACAAAGGAAAGGGTGAAAAGAACAGAAAAAGACCTTTTTCGATATTTTCTGAGTAATGGGGGTAGATTATGGAAAGGGAAAGTGTTACCATCCTTTCCATCCATGGTTTTCCATGGGCTCTTAGGTACTTGCTCATTTTGAAAATTGCTTGTGTGTTTGTATGAAAAAGTTTTTGTTTGAAAATGCCTTAGTGCGGCGATTCTCTTTACGATAACCCTTGCATCAGTCCTCAAGAGTGTGATAACGCATTTTGAAAACTTTGTTTGAAAAGTGTTTTAAAGTGTGGTGTGAAAATTTGTTTGAGCAAGTACCTAACAGTTATCTACCTACTCGAAAAAAGTTTGTTCTTTTCCTCCTATCCTTTAGATTGTGTTATCCTACTCTTAGTGAGTAGGTAACCCTAATTCTTGGATGTTGAGGGATTATCGAAAGGGACGTAATGGTCATTGAAGGCAACATGTAAGGATACCTTAGCATTTCGAAGGGACTATCATCATAAGATCATTTCTTGTAGGAAACTCGAGGGACATTTAGAGACTATGATCTTTATGATGACTTTAAACTGAGGGTCTTTGCTAAGAGTATCCCTACGTTCGAGGGACATGACCATTTTCGAAGGTGACCAAAGTGGGAAATACCCTAAGGGTGCAGGTGTGAAATAGTGTGCTTTTTTCAGATACATTTATCTTGAATTTAGTGATCTACTGATTGATTGATTAATCATACACGCCTAGGTTTCTAGCAATTATATACAAGCATATAAAATATAAAAGCGAGAAATAAAGGTCCTACTCTATTACAAGTCTTTGGTGTAGATACATAAAATAACTACTGAAAAATAAAGTGCGGAAATAAAACCCTAATTAAGTTATTACAAACTGGGCACAGTTACATAATTAACAAAAAATGCTAAAGTAAATAAACACGCGCATGAATTGAAAATCCGTCTAAATTCCTAAGTGAAAGGAAGTTTTTTGTTTGTTTTTGTTATGAAAAGAAATTGAATTAAAAACCCTAAATCTATTAAATTTTAGTTTTTTAAGAAAATATTAAATTAATTAATTAATTAATTGACAAAATTAATTTAATGTAAAAAGTTAAGCCTAATGTTTTTTGGGGTTCTTTTTAATGTTAATTAGAGCTTAGAAGAAGTAAGGACAAACGACCAATCGAAAGGAAACAAAATCGAAGGATCAAAACAGGAAACAAAAAGAATGCATTCTAGGAAGTAAGGCCTGGATCGAAGAGGCTTGGATTGCCTTTCGATCCAGAGGGCTGATTGAAGACCTCGTTCAAGGGTCTTGGGGGTGCTATATCTGCAAGCAAATTTGTTAGAAATTGAAAATGCAAGGCATGGGATTCGAACCCTGGTCCCTTCGATTGCGTGAATTCCCTTTCGCCACCAAAGCTACTTGTTCATTCGAAATACATGACACCTGCTTTTGGTCCTGCAAATTAGATAATTCGAAACTAGACAAAACAGAAAACATCCCATTCGAAATTAATCCTTGAACCCGGATCTGGGTTGGTTTCGATTTGTCACAGCCAGTATCATAGATTTCAAAAGCAATCAACTTCGAAAAAACTCTATCCATGGTGTTCGAACGTATGAACACTGCAACTTGCATACACTTTGTTAAATCGCTCACAAATAATAACAAAAACTATGAACATGCAATCATGAGTCTAATTTAATATTAAGTGGTATTGAATATTTTTACGACTGGAGGCGCCTTGATCTATAGTCCTGGGTGTGAGATGGCTGGGGCACGAACGAGTGTACGCCTGTATGAACTCCAAGAACATGATCAGAGTGTCAAACTGGACGGAAGGTGCCTGCAATGGAGTGTTGACAACTTTGGAATTTGATGTTATTTTCTAGACTTTCATGGGGTAGGCAGTGTTTTCTTCTGAGGCTGCCTCCGTGTGTTTTCCCGTCTGTTTTTTCTCTGAGATCATGAGGTTTATATAGACAAGGGAATTTAGGTCAACATTTTTGTATCAAATCTTGGTCCAATATGATGAAGAGATTTGATTTGATTTCTTCATAAAGAATTTCTATATTTTATTCAATCACGTGCCAATTTACTTTGATGCGTTATTGCCATCCTATTATGAGTTGTTTGGGCCTCCAATATGATGAAAATCGAAAGCTGACCTGCCCCTGCAGATCCATTTCCCTTCGAGTTTGCTCTCTTCGAAGGCTCTAAGCTCCAATTCGCATTACCCAAGCTTCGATGTCATAGCCCCTTCGATTGAGCCTTCCTCTTCTTTGATTGCTTGATTAAAAAACAATCACCCTGGTCGAATCAGCTCTTGTGGAGTTGGGAGCAAACAAGGCAAGAATGTGGCCTTTAACTCAGGAATTGAGTCCATAATCAACATTGAATTCTTGCCATATTTTCAAGGAAAAAATGCCATTTTTAACTTTGGGTGAACCTGGACAGGTTAGGATATGTGTTTTTTCTTAGTCATGCCAACCTGTTTCATTCCTTCAAATCTGCCTTCTTTGCCAGCTTAAAAGTCCAGTTCGAATCTATTCAGAATTTTCCCTATTAGATAACTTCGACCAGCCTTTGGCCTTGTGATGAGTCTAAGTTCTGATTCGAAGTGTTCATAAATTCCTTCATCAATGCATCTTAGATTAAGACTAACTCTGCACTGAAATTCCATTCAAAGGTTATTTCATTCTGATGTTCTGATTGAGGGAAACTCTGAATTTCCAGTCGAAGGACACTCTGAAGCTCCATTCGAAGGACCTTTTGGAATGCCAATCGAAGGGCCTTTCTCCATATACCAATTGAAGGATTCTTGTTAAAGTTCCAATCGAAGGACACTGTTATAATTCCAATCGAAAGGTATTTGTTAAACTGCCCATCGAAGGACACTGTTATAATGCCAATCGAAAGGTACTTGTTAAAATGCCAATCGAAAGGCCTTGTTAATAGGCTAATCGAAGGACCTTTGTCCATGTCAATCGAAGGGCTTTATGTAGATGCCAATCGAAAGGCGTTTTGGAGATGCCGATCGAAGGGAACTTTAAAACATCACTCACAAATTTTCCTTTTCTTTAGGAAAAGGTTTGTGACCAACCATGTAGGGGAAGACCTTGGAAAACATGAGAGGGAAAATTTTAGGGTACAACAGTTTCCCCTGTTTAAACTTCTAAAACCTGAGGATGTAGATTGGCTGGTTTTCCTTTCATGATCTAAAGGTGGAAGATGATTGAACACTAGAGTGCCCAGAAATTTTCACTCGTCTAAGATGATACTTGACTGTGTAGATAGTATTAGGAATGGGCTTATAAATGCCATTTGGAAAAGATGATGGAAGATTACCGGAGATGGGCTTAAAGATTCCATCAGGATGTGACGGAGAGTCGTCGGAGATGGGCTTAAAGATGCCATCCAGAACAATGATGATTTCATGAGATATCCCTTTGTGGGAATTCCTGCTCTTGCTGTTAGGAAGGACTCCGCTGAGGAATGTTGGTCTCTGTCTTGGAACATAAGTTTTAGGAGCTTCAAATTTCCATTACTCTATTGTGGAGTCATCACTTGATTGAAGAGACGGAAATGAAATGTTATCTAGTCATAATCCAGGCTTTACAGTAACTTGCTGAGGATAATAAGGCTAACTGTTATTTGGTCGTGCTCTAGGCTTCACAACGACTTACTGAGGAGATGAGATTAAACTATTATCTGGTCAGGATCCAGGCTTCACAGCGTCTTGAATTGTTGATTGGCTATTATCTGGTCAATTTCTGGGCTTCATAGCTTCTTTAACTGGAATCTAAATCTTAGTATCGATTTAACTAGACCATAGAAAGGTCTTGAGTTATCTTCAACTGGGATAGGAACCTTATTATCGATTTGACTGAACCAGGGGAAGGCCTTGAATTAACTTTGTCTGGCATAATAATCAGGAGAATCTTAGTATAGATTCAACTGATCCAGACGAAGGTCTTGGAATATCTTCAACTGAAGTGATAATCAGGGAGATCTTAGTGTCGATTTGGCTGATAAAGAGAAAATCTTGGGTTAACTTTGACTGGCATAGTAATCAGGAGAATCTTAGTATCGATTCAACAGACCCAGACGAAAGTCTTGGAATCTCTTCCACTAGAATGGTAATCAGAGAGATCTTAGTGTCGACCTGTATAACCCAAGGAAAATCTTGGGTTAACTTTGACTGGAATAGTAATCAGGAGAATCTTAGTATCAATTCAACTGACCCAGGCGAAAGTCTTGGAATCTTTTCCACTAGAATGGTAACCAGAGAGATCGTCGACCTATCTGACCCAGGGAAAATATTTGGTTAACTTTGACTGGCATAGTAATCAAGAGAATCTTAATCTCGATTCAACTAACCCACACGAAAGTCTTGGAATATCTTCAACTAGAGTGGTAATTAGAGAGATCTTAGTGTCGACCTGTCTGACCCAGGGAAAATCTTGGGTTAACTTTGACTGGCATAGTAATCAGGAGAATCTTAGTATCGATTCAACTGACCCAGACGAAAGTCTTGGAATATCTTCCACTGGAATGGGAATCAGAGAGATCTTAGTGTCGACCTGTCTGACCCAGGGAAAATATTGGGTTAACTTTGACTGGCATATTAATCAGGAGAATCTTAGTATTGGTCCAACTGACCCAGACGAAAGTCTTTGAACCTCTTCCAATGGAATGGTAATTAGAGAGATCTCAGTGTCGACCTGTCTGGCCCAAGGAAAATCTTGGGTTAACTTTGAATGGCATGATAATCAGGAGAATCTTAGTATCGATTCAACTGACCTAGACAAAATTCTTAGAACCTCTTCCACTGGAATGTTAATCAGAGAGATCTTAGTGTCGACCTGTCTGACACAGGGAAAATCTTGGGTTAACTTTGAATGGCATAGTAATCAGGAGAATCTTAGTATCGATTCAACTGACCCAGACGAAAGTCTTAGAACCTCTTCCACTGGAATGGTAATCAGAGAGATCTTAGTGTCGACCTGTCGGACCCAGGGAAAATCTTGGGTTAACTTTGGCTGGCATAGTAATTAGAAGAATCTTAGTATCGATTCAACTGACCCAGATGAAAGTCTTAGAACCTCTTCCACTAGAATGGTAATCAGAGAGATCTTAGTGTCGACCTGTCTGACCCATGGAAAATCTTGTGAGGACATCTTTCTGAGGAAAATCCTGGAATAGCCCTTTATTAGACGTAGCTTGTTGATTTGATCTTTTCTCTGAAAGGTAAAGAGTTAATCATATGCAATGTTATGATGTATGAAATGCATTGTGATGATATTATCAAAATAAATGAGATTGTGTTGTATGCAATATGTATGCGCATGCCATGATGTATGAATATGGGATGCTATTGCGGTATTTCTTAGTCGGGGAAAAATAAATCTTGGACTGCTGCTGAAGAGTATTGGGAAGCTGAATTCTTCATTTCCGCTAAGGATGGTGAATGGAGATGACTATGCTGTGGATTTACTCCTTTCTATTTGTGAATATTCTGTCGGGGAGAGACTCTGCCTGAGAATAACTCTGCAGGGGAATAACTCTGTTTGAGAGAGGAGATGCATTGCTAGAAGATTTTGCCGATTCAGAGAAATAAACTCCATTGGAGGATGAACTTCCGTAACTAGAGAAATAAACTCTGTTGGGGATTGAGCTTCCGCATTCTGAACTATTACTAGAAGATAGTCTAGAATAAGTATTAGGATGATATCCGTCTCTGGATCGTACCTTAACCGTTTCTAGAAGATAGTCTGGAATAAGTATCAGGATGACATCCGTCTTTGGATCGTACTTGAACCGTTGCTAGAAGATAGTCTGGAATAAGTACCAGGATAACATCCGTCTCTAGATTGTACCTGAACTGTTGCTAGAAGATGATTTGAATAAGTATCAGGATGACATCCGTATCTGGATCGTACCTGAACCGTACTCGAAACATGTTGAATGAGTGTTAGAATGACATCCGTCTTTGGATCGTATCTGAACTGTAATTGAAACATGTGTTGAATGAGTGTCAGAATGACCCCTCTCTGGATCGTATCTGAACTGTACTTGAAACATGTTGAATGAGTGTCAGAATGACATCCATCTTTGGATCGTATCTGAACTATATTTGAAACATGTGTTGAATGAGTGTCAGAATGACATCTGTCTCTGGATCGTATCTGAACTGTATTTGAAACATGTGTTGAATGTGTGTCAGAATGACATCCGTCTCTGGATTGTATCTGAACTTTGCTTAAATGAGAATCTGGAGTAAGTGTCAGGATGACATTGGTCTTTGGATCATACATGAACCGTTTCTAGATGAGAATCTAGAGTAAGTGTCAGGATGACATCTGTTTTGGATCGTACCTGAACTGTTGCTAGAAGAGAATCTAGAGTAAGTGTCAGGATGAAATCCGTCTTTGGGTCGTACCTGAACTGTTTCTAGATGAGAATCTGGAGTAAGTGTCACGGTGACATCCGTCCTTGGATCGTACCTGAACCGTTTCTACATGAGAATTTGGAGTAAGTGTCAGGATGACATCCGTCCTTAAATCATACCTGAACTGTTTCTAGATGAGAATCTAGAGTAAGTGTCAAGATGGAATCCGTCTTTGGATCGTACCTGAACCGTTTTTAGATGAGAAATCTGGAATAAGTACCAGGATGACATCCATCTTTGGATTGTACCTGAACCGTTTCTAGATGAGAAATCTGAATAAGTATCAGGATGACATCCGTTCTTGGATCATACCTGAACCGTTCCTAGATGAGAATCTGGAGTAGGTGTCAGGATGCCATCCGTCTTTGGATCACACCTGAACTGTTTCTAGATGAGAATCTAGAGTAAGTGTCAGGATGACATCCGTCTTTAGATCGTACCTGAATCGTTTCTAGATGAGAATCTGGAGTAAGTGTCAGGATGACATCCGTTCTTGGATCGTACCTGAACCATTTCTATATGAGAATCTGGTTTATTCAGAATGTCTCTGTTGGGGAAGGGAAACTCTGTAATCCGCTTGGGGAATCCCGAGAAGCTTGGCGACTTCATTGGGGAATTTTCGTTAGAGCAGTAATTTGGAGATTTTTCTCTGTCAAGGGTATGATAACACCTAACATTAATAGGTTGTAAGCTGAGAATATGGTGGTGACCTTGTAGTAGAATGCCCCTGTCTCGATACCTATTATAGAAAATATCAACTGGGGATTTCGTAGATGGTTTGACTATTATCCCGACTTTTAGAGTCCTTGATGAATGCAGATCAGGGTAATAAACCTTCTAATGATTAGACAAGTGACGAGATGACGGGACGTATTCGTACGCTTTAATCCCTAACTTTTTCCTGGACTGTCTTTTCAGACTTTCAGTCCACCGGGATACCCTTTTTTGCCCAAGCCGCCTTTTCAGGTTTTCGACTTTCCTGGTGTACAAATTTTTTTTTTATACCTAACTTTTGCCCGAACCCTTTTGGTTTGCCGGGATGCCCTTATTTTTGCCTAGGCCATTCATGCTAGCGGGTCTTTGTTCACGCGTAGTATTTTCCGACTATGTCCACATTAACTGGGTACGGAGAATTGTCACTGTCCATAGTAGTAAGTGTTGCCACACTTCCAGAAGATGTTTGTTTGATCGTACATGATTCGTTGCTGGAATTCATGCCCAATGCCCCAAGTGATTCAGATGGAGATCTGCCCCTGGCTATTTGGCATTTTTGAGAGATTCCTTGAATCTTGACTTGACTGCCCCAGATGATGGACAATGATCATTCCGTGCCCCTTGGTTGGAAGTGTTTTTCCACTTGAGGTGATCCTTTTTGTTTGAGAAGGTTTTTGTTTAATAGATATTCGTTATGCAAATCTATCTACTGTTGAACAAATAGTCATATGCAAACAATGGTATTTTAAGAATGCAAAGCTTATGTCTGTCTTGAAGTTTGAAAATTCATTTTTTAGTAACAAACAAATTTTGTAAAAGTGTGATATCAACTCAGGATTTATAGTGAACCCTACAAAAGTCAGGATATCTTTTGTAACAATATGCTTTCGAACTAACCCATGATTCAGCTAGGACTTTTAAGGGTTATAACGTGGCTTGGTTCACGGTTTAAGAAACAAAGGATAAAGGCTCAAAATTTAATTGTACCCACCCGTTCTTCGTGATGTTCTTCAATCATATGCTCAACTAATTGTGCGTTCAGATCCTAATTGAGTCTGGCATCTTGTCCTTGATGTTCTGATGATGGTTCGGATACAGATAGTTTATTTAAAAGAGGAAATCATTTTGTAATCTTTTTCTTTTTGTCGAGGATTTGTATGACCTCTTTCTTTTTGATTTTACTATCCCTGTCTTTTTCCTGAACTATTTCTTTTGTGATTACAGTCAGCGGGATGCCCCAGTTTTTTCTTAAGTCTCCTTCATAGGTTTTGACTTAACAGGCTTTGATTTCGAGAGAAAATGACTGCATGTCTTGACGATTATACAGAACCATCACCGTCTTTTAATTTGGAAGGACGTCTTCGATTCCATTCGTTGTGTACGAAGCGGAAGATTGCGACTGAATGCACGTCTGAATTGACTGAGAAACTACCATGCCCCATGTTATGATTAAGGATTTTAATTTGTATGAAAAGAAAAACTCTTACTTCTTTGGCTCAAAGGGGTTGACTAGGGATTATCTTCCCTATAACTCCACTGTTTAGGATTTTGAAACAATGCATGTACATCGTCAGCAAGGTCTGTTCAAAAGCACATTGTATGGATTGTGGTAACGTTTTCGTCATCCTCCCTCTAAAGGCTCAGAGCTTTTGATCGAGAGTTGAATATCACAAAAGGAAAGAAATTTAAATATAGTGAATACAAATGAATTGATACAAAATAGACATATGCAATGCATTGATAAAGTAACAAAGTTTGACATGAATAAATGTTCGAACAATCAAAAGAAAATTACAAATTAAAAATTCTAATGAACAAAAGCTTCTTCGTCTGATCTTGTCACTTCAGATGGTGTTCCCTGGAGGGGTGACAGAAAAATTCCAGTTGACAATCTTGTGCGAATTCCAATGCTCCTTCATCAATCAGGTCTTGAATTTTGTATTCGAATGTCCAACAGCTATCAGTGTCATGCCTCGGACTGTTGGAGTGATATGCACATATTGCATAAGGATTGTAAGTAGGAGCAGAAGTATTAGGATTCTGAGGAGGATCCTTCAATGTGACCAAATTCAACTTCAACATGTGTTACAAAACTTGCGACAATGGCATGTTGAGTTTGGTAAACTGCCTCTTGGGTGTATCCGGCTTACTCTGATTAACCCGTTGTTTTTGGCGAGGTTGTTGTTGTACCCGTCAGGTAGTCTCAATTTGGAAAGGTCCACTCTTCACCAAACCAACCTCTTTTCTTCTCGAAGGTTGATCAATGACTTAGTCCCCAGCCTCGACTGCTTGCTTCATACAGTTGTATCAGTCTTGATGAAGTTTGTTGATAATGGCTCTGAGCTCTTCTTGTCCCCGGGATAAGCCTTAGATAAGAGCCATCTTCCCCAACATTTGGGTTCTCATTGCTTTTACCTCAGCTTGCAGGTGTTCCAACCATTTGTCCTTATTGTCTTCAGGACTTTTCTTGGCCAGGTCCCCAGCACGGAGTGCTTTCAACCCTTCCTGCCCCTTGGATAGGTTTAGGAATATTTCCATGAACTGAGCCTCTTGAATTTTGAGATCTCTGTTGTCTTGTTTGAGAGTCATTGCTGAAATAAACAACGAGAACATTAGAGACCTGTACTGGAGACTACCTGTTATGCAATGACATGTATGATATGCAAATGTTTTCAAGGATCTCGCAGGGTAAACAAGAAAAATGTTAGGCGTTGAACTTTAAAACTTTGATTGAAGAACTTCGTATCATTGAGTGTCCTTTTACGAGAGTCAAGCTCACCATATCAAGTGGGTCATAGCCACTAACTCAAGTTATCATGTTTTGATCTTTTGACAGCATAGGCCAGAGGAAAATAAATCCCCTTGCCCCTTGCTAGACGTCTGGTTCATCATAACCTGCATCACAGGCCCATGAGATCCTTGAAATGGTTAAGGAAATGATGTGGCATGATGTTATGATGTGCATGCTATGTATCAAGAAAATATGCCGGGTGATGAAGACAAGTATGTCTTGCAAGAAAACCAGTTTATTGGATAATGACAAATCCTGCAAGGAAATCACGTCGTTAGATAAAAACCATGCAAGTAGCTCAAGTTGAAAGCAAAAAAATCACACAAGCAGCCTTAGGTTTAGGCTTGCATGGGGTTTGTAGGTAAGTACCCTCTTGAAATTTAGTTGGCTCAACCTGTCTTAGAAATAGTAACCGGGTTCTAAGGAGTCTCAATATTACTGATCTTTCTTTATCGGTATTATTTCAGCTTAGCAATCTTTTCTTGCGGCCGAAACATCCCGAAAGTCCAATCACAATGAGTGTAGTATCGATTATTAATCGATTCTCAGCTTTACACCGAGGCCGGTTATCTCACTACTTTCTAATGGCCAAGTTTGTTCAAATAAGGTTCTAAGATTCGTTAGTGCTTCACGACACCACGCGGCGGCCCCGTATTCTCCTCGATTCGACACAAGGGATACCGGTAACTACTAAAGTGTCACACCAACACAGCTATCTCTTCAACCATATCGGTCTATGCTATACAGTCTCCACGATCTATTGCCGTTTAACTAAAAAGATGCCCCAGATTCGGGTATAGGATCTTTACAAGAATACCTCAACAAACCCTTAAAGATAAAGTAGTCAAAGCAAACAGAGAAAGTAATTTTAAAAGGATCTAGACCCTAAGGTAAACCCTACTTTATATATTCCCTGTGATACGGTGGGAGAGAACTGACCGTTTTAGGAATGCTGGTTCGCGTTTTGCGTTTGTTTTCGCAAAATGTCGCGGTAAGCAAGAGTCGCCACCATCTTTTATTTTATCCAACAAGGAAAGGAAAAAAGCACAGAAAAATTCTTTTTTCGAGATGTTTCTCGGGTCTGGGGGTAGATTATAGAAAGGGAAGGTGTTAGCACCCTTTCTATCAGTGGTTATCCACTGGCTCTTAGGTACTTGCTCAAAGTGTTTTCAAAATTTGCTTTTCTTTGTGTTTGTGGGTTTGAAAGAAGTTTTTGTTTGAAAGGTGTAAGTGCGAAAAGTTTTTGTTTTGTTTTAAAAGGAGCAAGTACTTAAGAACCATCTACCCACTCGAAAAAGGAATTAATCTGTACAAATGTCCTTCAGACAATGCTATCCCACTATTGATAAGTAGGTAGCATCGTCGTTGGAGTTTAAGGGTCAATTCGATTAAGGGACGTGTGGTCACTAAAACAATGTTAGGACACCTTAGAGGTAACCCTAATGTCTTAGATCATTTTTTCCGAGGAAAACGTTTCGAGGCAACTTATGATCTTTGGACAAGAGGGCGACCTCTAAAACTTCCTATACTCAATGACCATTGTGATCGGTGGGAATGAGAACTGACTGTTTTGGAATGCTGGTTCGCGTTTGCGTTTCGCAAAATTTCGCGGTAAGCAAGAGTCGCCACCGTCTTTTATTTTCTCCAACAAGGAAAGGACAAAAGCACAACAAAATTCCTTTTCGAGATGTTTCTCGGGTTCGGGAGGTAGATTATAGAAAGGGAAGGTGTTAGCACCCTTTCTATCCGTGGTTATCCACAGGCTCTTAGGTACTTGCTCACTATGTTTTCAAAATGTTTTGCTTTTCTTGTGTTTGTGGGTTTTGAAAAAGTTTTGTTTTGAAAACTTCGTTTTAACTCTTGTATCTATCCTCAAGAGTGTATGAAGTGTTGTTTGAAAACTTTTGTTTGAAAAAGTGTAAGTGCGAAAAGTTGTTTTTGTTTTGAAAGAGCAAGTACCTGAGAACCTCTACCTACTCAAAAGAAATTAAGCTGTGTAAATGTCCTTTAGACAGTACTATCCCACTATTGAGAAGTAGGCAGCACCGTCGTTGGAGTTTCCGGGTCAATTCGATTTTAGGGACATGTGGTCACTAAAGCAATGGTAGGACGTCTTAGCGGTAACCCTAATGTCTTAGATCATTTTTTATCGAGGCAACCGTTTCGAGGCAACTTTCATCTTTAGACAGAAGGGCGACCTCTAAAACACCCTATACTCAATGACCACGTCGAGGCAACCAAGTGAGGCGTACCCTAGGAGTGGCATGTGCGAGTGTGTCAGGTTTCAATTATGTTATCTTTGTACATATTATGGTGAGCTACGATTGATTTTAATTTAAGATAAGTCTTGTCATGCATAGCCTAATTAGCATACATCTAGCAGTTAATATTTGTGGAAAATAAAACTAAACTATTACAAGGCGTCGGGTATTTACATCGCCAAAAACAAACCCTTGAAAAGTAAATTGCGGGAAATTAAATGAAAGCGATAAAAGAGTCCTAATTAAAGCTATTACATCCTCGGAGGAAATACAATTATATGGATCAAAATATGAATAAAAAATAATCATACGCGCGAGAATAATTGGATCGGAGAGTTTTTAGGGTTTTGACCCTTTTTTGAGAAAGTAAGAGATTTATTTTGCATTTAATTAAAATTAACCCTAGACTAATTAATTAATTAAATAAAAGAAATATATTTTTTGAGTTTTTTATGATGTTTAAGAAAAATAGGTCAAAAGTTATTAAAAACCCTAGTTCTATATTAATTTTAAATTATTGCAAAAAAGTTAAAATTAACCTAATTAAGACTAAATTAATTAATTACTTATTTATTTACAAAATAACTAATTAAATTTAATAAATAAAAATATTATATTTTTATGTTTTCTGAATTTATTATGAAAAAATTAATTTGGTTAATTAAGTAATAATAATAATAATAATTAATAATAAAACAATTAAATGAAAAAAATATAAAAGAAGAAAGAAAAAAAAGGAATAAACCCAGGGGGTGATGGGCCCAAGAGGAGGTGTGTTTTGCAACTTCCAGGCCCACTAACTCTCCAGCCTGTTTGACTTTCTGATTTGTCCACACGCATGTTGACTAAGGACCATGATAGTTCTTCCACCTAGGCCATTGGATCAGGTCTGAGGCCACTTGGCGTGCTGAGATCTGAAGCATATGGTGGACATCCCTTTGCAAGCTTACACAAGAACGCCTGAAGAAAAAGAACAAATAAACGTTTGGGGGACCTGGGATTCGAACCCAGGTCCCAATGTTCACATGCCAACGCCTTTGCCATCTAACCAAACTACTTCAATTGTTATTAAAATAAGGATTAATAATTATATATGAAAACTAATCAATATGCTGTAAAATAAAAAATAACACGCGCTTTTCAAATAAGCCAATGAGGTAACAACACATCATCATCTTCTTCGTTTGTCCTGCATAATCAGAATCAAGTAGCGGGGGTTTTTAACCCCCACTACTTCCTGCAAGGAAAAATAGCGATTAGAAATCTAGCAAGCATAAATATTTCGCGAGGTATGGGTTTTGTTCGTCTTGGTCTCACGATTTCAGTCATGTATCTCACTAGTCCCAATTTTTCCTGGATTGAAAAGCCCCATTTAAGAGCTCAAGAACCCTAGAAATTCAGTCATGGTATCTTACGATTCAGGGCACTATAGTTCAATTAAACCATTCCATCAGCTTTGTATGATCTCTAGCAATGCAAAACCATCACAAAAACATGTTAAATGAGCATGAATTAAGAGATACGATTATGAATCAAAAGTGCAAACCGTGGGACTATGTGTGACGATTCTTTGAGCTTTAATGCCTGAGTTTGATTGCAACACACTTCTGGGACCTCCTGCAATGTACTTGAATGAACAAAAACCCTTGAATCGACCTAGAATGCAAGAACATGTTTTTAATTTTCTTGGAAATTCTTGAATTTTCTATGGCCGTTTCTGCAGCTTTCAATCGTGTGCTAGGGTATGGTTAGCTTGCATACATATAGGAGAATCAAATTAGGTCAAAGTTTTGGATCCAATCCATGTGCATTGATGTTTAAATCTTTGATTGAAAATCAAATATTCTTGATTTTTCATGATTGAACAATGTTGCCAAATTTGGATTTTTTTGTATCTTTGACTTGTGCACGAATTTTCCAGCATGTTTTGATCATATTTGCTTCACAAATTGATTTAAAAAACAAATCTTCTATTTTCTTATGATTTAAATTAATTAAATGGATTAATATTAATTAAAAATCCAATTAATCAATAAAAATAAGAAAATAAATCCAATTAAGCTTGGTGGGTCGTGCATAGGTCATGGGTGAAGTTTCAAGAAGAGATTTGAGGCCCATTAGCAAAAAGAAGGTGTTTTGAGCAAAGTTGACTTTTGCAAATTCATGAAAATTTCCCAACTTCTCCAATGCACAACTTGCTCAATTTTGATCATATGACCATGTTCTTGGACATTTTGGAAAGCCCTTGAAGTCCTCTAACCAATGCCTTTGGTCCCATGTCATTTGGATTTACCAATCTCAAGTTATGGCCTTTGACTCAAAGTGTACTTTTGTTGACTTTTGAAATTGACCTATAATGTAAAAATTGATAACTTTTTGTGAGAGCATTTATTGAACTTGGAGTGTGAAGATGGATTGTAGGAAATTACATCCTCTTCAAAATTAGCATTGGATAGGGTTTTTCCGATGAACCATGAAAAAGTTATGCCCTTGTCAAAGTACAGTTGACTTTTCTGCTGTCCAAAAATAGTAACTTTTGCATCTTGATGATTTTTGAGCTATTCTTGTGGAATCATGATCAAGACTTGATCAAATGATGATTGTGAACTCAAAATAAGATGTTGACCAGAAATTCTGACTTTTGACTGCAAAATGACCATTTTGCCCTTGTAGTTGACTGTGGATCAAATGGGGCTTTTGACTGTGTAAATTGGCACTGTGAGTCTTGAAACTTGGCATATAGGTGCTAGAGAATGTATATAGGCCTATGAGACTTGATTGAACCATTGAAAACCCCAAATTCCTTGAAAGAACCAAAACCCTAATTTCAGTTGTCTTAGGAGGTGATTTGACTGTACAACCCTTGAGCAATCTTGAGCAATTTGAAGATCATCCTTGACATATCTTGAGGGATATGGGAGGGCAAATTTTAGGGTACAACAGTTGCCCCTGTTCAATCTTCTTAGACCTGAGGATATAGATTGGCTTGCGTGCCTTTCGTGATCCGAAGATGGAAGATGATTGAACACTAAAGTGCCCAGAAATTTGCACTCGCATGGTGTAGTATCAGCAATGTGATGTCAGGAATGGGCTTACAGATGCCATTTGGAGAGATGATGGATAGGAGGATGGGCTTATAGATGCCACCTGGAGATTGTTGGTTGGTAATTTTGTCTTCGTTGACAGGTTGTCTTCATTGACAGGTTGTCTCTATTGACGGATTGTCTTCATTGACGGGTTGTCTTCATTGACGGGTTGTCTCTATTGACGGATTGTCTCTATTGACGGATTTGCATCGGAAAAATCTTTAGGAATCGACTTAGCTGATTTTGTCTCCATTGACTGTGTTCGGATCAGAAAAATCTTTAGGAATCGACTTAGCTGATTTTGTCTCCATTGACTGTGTTCAGATCAGAAAAATCTTTAGGAATTGATTTAACTGGTTTTGTCTCCATTGACTGAATTAGCATCAGAAAAATCTTTAGGAATCGATTTAACTGGTTTTGTCTCATTTAACTGAATTAGCATCAGAAAAATCTTTAGGAATCGATTTAACTGATTTTGTCTCCATTGACTGGCTTCAGCAAAATCTTTAGGAATCGACTTAACTGGTCTTGTCTCCATTGACTGGCTTCAGAAAAATCTTTAGGAATCGATTTAACTGATTTTGTCTCCATTGACTGAATTTGTCTCCTTTGACTGGATTTGTCTCCTTTGACTGTATTAGCATTAGAAAAATCTTTAGGAATCGATTTATCTGATTTTGTCTCCATTGACTGGCTTCAGCAAAATCTTTAGGAATCGACTTAACTGGTCTTGTCTCCATTGACTGGCTTCAGAAAAATCTTTAGGAATCAATTTAACTGATTTTGTCTCCATTGACTGAATTTGTCTCCTTTGACTGGATTTGTCTCTTTGACTGTATTAGCATTAGAAAAATATTTAGGAATCGATTTATCTGGTTTTGTCTCCTTTGACATAGCTGAGCATTTAACTGCATCTTTCCTGAAAGGTAAAGGTCAGTCATATGCAATGCATGATATGGATCGAGCAATGATGTTCTCAACATAAATGAGATCGTATGATATGATGCGTCTGTGCATGTATCATGATGTATGAAAATGTGATGTTTTAGCTGGGGAAAATAAATCCCGGAGCTGTTGGAGAATAAAGTTGAATTCTTCGTTTCCGTTGGGGATGATGAACGAAGATGATAAACTTGCAAGAGAGGATGAATCCTTTGGGGAATAAACTGGTGAAGAGATTACTCTGCGGGGAATTACTCTGTGGGGAAGATATGTTCTACTGAGATTTTAACGATAACTCCACTGGGGATTCCGTTGATAAGCTCTATTGGGGATTTTGATGATGAACTCCGCTGGGGATGGAAAGAACTTCGCTGGGGATGATCTTTCCGTTGCAACTTGCTGAGGATAACCCAGTTAGACTCTTGTGGGGAATACCTTCTGAATATGGCTGGGGAGAGATATTTGCACTCTGCAGGGGACAAGCTTCCAGAACCTACTGGGGAAGATGATTCAACTCTGGCGGGGAAGCTTTTTTCATACTGTGCTGGGAAATGGCTCCACTGGGGGTATCTTGTATTCCACCGGGGAACATTCTTATACTATGTCGAGGAATATTAAGACTGCCGAGGATGCTTGCTGAGGAATATCTGTGTACTCCACTGGGAAATATTAAGATCTACTAGGGATACCCAACTTCTTTAGGGCTGATGGTAGACCAACTCTGCTTGGGGAGAGTATGACTGATTTGTTCATAGTTACAAGTCTCAACTGGGGGAGCTACCATTACTGTTTTATTCTGTGGGGAGTGACGGTATCTTGGTCATATTCTTCAGCTGAACTTACCTTGGTACCTCGGTGGACAGAGCAACTAGATCGCTTAGACAATTCTTATTGCCCCTACTTCCGATGTCACCCGTAATTAGTCCTTTGTTTCGCATGCAAATATTTGTGATCAGCAATTAATGTCAAATGCATATATCAAAAATGAACATTGGACGTTCTTTGCAAAACAAAACAGATAAAGGAAAAACAATTTGCAATTTGTCTGAAAAATGAACTTGTATTGATTTTGAAATTTTCCTGTAAATAGGTGTTCTTGTACAAGAGGCTGACGTCCTAGTAAGAGTACGCCGCTGAACAAATAGGATTTATACAGTTTGTAAAAAGAAAACAAAACAGCTATATGAAAAATCCCACTGGGTTCCAACTCTGCTATCGCCTTTATGTCTTCAAGCATCTCATCACTTTGCTGCTTAGTTGAAGAGGAATTTGATTGATTGGTGCCGTCCGAGCCTGATAGTTGATACCGAAGTCTGGATGCAGGGTGATCCAATGAGACATAGTATTACGCTTATCCCTAACTTTTGCCTGGACTGCCCTTTCGGGTTTTCAGTCCACCAGGATACCCATTTTTGCCCAAGCCGCCTTTTCAAGTTTTCGACTTGCCGGGTGTACAGATTTTTTTTTCATCCCTTATTTTTGCCTAGGCAAGTCGACCTCGTGGGTCTTTAATCATGCGTAGTATCTTTTTACTATGTCTGCATTGGCGGGGTGAGGAAGTTCGTCACCATCCATGGTGGTTAGAATCATCACTCTTCCTGAGAAGATGTTCTTAACCACAAATGGCCCTTCATACGTAGGGGTCCATTTTCCCCTGGGATCACTTTGATGTAGAATGATGTGCTTGATTACCAAGTCCCCGACTTGATACTCTTGTCGTCTGACTTTCTTGTTAAATGCCTTGATCATCCGTTTTTGGTACGTCTGACCATGAAAAATAACAGTGAGTCTCTTTTCGTCGATTAGGTTTAGTTGATCAAGCCGGGTCTGGATCCAGTCGTCTTCACTCAAACCTGCATCCTTCATGATTTGGAGAGAGGGCATCTGAACTTCAATGGGCAGGACTGCCTGCATGCCGTATACCAATGAATAGGGTGTTGCCCCTGTTGACGTTCGTGCTGAGGTACGGTACCCATGAAGAGCAAATGGTAACATCTCGTGCCAATCTTTGTATGTCACTGTCATCTTCTGTACAATCTTCTTAATGTTCTTATTAGCTGCTTCTACAGCCCCATTCATCTTCGGTCGGTAGGGAGAAGAGTTGTGGTGTTGTATCTTGAATTGCTCGCAGAGCTCAGTGATCATCTTGTTGTTAAGATTGATACCATTATCCGTAATGATCCTCTCTGGTACACCGTATCGACAGATCAGGTTGGGCCGAATGAGCCGTGCCACGAAATTCTTGGTTACAGTGGCAAAGGAAGCTGCTTCAACCCACTTTGTAAAGTAATCGATTGCTACCTGGATGAAACGATGCCCGTTGGATGTTATAGGTATGATCTTGCCGATCATATCAATGCCCCACATTGCAAAAGGCCAAGGTGCTGTCAGGACGTTCAAAGGGACTGGAGGAATGTGCACCTTATCAGCATAGATCTAGCATTTGTGACACGTCCGAGAATGTTGATAACAGTCAGCTTCCATTGTTAACCAGTAATATCCTGCCCGAAGGATTTTCTTTGCCATGGTATATCCACTGGAATGTGTTCCGAAGGTACCTTCATGCAGCTCTGCCATGATCCTTTCTGCTTCAATCTTATCCACACAATGCAGTAAGGTTGAATCAAGGTTTCGTTTGTAAAGAATGTCGTTGCTGAGGAAGAACTTTGCCACGAATCTTCTCAGAAATTTCTTATCATTAACAGATGCACCCTCGGGGTATTCTTGAGCTTCAAGGTACCTCTTCACTTCATGATACCAAGGCTTTTCTGTTACCTCTTCGGTCTCAAGGTCACAATAATGTGCAGGTTCATCCAATTTCCAAATAGTGATCCAGGGAGCCTCGTTGTCCCATTTGACTTTGAACATAGAAGACATCGTAGCTAACGCGTCCGCCAACTGATTTTCCTCTCTTGGGAAGTGTTCAAAGGTTATTTCCTCGAAGTGGGGAAGCAACGTCAACACATACTCCTTGTAAGGAATAAGATTTGGGTGTTTCGTATCCCACTCGCCTTTGATCTGACTGATCACGAGAGCAGAATCTCCGAAGACACTCAGAAACTTGATCCTAAGGTCAATTGCAGCTTGAAGACCCATGATGCATGCTTCATACTCCGCCATGTTGTTGGTGCAGTTGAAACATAGTCAGGCGGTGAGTGGAGTATGAGATCCCTTAGGAGATATGATCACAGCGCCAATACCGTTACCCAAAGCGTTTGAGGCTCCATCAAAGTGCATAGACCATCGGGATGCTTCCTCAGGTCCTTTATCCGGTCCAGGTATCTCGCAATCAGTTACTACCATGATATTCCCATCTGGAAATTCAAAGTTCATAGACTGGTAATCGTCCACTACCTGATGTGCCAAATGGTCTGCCAATACACTTCCCTTGATTGCTTTTTGAGTTGTGTATTGGATGTCATATTCAGTCAAGATCATCTGCCATCTTGCTATTCTTCCGGACAGAGCAGGCTTTTCGAAGATGTACTTGATTGGATCCATCTTTGAAATCAACAGAGTAGTGTGAGTCAACATATACTATCTTAGCCGGCGAGCAGCCCATACCAAAGCGTAGCAAGTTTTCTCGAGCAGTGAGTATCGGGTCTCACAGTCGGTAAAATTTTTGCTAAGGTAATAAATAGCATGCTCTTTTTGGCCAGACTCGTCATGCTGACCTAGCACACATCCCATTGAGTTGTCCAGTACTGTCAAGTATAAGATTAGATGTCTCCCTTCAACTGGTGGCATGAGAATGGGTGGCTCTTGGAGATACTCTTTGATTCTTTCGAAAGCGGCCTGACATTCATCGTTCCAATGTACTACTTGATCTTTCTTCAATAGCTTGAAGATTGGTTCACAAGTAGCAGTTAGGTGTGAGATGAATCGGGCAATGTAGTTCAACCGTACTAGAAAGCCTCTGACCTCTTTCTCAGTCTTGGGAACTGTCATCTCTTGTATGGCTTTCACTTTGGCAGGGTCCACTTGAATACCTTTGTCGCTTACGATGAAACCTAGTAGTTTTCCAGATCTCACCCCGAAGGTGCACTTGTTCGGGTTTAACCTCAATTTATACAACTTCAACCGGTCAAACAGCTCCTATATATGGTCAAGGTGTTCCTCCTTAGTTTGGGACCTCGCAATCATATCATCGACGTATACTTCAATCTCATGATGGATCATATCATGAAACAAAGCAACCATGGCACGCTGATACGTTACCCCAGCATTTTTCAACCCAAAAGGCATGACCTTGTAGCAAAAGGTGCCCCACTGAGTAACAAAAGTGGTCTTCTCCATGTCTTCAGGAGCCATCTTTATTTAATTATAACCAGAGAAACCGTCCATAAAGGAGAATACCTTATGCTGAGCAGTGTTGTCCACCAGAATGTCGATGTGAGGCAGAGGGAAGTCATCCTTAGGGCTCGCCCTGTTCAAATCCCTGTAGTCAACACACATTCTGACCTTACCTTCTTTCTTCGGCACTGGAACCACATTAGCGACCCACTGAGGGTAAGAAGTCACTGCTAGAAAACCGGCGTCAAATTGTTTCATAACCTCAGCTTTGATTTTCTCGGACATCTCTGGACGCATACGACGGACCTTCTGTTTTACCGGAGGGCATTCTTCCTTGGTAGGCAGGTGATGAACCATAATGTCGGTATCCAACCCAGGCATATCTTCGTAAGACCAGACAAAGATTTCCACGTAGTCATGCAGCATCTGAATCAACCGTTGTTTCACACTAAGCTCCAGATTTGCACCAATCTTGACTTCCTTCCTGTCTGTCTCAGTACCCAGATTCACCGTTTCCACTGGCTCTTCATGTGGCTGAATGGCCCTCTCTTCCTGGAGTAGCAGTCTTGCAAGCTCACCAGGCTCTTCGCAATCATCTTCACCTTCGTCTTCGGCTAACTTGATCGGATTTTCGAAGTCATAACTGGATATAGCAGAGTCGTTACCAGTGAGATCCAGAATGGATTGGGACCTGTATATGTGAGTGTGTGTAAATAGTTGTTTTGCAATATATAATAAAGAAAGACAAGGAGCGCAAGATTTCAAATGCAAAAAACGTCCAATGCTTTTATTAATGATATATGAAAATGACACACAAAAGCCCTCACAAATGAAGCCGCGGTTCCCCGGGTAAGACACCGGGCCATAAAGTTTCACAATATTGTCTGTTACAAATTCAAAATAAAGGAGTTCATTACTGAGTAACAAAAGTAATAGGGACGAAGTCTTTCGCTGTCCAGTTGTTTGGTCCACCGTTGGTCGTAGGGTAGATCCAGCTGTCGAATTCAGATTCCTCCACGTCATCTTCGATGGCATTTACTCCCGAGTTGCTGATGAACACATGAGGTCTTCCAATCCTTGCACTATGAACAGCCCTTTGAGCTTCTGCAGTGAAACCCAAACCAAACTTGTCATTCTTCTGAGTGAAATCAGGAAGTCGGCCCCAGTTTGCATACTCACCCTTCTCAATAATAGCCCGGGCATCCTTTAAGGAAGCCATCTTCAAAAGAGAATCTTCAATCACAGTTTCAGCTGATGCCAGTGTCTGAGGAACCTCTTTGAAGTGTTGAAATGGAGTCTCAATGAATTCCCCATCCATCTCTATGTATCGGAACGAGTTGAGGTGGCTGACCATGTATTCCTCCTCCCTTTGAACTGTCACAATCTTCCCTTTGACCGGGTACTTCAACTTTTGATGGAGTGTGGAGGTCATGGCTCCAGCCTTATGGATCCATGGACGACCCAGCAAACAAGAATAGGACGGTCAAATGTCCATCAAGTAGAATGTAGAATCAAAGACCTGAGAGCCAACTCTAATTGGAATATCGACTTCACCATGCACCATCCTTTTAGACCCATCAAAGGCCCGGACAACAATGTTGCTTGGCTTTAGCTCCAAACCTTCGCAATCTAACCTGTCTAGGGCTTTCTTGGGCAAGACGTTCAATGAGGAACCGTTGTCAACCAACACATGTGCAAGAGTAGTGCCCCTGCATTCAATGGAGACATGCAGGGCATCGTTATGGTTCTTCCCTTTAGCAGTCAGATCAGCATCGAAGAAACCCACACAATCGGTAAACTAATCAGCTGACGTCTCTTGTGGCACGTGGGCCGTCTTCAGGAAGGTAATCAGAGCCTTGGCATGGGCCTCTGAATACAACAACAGTGATAACATAGAAATCTTGGAGGGGGTTTGCCCCAGCTGCTCAACTACATTATAATCACTCTTCTTGATGATCTTCAGAATCTCTTCCATTTCCTGTTTGGAAGCTTCAACATTGATGGTCTTTGGTGCCTCCGTCTGGGCAGGCATATCTGTGCCGATCCCTTTGCCCCGAGCGTCGGATGACTCGGCAACGGGGGTAGAAATAGGAACTTGATCAGGAAGGGAAGTAGGCACACTTGCAGGTGTGATGACAATAGGTCTCTGGATAGTTGGTGGCGCAATATCTGGTGAGAAAAGTCTACCGCTGCGGGTGACTTTGGCAGGCCCGGTGATGTTGTTGATGCCGACATTAGTATCAAACTCTTGCTTAACCCCAAGAACATAAACATCTGCCCCATAGTGCCAAGGGACAGCTTTGTCAGAGGTATAGGGAATAGGCCCCGGAACAGTGATGATTATGGGTGCAATCTTCTGAACAGGCATAATTTTGACAGGCTTCCTCGAGGGAGCCTTGGGAGAATTGTTGAAAATGGTAACAATGGAAACTTCTTCAGTAGGGGTAGCAGGAACAACAATCTTCTCGAACAGGATCTCTTTATTATCCATCAGGTTTTGGATTCCTGACTTCAAAGATGGGCAACCAGTAGGTGAAACAGAACACAGATGGCAACCTTTACTACATCCCGGAAATAAACCGGCTAGCAGCAGGTTCCTCTTGACGGTTATCAGCGGGGTGGCAATATCATCCACAGAGGCTACAAACAGGTCTTCCTCTATAGCATTTACTCCATGTTTGGGCATGGGAGCAGTCACAACATTGGGCCTCTCGGGCGCCTCAAACTCAATCTCTTTAGCATCGATCAGGTCTTAGACCGTATTCTTCAAAGTCCAACAATCATCCGTATTATGCCCCGGGCTGTCAGAGTGATAAGTGCAGCGGGCGTTAGGATTATACTTTGATGATGTAGTATTCAGATTCTTTGGGGCTTCCCTTAGAGTTACCAAATTGGTTGTCAATAACTGTGGCAATATCTGGGACAAGGTCATGCTGAGTCGAGTGAATTGCCTTCTAGGTCTCTCACCCCTTTGTTGGTTGTGATGCTGAGGAGCACCAGCAGGTTTTGAAATGACCACCGTGTTGACAGCTTGGCGGCGTTCCGGTCTATTCTGTCTCCTTGAACCGTAGACAGCATCGGATTCCTTCTTGAAGGGTTTCTTCTTGGTGCTCGATGAAGCACCCTTCTGTATCTTCCCAGACTTGATACCAGCTTCAATTCTCTCACCAGTCAAGATAAGGTCTGTAAACCCGACAGAAGAATTTCCAATCAAATGGTTGAAGAACGGACCAGACAGGGTCCCCAGAAACATATCAACAAGTTCACGGTCAATTAAAGGTGGCTGGACCCTTCCAGCCAGGTCTCTCCATTTTTTAGCATACTCTTTAAATCCTTCACCCGTCCCTAGTGACATACCCTGGAGTTGGGTACGCGTAGGAGCAAGGTCGGAATTATATTGATACTGCTTATAGAACGCAGTAGCCAAATCTTCCCAGTTACGAATACTGGCTCCATCCAGCTGATAGAACCATTCGAGTTGAGTCCCTGAAAGACTATCCTAAAAGAAATGGATCCATAAATTCTTGTCAGCAGTATAAGGCTGGATCTTCCTTACATACGACCGGAGGTGCAGCTTTGGGCAGAAGGCTCCGTCATATTTGGCAAAGGCAGGTGCCTTGAACTTGTGGGGAATCACCACCCCAGAGGATAGACCTAGGTCTCCAAAATCCAACCCGGGCACATTTTGTATCTCCATGGCACTCAAGCGGTCCTCCAACTGTTTGTACCTATCCTCATCAGGAGGGTACTGCTCTTCATCATAATCCATCTCGTTGTCGGAGACTACAGGACTAGGAACCCTTCTCTCTTGGGGGCTGTCTTTCCCTACAGATGAGGTAGTCAGCTCAACCTCATTCTGCAGTCCATTCTCAAATCTGCGTCCAGTGTTGAACAAGACGGTCCTCTCCTTCTTCTTCCTCCTCTCTTTCAAAATCAGAGTCTTCAAATCCTGTTTACCCTGGGCTAGACTCATAACCAACTCTTGGAACTGGGCGTTCTGGGCCTGGAGGGCCTTGATAGCTTGTTCAGTGGAAGGTTCAGTAGACATGATGATTGCTGAAATAAACAGCGAAGAAGATAAGAGACCTGTAAAAAGGGTACCTGTTATGCATATGATGAATGATATGTGCATGCAATGTTTTCAAGGATCTCGTGGGGTAAACAAAGAAACTTGTTAGAATTTGAATTTTGCGGCTTGATTGAAGGAACTTCATGTTGCTGAGAGTCCTTCTTCAAGAGTTAGGCTCACCATATCGAGTGGGTCATAGCCCCTGACTCAAGTTATCGTGTTTTGATTTCTAGACACCTTGGCTAGAGGAAAATAAATCCCTTTTTCCCCTTGCTAGACATTTGATTCATCATGACCTGCATCACAAACCCTTGAGATCCTTGAAATGGGTTAGTCCTTATGCAGGATGTATGCAATGTTATGATGTTATGATGTTATGATAAAGGCACACCACAAGTATTCACAAAAGGCAAACATGGTAAAGGCACACAAGTCACAAAAGAGCCCTTAGATTTCAGGCTGTCATGAAGTTTAGGTACTACCCTCTTTCAGTTTCAGTTGGTTAAGACATGTCCTAAAAATGGTAACCGGGTTCTAGAGGATCTCAATATCACTGACTACCCTCAATCGGTCATAATTCCAGTTTGGCAACCTTTTCTTGCGGCCGGAACCATCACGAGAGTTTAGTCTCAATGAGTGTAGCATACTGCTACTGTTCTATGGCCAAGTTGGTCAATTTAAGGTTCTAAGGTCAGTTGGTGCTTAATGACTCCTCAGAAGACCCATATTCTCCTCATTCCAACACAAGGGATATCGATACAGACCAAGGTGTCACACCAACGTAGCTACTGCTTCACCCGTGTCGGTCTACGCCGGACAGGTCCCTCACAGTTTATTGCTACTTACCTAAAAAAGGGTACCCCCAGATCTGGGTTAGGATCTATAAAACTCCGATACAAGCCCACAAATATAAATCACACGAAGCATACAATTGAAAACACAATGATCTAATCCTAAGGTATACCTCACTTATTAATATCCCTAGCAGAGTCGCCAGTTCTGTGATCGGTGGGAATGAGAACTGACTGTTTTAGAATGCTGGTTCGCGTTTGCGTTTCGCAAAATGTCGCGGTAAGCAAGAGTCACCATCGTCTTTTATTTTCTCCAACAAGGAAAGGACAAAAGCACAGCAAAATTCCTTTTCGAGATGTTTCTCGGGTTCGGGAGGTAGATTGTAGAAAGGGAAGGTGTTAGCACCCTTTCTATCCGTGGTTATCCACGGGCTCTTAGGTACTTGCTCACTATGTTTTCAAAATGTTTTGCTTTTCTTGTGTTTTTGGGTTTTGAAAAAGTTTTGTTTTGAAAACTTCGATTTAACTCTTGTATCTGTCCTCAAGAGTGTATGAAGTGTTGTTTGAAAACTTTTGTTTGAAAAAGTGTAAGTGCAAAAAGTTGTTTTTGTTTTGAAAGAGAAAGTACCTGAGAACCTCTACCTACTCAAAAGAAATTAAGCTGTGTAAATGTCCTTTAGACAGTACTATCCCACTATTGAGAAGTAGACAGCACCGTCGTTGGAGTTTCCGGGTCAATTCGATTTTAGGGACATGTGGTCACTAAAGAAATGGTAGGACGCCTTAGCGGTAACCCTAATGTCTTAGATCATTTTTTATCGAGGCAACCGTTTCGAGGCAACTTTGATCTTTAGACCGGAGGGCGACCTCTAAAACACCCTATACTCAATGACCACGTCGAGGCAACCAAGTGAGGCGTACCCTAGGAGTGGCATGTGCGAGTGTGTCAGGTTTCAATTATGTTATCTTTGTACATATTATGGTGAGCTACGATTGATTTTAATTTAAGATAAGTCTTGTCATGCATAGCCTAATTAGCATACATCTAGCAGTTAATATTTGCGGAAAATAAAACTAAACTATTACAAGGCGTCGGGTATTTACATCGCCAAAAACAAACCCTTGAAAAGTAAATTGCGGGAAATTAAATGAAAGCGATAAAAGAGTCCTAATTAAAGCTATTACATCCTTGGAGCAAATACAATTATATGGATCAAAATATGAATAAAAAATAATCATACGCGCGAGAAAAATTGGATCGGAGAGTTTTTAGGGTTTTGACCCTTTTTTGAGAAAGAAAGAGATTTATTTTCCATTTAATTAAAATTAACCCTAGACTAATTAATTAATTAAATAAAAGAAAGATATTTTTTGAGTTTTTTATGATGTTTAAGAAAAATAGGTCAAAAGTTATAAAAAACCCTAGTTCTATATTAATTTTAAATTATTGCAAAAAAGTTAAAATTAACCTAATTAAGACTAAATTAATTAATTACTTATTTATTTACAAAATAAATAATTAAATTTAATAAATAAAAATATTATATTTTTATGTTTTCTAAATTTATTATGAAAAAATTAATTTGGTTAATTAAGTAGTAATAATAATAATTAATAATAAAACAATTAAATGAAAAAATATAAAAGAAGAAAGAAAAAAAAAGGAATAAACCCAGGGGGTGATGAGCCCAAGAGGAGGTGTGTTTTGCAACTTCCAGGCCCACTAACTCTCCAGCCTGTTTGACTTTCTGATTTGTCCACACGCATGTTGACTAAGGACCATGATAGTTCTTCCACCTAGGCCATTGGATCAGGTCTGAGGCCACTTGGCGTGCTGAGATCTGAAGCATATGGTGGACATCCCTTTGCAAGCTTACACAAGAACGCCTGAAGAAAAAGAACAAATAAACGTTTGGGGGACCTGGGATTCGAACCCAGGTCCCAATGTTCACATGCCAACGCCTTTGCCATCCAACCAAACTGCTTCAATTGTTATTAAAATAAGGAGTAATAATTATATATGAAAACTAATCAATATGCTGTAAAATAAAAAATAATGCGCGCTTTTCAAATAAGCCAATGAGGTATCAACACACCATCATCTTCTTCGTTTGTCCTGCATAATCATAATCAAATAGCGGGGTTTTTTAACCCCCACTACTTTCTGCAAGGAAAAATAGCGATTAGAAATCTAGCAAGCATAAATATTTCGCGAGGTATGGGTTTTGTTCGTCTTGGTCTCACGATTTCAGTCATGTATCTCACTAGTCCCAATTTTTCCTGGATTGAAAATCCCCATTTAAGAGCTCAAGAACCCTAGAAATTCAGTCATGGTATCTTACGATTCAGGGCACTATAGTTCAATTAAACCATTCCATCAGCTTTGTATGATCTCTAGCAATGCAAAACCATCACAAAAACATGTTAAATGAGCATGAATTAAGAGATACGATTATGAATCAAAAGTGCAAACTGTGGGACTGTGTGTGACGATTCTTTGAGCTTTAATGCCTGAGTTTGATTGCAACACACTCCTGGGACCTCCTGCAATGTACTTGAATGAACAAAAACCCTTGAATCGACCTAGAATGCAAGAACAGGTTTTTAATTTTCTTGGAAATTCTTGAATTTGCTATGGCCGTTTCTGCAGCTTTCAATCGTGTGCTAGGGTATGGTTAGCTTGCATACATATAGGAGAATCAAATTAGGTCAAATTTTTGGATCCAATCCATGTGCATTGATGTTTAAATCTTTGATTGAAAATCAAATATTCTTTATTTTTCATGATTGAACAATGTTGCCAAACTTGGATTTTTTTGTATCTTTGACTTGTGCACGAATTTTCCAGCATGTTTTGATCATATTTGCTTCTCAAATTGATTTAAAAAACAAATCTTCTATTTTCTTATGATTTAAATTAATTAAATGGATTAATATTATTTAAAAATCCAATTAATCAATAAAAATAAGAAAATAAATCCAATTAAGCTTGGTGGGTCGTGCATAGGTCATGGGTGAAGTTTCAAGAAGAGATTTGAGGCCCATTAGCAAAAAGAAGGTGTTTTGAGCAAAGTTGACTTTTGCAAATTCATGAAAATTTCCCAACTTCTCCAATGCACAACTTGCTCAATTTTGATCATATGACCATGTTCTTAAACATTTTGGAAAGCCCTTGAAGTCCTCTAACCAATGCCTTTGGTCCCATGTCATTTGGATTTACCAATCTCAAGTTATGGCCTTTGACTCAAAGTGTACTTTTGTTGACTTTTGAAATTGACCTATAATGTAAAAATTGATAAATTTTTGTGAGAGCATTTCTTGAACTTGGAGTGTGAAGATGGATTGTAGGAAATTACATCCTCTTAAAAATGAGCATTGGATAGGGTTTTTTTGATGAACCATGAAAAAGTTATGCCCTTGTCAAAGTACAATTGACTTTTCTGCTGTCCAAAAATAGTAACTTTTGCATCTTGATGATTTTTGAGCTATTCTTGTGGAATCATGATCAAGACTTGATAAAATGATTATTGTGAACTCAAAATAAGATGTTGACCAAAAATTCTGACTTTTGACTACAAAATGACCATTTTGCCCTTGCTGTTGACTGTGGATCAAATGGGGCTTTTGACTGTGCAAATTGGCACTGTGAGTCTTGAAACTTGGCATGTAGGTGCTAGAGAATGTATATAGGCCTATGAGACTTGATTGAACCATTCCCAAATTCCTTGAAAGAACCAAAACCCTGATTTCAGTTGTCTTAGGAGGTGATTTGACTGTACAACCCTTGAGCAATCTTGAGCAATTTGAAGATCATCCTTGACATATCTTGAGGGATATGGGAGGGCAAATTTTGGGGTACAACAACCACGTTCGAAGGCAACCAAGTGAGGTGTACCCTAAGAGTGCGCATGTGCGAGTGTGTTGTTTCGGTTAATTTTATCTTTGTACATGTCATGGGTGAGCTATGTTGATTTTAAGTTCATACATTTGATCTTGTCATTCATTCCCTATTATCAAACATCTAACAGTTAATAGTTTGCGGAAATTAAATTTGCGGAAATTAAATCTAAACTATTACTAGGCGTTGGGTATTTACATCGCCAAAAACAACCCTTGAAATTAAAATGCGGAAAATAAAAGAAAGCGATAAAATAATTTAAAGTCCTATTAAAACTATTACATTCCGAGAAACAAATACATCAATATGGAAAAATAGATCGCGTGCAAGAAATTAAATCGGATGCGAATTTTTTTTTAGGGTTTTGACCCTTTTTTGAAAGAAAGTGAATTTTTGGTTTATTTTTGAATTAAATGGAAATAATACTAAGTTATTTAAATAAATAAATTAATTAATTAAAAAAAGATATTTTTGGATTTTTTGGATATTTTAGGAAATAAAATAAATTCGATTTAAAGTTAATAAAAACCTAATTTTCTACATTAATTTTAATTATTGCGAAAATATTAAAGTTATACCCTAATTAAACTAAATTAATTAATTCAATATTTATTTACAAAAATAAAAGTGATGAATTTAATTATAATAAATAAAATCTATTTTTTATTTATTTTTTATTTTATGAGAAAAAGATTTTAATTGGTTAGTGGTAATAAAAATAATTAATAAAACAAATAATTAAATAAAAGAAAAAGAGAAAAAAGAAATAACCAAAGGGGGGTATTGGGCCTGGAAAGGGAGTGAGATCAGCATTTTTGAGGCCCAAACATGCAAGCCTGTATGACTTTTTCTGCTTCTCCACGCGCATGTTGACTTGGGTGTATGGTAGACACACCCTTGGGACATCAAATTTGGCCTGGAGGCCATCTGGCGCTTGAGATCTGAGGGAATATGATGGACTACAATTCATGAGGCACGCTGGAATATCTGCAGAAAAATAATAACATGCAATATGGTGGACCTGAGATTCGAACCCAGGTCCCAATGGATTTTGTACTAACGTGCTTACCAACTCAACCACTGCACTTAATTGTTAGTATAATAAACAATGGATATTATATGTGAAACCACAACAATATGCCAGCAATGCAAAAAAACACGCACGAAGTTTTTGAATGGGCCAGTTGGAAAAGGAAACGTCTTCGTCTTCTCCAATGAACCCTGGATATTTACCTGCGTATTTTTATCCGCAGCTAAATCCATAGGTGTCTCCTAAAATCAACTGTAGGCCATATAAATTGATTCTAAGACCATGGTTCGCTTCGTCTCTCCCTCATGACTATGGCTATGTCCATTATTTGCTTTGATTTTTCCTGAAACTAAAACCCCCAAAAACAAGAAACAAGAACCCTAGATTCGGGCATGGCATTACAGGCTATAAAAATACAATTGAATAATGTAGAAAGCTTAGAAATCATTCAAGAATCATGAATATGCCAATGTTTTGTCAAGAAAATGCCAGAATAAGAGAATACGATTTCGAGTACAGGGGCGTTTTTCAAGTGACTTACAGCGCGATTCAAGGAGGGAGAGAGCTTGCTTTTGATTCCTTCTCACTTAGTGGATGTCTGGAAATTGAATAGCATTGAGTTTTGGCCTTGAAAACCCCTCTAGGATGGATTTCAGATTCATGCTTTTTCAAGCTTTTTTCAAGTTTTGCTTTTGTGATTTTGCAGCCTCTAGGTTGATGCTCGTGCCTTTAGCTTGTATATGTATAATGGAATGGATTAGGTCAAGTTTTGGGCTTTGAATCCTTATGCATTGATGATTGAAGATGTGATTTGATCCTCCATGAAAATCTTTCCAATTTGATCAAAAATCCAATATTTTGTGCATGATATAGCTTGATACGAGTTTGATCTTGTCCATGATGATAATAAAGACCTGTATCAATCAAAAAGATACCAAGTTATCAAGATTTTGATTTTATTTGGATTTAAATTGATTAAAAATGAATTAATTCAATAAAAATAAAATAAAATAGAAAAATTAATAATTGGACATGAGACTGAAGATAGGACACGTGTGTGGTGTGACAAGATCAAATAAAGTGGAAACAAATGGGCCCATTTGACAAAATTTGAAGTTTTGGGGATAGTTGACTTTTGGCAATTTTGGAAAGATGCCCAAATTCAACAATGCATAACTTCTTCAATTTTGAACTTTTGGAGGTGTTCTTGGACTTTTTAGAAATCTTGAGATGTACTCTAAGCAACCCTTTTGGTCTCATCTCATTTTTATATTCCATGCTCAAGTTATAAGATTTGGCAAAAAAGGTGTTTTTGTTGACTTTCAAAAATGACCTATAATGTCCAAATTTGTAACTTTTTTTGAGTGCATTTCTTGATCTTCGGGTATGAATATGGATTGTAGTAAATTGCATCCTATTCAAAATGAGCTTTGGATGGGTCATTTATCATAAAGTATGAGAATGTTATGCTTGGTCAAAGTTGAGTTGACTTTTCCTACATAACCCTAATTTAGCAACTTTTGAATCTTGATGAATCTTGAGAAATCCTTGATGAATCATGATCAAACCTTGATCAAATGATGAAATAACCTTCAAAATGAGAATGTTGACAAAAATCTTGAGGTTTGACTATTTGTAGGTCACAGTTTACTTTTGCCCTAGCACAATCGATTTTTGGACTTCTTGTGCAATTGACTGACCAAACTTCCTTTGCAAGGCTTGAAATTTGACATGGATGAACTTGAGAACATATTAGGACATTGGGGAGAACTTGAGGTCATTTGGATGCAAGGACCTTGATGCAACACAAAACCCTAATTTGAGGTTGACTGCCTTAGGAGATTATTTGACTGTCCAACCTTTGAGCAATCTTGAGCTACTTGGAGATTATTCTTGACATGTCTTAGGAAATATGAGAGGGAAAATTTTGGGGTACAAAAGTTTCCCCTGTTCAATTTTCTTAAACCTGAGGATATAGATTGGCTTTTGGGCCTTTCATGATCCGAAGGTGGAAGATGATTGAACACTAGAGTGCCCAGAAATTTGCACTCGCATGAAGTGGTATCAGCATTGTGATGTCGGGAATGGGCTTATAGATGCCATTTGGAAACTGTTGGTAGGTGGTTTTGTATTCTTTGACTGGATTGGCATCATAAAAATCGTTAGGAATAGATTTAACTGGTCTTTTCTTCTTTAATTGGATTGGCATCAGAAAAATCTTTAGGAATCGATTTAACTGGACCTGGGGAGGTTTTGTCTTCTTTGACTGGATTGGTATCAGAAAAATCTTTAGTAATCGATTTACATGGACCAGGGGAGGTTTTGTCTTCTTTGACTGGATTGGTATCAGAAAAATCTTTAGGAATCGATTTAACTGGTCTTATCTCCTTTGACTGGGTTGGCATCAGAAAAATCTTTAGGAATCGATTTAACTGGTTTTGTCTTCTTTGACTGGATTGGCCTCAGAAAAATCTTTAGGAATCGATTTAACTGGTCTTGTCTCTTTTGACTGGATTGGCCTCAGAAAAATCTTTAGAAATCGATTTAACTGGTTTTGTCTTCTTTGACTGGATTGGCCTCATAAAAATCTTTAGGAATCGATTTAACTGGTCTTGTCTCCTTTGACTGGGTTGGCCTCAGAAAAATCTTTAGGAATCGATTTAACTGGTCTTGTCTCCCTTCACTGGGTTGGCCTCAGAAAAATCTTTAGGAATCGATTTAACTGGTTTTGTCTCCTTTGACTGGGTTGGCCTCAGAAAAATCTTTAGGAATCAATTTAACTGGTTTTGTCTCCTTTGACTGGGGTTGGCTTCAGAAAAATATTTAGGAATCGATTTAACTGGTTTTGTCTTCTTTGACTGGATTAGCATCAGAAAAATATTTAGGAATCGATTTAACTGGATTTGTCTTCTTTGACTGTTGAGAACTTTAACTGTATATTTCCTGAAAAGCAAATGTCAGTCATATGCAATGCATGATATGGATCAAGCAATGATGTTCTCAATATAAATGAGATTGTATGCTATAATGCGTATATGCATGTATCATGATGTATGGGAATGTAATGCTTTAGCTGGGGAAAATAAATCCCGGATAGCTGCTGGAGAATAGAATTGAATTCTTCGCTTCCCCTGGGGATGGATTACGAAGGTGATGGTGAGAATAAACCTGCAGGAGAAGAGAACTACGTTGGGGAATAAACTGACGAGGAGATTACTCTGTGGGGAAGAGATGCTCTGCTGAGGATTCCAGTGATAATCTCCGCTGGGGATGGATTACCGCTGCTGGTGATGTTGGATTTTATTGAGGATTAAATACCTGTTCGTGAAAGGAAAGAACTTCGCTGGGGATGATATTTCAATTGCAACTTGCTGGGGATAACCTTGTTAGACTTCTGTGGGGATAACCCTTTGAATTCTGCTGGGAATGATCCTTTGAACTTGGCTGGGGAGATTTATTTTGTACTCCGCTGGGGGTAAACTTCCAGAGTCTACTGGGGATGAGGTTTCAACTCCGTTGGGGAAGCTTTTTCAGACTGCGCTGGGGAAATATTGACTCCACTGGGGGTATCTTGTATTCTACCGGGGAACATTCTTATACTCCGTTGAGGAATATTAAGACTGCTGGGGATACTTTTATACTTTGCTGGGGAATATTCTTATACTCCGCTGGGGAATATTAAGACCCTTTCTAGTGCTGATGGTAGATCAACTCTGCTTGGGGAGAGTATTGCTGATTCGTTCTCGGTTGCAAGTCTCAGTTGGGAGAGAGCTACCATTACTGTCTTACTCTGTGGGGAGTGAAAGTATCTTAGCCAAATTCTTCGGCTGACTCTACCTTTGTACCTGGTGGACAGAGCAACTACACAACTTGGACATTTCTTATTTCCCCTGTTTTTGCTATTACCCGTAATCGACTTTTGTTTCGCATGTAAATATTTATGAGCAGCAATTAATGTCAAATGCGTATATAAAAAATGAACATTGGACGTTCTTTGCGAAACAAAACAGATAAAGGAAAAACAGTTTGAAATTTCTTTGAAAATGAATTTGTATTGATTTGAAGTTTAGCCTGTAAATAGGCGTTTTTTGTACAAGAGGCTGACGTCCTAGTAAGAGAACACCGCGAAACAGATAGAATTTACAAAATTTGTGAAAACAAAACAGCTATGTGAATAATCCCACTGGGTTCCAACTCTGCTATTGCCTTCATGTCCTCAAGCATCTCATCACTTTGCTACTGGTTGAAGATGAATCAGATTGATTAGTGTCGTCCGAGCTTGATAGTTGTTACCGAAGTCTGGATGCAAGGTGATCCAATGAGACATAGTGTTATGCTTTGATCCCTAATTTTTGCCTGGACCTCCCTTTCGGGTTTTTAGTCCACCGGGATACCCTTTTTTGCCCAAGCCGCCTTTTCAGGTTTTCGGCTTGCCGGGTGTACAGATTTTTTTCATTTTCATCCCTTATTTTTGCCCGAACCCTTTTGGTTCGCCGGGAAGCCCTTATTTTTGCCTAGGCCAGTCGACCTAGCGGGTCTTTGATTATGCGTAGTATCTTTTCACTATGTCTTCATTGAAGGGGTGAGGAAGGTCGTCACCATCCATGGTGGTTAGAATCATAGCTCCTCCTGAGAAAATGTTCTTAACCACAAATGGCCCTTCGTAAGTAGGGGTCCATTTGCCCCTGGGATCACCTTGAGGTAATATGATGCATTTGATAACCAGGTCCCCAACTTGATACTCTTGTCATCAGACTTTCTTGTTAAATGCCTTGATCATCCGTTTTTGGTACGTCTGACCATGACAAATAAAAGTAAGTCTCTTTTTGTCGATTAGGTTCAGCTGATCAAGTCGGGTCTGAATCCAGTCATCTTCACTCAAACCTGCATCCTTCATGATCCAAAGAGAGGGTATTTGAACTTCAATGGGCAAGACTGCCTCCATGCCATATACCAAGGAATAGGGTGTTGCCCCTGTTGACATCCGTGCTGAGGTACGATACCCATGAAGAGCAAATGGTAACATCTTGTGCCAATCTTTGTATGTCACTGTCATCTTCTGCACGATCTTCTTAATGTTCTTTTTAGCCGCTTCAACAGCCCCATTCATCTTCGATTGGTAAGGAGAAGAGTTGTGATGTTGTATCTTGAATTGCTCGCAGAGCTCGGTGATCATCTTGTTGTTGAGATTGGTACCATTGTCCGTAATGATCCTCTCTGGGACACTGTATCGACAAATCAGATTGTGCCGAATGAACCGTGCCACGACATTCTTGGTTACGGTAGCAATGGAAGCTGCTTCAACCCACTTCGTAAAGTAATCAATCGCCACAAGGATGAAACGATGTCCGTTGGACGCTGTAGGTCTGATCTCGCCGATCATATCAATGCCCCACATTGCAAAAGGCCAAGGTGCCGTTAAGATGTTCAGAGGAACTGGAGGTATGTGCACCTTATCAGCATAGACTTGGCACTTGTGACATGTCCGAGAATGCTGATAACAATCGGCTTCCATCGTGGACCAATAATATCCTGCCCGAAGGATTTTCTTTGCCATGGTGTGTCCACTAGAATGAGTTCCGAAAGTACCCTCATGTAACTCTGCCATGATCCTTTCTGCTTCATTCTTATCCACACATCGCAGTAAGGTCGAATCATGGTTACGCTTGTAAAGAATGCCATTGCTGATGAAGAAGTTTGCTATGAACCTTCTCAGAAACTTCTTATGATTAACAGATGCACCCTAGGGGTATTCCTGAACCTCAAGGTATCTCTTCACCTCATGAAACCAGGGTTTATCCGCTACCTCTTCAGTCTCGACGTCACAGCAATGCGCATGTTCGTCCAATCTTTCAATAATGATCCGGGGAGCTTCGTTGTCCCAATTGACTTTGAACATAGAAGACATCGTAGCCAACGCGTCCGCCAACTAATTCTCCTCTCTAGGGAAGTGTTCAAAGGTTATTTCCTCGAAATGGGGAAGCAACGTCAATACATACTCCTTGTAAGGAATAAGATTTGGGTGTTTCGTATCCCACTCGCCCTTGATCTGACTGATCACGAGAGCAGAATCTTCGAAGACACTTAGAAACTTAATCCTTAGGTCAATTGCTGCTCGAAGACCCATGATGCACGCCTCATACTCCGCCATATTGTTGGTGCAGTTGAAACATAGTCAGACCGTGAACGGAGTATGAGAACCTTTAGGAGATACGATCATAGCACCGATGCCATTACCCAAAAAATTTGAAGCTCCATCAAAGTACATAGACCATCGGGATCCTTCCTCAGGTCCTTCATCCGGTCCAGGTGTTTCACAGTCAATTATCAACACGATATTCTCGTCCGGGAATTCAAAATTCATAGACTGGTAATCATCCACTGCCTGATGTGCCAAATGGTCTACCAACACACTTCCCTTAATTGCCTTTTGGGTCGTATATTGGATGTCATACTTGGTCAAGATCATCTGCCATCTTGCTATTCTTCAGGACAAGGCAGAATTTTCAAAGATATACTTGATTAGATCCATCTTTGATATCAACAAAGTAGTGTGAGTCAACATATATTGTCTCAGCCAGCGAGCAGCCCATGCCAAAGCGCGACAATTTTTCTCGAGCAGTGAGTATCGGGTCTCTCAGTCGGTAAACTTTTTTCTAAGGTAATAAATAGTATGCTCTTTTCGGCCAGACTCGTCATGTTGACCCAACACACACCCCATTGAGTTATCGACTACTGTCAAGTATAAGATCAGTGGTCTCCCTTCAACTGGAGGTATCAAAATAGGTTGCTCTTGGAGATACTCTTTGATCCTTTCGAAAGCATCCTGGCATTCATCGTTCCAACGTACCACTTGATCTTCCTTCAGTAGCTTGAAGATTGGCTCACAAGTAGCAGTTAGGTGCGAGATGAATCGGGAAATATAGTTTAAACGCCCCAGAAAGCATGTGACTTCTTTCTCTGTTCTGGGAGCTGGCATCTCCTGTATAGATTTCACTTTTGTCGGATCCACTTGAATACCTTTGTCACTTACGATGAAACCCAGTAGCTTACCAGATCTCACCCTGAAGGTGCACTTGTTCGGGTTTAACCTCAGCTTGTACAACTTCAGCCTGTCAAATAGCTTCTGCAGATGGTCAAGGTGTTCTTCCTCAGTTTGGGATCTTGCAATCATGTCGTCGACGTATACTTCAATCTCATGGTGGATCATGTCATGAAACAAAGCAACCATGGCACGCTGATACATTGCCCCAACATTTTTCAGTCCAAAGGGCATGACCTTGTAGCAAAAGGTACCCTACTGAGTAACAAAAGTAGTCTTCTCCATGTCTTTGGGAGCCATTTTTATCTGATTATAACCGGAGAAACCATCCATAAAGGAGAAGGCTTTTTGCTGAGCGATGTTGTCAACCAGAACGTCGATATGAGGTAGAGGGAAGTCATCCTTGGGGCTTGCCCTGTTCAAATCCCTGTAGTCAACACACATTCGAACCTTACCATCCTTCTTCGGCACAGGAACCACATTGGCCACCCACTGGGGGTAAGAAGTAACCGCTAGAAAACCGGCGTCAAACTGTTTCATAACTTCAGCCTTGATTTTCTCATACATCTCTTGGCGCATACGAAAGACCTTCTATTTTACGGGATGACAGTCTTCCTTGGTAGGCAGGCGATGAACCACAATATCAGTATCCAACCCAGGCATGTCTTTGTAAGACCAGGCAAAGATCTCAACATAGTCACGCAGCATTTGAATTAACCGTTGCTTCACACCAAACTCTAGGTTTGCACCGATCTTAACTTCTTTCTTATCTGTCTCGGTCCCCAGATTCACTATTTCCACTGGCTCTTCGTGCGGCTGAATAACCCTCTCTTCTTGAAGTAGCAGTCTTACAAGTTCACCAAGCACTTCACAATCATCTTCACCTTCGTCTTCGGCTAAGTTGATCGGATTTTTGAGGTCATAACTGGCAATAGCAGAGTCGTTACTAGTAGGATCCAGAGTGGATGTAGACCTGTATATGTCAGTGTGTGTAAAATAGTTTTTTTGCAATATATAATAAAGAAAAACAAGGAGCGCAAAATTTGAAATGCAAGAAACTTCCAATGCTTTTATTAATGATATATGAAAGTGACACATATAAGGCCCTCACAAATGAATCCACGGTGCCCCGGGTAAGACACCGGGCCATGAAGTTTAAAACATTGTCTGTTACAAATTTAAAACAAAAACTTTCATTACTGAGTGATAACAGAAACGGGCATAGAATCCTTCGATGTTCAGTTGCTTAATCCACCATTGGTAGTCGGGTAGATCTAATTGTCGATATCAAACTCTTCATCATCGTCGTCCCCGATAGCATTCAACCCTATATCTTGTTTAGGCTTTTCTGTTGCTCCGAACTCGATCTCCTTGGCATCAATCAAGTCTTGTACCTTGTTCTTCAAAACCCAACAATCATCTGTATTATGCCCCGGGCTATCAGAGTGAAAAGCACAGCGGGCATTAGGGTTATACTTCGGTGATGTTGTATTTGGATTCTTTGGGGCTTCCTTTTGAATCACCAGATTGGTCTTCAGCAACTGTGGCAGAATCTGAGTTAAGGTCATGCTGAGACGAGTGAATTTCCTTTGATGTCTCTCGTCCTTTTGTTGATTATTGTGTCGAGGAGCACCAACAGGCTTTGAAATTACAACCGCATTAACAGCTTGTCGGTGTTCAGGTCTACTCTAGTTTCTCGAACTGTAGACAGCACTGGACTCTTTCTTAAACGGCTTCTTCTCGGTGCTTGATGAGGCACCCTTATGTATCTTACCAGCCTTAATACCAGCCTCAATCCTTTCACCCGTCAAAATTAGCTCCGTAAACCCAGATGAAGAGCTTCCAATCAGATGGTTGAAAAATGGACCAAACAGGGTCCCCAGAAACATATCCACAAGCTCCCGATCAGCCAAGGGTGGCTGTACTCTTCTGGAGAGGTCCCTCCACTTCTGAGCATAATCTTTGAAACCTTCACCCGTTCCCATTGACATACCCTGGAGCTGGGTACGCGTGGGAGCGAGGTCGGAATTGTACTGGTACTGCCTGTAGAAAGCAGTAGCCAAATCCTCTCAACTGCGGATGTTGGCTCCGTCCAACTTATAGAACCATTCAAGTTGAGTCCATGAGAGACTGTCTTGGAAGAAGTGGATCCATAGGTTCTTATCAACGGTGTACGGCTGAATCTTCCTCACATATGACCAGAGGTGCAACTTTGGACAAGAAACTCCATCGTACTTAGCAAAGGTTGGTGCTTTGAATTTGTGGGGAATCACCACCCCGGATGATAGACCCAGATCACCAAATTCCAGACCAGGCACCTTCTGAACTTCCATAGCACTCAATCGGTCTTCCAGTTGCTTGTATCTGTCCTCGGCCGGAGGATACTGCTCTTCATCGAAGTCTGTCTCGTTGTCGGAGACCACAGGGCTAGGAGCCCTCCTTTCCTCTTGACTGTCTTTCCCTCCAGATGAGGTGGTAAGATCAACTTCATTCTGTAGCCTGTTTCCAAACCGGTGACCTGTGTTAAACAGGATTGTCCTCTTCTTCTTCTTCTTCTATTTCAGAATCAGGGTCTTCAGATCTTGCTGACCCTTAGCTAGATTCATGAACAGCTCTTGGAATTGGGCATTCTGGGCCTGTAGGGCCTTGATGGCTTGCTCAGTTGAAGGTTCAGCAAACATGATGAGTGCTGAAATAAACAGCGAAGAAGATAAGAGACCTGTAATGGGTAACTGTTTATGAAGTGAATGGGATGAAATGCGTATGCCATGATTTCAAAGACAACTGAGAGATTCAAATTTGTAAACCAGAAAGGAAACACGCTTTATTAGATAAACTTTAAAATTCAAATTGTTCAACTGATGCCCTTAAGGCGTTACATGAAAGGAAATACTGAAAAGTAAATAACAACTAGAAAGGAAATCATCAAAGGTCCATCAATGCTCCCATGGTCTCTTCTTGTCGGTGCGGACATAGTCATTAAGAATCCGCTCGTTCTCCAGCTGCCTAGTTAACTTCTGAATCCTCTACTCTTGGTCGTTGAACTTCTCTCAGTAAGAATCTCGTTCTTCCCTCAGCTGCATCCAAGACCTTTTCAATGCCCCAATGTCAGTGGGAATATAAGGATGGAGGATGGTTGGAAGAACCCCTTCTTCATTAGCAACTTCAAGAATGACAGGCCGAACAACTTCATACGGCATACCCAACTTTTGGGCACGGATACAGACCCATATGAGATATGGCTCCATTAGAAGTGAAGTCTTTGGGCCCAGCTCATGTGGATCAGATTGGTGAACTCTATCCCAAGCCCTTATGAATCTGCGGCGTAGCTCGTCGCCATCCCCTTGAAAATCAAAGATGATATGAGGCATTAGCAGCTCATAAGGTCCTTCCCTTCTGGCACTCCCAAACTGACGTAAGGCTAAGCACGGATTGTAAGAAATTCCTCCATGGGTTCCTATCAATGGAACATTAGGGTACTCCCCACAGTGATCAATGATAGTCACCTCGTCCATACCCTTGAAAGTCCAAATGATGTCATTATGCGAGAGAGACATAACCCTATAGGCCCAGCCCATTCCTTCTTTGTTCTTCAGCACTAATTTGGGAAGGTGCGAAATAAACCACCTCGACAATAATGGAACACAACACATCAAGGTTCCCCGCTTTCGGGCAGTACGAGCATAGAGCTGATGAAGGATGTCACCCAAGAGAGTGGGTACTGGATTCCGAGAGATGAAGATCTTTACCGCATTAACATCAACAAAGGAGTCAGAGTTTGGAAACAATACCAAGCCATATATCAGAAGAGCCAGAATATCCTCGAATGTCTTGAAGTCTAGGCTATCCCAGAAATAGTTAGCCTTACCAACCAAGAACTTAGTCAGAAAGCCCTTTGCTCCACTTCTAGTTTCCCAATTAGCCATTACCTCTTCTTTGGTCATATGAAGGGCTACAGCAATCTCTTCGGGCCTAAGAATCTTCTCCCAACCAGTAAACGGGGTCTGCTCCAGAACAGAGATATCGAGCAGCTCAGAGAACTCTTCTAGGGTGGGAACCAGCTGGTAGTCCTGGAAAGTAAAGCAATGGTACAACGGATCATAGAACTGGACTAGGAAACTCATCATCTGCTCGTCCAATTTGGAGGTGACCAAACTGAGAAGATAACCATACCTCTTGATGAAGGAAGTAGTATCAGGCATATTTGCAACCAAATCTTTAAGCAGGGTGGGAACCTGGACAAAGTTGATCCGGATGGTATTCTTACGCATGGGCATCATGATGACCTACAAAACAGAACAAAGATGAATCCCTCTTGTCTTTGAAATAAGTTAGTCCAATGCCAGATGTATGCAATGTTATGATGTCATGATGTCATGATAGTAAACACACCACAAGTATCCACATATGGCAAACATGGTAAAGTCACACAAAAGAGCCCTTAGATTTCAGGCTAGAAAGGAGCTTAGGTACTACCCTCTTTCAGTTCAGTTGGTTTAAACCTGTCCTAAAAAATAGTAATCGGGTCCTAGAGGATCTCAATATCACTGACTACCCTCAATCGGTCATAATTCCAGTTTAGCAACCTTTTCTTGCAGCCGGAATCATCGCGAGAGTTTAGTCTCAATGAGTGTAGCATACTGCTACTGTTCTATGGCCAAGTTGGTCAATTTAAAGGTTCTAAGGTCAGTTGGTGCTTAATGACCCCTTAGAAGACCCATATTCTCCTCGTTCTAACACAAGGAATATCGGTATAGACTAAAGTGCCACACCAACGTAGCTACTGCTTCAACCGTGTCGGTCTATGCCGAACAGTTCCCTCAAAGTTTATTGCTACTTACCTACAGGGTATCTGTGATCGGTGGGAATGAGAACTGACTGTTTTGGAATGCTGGTTCGCGTTTTGCGTTTGTGTTTGCAAAATGTCGCGGTAAGCAAGAGTCGCCACCGCCTTTTATTTTATCCAACAAGGAAAGGACAAAAGCACAGAAAAATTCCTTTTTGAGATATTTCTCGGGTTCGGGAGGTAGATTATAGAAAGGGAAGGTGTTAGCACCCTTTCTATCCGTGGTTATCCACGGGCTCTTAGGTACTTGCTCATTGTGTTTTCAAAATTTGCTTTTCTTTGTGTTTGTGGGTTTGAAGAGAGATTTTGTTTGAAAGAGAGTGTAAGTGCGAAAAGTTTTGCTTTGTTTTAAAAGGAGCTAGTACTTAAGAACCATCTACCTACTCGAAAAAGGAATTAAACTGTGCTAATATCCTTTAGACAATGCTAACCCACTATTGAGGAGTAGGTAGCATCGTCGTTGGAGTTTTCGGGTCAATTCGATTAGGGGACGTGTGGTCACTAAAGCAATATTAGGACGCCTTAGCGGTAACCCTAATATCCTAGATCATTTTTCCGAGGCAACCGTTTCGAGGCAACTATGATCTCTGGACAAGAGGGCGACCTCTAAAACTTCCTATACTCAATGACCAAGTTCGAGGCAACCAAGTGAGGTATACCCTAAGAGTGGCATGTGCAAGTGTGTTATTTCGGTTAATTTAATTTGTACATGTCATGGGTGGGCTATATTTATTTTAGGTTAAAGATTGATCTTGTCATGCATTGCATATTTATCAAACATCTAACAGTTAATATTGTCTGGAAATTAAATTGCGGGAAATTAAATCTAAGCTATTACAAGGCGTCGGGTATTTACATCGCCAAAAACAAACTCTTTAATTTAAATTGCGGAAAGTAAAAATAAAACGATAAATAAATAAAGTCCTAATTAATTATTACATACCGGGAAACAATTACAAAATTGGATAAAAAATGAAATGCGTGCGAGAAAATTAAATCGGCGTATTTTTTAGGGTTTTGACCCTTTTTTGAAAGAAAGTACGTTTTTTGTTATTTTTGAATTTAATTAAATTAAAACTAAACTAATTATTAATTAATTAAAAAAGATATTTTTGGATTTTTTATATTTAAGGAAATAAAAATAAAATGGTCAAAATTGTTAAAACCTAATATTCTGATTAATTTTAATTTATTGCAAAAATGTTAAAATTATACGTAATTAAAAAAACCAAGTCAATTAAATTATTTATTTACAAAAATAATGAAATTAATAAAAATATTTTTATTGTTTTCTAATTTTATTAGGAAAATTATTAATTAGTGATAATAAGATAATTAATTAAAATAATAAGACAAATAAAATAAATATAATAGAAAGTAAAAGAAATAAAACCAAGGGGGTGTTGGGCCCAGAAAGGAGGTATGATTTGCAATTTCCAGCCCAAAAATGTCCAAGCCTCTTTGACTTTTCCCATCCAATGCATGCTTGTTGACTTGAGTTCATGGTGAACCTTCAATCCTGGCCTTCAGATTTGGCCTAAAGGCCATCTGGCGCCTGGATCTATGAGGCATATGATGGACTGCATCTTGAGCGTTGCATAAGAGTACCTGAATAAAATTTGCACAAAGGTATTGGGGGACCTGGGATTCGAACCCAGGTCCCAATGGATCATGCACTAGCCTGCTTGCCAACTCAACCAACGCGTTCTTTTGTTATTGGGATACCAAACAAATATTATATTCAAAACAAATAAATATGCCTGACAATAAAAAAACAAGCGCGAAATTTAAAAGGACCAATGAGAAGAAGACACGCTTCGTCTTCTTCGTTGGAAAACCAGGATTTTTACCTGCGGATTTTATCCGCAGCAGAATCCATAGATTCGTCCTAAAATCCACTCTAGGCTATAGAAATGCAATCCAAAGCCATGGTTCGCTTCGTCTCTCCTTCCTGATCATCTCTATATCCATTATTAGTCCTAATTTTACCTGCAAAGCAAACGCCTAAAAACAAAACAAGAAAACCCTAGGTTCGGGCATTACAATACAGGCTATGAAAACAAAATCAAATATTGCAACAAGCTTAGAAATCACACAAGGAACAAGAATATGCTAATGCTTTGTCAAAAATACGCAAGAATGAGGAGTTATGTTTTCGTGTACAGGTCCATATTCGTGGATACTTACAGCGCGATTTAGGAGGTTTTAGGACTTGGTTTTGATTCCAATCGCTTCAGTAGACGTCCAACAAGATATTAGTGTCAAGTTTTTGCTTTGAATCGAGTCCTAAGATCATTTTCAGATTCCACTTTTTCAAGCTTTTTTTTCAAAGTTTGTCTGGCCGTTTTTGCATTTCTTAGCTCGTGTTCCTGATGTGTACAGCTTGTGTGTGTATATGGGAATGAATTAGGTTAATCTTTGGGCCTTGAATCCATGAGTATTGAAGATTGGAGATTTGATATGATCTTCCATTAACATGTTTCCAAAATTGTACCAAATCTGATTTTTTGTGCACAACAATGCTTGATACGAATTTGATTATGTGAATCATGATATTTGAAAGCTGTAATGATCACAAAGATCTCATTCCATCAATTTTTGGATTTTATTTGAATTAATATTGATTTAAAATGAATTAAATCAATAAAAATTAAATAAAATAGAAAAATAAATGAGTGGTCATGAAATTGAAAATAGGACACGTGTGTGGTGTGAAAAGATCATATGAAGTGGAAAAAAGTTGGCCCTTTTATCAAAAATTGGAGTTTTGAGGACAGTTGACTTTTGGTAATTTTGAAAAAATGTCCAACTTCAACAATGCATAACTTCTTCAATTTTGAACTTTTCGAGGTGTTATTTGACTTTTTAGAAACCTTGAGATGTTCTCTAACCAACCCTTTTGGTATCATATCATTTTGATATTCCATGCTAAAGTTATAAGCTTTGGAAAAAAAGGTGTTTTTGTTGACTTTCAAAAATGACCTATAATGTCCAAATTTGTAACTTTTTGTGAGAGCATTTCTTGATATTGGGTTGTGAAGATGGATTGTAGTAAATTGCATCCTCTTTAAAATGAGATTTGGATGGGTCATTTATCATAAAGTATGATAAAGTTATGCTTGGTCAAAGTTGAGTTGACTTTTCCTACAAAACCCTAATTTACAACTTTTGAATCTTGATGAATCTTGAGCAATCCTTGTTGAATCATGATCAACCCTTGATCAAATGATGAATTATCCTTCAAAATGAGAATGTTGGCAAAAAATATTGAGGTTTGACTGTATTTAGGTCACAGTTGACTTTTGCCCTAGCATAGTCGATTTTTGGACTTCTTGAGCAATTGACTGACCAAACTTTCTCTGCAAGGCTTGAAATTTGACATGGATGAACTTGAGAGCATATTAGGACATTTGGGAGCATTGAGACCATTTGTATGTGAGGACCTTGATGCAACTTAAAACCCTAATTTTGAATTGACTACTTTAGGAGGTGATTTGACTGTCCAACTCTTGAGCCATCTTGAACAACTTGGAGATGATTCTTGACATGTATTGAGGAATATGGGAGGGAAAATTTTGGGGTAAAACAATTTCCCCTGTTCAATCTTCTTAAACCTGAGGATATAGATTGGCGTTCGGGCCTTTTGTGATCCGAAGGTGGAAGATGATTGAACACTAGAGTGCCCAGAAATTTGCACTCGCATGAAGTAGTATTTGTCTTGTGATGTCGGGAATGGGCTTACAAATGCCATTTGGAGATTGATGATGGGAGATGGGCTTAAAGATTCCATCCGAAGGAGTGTCGATCGTGTAAGAGATTCCTTAGCGCAAGCTTGTATACCTGTTGTTGAGGGAGATTCCGCTAGGGAATGCTGTTCTTTGTCTTAGGAGAAATAGAACTTTAGGAGCTTCAGTAGTCCGTTATTCTACTGGGGAATCATCTCTGTCGAATTTTAGGAGCTTCGGTCGTCCGTTATTCTACTGAAGAATCATCTCTATTGAAGAGGTGAGAGTGAACTACTATCTGGTCGCAACCCATGATTCATAGTGATAAGACCGAATACTATCTGGTCGTAATCCAGGCTTTACAGTGACTTACTGGGTAAATGAGATTAAACTTGCTATCCGGTCGTAATCCAGGCTTTGCAATACCTCACTTCTTATCTGGTAGAAATCCAGGCTTCAGAACAAATCAAGTGGTTATCCGGTCGCATCCGGGCTTCAACTTGAATTTAGGGAACACTAATATCCGGCCGACTCTGGGCTTCTTAGTAATTGTCCATACAAACTGCTATTTGGTCGGAATCCAAGCTTCACAGTGCCTTGTACCGCTATCTGGTCGTAATCCAGGCTTCACGATGTGTTATACCATTATCTGGTCGAATCCAGGCTTCATGGTGTCGCGTACTGCTATCTGGTCGAATCCAATCTTCACAATACCTCACTTCTTATCTAGTCGAAATCCAGGCTTCAGAACAAATCAAGTGGTTATCCGGTCGCATCCGGGCTTTCCTTTGACTGTTGAGTTTACTAGTATCCGGTCGAATCCAGGCTTCATAGCAACTGGCTGGGTAAACTGTTATTTAGTTGTAATCCAAGCTTCACAGTGTCCCTTAACGCTATCTGGTCGTAATCCAGGCTTCACGATGTATCATACCATTATCTGGTAGAAACCCAAGCTTCGTAGTACTCTTGGTTGCTATCTAGTCGTAATCCAGGCTTCACAATAACTTGCTGAGTTGTTATCTGGTCGTGATCTGGGTTTCACGGCTTGTGTTTATGATATACCACTATCTGGTCGAATCCAGGCTTCATGGTGCTTACTGAGCTGCTATCCGGTCGTAATCCGGGCTTCACGGATCACTGGGGAATAAACTATTATCCGGTCGTTCTCCGGGCTTCATAGCTTACTTTTGAGAGATATAACTATCTGGTCATAATGCAGGCTTCGCGGTAGTCTGATATTGTTATCCAATCATAATCCGGGCTTCACAATATGCTGTAGAAATCAAGATACTGTCCGGTCGTACCCGAGCTTCATAACTTGAATTTTGATTGTATCTTTCCTAAAAGGTACCGGTCAGTCTTATGCAATGCATGATATGGATCAACAATGATGTTCTCAATATAAATGAGATTGTATGGTATGATGCATGTATCATGATGTATGGACCTGTAATGTTTTAGCTGGGGAAAATAAATCCCGGAGCTGCTGTAGAATAAAGGTGAATGCTTCGCTTTCGCTAGGGATGATGAACGAAGGTGATAAACTTGCAGGAGAGGATAACTCTGTTGGGGAATAAACTGATGAGGAGATTATTCCGAGGGGAATTACTCTGTGGGGAAGAGATGTTCTACTGAAGATTTTAACGATAAACTCTGTTGGGGATTCTGTTGATAATCTCTGTTGGGGATTTTAATGATGACCTCCATTGGGGATGGATTACCGTTACTTGTGATATTAGATCTGTTAAGGATTGAACTCCTGTTTGGGGAAAGAAAGGACTTTGTTGGGGATGATTTTTCAGTTGCTGGGGGATGTCTTTATACTCCGTTGAAGAATATTAAGACCTTTTGGGGATACCAAACCTTTTTAGCGCTTGATGGTGGATTAACTCTGCTTGCAGAGAGTATTGCCGATTCGTTCATGGTTGCCAGTTTCAGCTGAAAGAGTTATTATCACTGTCTTACCCTGCGGGGAGTGAAGGTATCTTAGCCATATCCTTCAGCTGAATCTATCTTGGTACCTGGTGGACAGAGCAACTTGTACAGTTTAGGCAATTCTCATTTGCTCCTGTTTCTATTATTACCAGTAACTCATCTTTCGTTTCGCATGTAAATATTTATGATCAACAATTAATGTCAAATGCGTATATCAAAAATGAACATTGGATGTTCTTTGCAACACAAAACAGATAAAGGAAAAACAGCCTGAAATTTTTGAGAATGAATTTGTATTGATTTTGAAGTTTGGCCTGAAAATAGGCTTTTTTGTACAAGAGGCTGACGTCCTAGTAAGAGAACTCCTCCGAACAAATAGAATTTATACAATTTGTGAAAAGGAAACAAAACAGCTATGTGAATAATCCCACTGGGTTCCAACTCTGCTATTGCCTTTATATCTCCAAGCATCTCATCACTTTGCTGCTTAGTTGAAGATGAATCTGATTGATTAGTGTCGTCCGAGCTTGATAGTCGATACCGAAGTCTGGATGCGAGGTGATCCAATGATACATAGTGTTACGCTTTGATCCCTAATTTTTGCCTGGACTGCCCTTTCGGGTTTTCAGTCCATCGGGATACCCATTTTTGCCCAAGCCGCCTTTTCAGGTTTTCGACTTGCCGGGTGTACAGATTTTTTTTATTTTCATCCCTTATTTTTTCCCGAACCCTTTTGGTTCGCCGGGAAGCCCTTATTTTTGCCTTGGCCATTCAACCTAGCGGGTCTTTGATTATGCGTAGTATCTTTTTACTATGTCTACATTGACGGGGTGAGGAAGGTCGTCACCATCCATAGTGGTTAGAATCATAGCTCCTCCTGAGAAGATGTTCTTAACCACAAATGACCCTTCGTAAGTAGGGGTCAGTTTTCCCCTGGGATCACCTTGAGGTAAGATAATGCGCTTGATTACCAGATCCCCAACTTGATACTCTTGTCGTCTAACTTTCTTGTTAAATGCCTTGATCATCCGTTTTTGGTACGTCTTACCATGACAAATAGCAGTGTCTCTTTTCGTCAATTAGATTCAGTTGATCAAGTCGGGTCTGAATCCAGTCATCTTCGCTTAAACTTGCATCCTTCATGATCCGAAGAGAGGTTATCTGAACTTCAATGGGCAAGACTGCCTCCATGCCATATACCAAGGAATAGGGTGTTGCCCCTGTTGACGTCCGTGCTGAGGTACGGTACCCATGAAGAGCAAATGGTAACATCTCGTGCCAGTCTTTGTATGTCACTGTCATCTTCTACACAATCTTCTTAATATTCTTATTTGCATCTTCGACAGCCCCATTCATCTTCGAACGGTAGGGAGAAGAGTTATGATGCTGTATCTTGAATTGCTCGCAGAGCTCAGTGATTATCTTATTGTTGAGGTTGGTACCGTTGTCCATAATGATCCTCTCTGGTATACTGTATCGACAAATCAGATTGTGCCGAATGAACTGTGCCACGACGTTCTTGGTTACGGTAGCAAAGGAAGCTTCTTCAACCCACTTCGTAAAGTAATCAATTGCTACCAGGATGAAATGATGCCCGTTGGATGCCGTAGGTCTGATCTCGCCGATCATATCAATGCCCTACATTGCAAAAGGCCAAGGCGCTGTCAAAACATTCAGAGGAACTAGAGGTATGTGCACCTTATCAGCATCGACCTGGAACTTGTGACATGTTCGAGAATGCTGATAACAGTCGGCTTCCATTGTGGACCAGTAATATCCTGCCCGGAGGATTTTCTTTGCCATGGTATGTCCACTGGAATGAGTTCCGAAGGTACCTTCATGAAACTCTGCCATGATCCTTTCCGCTTCAATCTTATCCACACAACGCAACAAGGTTGAATCATGGTTACGCTTGTAAAGAATGTCATTCCTGATGAAGAACTTCGCCACGAACCTCCTCAGAAACTTGTTATCATTAACAGATGCACCCTCAGGGTATTCCTGAGCTTCAAGGTACCTTTTTACTTCGTGAAACCAGGGCTTTTCTGTTACCTCTTCAGTCTTAAAATTACAACAATGTGCAGGTTCGTCCAATCTTTCAATAATGATCCTGGGAGCCTCGTTGTCCCAATTGACTTTGAACATAGAAGACATCGTAGCCAGTGCGTCCGCCAACTGATTCTCCTCTCTTGGGAAGTGTTCAAAGGTTATCTCCTCAAAATGGGGAAGCAATGTCAACACATACTCCTTGTAAGGAATAAGATTAGGGTGTTTCGTATCCCACTCGCCTTTGATCTGACTGATCACAAGAGAGGAATCTCCGAAGACACTCAGAAACTTAATCCTTAGGTCAATTGCTGCTCGAAGACCCATGATGTACGCTTCATACTCCGCCATATTGTTGGTGCAGTTGAAACATAGTCGGGTGGTAAACGGAGTATGAGATCCTTTAGGAGATATGATCACGGCGCCAATGCCATTACCCAAAGCATTCGAAGCTCCATCAAAGTACATAGACCATCAGGATCCTTCCTCAGGTCCTTCATCCGGTCCAGGTGTCTCACAATCAGTTATCAACATGATATTCTCGTCCGGGAATTCAAAGTTCATAGACTGGTAATCATCCACTGCCTGATGTTCCAAATGGTCTGCCAATACACTTCCCTTGATTGCCTTTTGAGTCGTGTACTGGATGTCATACTCAGTCAAGATCATCTTCCATCTTGCTATTCTTCCGGACAAGGCAGGTTTTTCGAAGATATACTTGATTGGATCCATCTTTGAAATCAATAGAGTAGTGTGAGTCAACATATACTGTCTCAGCCGGCGAGCAGCCCATGCCAAAGTGCAGCAAGTTTTCTCGAGCAGTGAGTATCGGGTCTCATAGTCGGTAAACTTTTTGCTAAGGTAATAAATAACATGCTCTTTTCGGCCAGACTCGCCATGCTGATCCAACACACACCCCATTGAATTATCGAGCACTGTCAAGTATAAGATCAAAGGTCTCCCTTCAACTGGTGGCATCAGAATAGGTGGCTTTTGGAGATACTCTTTGATCCTTTCGAAAGCGGCCTGGCATTCATCGCTCCAAGGTACCACTTGATCTTTCTTCAGCAGCTTGAAGATTGGTTCACAAGTAGCAGTCAGGTGTGAGATGAATCGGGCAATGTAGTTCAGTCGTCCCAGAAAGCCTCTGACTTCTTTCTCTGTCTTGGGAGCTGGCATCTCTTGTATGGCTTTCACTTTTGCCAGATCCACTTGAATACCTTTGTCGCTCACGATGAAACCCAGTAGCTCACCAGATCTCACCCCGAAGGTGCACTTGTTCGGGTTCAACCTCAACTCGTACAACTTCAACCTGTCAAACAGCTTCTGTAGATGGTCAAGGTGTTCTTCCTCAGTCTGGGACCTTGCAATCATATCATCGACATATACTTCAATCTCATGATGGATCATGTCATGAAACAAAGCAACCATGGCACGTTGATACGTTGCCCTAACATTTTTCAACCCAAAAGGCATGACCTTGTAGCAAAAGGTACCCCACTGAGTAATAAAGGTTGTCTTCTCCATGTCTTTGGGAGCCATTTTGATTTGATTATAACCGGAGAAGCCATCCATAAAGGAGAATACCTTATGCTGAGTAATGTTGTCAACCAGAACGTCAACATGAGGTAGAGGGAAATCATCCTTGGGGCTTGCCCTGTTCAAGTCCCTGTAGTCAACACACATTCGAACCTTCCCATCCTTCTTCGGAACAGGAACCACATTGGCGACCCACTGAGGATAAGAAGTCACTACTAGAAAACCGGAGTCAAACTATTTCATAACTTCAACCTTGATTTTCTCCGACATTTTTGGGCGCATTCGGCGAACCTTCTGTTTTACGGGAGGACAGTCTTCCTTGGTAGGCAGGCGATGAACCACAATGTCGGTATCCAAACCAGGCATATCTTTATAAGACCAAGCAAAGATCTCAACATAGTCATGTAGCATTTGAATCAACCGTTGTTTCACATTAGCTTCCAGATTTGCACCGATCTTGACCTCCTTCTTATCCGTCTCGGTACCCAGATTCACTGATTCCACCAGCTCTTCATGTGGCTGAATAGCCCTCTCTTCCTGGAGTAGTAGTCTTTCAAGTTCACCAGGAACTTCACAATCATATTCACCTTCGTCTTCGGCTAAGTTGATCGGATTTTCGAAGTTATAACTGGCAGTAGTAGAGTCGTTACCAGTGAGATCTAGAGTGGATATGGACCTGTATATGTGAGTGTGTGTAAAATAGCTGTTTTGCAATATATAATAAAGAAAAACAAGAGCACAAAATTTGAAATGCAAGAACGTCCAATGCTTTTATTAATGATATATGAAAATGACACACAAAATCCCTCACAAATGAAGCCGCAGAGCCCCGGGTAAGACACTGGGCCCTAAAGTTTAAAACATTGTCTGTTACAAATTCAAAATAAAAAGGTTCATTACTGGGTAACAAAAGTAATAGGGATGAAGTCCTTTGCTGTCCAGTTGCTTGGTCCACCGTCGGTTGTAGGATAGATCCAGCTGTCGAATTCAGACCATTCCACATCATCTTCAATGGAATTTACTCTCGAGTTGCTGATGAACACGGGAGGTCTTCCGATCCTTGCACTTCGAACAGCCCTTTGAGCTTCTGCAGTGAAACCCAAACCAAATTTGTTAGTCTTCTGTGTAAAATCAGGGAGTCAGCCCCAATTTGCATACTCACCCTTCTCAATAACAGCTCAGGCATCTTTTAAGGAAGCCATCTTCATAGGAGAACCTTTAACCACGGTTTCAGCTGATGCCAATGTCTGGGGAACCTCTTCAAAGTGCTGAAATGGGGTCTCAATGAACTCCCCATCAATATCTACGTATCAGAACGAGTTGAGGTGGCTGACCATGTACTCTTCCTCCCCTTGTACTGTCACAATCTTCCCTTTGACCGGGTACTTCAACTTCTGGTGGAGCGTTGAGGTTACGGCCCCAGCTTTATGGATCCATGGACGACCCAGCAAACAAGAGTAGGATGGCTGAATGTCCATCACATAGAACATAGAATTTAAGACCTGAGAACCAACTTTAATTGGAATATGAACTTCACCGTGCACCATCCTTTTAGACCCATCAAAGGCCCTGACAACGATATTACTTGGTTTTATCTCCAACCCTTTGCAATCCAACCGGTCTAGAGCTTTCTTGGGCAAGACGTTCAATGAGGAACCAGTATCAACCAATACATGTGCAAGAGTAGTGCCCCTGCATTCAATGGAGACATGCAGGGCATCGTTATGATTTTTCCCCTTGGCAGTCAAATCGGCGTCAGAGAAACCCAACCCATTATCAGCAGTCAAATTAGCCACACAATCTGTAAACTGATCAGCTGCTGTCTCTTGTGGCACGTGGGCAGTCTTCAGGAAGGTAATCAGAGCCTTGGCATGGGCCTCTGAGCACAATAATAGTGACAACATAGAAATCTTGGATGGGGTTTTCCCCAGTTGCTCAACTACGTTGTAATCACTCTTCTTAATAATCTTCAGAATCTCTTCCATCTCCTGTTTGGAAGCTTCAACAGTAATTGTCTTTCGTGCCTCCGTCTGGGCAGGTGCATCAGTGGTGATCCCTTTTCCCCGAGCGTCAGATGACTCGGCAACAGGGGTAAGAATAGGGACTTGATCAGGAATGGCAGTAGGTACACTTGCTGGTGTAATAACAACATGTCTTTGGACAGTTGGTGGAGCAATATCAGGTGAGAAAAGTCTGCCACTGCGGGTGACTTTAGCAGGTCCCGTAATGTTGCTGACGCCAATATCAGCATCCAAATCTTGCTTAACTCCATGAAAATAAACATCAGCCCCATAGTGCCAAGGGACAGCTTTATCAGAGGTATAGGGGATGGGCCCCGGAACAGTGATGATCACAAGTGCGATTTTCGGAACAGATGTAATTCTAACAGACTTCCTCGAGGGAGCCTTGGAAGAATTGTCGAAAATGGTAATGATGGTGACTTCTTCAGAAGGAACAGAAGGAACAACAGTCTTCTCAAACAGGATCTCCTTACTATCAATCAGGTTTTGGATACCTGACTTCAGGAATGGGCAACCGGTAGGTAAAACATAACACATATGGCAACCTTCGTCACAGCCCGGAAATAAACCGGCTAGTAACAGGTTCTTCTTGACAGTCATCAGAGGGGTAATAATGTCATCCACAGAAACTATAAACAAGTCTTCCTCTACAGCATTCACTCCATGTTTGGGCATGGGAGCAGTCACAACATTAGGCCTTTCGGGCGCCTCAGACTCAATCTCCTTTGCATCAATTAAGTCTTGTATCTTACTTTTCAGACTCCAACAATCATCTGTATTATGCCCCGGGCTATCAGAGTGAAAAGCACAGCAGGCGTTAGGGTTATAACTTGGTGACGTTGTATTTGAATTCTTTGGGGGTTCCCTTAGAGTCACCAGATTACTCTTCAGCAACTGTGGCAGAATCTGAGATAAGGTCATGTTGACACGAGTGAATTGCCTCTTAGGTATCTCGTACTTTTGTTGATTGTTGTACTGAGGAGCACCAGCGGGTTTTGAAATAACAACCGCATTGACAGCTTGGCGGTGTTCAGGTTTATTTTGTCTTCTTGCATTATAGACAGCACTGGACTCTTTCTTAAACGGCTTCTTCTCGGTGCTTGAGGAAGCACCCTTCTGTATCTTCCCAGCCTTAATACCAGCTTCAATCCTCTCACCAGTCAAAATAAGATCTGTAAACCCAGATGAAGAGCTTCCAATCAAGTGGTTAAAGAATGGACCAGACAGGGTCCCCAGAAACATATCAACAAGCTCCCGATCAGCCAAGGGTGGTTGCACCCTACCGGCGAGGTCCCTCCACTTCTGGGAATAATCTTTAAATCCTTCACCCATTCCCATTGACATACCCTGGAGTTGGGTACGCGTAGGAGCAAGGTCGGAGTTATACTGATACTTCCTGTAGAATGCAGCAGCCAAATCTTCCCAGCTGCGGATACTGGCTCCGTCTAACTGATAGAACCACTCAAGCTGAGTCCCTGAGAGATTGTCTTGAAAGAAATGGATCCATAAGTTCTTATTAGCAGTGTAAGGCTGGATCTTCCTCACATATGACCGGAGGTGCAGCTTCGGACAGGAAACTCCGTCATACTTGGAAAAGGCTGGTGCCTTGAATTTATGGGGAATCACCACCCCAGATGATAGACCTAGATCTCCAAAGTCCAGACCGGGCACCTTCTGAATTTCCATAGCATTCAAACGGTCTTCTAGTTATTTGTACTTATCCTCAGCAGGAGGATACTGTTCTTCATCGTAGTCCGTCTCGTTGTCGAAGACCACAGGGATAGGAGCCATCCTTTCTTGTGAACTATCTTTCCCTCCAGATGAGATGGTCAGATCAACTTCATTCTGTAACCTATTCCCAAACCTGTGTCCTATGTTGAAAAAGACTGTTCTCTTCTTCTTATTCTTATTCTCTTTCAGAATCAAGGTCTTCAGGTCCTGCTGACCCTTAGTTAGATTCATGAACAACTCTTGAAATTGGGCATTCTGGGCCTGGAGGGCCTTGATGGCTTGCTCAGTTGAAGGTTTAGTAGACATGATGATCGCTGAAATAAACAACGAAGAAGATAAGAGACATGTAAAAGGGTACCTGTTTATGAAGTGCATGAGATGACATGCGCATGATTTATGATTTCAAAGACAATCGGGATTCAAATTTGTAAACAAGAAGGGAAACACACTTTATTAGATTTAAACTTCAAAATTTAAATTGTTCAACAAATTTCCCTTAAGGCATTACAAGAATGGAAATATTGAAAAGTAAATAAAAACTATAAAGGAAATCATCAAAGTTCCATCAATGCTCCCATGGTCTCTTCTTATCAGTGCGGACATGATCGTTGAGAATTCGCTCATTCTCTAACTGTCTAGTCAACCTCTGGATTTTCTGCTCTTGTTCATTGAACTTCTCCCGATAAGAATCCCGTTCTTCCCGCAGTTGCATACAAGATATCTTCGGTGCCCCAATGTCAGTGGGCATATAAGGATGGAGAATGGTTGGAAGAACCCCTTCTTCATTAGCAACTTCAAGAGTGACAGGCCGGACAGCTTCATATGGCATACCTAGCTTCTGGGCACAGATGCGGATCCATCTGAGATATGTCTCCATTGGTAGAGAAGTCTTTGGACCCAACTCATGTGGATCAGATTGGTGAATTCTGTCCCAAGCCCTTATGAATCTACGACATTTCTCGTTGATATCCCCTTGAAAATCAAAGATGATATGAGGCATCAGCATCTCATGAGGTCCTTCTCTGCTGGCTCTTCCAAACTGACGGAGAGCTAAGCATGGGTTGTAAGAAATTCCTCCATGGGTTCCTAGCAATGGAACATTAGGGTACTCCCCACAACGATCAATGATAATCACCTCATCCATACCTTTGAGAGTCCAGATAATGTCATTATGCGAGAGAGACATCACTCTATAAGCCCAGCCCATTCCTTCTTTGTTTTTCAGTACTGACTTGGGGAGGTGCTAAATAAACCACCTCGACAATAAAGGAGCACAACACATCAAGGTTCCCCGCTTTCGGGCAGTACGAGCATAGAGCTGATGAAGAATGTCACCCAAGAGAGTGGGTACAGGGTTCTGAGAGATGAAGATCTTTATAGCATTCACATCAACAAAAGTGTCAGGATTCGGAAACAATACCAAGCCATAAATCAGAAGAGCCAGAATATCCTCGGACGCCTTAAAGTCTAGGCTATCCCAGAAGTAGTTAGCCTTGCTGTTGTACCCCAAAATTTTCCCTCCCATATTCTTCAAAGTTTGTCAAGAATCATCTTCAAATGGTTCAAAATTGCTCAAGGATTGCACAGTCCAAATACCTCCTAAGCCAGTCAAAATTAGGGTTTTGGTTCTTTCAAAGAATTTGAGGTTTTCAATGGTCCAATCAAGTCCCATAGGCCTATATGCATGCTCAAGCACCTACATGTCAAGTCTCAAGATTCACAGTGCCAAATTCCACAGTCAAAAAGCTCTATTTGCTTCACACTCAACTGCAAGGGCAAAATGGTCATTTTACAGTCAAAAGTCAAAATATTTGGTCAACATATTATTTTGAGCTCATTATCATCATTTGATCAAGTCTTGATCATGATTCCACAATCATGGCTCAGAAATCATCAAAGATGCAAAAGTTGTTATTTTTGGACAGCTGAAAAGTCAACTGTAACTTGACCAGGGCATAACTTTTTCATGGTTCATCAGAAAAATCCCATCCAATGCTCATTTTGAAGGGTATGACATTTCCTACAACTCATATTCACATTCCAAGTCCAAGAAATGCTCTCACAAAAAGTTATCAATTTCTACATTATAGGTCAATTTCAAAAGTCAACAAAAAGGAACTTTAAGTCAAGGACCATAACTTGAGATTGTTAAATCCAAATGACATGGTACCAAAGGCATTGGTTAGAGGACTTCAAGACCTTTCCAAAATGTACAAGAACATGTTCATATGATCAAAATTGAGCAAGATATACATTGGAGAAGTTGGGAAATTTTCATGAATTTGCAAAAGTCAACTATCCTTAAAACTTCAATTTTTGACAAAAGGGCCCACTTTCTTCCACTTGATTCATCCTTGTCATGCCACACACGTGTCCCATGATTAATTTCAAGATCAAACATTTATTTTTCTATTTTATTTAATTTTTATTGATTTAATTCATTTTAAATCCATAATAATTCAAATCAAATCTAAAAAATCAATGGAATAGTATCTTTTTGATTCATATAGCTTTCATATATCATGTGCTGACCAAACAATTCGTGCTAGGGCTTATGTGTACACAATATCTTAGATTTGATCCAAATATGGAAAGTTTGTCAATGGAGGAAAGTGTAAACCTAATTCTCTCATATACATGGATTAAGGCCCAACTGCTGACCTAATTCCCTTCCAATACATATGCACAACCTAACCCTAATTTTGTTCACGTGAGAACTGCTGCAAAAAAGCCATAAGAACATTGAAAAATATCAAAGAAACTCAAAATTGTTTTCTCACTTCAAGGCCAATTCAATACTTGTAATTGCTTCTAACACGTTGCAGGGACTCCCAGAAATGCATTGCAATCAAAACCAAGCGTTTAACCTCAAGAAATCGCTCTACACAGTCGCACGGTTTAACTTTCTTTCTCAGAATCGAAATCCATATTCCATGCATCATTAACACAATTTGTTGTTTGTTTTGTATTGTATGAACCCACAGGAAGCTTTTGGCATGGTTTAATTGCATTATAACACGCAGAATTGTGACTTGCCATTAACAGATATTAGGGTTCTTGAGGTTTTGAATTGGGGCTTTCCCATACAAGAAAAATTAAGCCTTATGACGCCTATGGTTGAACTCAGGAGATCAATACGAATTGAACAAGACTATCGCGCCATATTTATATAGAGCATAGCTCTATTCGCTATTTTTGGCCGTTCCATATTGTGGGGGTTAAAAAACCCCGCTATTTGTTTTGTTTTGTTTTGTTGCAGGCACAAGGAAGAAGATAATACGTGTTATTATGTGATTAGCCCATTCAAATAACACGCGTAATTGTTGTTTTGTCCAGCATAATTGTTATTTCCATATATTATTTTCATTGGTCATTATACTAACAAACGCAGGCAAGTGGCTGAGTGGCTAGTGAGGTGGACGTCAAGCATTGGGACCTGAGTTCGATTCCCAGGTCCACCCAATATTTGTTTCCTATTTTTCATCATGTGATCATATGCAAGATTCTCAAAACGTCCCACCATAGACTCCCACATCCCAGGCGTCATGTGTCCTCAAGGCAAATCCAGTGGCCCAAAGATGCTGAACATCATGTTTCCTGGTCAACCAACATGCAGGCGATTATCAAAGTCAACGTGGCTTTATGGCTTAGTGGGCCAGAATTGCCGGAATAAACCTCCATTTGGGTCCAACACCCCCACTGGTTTCTATTTCTTTTTTTATTTTCTTTCTTTTTATTTTTTTCTTTTAATTATAATTCTTATTATTATTATTAACTAACAAATTATTTTTTATAATAAATTCAGATAATCAAAAGATGTAAATATTTTTATTATTTATTATTTTTACTGTTAATTATTATTTTTATAAATAAATGTAAATTAATTAATTTAGTTAAATTAGGTTAATTTTAATCTTTTTTACAATAAATAAAATAAATTAGACTTAAGTTTTTTCTAACTTTTGACTTTTAATTTCTTTTTTATTTATTTCATTAAAACATAAAAAACACAAAAAACACTTTTTTTTCTTGTAATAATTAATTAATTAGTTATTAGGTTTAATATTTTAATTAATTGCAAAAAAGGACCAATTTCAATTCTTTTCTCAAAAAGGGTCAAAACCCTAAGGACGTCTTGATTTAATTTCTTCGCGCATTACTATTTTTTAATCATATTTATGTATTTGTTTCCTAGGATGTAATAGTTAATTAGGCTTTACCGCTTTCTTTACTTTTCTCGCATTTATTTTCCAAACGGGTTATGTTTTTGGCGATGTATATACCCGCGCCTTGTAATAGCGTAGATTTACCTTTCCGCACTCTTAACTGTTAATTATGCATGACAAGATTGCCTGACAAATAAAATCAATCCGTAGCTCACAAATAACATGTACAAGATAAATATAAACTGAAACAACACACATGCACATGCCACTCCTAGGGTACGCCTCACTGGTTGCCTCGAGGTGGTCGTCAAGTATAGGGTGCTTTAGAGGTCGCCCTCCTGTCTAAAGATCCAGTTGCCTCGAAACGGTTGCCTCGGATAAAAAAGATCTAAGACATTAGGGTTACCTCTAAGGCGTCCTACCATTGCTTCGGTGACCACACATGTCCCTAATAATCGAATTGACCTGAATAACTCCAACGACGGTGCTACCTACTTCTCAATAGTGGGATAGCACTATCTAATGGACTCTTACACAGCCTAATTCATTAGAGTAGGTAGATTTCTCCTGGGTACTTGCTCTTTCAAAAAACAAAAACATCTTTTCGCACCTACACTTTCAAAAGGTTTTCAAACAAATATTTCATACACTCTTGAGGACAGATACAAGAGTTACTTAGAAATTTTTCAAACGAAACTTTTTCAAAACCCACACACACTTGAAAAGCAAACAAATTTTGAAAACAGAGTGAGCAAGTACCTAAGAGCCCGTGGATAACCACGGATAGAAAGGGTGCTAACACCTTCCATTTCTATAAATCTACCTCCCGAACCGAGAAACATTCTCGAAAAGGAATTTTGTTGTGCTTTTGTCCTTTCCATGTCGGAGAACATAAAAGACGGTGGCGACTCTTGCTTACCGCGACATTTCACAAACCAGCTTAAAAAACAGTCAGTTCTATTTCCACCGATCACAGAACTGGCGACTCTGCTGGGGACTATTTAATAAGTGAGGTGTACCTTAGGATTAGACCACTCTTATGTTTTCAATTGCATGTCTTGTTTGCTTTTATATTTGTAGGCTTGCATCGGAGTTTCATAGATCCTAACCCGGATCTGGGGAATACCCTTTAGGTAGCATAAGCTGTGAGGGACCTGTCCGGCGTAGACCGACACGGGTGAAGCAGTGGCTACGTTGGTGTGACACCTTGGTCTGTACCGACATCCCTTGTGTTGCAACGAGGAGAATATGGGTCTTCTGAGGAGTCATTAAGCACCAACCGACCTTAGAACCCTAAATTGACCCAACTTGGCCATAGAACAGTAGCAGTATGCTACACTCATTGAGGCTAAACTCTCGCGATGGTTCTGGCCGCAAGAAAAGATTGCGATGCTGGAGTTATGACCGATTGAGGGTAGTCAGTGATATTGAGATCCTCTAGAACCCGGTTACTATTTTCTAGGACAGGTCTTAACCAACGAAACTGAAAGAGGGTAGTACCTAAACTTCATGCTGGCCTGAAATCTAAGGGCTCTTTTGTGTGACTTGTATGCCTTCAAACCTGATTACTTGCATGTTCTTGTTATCTGACACATGAGTTCCTTCCAGGTGTTGTTTACAGTCCTTGATAGGACTTATAACAAGGGTTTACTTACGTCACTCCACGCATAGCATAACATCATACCATCATACCATTGCATACATCCTACATAAGGACTAATCCATTTCAAGGATCTCAAGGGTCTGTGATGCAGGTCATGATGAACCAACTGTCTAGCAAGGGGCAAAGGGGATTTATTTTCCTCTAGCCAAGGTTGATAACTTGAGTCAGGGGCTATGACCCACTCGATATGGTGAGCTTTGACTCTTGAAGAAGGGCTCTCAACAACATGAAGTTCCTTCAATCAAGCTACCGGATCCAGATTCTAACAATTTTCTTGTTTACCCCGCGAGATCCTGGAAAACATTGCATGCATACATAAATATCATTGCATTACAGGTACCCTTTTGACAGGTCACTTATCTTCTTCGTTGTTTATTTCAACAATCATCATGAATCCTGAATCATCCAATGAACAAGCTATCAAGGCCCTCCAGGCCCAGAACGCCCAGTTCCAAGAGTTGGTTATGAGCCTAGCCCAGGGTCAACAGGAGCTGAAGACTCTGATACATAAGAAGAAGAAGAGGATTGTTTTGTTCAATCCTAGACGCAGATCTGGGAATGGATCACAAAATGAGGCTGATCTGGCTACTTCCTCTATAGGGAAAGACAGTCCCCAAGAGAGAAGGGTTCCTAGTCCCGTGGTCTCCGACAACGAGACGGATTTCAATGATGAACAATATCCTCCTGCTGAGGATAAGTACAAACAGCTCGAAGACCGGTTAAGTGCTATGGAGATACAGAAAGTGCCCGACCTGGACTTCGAAGATCTAGGTCTATCCTCTGGGGTGGTGATCCCACACAAGTTCAAGGCACCTGCCTTTGCGAAGTACGACGGGGCTTCCTGTCCTAAGCTGCATCTCAGATCATACGTAAGGAAGATCCAACCGTATACTGCAGACAAGAATTTATGGATCCATTTCTTCCAGGAAAGTCTTTCAGGGACTCAACTCGAATGGTTCTATCAGCTGGATGGAGCCAGTATTCGTAACTGGGAGGACTTGGCTACTGCGTTCTACAAGCAGCATCAGTATAATTCCGACCTCGCTCCTACGCGTACCCAACTCCAGGGTATGTCACTAGGGACAGGTGAAGGATTCAAGGAATATGCGCAAAAGTGGAGAGACCTGGATGGAAGGGTGTAACCACCTCTGACTGACCGTGAACTCATTGATATGTTCCTGGGGACCCTGTCTGGTCCGTTCTTCAACCATTTGATTGGGAATTCTTCTGCTGGGTTTACAGATTTAATTATGACTGGTGAAAGGATAGAAGCTGGTATCAAGGCTGGAAAGATTCAAGAAGATGCACCTTCTGATGCTCAAAAAACCTTATCATGGAAAAAAAGAGTCCAATGCTGTGCATGGTAAAAAGAGTCGTCGTGACCAACATGTAGGGGCAACCCAGATCTCTAATCCTATGCCTGCTCAACAAAGACAGGGGCATTAACGTAAAGAGGTCGCACCCAAGAGACAGTTCACTAAGATCAACATGTCACTGGATCAAGCGCTACAGCAAATGTTAAAGGCAGGGCTAATTACCTTAAGGGCTCCTCTCCGGAATCCAAACACTTCTGCTCCTAACTATCATCCCAATGAAAGGTGCGCATACCACTCTGATAGCCCGGGGCATACTACGGACAACTTTTGGGCTCTGAAGAACAAGGTGCAAGACATGATTGATGCCAAAGAGATTCAGTTTGAAGCGCCAAAGACTCCAAACATAATCACTGCTCCTTTGCCAAATTATTGAAGGCTTTTGAATTTCCGAGTTGTATTTTTCTTTGCTTATACAAACAATTAATGTCATATCAAACTCTTTTATTCCATTAATGCATTGCATATGTCTGTTCTGAATCAATATATTCGTATTCACTATATTCAAACTGCTTTCATTTTTGTGATGTTCAACATTCGATTAATAGTTCTAAGCCTCTTGAGGGAGGATGACGAAAATGATATCACTATCTTTACAGTATGCTTTTGGACAAACCCCGCTGATGAGGTACAGGCATTGTTTCAATTCCTAAACACTGGAGTCATAAGGAAGATAATCCCTCGTCAACCCATTCGAGCCAAAGAAGTAGGTGTTTTTCTTTTCAAAAATTAAAACCCTTAATCATAACCTGGGGCAGGGTAGTTCTCTCAGTTGATCCAGGTGCATAACAAATAACACCAAAGAAGTCGTTCCAAAAACAAAAGACAGTGATGGTTCTGAATAATCATACGACAGGCAGTCATTATCTCTCAGAAATAAAAGCCCAATAAGTCAAAGCCCATTAAAGGATACTTACGAAACTGGGGCACCCCGCTGACTGTAATCACAAAAAGAAACAGTTCAGGCAAAAAACAGGGATAATAAAATCAAAAAATAAAGAGGTTCAACAAACCCTCAACAAAAATAGGAAATGACCGCCTATTCAACATAAACTGTCAATATCCGAACCATCATCGGAATATCAGAGCAAAGACTCAAACAAGGTCTGCCGCACGATCAGCTGAGTTTAGGTTTGAAGAACATCACGAAGAACGGGTGGGTACAAATAAAATTTGAGCCTTTATCCTTTGTTTCTTAAACCGTGAACCAGGCCATGTTATAACCCTCAAAAGTCCTAGCTGAAGCATGGGTTAGTTCGAAAGCATACTGTTATGAAAGGTATCCTGACTCCTTAAGGCTTGCGGTAAAATAACGAGTTGACATCACATTTTTACAAAATTTGCTTGTTTTACTGAAAAATGCATTTTCAAAAACTTCAAAACAGACATAGGCTGTGCATTCTTGATATGATATTGTTTGCATATGATTATTTGTTCGAACAGCAGAGAAATTCGCACGAAGAATATCTAGTGAACAAAAGCACTTCCAATCAAGGGGCACGGCATGATCATTGTCCGTCATCTGGGGCAGTCCAGTCAAGATTCAGAGAATGTCTCAAATGCCAAACAGCCTGGGGCAAATCTCCGCCTGAGTCACTTGGGGCATTAGACGTGAATTCCAGCGACAAATATGGCATGATCAAACATCTTCTGGTGGTATGGCAACACAACACTACCGATAGGGGCAACTCCCTACATCCTGAGAGCGTGGACATAGTCGGAAAAACACTACGCATAATCAAAGACCCGCTAGGTTGACACACCTAGGCAAAAATAAGGGCTTCCCGACGAACCAAAAGGGTTCGGGCAAAAATAAGGGATGAAAATAAAAAATCTGTACACCCGGCAAGTCGAAAACCTGAAAAGGCGGCTTGGGCAAAAATGGGTATCCCGGTGGACTGAAAACCCGAAAGGGCGGTCCAGGCAAAAATTAGGGATCAAAGCGTACGACTATGTCCCGGCATCTCGTCACTTGTCTACCAGAAGACTTATCAATCGGCAGTCATCAAGCACCTCCGCAGGTACCTCCTTCTCCCGCAGAAACTGGGGCAATAAGAATTGTCTAAGCGATCTGGTTGCTCTGTCCATCGAGGCACCAAGGTAAGTTCAGCTGAAGAACATGACCAAGTTACCTCCTCTCCCCAAGCAGAGTTGGTCTCCCGTCAACCCTAAAAGGCGCAATATCTCCAGCAAGTCAGTAATACTCTCCCCAAGCAGAGTTAGTCTACTGTCAGCCTTAAGGAAGTTGGGTATCCTCAGAAGATCTCAATATTACCCAGCGGAGTATATAGATATTCCTAAGCAAGCATCCCCGACAGTCTTAACATAAGATTGTTCCCTGGCGGAATACAGACATCCTAGTAGAGCCACTTCCCCAGTACAGTCCAAAAGTTTCCCCAGTAGATTCTGGAAGCTCATCCCCAGTAGATTCTGGAAGCTTATCCCCAGTAGATTCTGGAAGCTTATCACCTGCAGAGTACATGCATCTCTCCCCGACCATATTCAGAGGTTGTTCCCCACCAGAGCTTATAACTGGGTTATCCTCAGCTAATTACCACGGAAAGACCGTCCTCGGCAAAGTTCTTCCTATCCCCCAGCGGAGTTCATCAAATCTTCCAACATAACTTATCAACGGAATCCCCAGCGGAGTTATCAATAAAACCTCAGCAAAGTATCTCTTCCCACAGAGTAATTCCCCACAGAGTAATCTCTCCAACAAGTTTATTCCCCAACGGAGTCATCTTCTCCTACCGGTTTATCCTTGCAATCATCATCCCCCAGCGGAAACGAAGAACTCTACTCTTCAACATCAACCCAGGATTCAACAAGCTCCCGGCATTCGTCAAGGATTTATTTTCCTAAACGAAAATACATTCATAGACATTTCACATTTCATACATCCTGCTTACATACATGATAAAGTGCATACGACACGATCTCATTTATTTTTGAGAACATCATGACATCATGCATCTCATACACCATGACATTTCATACAACTGATGTTTTTCCTTTTCAGGAAAAAGGTCAATACAAAGATGATTACTATCAACTGTCCCAATTCCAGATTCGATTCCTGTATCTAGCCAGGGCATATCTGTGAGTGATTGGTTGTAGATTCAATACTTGTATCCGGCCAGGGCATATCTGCATGAAGAGTTTAGAGATTCGATACCTGTATCCAGCCAGGGCATATCTGTAGAAGACCAATTCCAGATTCGATTCCTATATCTAGCCAGGGCATATCTGTGAGTGATTGATTATAGATTCGACACCTGTATCTAGCCAGGGCATATCTACATGAAGAGTTTAGAGATTCGATACCTGTACCCAGCCAGGGCATATCTGTAGATGACCAATTCCAGATTCGATACCTGTATCTAGCCAGGGCATATCTGTGAGTGATTGATTGTAGATTCGATACCTGTATCCGGCCAGGGCATATCTACATGAAGAGTTTAAAGATTTGATTCCTGTATCCAGCCAGGGCATATCTGTAGACGACCAGTTCCAGATTCGATACCTGTATCTAGCCAGGGCATATCTGTGAGCAATTAATTATGGATTCGAAACCTGTATCTAGCCAGGGCATGTCTCCATGAAGAGTTTAGAGATTCGATACCTGTATCCAGCCAGGGCATATCTGTAGACGACTAATTCCAGATTCGATACCTGTATCTAGCCAGGGCATATCTACATGAAGAGTTTAGAGATTCGATTCCTGTATCCAGCCAGGGCATATCTGTAGACGACTAATTCCAGATTCGATACCTGTATCTAGCCAGGGAATATCTGTGAGCGATTGATTGTAGATTCGATACCTGTATCTAGCCAGGGCATATCTACATTAAAGAGATTTCAGAAATGGTTTAGAGATGCTCCGGACCCGGATGCTATTCTATCGCTTATTCAGAGTTTCTTCCCAGAAATGGCTTAGAGATGCTCCAGATATGGATGCTGTTCTTTTGCTTATTCAAACTTCCTTCTAGAGATAGCTTAGAGATGCTCCGAACATGGATGCTGTTCTATTGCTTATTCAGATGTCCTTCTAGAGATGGTTCAGATGCGACCCCGATATGGCTACATTCTGATACTTATTCCAGATTCCCTTTCAGAGATAGCTTAGAGATGCTCCCGACGCGGATGATATTCTATTTCTTATTCAGATTCCCTTTCAGATAGCTTAGAAATGCTCCGGACCCGGATGCTATTCTATCGCTTATTCAGAGTTTCTTCCCAGAAATGGCTTGGAAATGCTCCAGATATGGATGCTATTCTGTTGCTTATTCAAAGTTTCTTCTCAGAGATAGTTCATATATGCTCCAGAACCGGATGCTATTCTGTTGCTTATTCAAAGTTTCTTCTCAGAGATAGTTTAGATATGCTCCAGAACCGGATGTTATTCTGTTGCTTATTCAGAGTTACTTTTCAGAGATGGCCTAGAGATGCTCCAGATCCGGATGCTATTCTACCGCTTATTCAGAGATTCCTTCTAGATATAGTTCAGTTGCGACCCAGGCATGGCGACATTCTGATACTTATTCCAGATTTCCTTTCAGATATAGCTTAGAGATACTCCCGACCCGGATGTTATTCTACTGCTTATTCAGATTTCTCTCCAGAGATAACTTAGAGATGCTCCCAACCCGGACGTTATTCTATTGCTTATTCAGATTCCAACTTCTAAAGACAACTTAGAGATGCTCCAGACCCGGATGCTATTCTATTGTTTAGACCTGATTCATTCAAAAGACATTCCAGATACGATCCGGATTCGGATGACATTCTGTCACTCACTCAGATGCAGTATGGATATACCCCAGACACGACGGTCATTCTACTACTCGTTCAGACGTCAGCAATTAGACACAGACTAGATATGCTCCAGACACGGAAGCTATTCTATTTCTTACTCAGATTCAACCATCCCTTACATTTCCAAATGGCGTCTATAAGCCCATTCCCGACAAGGTTCTGTCACATCTCCAGATGGCATCTATAAGCCCATCCTCTTGTCCATCATATCTCCAAATGGCATCTATAAGCCCATTTCCGCCATCACATTGCTGATTTTCTACTATGTGAGTGCAAATTTCTGGGCACTCTAGTGTTCAATCATCTTCCACCTTCGGATCACGAAAGGCACGCAAGCCAATCTACATCCTCAGGTCTAAGAAGATTGAACAGGGGCAACTGTTGTACCCCAAAATTTGCCCTCCCATATTCTTCAAAGTTTGTCAAGAATCATCTTCAAATGGTTCAAAATTGCTCAAGGATTGCACAATCCAAATACCTCCTAAGCCAGTCAAAATTAGGGTTTTGGTTCTTTCAAAGAATCTGAGGTTTTCAATGGTCCAATCAAGTCCCATAGGCCTATATGCATGCTCAAGCACCTATATGTCAAGTCTCAAGATTCACAGTGCCAAATTCCACAGTCAAAAAGCTCCATTTGCTTCACAGTCAACTGCAAGGGCAAAATGGTCATTTTACAGTCAAAAGTCAAAAAATTTGGTCAACGTCTTATTTTGAGCTCATAATCATCATTTGATCAAGTCTTGATCATGATTCCACAAGCATGGCTCAGAAATCATCAAAGATGCAAAAGTTGCTATTTTTGGACAGTTGAAAAGTCAACTGTAACTTGACCAGGGCATAACTTTTTCATGGTTCATCAGAAAAATCTCATCCAATGCTCATTTTGAAGGGGATGACATTTCCTACAACTAATCTTCACATTCCAAGTCCAAGAAATGCTCTCACAAAAAGTTATCAATTTTTACATTATAGGTCAATTTCAAAAGTCAACAAAAAGGCACTTTAAGTCAAGGACCATAACTTGAGATTGGTAAATCCAAATGACATGGGACCAAAGGCATTGGTTGGAGGACTTCAAGACCTTTCCAAAATGTCCAAGAACATGTTTATATGATCAAAATTCAGCAAGATATGCATTGGAGAAGTTGGGAAATTTTCATGAATTTGCAAAAGTCAAGTATCCTTAAAACTTCAATTTTTGACAAAAGGGCCCACTTTCTTCCACTTGATTCAGCCTTGTCATGCCACACACGTGTCCCATGATTAATTTCAAGATCAAACATTTATTTTTCTATTTTATTTAATTTTTATTGATTTAATTCATTTTAAATCCATAATAATTCAAATCAAATCTAAAAAATCAATGGAATAGTATCTTTTTGATTCATATAGCTTTCATATATCATGTGCTGACCAAACAATTCGTGCTATGGCTTATGTGTACACAAAATCTTAGATTTGATCCAAATATGGAAAGTTTGTCAATGGAGGAAAGTGTAAACCTAATTCTCTCATATACATGGATTAAGGCCCAACTGCTGACCTAATTCCCTTCCAATACATATGCACAACCTAACCCTAATGCTGTTCACATGAGAACTGCTGCACAAAAGCCATAAGAACATTGAAAAATATCAAAGAAACTCAAAACTGTTTTCTCACTTCAAGGCCAATTCAATACTTGTAATTGCTTTTAACACGTTGCAGGGACTCCCAGAAACACATTGCAATCAAAACCAAGCGTTTAACCTCAAGAAATCGCTCTACACAGTCGCACAGTTTAACTTTCTTTCTCAGAATCGAAATCCATATTCCATGCATCATTAACACAATTTGTTGTTTGTTTTGTATTGTATGAATCCACAGGAAGCTTTTGGCATGGTTTAATTGCATTATAAGACGTAGAATCGTGACTTGCCATTAACGGATTTTAGGGTTCTTGAGGTTTTGCATTGGGGCTTTCCCATACAATAAAAATTAAGCCTCATGACGCCTATGGTTGAACTCAGGAGATCAATACGAATTGAACAAGACTATCGCGCCATATTTATATAGAGCATAGCTCTATTCGCTATTTTTGGCCGTTCCATATTGTGGGGGTTAAAAACCCCCGCTATTTGTTTTGTTTTGTTGCAGGCACAAGGAAGAAGATAATACGTGTTATTATGTGATTAACCCATTCAAATAACGCGCGTAATTGTTGTTTTGTCCAGCATAATTGTTATTTCCATATATTATTTTCATTGGTCATTATACTAACAAACGCAGGCAAGTGGCTGAGTGGCTAGTGAGGTGGACGTCAAGCATTGGGACCTGGGTTCGATTCCCAGGTCCACCCAATATTTGTTTCCTATTTTTCATCATGTGATCATATGCAGGATTCTCAAAACGTCCCACCATGGACTCCCACATCCCAGGCGCCATGTGTCCTCAAGGCAAATCCAGTGGCCCAAAGATGCTGAACATCATGTTTCCTGGTCAACCAACATGCAGGCGATTACCAAAGTCAACGTGGCTTTATGGCTTAGTGGGCCAGAATTGCCGGAATAAACCTCCATTTGGGTCCAACACCCCCACTGGTTTCTATTTCTTTTTTTATTTTCTTTCTTTTTATTTTTTTCTTTTAATTATAATTGTTATTATTATTATTAACTAACAAATTATTTTTTATAATAAATTCAGATAATCAAAAGATGTAAATATTTTTATTATTTATTATTTTTACTGTTAATTATTATTTTTGTAAATAAATGTAAATTAATTAATTTAGTTAAATTAGGTTAATTTTAATCTTTTTTACAATAAATAAAATAAATTAGACTTAGGTTTTTTCTAACTTTTGACTTTTAATTTCTTTTTTATTTATTTCATTAAAACATAAAAAACATAAAAAACACTTTTTTTTCTTGTAATAATTAATTAATTAGTTATTAGGTTTAATATTTTAATTAATTGCAAAAAAGGACCAATTTCAATTCTTTTCTCAAAAAGGGTCAAAACCCTAAGGACGTCCTGATTTAATTTCTTCGCGCATTACTATTTTTTTAATCATATTTATGTATCTGTTTCCAAGGATGTAATAGTTAATTAGGCTTTACCGCTTTCTTTACTTTTCTAGCATTTATTTTCCAAACGGGTTATGTTTTTGGCGATGTATATACCCGCGCCTTGTAATAGCGTTGATTTACCTTTCCGCACTTTATTTTCCGCACTCTTAACTGTTAATTATGCATGACAAATAAAATCAATCCGTAGCTCACAAATAACATGTACAAGATAAATATAAACTGAAACAACACACATGCACATGCCACTCCTAGGGTACGCCTCACTGGTTGCCTCGAGGTGGTCGTCAAGTATAGGGTGCTTTAGAGGTGCCCTCCTGTCTAAAGATCCAGTTGCCTCAAAACGGTTGTCTCGGATAAAAAAGATCTAGGACATTAGGGTTACCGCTAAGGCGTCTTACCATTGCTTCGGTGACCACACATGTCCCTAATAATCGAATTGACCCGAATAACTCCAACGACGGTGCTACCTACTTCTCAATAGTGGGATAGCACTATCTAAAGGACTCTTATACAGCCTAATTCCTTAGAGTAGGTAGATTTCTCCTGGGTACTTGCTCTTTCAAAAAACAAAAACATCTTTTCGCACCTACACTTTCAAAAGGTTTTCAAACAAATATTTCATACACTCTTGAGGACAGATACAAGAGTTACTTAGAAATTTTTCAAACGAAACTTTTTCAAAACCCACACACACTTGAAAAGCAAACAAATTTTGAAAACAGAGTGAGCAAGTACCTAAGAGCCCGTGGATAACCACGGATAGAAAGGGTGCTAACACCTTCCCTTTCTATAAATCTACCTCCCGAACCGAGAAACATTCTCGAAAAGGAATTTTGCTGTGCTTTTGTCCTTTCCATGTTGGAGAACATAAAAGACGGTGGCGACTCTTGCTTACCGCGACATTTCGCGAACCAGCTTAAAAAACAATCAGTTCTATTTCCACCGATCACACTTGCCAACCAAGAACTTAGTCAGAAAGCCTTTTGCTCCACTCCTAGTCTCCCAATTAGCCATTACCTCCTCTTTAGTCAAATGAAGGGCTGTAACAATTTCTTCGGGCCTAAGGGTCTTCTCCCAACCAGTAAACGGAGTCTGCTCCAAAACAGAGATACCGAGCAGCTCAGAGAACTCTTCTAGGGTAGGAACCAGCTGGATGTCCTCAAAAGTGAAACAATGTTACAGCGGATCATAGAATTGGACTAGGACACTCATCATCTGCTCGTCCAATTTGGAGGTGACCAAGCTGAGAAGAGAACCATGCCTCCTGATGAAGGAAGTAGTGTCAGGCATTTTGGCAACCAACTCTTTAAGCAAGGTAGGGACTTGGACAAAGTTGATCCGAATAGTATTCTTACGCATGGGCATCATGATGACCTACAAAATAGAGCAAATATGAAACCCTCTTGTCTTTGAAATAGGTAAGTCTTATGCAAGATGTATGCAATGTCATGATGTCATGATAGTAAGCACACAAAAAAGCAAACATGGTAAAGGCACACAAGTCACACTGAGAACCCTTAGATTTCAGGCTTGCATGGAGCTTAGGTACTACCCTCTTTCAGTTCAGTTGGTTTAAACCTGTCCTAAAAATAGTAATCGGGTTCTAGAGGATCTCAATATCACTGACTACCCTCAATCGGTCATGATTCCAGTTTAGCAACCTTTTCTTGCGGCCGGAATCATCACGAGAGTTTAGTCTCAATGAGTGTAGCATACTGCTACTGTTCTATGGCCAAGTTGGTCAATTTAAGGTTCTAAGGTCAGTTGGTGCTTAATAACCCCTTAGAAGACCCATATTCTCCTAGTTCCAACACAAGGGATATCTGTACAGATTAAAGTGCCACACCAACGTAGCTACTGCTTCATCCGTATCGGTCTACGCTGTACAGATCCCTCACATTTTATTGCTACTTACCTAGAGGGTGCCCCCCAGATCCGGGTTAGGATATATAGAAACTCCGATACAAGCCCACAAAATTAAAGCATACAAAACATACAATTGAAAACACAGTGATCTAATCCTAAGGTACACCTCACTTATAATTATTCCCCAGCAGAGTCGCCAGTTCTGTGATCGGTGGGAATGAGAACGGACTGTTTTGGAATGCTGGTTCGTGTTTTGCGTTTGTGTTTGCAACATGTCGCGGTAAGTAAGAGTCGCCACCGCCTTTTATTTTATCCAACAAGGAAAGGACAAAAGCACACAAAAATTCCTTTTTGAGATATTTCTCAGGTTCGGGAGGTAGATTATAGAAAGGAAAGGTGTTAGCACCCTTTCTATCCGTGGTTATCCACGGGCTCTAAGGTACTTGCTCATTGTGTTTTCAAAATTTGCTTTTCTTTGTGTTTAAGGGTTTGAAGAGAGTTTTTGTTTGAAAGAGAGTGTAAGTGCGAAAAGTTTTGCTTTGTTTTAAAAGGAGCAAGTACTTAAGAACCATCTACCTACTCGAAAAAGGAATTAAACTGTGCTAATGTCCTTTAGACAATGCTAACCCACTATTGAGGAGTAGGTAGCATCGTCGTTGGAGTTTTCGGGTCAATTCGATTAGGGGACGTGTGGTCACTAAAGCAATGTTAGGACGCCTTAGCGGTAACCCTAATATCCTAGATCATTTTTCCGAGGCAACCGTTTCGAGGCAACTATGATCTTTGGACAAGAGGGCGACCTCTAAAACTTCCTATACTCAATGACCACGTTCGAGGCAACCAAGTGAGGTATATCCTAAGAGTGGCATGTGCAAGTGTGTTATTTCGGTTAATTTTATCTGTACATGTCATGGGTGGGCTATATTGATTTTAGGTTAAAGATTGATCTTGTCATGCATTGTCTATTTATCAAACATCTAACAGTTAATATTGTGTGGAAATTAAATTGCGGGAAATTAAATCTAAGCTATTACAAGGCGTCGGGTATTTACATCGCCAAAAACAAACCCTTTAATTTAAATTGCGGAAAGTAAAAATAAAACGATAAATAAATAAAGTCCTAATTAATTATTACATACCAGGAAACAATTACAAAATTGGATAAAAAATGAAACGCGTGCGAGAAAATTAAATCGGCGTTTTTTTTAGGGTTTTGACCCTTTTTTGAAAGAAAGTATGTTTTTTGTTATTTTTGAATTTAATTAATTAAAACTAAACTAATTATTAATTAGTTAAAAAAGATATTTTTGTATTTTTTATATTTAAGGAAATAAAAATAAAATGGTCAAAATTGTTAAAACCTAATATTCTAATTAATTTTAATTTATTGCAAAAATGTTAAAATTATACCTAATTAAAAAAACTATGTCAATTAAATTATTTATTTACAAAAATAATGAAATTAATAAAAATATGTTTATTTTTTTCTGATTTTATTAGGAAAATTATTAATTAGTGATAATAAGATAATTAATTAAAATAATAAGACAAATAAAATAAATATAATAGAAAGTAAAAGAAATAAAACCAAGGGGGTGTTGGGCCCAGAAAGGAGGTATGATTTGCTATTTCCAGCCCAAAAACGTCCAAGCCTGTTTGACTTTTCCCATCCAATGCATGCTTGTTGACTTGAGTTCATGGTGAACCTTCAATCATAGCCTTCAGATTTGGCCTGAAGGCCATCTGGCGCCTGGATATATGAGGCATATGGTGGACTGCATCTTGAGCGTTGCATAAGAGTACCTGAATGAAATTTGCACAAAGGTATTGGGGGACCTGGGATTCGAACCCAGGTCCCAATGGATCATGCACTAGCCTGCTTGCCAACTCAACCAACGCGTTCTTTTGTTATTGGGATACCAGACAAATATTATATTCAAAACAAATTAATATGCCTGGCAATAAAAAAACAAGCGCGAAATTTAAAAGGACCAATGAGAAGAAGACACGCTTCTTCTTCTTCGTTGGAAAACCAGGATTTTTACCTGCGGATTTTATTTGCAGCAGAATCCCTAGATTCGTCCTAAAATCCACTCTAGGCTATAGAAATGCAATCCAAAGCCATGGTTCGCTTCGTCTCTCCTTCCTGGTCATCTCTATATCCATTATTAGTCCTAATTTTACCTGCAAAGCAAATGCCTAAAAACAAAACAAGAAAACCATAGGTTCGGGCATTGCAATACAGGCCATGAAAACAAAATCGAATATTGCAAAAAGCTTAGAAATCACACAAGGAACAAGAATTTGCTAATGCTTTGTCAAAAAGACGCAAGAATGAGGAGTTATGTTTTCGTGTACAGGGCCATATTCGTGGATACTTATAGCACGATTTAGGAGGTTTTAGGACTTGGTTTTGATTCCAATCGCTTCAGCAGACGTCCAGCAAGAGATTAGTGTCAAGTTTTTGCTTTGAATCGAGCCCTAAGATCGTTTTCAGATTCCACTTTTTCAAGCTTTTTTTTCAAAGTTTGTCTGGCCGTTTTTGCAGTTCTTAGCTCGTGTACCTGATGTGTACAGCTTGTGTGTGTATATGGGAATGAATTAGGTTAATCTTTGGGCCTTGAATCCATGAGTATTGAAGATTGGAGATTTGATATGATCTTCCATTAACAAGTTTCCAAAATTGTACCAAATCTGATTTTTTGTGTACAACAATGCTTGATACGAATTTGATTATGTGAATCATGATATTTGAAAGCTGTAATGATCACAAAGATCTCATTCCATCAATTTTTGGATTTTATTTGAATTAATATTGATTTAAAATGAATTAAATCAATAAAAATTAAATAAAATAGAAAAATAAATGATTGGTCATGAAATTGAAAATAGGACTCGTGTGTGGTGTGACAAGATCATATCAAGTGGAAAAAAGTGGGCCCTTTTGTCAAAAATTGGAGTTTTGAGGACAGTTGACTTTTGGCAATTTTGGAAAAATGCCCAACTTCAATAATGCATAACTTCTTCAATTTTGAACATTTGGAGTTATTATTGAACTTTTTAGAAACCTTGAGATGTCCTCTAACCAACAGTTTTGGTATCATCTCATTTTGATATTCCATGCTCAAGTTATAAGCTTTGGCAATAAAGGTGTTTTTGTTGACTTTCAAAAATGACCTATAATGTCCAAATTTGTAACTTTTTGTGAGAGCATTTCTTGATCTTGGGGTGTGAATATGGATTGTAGGAAATTGCATCCTATTCAAAATGATCTTTGTATGGGTCATTTCTCATAAAGTATGAGAAAGTTATGCTTGGTCAAAGTTGAGTTGACTTTTCCTACAAAACCCTAATTTAGCAACTTTTGAATCTTGATGATTCTTGAGCAATCCTTGATGAATCATGATCAACCCTTGATCAAATGATGAATTATACTTCAAAATGAGAATGTTGGCAAAAAAATCTTGAGGTTTAACTGTATTTAGGTCACAGTTGACTTTTGCCCTAGCACAGTCGATTTTTAGACTTCTTGAGCAATTGACTGACCAAACTTTCTCTGCAAGGCTTGAAATTTGACATGGATGAACTTGATAGAATATTAGGACGTTGGGGAGCACTTGAGACCATTTGGATGTGAGGACCTTGATGCAACACAAAACCCTAATTTTGAATTGACTGCCTTAGGAGGTGATTTGACTGTCCAACTCTTGAGCCATCTTGAACAACTTGGAGATGATTCTTGACATGTCTTGAGGAATATGGGAGGGAAAATTTAGGGGTACAACAGTATCACCCAGATCCGGGTTAGGATCTATAGAAACTCCGATACAAGCCCACAAATATAAAGCATACAAAGCAAACAATTGAAAACACAATGATCTAATCCTAAGGTACACCCCATATATTTCCCCAACAGAGTCGCCAGTTCTGTGATACGGTGGGAGAGAACTGACCGTTTTAGGAATGCTGGTTCGCGTTTTGCGTTTGTTTTCGCAAAATGTCGCAGTAAGCAAGAGTCGCCACCGTCTTTTATTTTATCCAACAAGGAAAGGAAAAAAGCATAGAAAAATTCCTTTTTCGAGATGTTTCTCGGGTCCAGGGGGGTAGATTATAGAAAGGGAAGGTGTTAGCACCCTTTCTATCAGTGTTTATCCATGGGCTCTTAGTTACTTGCTCAAAGTTTTTTCAAATTTTGCTTTTCTTTGTGTTTGTGGGTTTGAAAGAAGTTTTTGTTTGAAAGGTGTAAGTGCGAAAAGTTTTTGTTTTGTTTTAAAAGGAGCAAGTACTTAAGAACCATCTACCCACTCAAAAAAGGAATTAATATGTACAAATGTCCTTCAGACAATGCTATCCCATAATTGATGAGTAGGTAGCATCGTCGTTGGAGTTTTAGGGTCAATTCTATTAAGGGACATGTGGTCACTAAAGCAATGTTAGGACGCCTTAGCAGTAACCTTAATGTCTTAGATCATTTTTTTCGAGGCAACCGTTTCGAGGAAACTTATGATCTTTAGACAAGAGGGCGACCTCTAAAACTTCCTATACTCAATGACCACGTTCGAAGGCAACCAAGTGAGGTGTACCCTAAGAGTGCGCATGTGCGAGTGTGTTGTTTCGGTTAATTTTATCTTTGTACATGTCACGGGTGAGCTATGTTGATTTTAAGTTCATACATTTGATCTTTTCATGCATTCCCTATTATCAAACATCTAACAGTTAATAGTTTGCGGAAATTAAATTTGCGGAAATTAAATCTAAACTATTACAAGGCGTCGGGTATTTACATCGCCAAAAACAACCCTTGAAATTAAAATGCGGAAAATAAAAGAAAACGATAAAATAATTTAAAGTCCTATTAAAACTATTACATTCCGGGAAACAGATACATCAATATGGCAAACTAGATCGCGTGCAAGAAATTAAATCGGATGCCAATTTTTTTTAGGTTTTGACCCTTTTTTGAAAGAAAGTGAATTTTTGGTTTATTTTTGAATTAAATGGAAATAATACTAAGTTATTTAAATAAATAAATTAATTAATTAAAAAAAGACATTTTTGGATATTTTGGATATTTTAGGAAATAAAATAAATTCGATTTAAAGTTAATAAAAACCTAATTTTCTACATTAATTTTAATTATTGCGAAAATATTAAACTTATACCCTAATTAAACTAAATTAATTATTCAATATTTATTTACAAAAATAAAAGTGATGAATTTAATTATAATAAGTTTATTTTTTTTATTTTTTAATTTTTTATTTTATGAGAAAAAGATTTTAATTGGTTAGTGGTAATAAAAATAATTAATAAAACAAATAATTAAATAAAAGAAAAAGAGAAAAAAGAAATAACCAAAGGGGGGGTATTGGGCCTGGAAAGGGAGTGAGATCAGCATTTTTGAGGCCCAAACGTGCAAGCCTGTATGACTTTTTCTGCTTCTCCACGCGCATGTTGACTTGGGTGTATGGTAGATATCACCCTTGGGCCATCAGATTTGGCCTGGAGGCCATCTGGCGCTTGAGATCTGAGGGAATATGATGGACTATAATTCATGAGGCACGCTGGAATATCTGCAGAAAAATAATAACATGCAATATGGTGGACCTGGGATTCGAACCCAGGTCCCAATGGATTTTGTACTAATGCGCTTACCAACTCAACCCCTGCACTTAATTGTTAGTATAATAAACAATGGATATTATATGTGAAACCACAACAATATGCCAGCAATGCAAAAAAACACGCGCGAAGTTTTTGAATGGGCCAGTTGGAAAAGGACACGTGTTCGTCTTCTCCAATGAACCCTGGATATTTACCTGCGGATTTTTATCCGCATCTAAATCGATAGGTGTCTCCTAAAATCAACTGTAGGCCATATAAATTGATTCTAAGACCATGGTTCGCTTCGTCTCTCCCTCCTGAATATGGCTATGTCCATTATTTGCTTTGATTTTTCCTGAAACTAAAACCCCCAAAAACAAGAAACAAGAACCCTAGATTCGGGCATGGCATTACAGGCTATAAAAATACAATTGAATAATGTAGAAAGCTTAGAAATCATTCAAGAATCATGAATATGCCAATGTTTTGTCAAGAAAATGCCAGAATAAGAGAATACGATTTCGAGTACAGGGGCGTTTTTCAGGTGACTTACAGCGCGATTCAGGGAGGGAGAGAGCTTGCTTTTGATTCCTTCTCACTCAGTGGATGTCTGGCAATTGAATAGCGTTGAGTTTTGTCCTTGAAAACCCCTCTAGGATGGATTTCAGATTCAAAGTTTTTCAAGCTTTTTTCAAGTTTTGCTTTTGTGATTTTGCAGCCTCTAGGTCTTGGTGCTCGTGCCTTTAGCTTGTATAAGTATAATGGAATGGATTAGGTCAAGTTTGGGGCTTTGAATCCTTATGCATTGATGATTGAAGATGTGATTTGATCCTCCATGAAAATCTTTCCAATTTGATCAAAAATCCAATATTTTGTGCATGATATAGCTTGATACGAGTTTGATCCTGTCCATGATGATAATAAAGACCTGTATCAATCAAAAAGATACTAAGTTATCAAGATTTGGATTTTATTTGGATTTAAATTGATTAAAAATGAATTAATTCAATAAAAATCAAATAAAATAGAAAAATTAATAATTGGACATGGGACTGAAGATAGGACACGTGTGTGGTGTGACAAGATCAAATCAAGTGGAAAAAAGTGGTGCCATTTAACAAAATTTGATGTTTTGGGGATAGTTGACTTTTGGCAATTTTGGAAAAATGCCCAACTTTAACAATGCATAACATCTTCAATTTTGAACTTTTGGAGGTGTTATTGGACTTTTTAGAAAGCTTGAGATGTCCTCTAACCAACACATTTGGTATCTTATCATTTTGATAATCCATGATAAAGTTATAAGCTTTGGCAAAAAAGGTGTTTTTGTTGACTTTCAAAAATGACCTATAATGTCCAAATTTGTAACTTTTTGTGAGTGCATTGATTGATCTTGGGGTATGAATATGGATTGTAGGAAATTGCATCCTCTTCAAAATGAGCTTTGGATGGGTCATTTCTCATAAAGTATGATAAAGTTATGCTTGGTCAAAGTTGAGTTGACTTTTCCTACAAAACCCTAATTTAGCAACTTTTGAATCTTGATGAATCTTGAGCAATCCTTGATGAATCATGATCAACCCTTAATCAAATGATGAAATAACCTTCAAAAGGAGAATGTTGACAAAAATCTTGAGGTTTGACTATTTGTAGGTCACAGTTGACTTTTGCCCTAGCACAGTCGATTTTTGGACTTCTTGAGCAATTGACTGACCAAACTTCCTCTGCAAGGCTTGAAATTTGACATGGATGAACTTGAGAATATATTAGGACATTGGGGAGAACTTGAGTTCATTTGGATGCAAGGACCTTGATGCAACACAAAACCCTAATTTGAGGTTCACTGCCTTAGGAGATGATTTGACTGTCCAACCTTTGAGCAATCTTGAGCTACTTGGAGATTATTCTTGACATGTCTTAGGAAATATGAGAGGGAAAATTTTGGGGTACAACATTCCCCAACAGAGTTGTCGATTCTGTGATATGGTGGCAGAATCGACTGTTAATATTGGTTTGCATTTTTTTGTTTGCAAATGTTGCGGTAAGCAAGAGTCGCCATCGACTTTTCTTTTATCCAACAAAGGAAAGGGTGAAAAGTACAGAAAAAGACCTTTTTCGAGATTTTTTGAGTAAGGGGGGTAGATTATGGAAAGCGAAGGTGTTAGCACCCTTTCCATCCATGGTTTTCCATGGGCTCTTAGGTACTTTCTCATTTTGAAAATTTCTTGTGTGTTTGTATGAAAAAGTTTTTGTTTCAAAATGCCTTAGTGCGGCGATTTGCTCTACGATAACCCTTGTATCAGTCCTCAAGAGAGTGATAAATCGTTTTGAAAACTTTGTTTGAAAAGTGTTTAAAAGTGTGGTGTGAAAATTTGTTTCAACAAGTACCTAACAGTTATCTACCTACTCGAAAAAAGTTTGTTCTTTTCCTCCTATCCTTTAGACCGTGTTATCCTACTATTGGTGAGTAGGTAACCCTAGTTGTTGAATGTTGAGGGACTGTCGAAAGGGACGTAATGGTCATTGAAGGCAACATGTAAGGATACCTTAGCATTTCTAAGGGACTATCATCATAAGATCATTTCTCGTAGGCAACTCGAGGGACATGTAGGGACTGTGATTTTTATGATGACTTTAAACTGAGGGTCTTTGCTAAGAGTATCCCTACGTTCAAGGGACATGACCATTTTCGAAGGCAACCAAAGTGGGAAATACCCTAAGGGTGCAAGTATGCAATAGTGTGCTTTTTTCAGATATATTTATCTTGAATTTAGTGATCTACTGATTGATTGATTAATCATACACACCTAGGTTACTAGCAATCATATACAAGCATATAAAATATAAAAGCAAGAAATAAAGCTCCTACGCTATTACAAGGATTTGGTGTAGATACATAAATAACTACTGAAAAATAAAGTGCGAAAATAAAACCCTAATTAAGCTATTACAAATTGGGCAGAGTTACATAATTAACAAAAAAGGATAAAGTAAATAAACGCACGCATGAATTTAAAATGCGTCTAAAATCCTAAGTGAAAGGAATTTTTTTGTTTGTTTTTGTTATGTAAAGAAATTGAATTAAAAATCATAAATCTATTAAATTTTAGTTATTTAAGAAAATATTAAAATAGGTAATTAATTAATTGACAAAATTAATTTAATGTAAAAAGTTAAGCCTAATGTTTTTTGGGGTTCTTTTTAATGTTAATTAGAGCTTAGGAGAAGTAAGGACAAACGACCAATCGAAAGGAAACAAAATCGAAAGACCAAAACAGGAAACAAAAAGAATGCATTCTGGGAAGTAGGGCCTAGATCGAAGAGGCTTGGGTTGCCTTTCGATCCAGAGGGCTGATCGAAGACTTCATTCGAGGGTCTTGGGGGTGCTATATCTGCAAGAAAATTCGTTAGAAATTGAAGATGCAAGGCCTGGGATTCGAACCCTGGTCCCTTCGATTGCGTGAATTCCCTTTCGCCACCTGAGCTATTTGCTCATTCAAAATACATTACACATGTTTTTGGTCCTGAAAATTATATAATTCGAAACTAGACAAAGCAGAAAACATCCCATTCGAAATCAATCCTTGAACCCGGATCTGGGTTGGTTTCGATTTGTCACAGCCAGTATCATGGATTTCAAAAGTCACCAGCTTCGAAAAAACTCTATCCATGGTGTTCGAACGTATGAACACTGCAACTTGCATACACTTTGTTAAATCGCTCACAAATAATAACAAAAACTATGAACATGAAATCATGAGTCTAATTTAATATTAAGTGGGATTGAATATTTTTACCACTGGAGGAGCCTGGATCTGTAGTCCTGGGTGTGAGATGGCTGGGGCACGAACGAGTTTATGCCTGTATGAACTCCAAGAACACGATCGGAGTGTCAAGCTGGACGGAAGGTGCCTGCAGTGGAGTTTTGACAACTTTGGAATTTGATGCTATTTTCTGGACTTTCGTGGGGTAGGCAACATTTTCTTCTGAGGCAACCTCCATGTGTTTTCCTATCTGTTTTTTCTCTGAGATCATGAGATTTATATAGATAAGGGAATTTAGGTCAATGTTTGTGTACCAAATCTTGGTCCATCATGATGAAGATATTTGATTTAATTTATTCATAAAGACTTACTATATTTGATTCAATCATGTTCCAATCTACTTTCATGCGTTACTGCCACCCTGTTATGAGTTATTTGGGCCTCCAATATGATGAAAATCGAAAGTTGACCTGCCCCTACAGATCCATTTCCCTTCGAGTTTGCTCTCTTTAAAGGATCTACGCTCCAATTTGAATTACCCCATCTTCGATGTCATATCCCCTTCAATTGAGCCTCCCTCTGCTTTGATTGCTTGATTTGAAAGGAATCACCCTGGCCGAATCAGCTCTTGTGGAGTTGGGAGCAAACAAGGCAAGAATCTGGCTTTTAACTCAAGAATTGAGTCCATAATCAACATTGAATTCTTGCCATATTTGCAAGGAAAACATGCCATTTTGAACTTTGGGTGAACCTGGACATATTAGGATATGTGTTTTTGCTTAGTCATGCCAGGCTGTTTCATTCCTTCGAATTTTCCTTCTTTGCCAGCTTCAAAGTCCAATTCGAATCTATTCAGAATTTTCCCTATTAGACAACTTCAACCAGCCCTTGGCCTTGTGATGAGTCTAAGTTCTGATTCGAAGTGTTCAGAACTTCCTTCATCAGTGCATCTTAGATTAAGACAAACTCTGCACTGAAATGTCATTCAAAGGTCATTTCATTCTGATGTTCTGATTGAGGGAAACTCTGAAGTTCCAGTCGAAGGACACTCTAAAGTTCCAGTTGAAGGACCTTTTGAAATGCCAATCGAAGGGCCTTTGTCCATATACCCAATCGCAGGATACTTGTTAAAGTTCCAATCGAAGGACACTATTACAATGCCAATCGAAAGGTATTTGTTAAACTGCCCATCGAAGGACACTATTACAATGCCAATCGAAAGGTACTTGTTAAAATGCCAATCAAAAGGCCTTGTTAACAGGCCAATTGAAGGACCTTTGTCCGTGCCAATCGAATGGCGCTATGTAGATGCCAATCGAAAGGCATTTTGAAGATGCTGATCGAAGGGAACTTAAAAACATCACTCACAAATTTTCCTTTTATTTGGGCAAAGGTTTGATACCAACCATGTAGGGGAAGACCTTGGAAAACACGAGAGGGCAAATTTTGGGGTACAACACATGCTTCAGCAGGTCCATTATTAAAAAATGCGAGAATAAGATAATGCACGCGAAATAGAGACGAACGTCAAAGACCCTAAGAAATTGCTAAGTAAACATAAAAATATTTTTTGGTTTTGTTTATTTATTAAGAAAATACTTAAAATTAAAATGAGGAAGACTAAATTTAATCCTAATTAATTAAAAAAATACAAGAAAACTAATTCTAATATTTTTTTTGTATTTTTGTTAAGAAAGATTTGAATGAAATTAATCTAAGTCTAATTGATTTTAAATTAATTAAATAAAGGTCAAAATAATTAATTTAATTAATTTATGAAAATTAAATTAATCTAAGAAAACCTAAGTCTATTATTTTTTATGGTTTTTGATTTTATATTATTATGAAAAAAAGATTAAGTGAAAATGATAAAACAAATAAATAAATAAAAAGAAGCAAGTTGGGCCTGATGCTGATTAGTAAACAGGGGGTATGAATGTTGAAATTTGTTTGGCCCAAAGAATGACACGCCCAGGCGCCGCAAAAAAGAAAAAAAATCACGGGGGGGGGGGGGGGGGAGGGGGGGGAGAAGATTAAGAATGTTTAGGCCCAAATTAGAGAGGCCAGAGGTTGTATGGATCCAGTGAGAGGATCCTTTGGATGTCCATGATGGAGATGCGTATTTTTTGCGCTTGGATCTGGCTGCGTTAACATTGGAAGGTGTAGATCTGGTGGCCCATGGTGCGCGTATATAGCCTGGCTAAATTGGATCTACAAAGAAGAAATGGAAAAATAATATGCGAGAGGCAGGGGTCGAAATCCTGACCTCTCACACACATAACGCCTTAACACTCACACACCCAACTGTTGGGACGGCTTTACATTCGTTAATATTTATCAAACGATTATAATATATTGTAAAACGAGTCATAATGCTGAGTTGTCACACGCGCGTAATCTAGTAGGGTCCAAATATTTGAATGGACCAATCATTTTGTTCCTTTCTATCACTCCTCAGTCAGCGCTGGTCAAGCCACCAGAGGTGGTGGCTCCCGTCATCACTTCCGGCTGCTCCAAATTTCTTACCTACGAAAATCAAGCACAACAAGAACGAAAATAACCCTACCCCCTAATTTAGGATCTACAAATTCAATGGTGATATTTATTTAGTATGAAAGCTCCTAGATTATGAGTTGTGAAGGTTTTCAGTTTGTGATGCCCTAACAATGGCATCACACAAACCAGGCCTTAATGTTCTCATGATACACGTCCCACAGGCTCTAATGGACCTCCTGATCACAAATCAAACCATCATAAACATCAACAATGCATAAATCTAGGATTTTAAATATGACAAACCTTGTTTGATCTGTGACACGTGGTCCTGTTGTTTGAGGGTTCTATGGACTTTGAAAATGGCAGGAATCGAATGCGGGTACCTTCAGGAACGTGATGGAGTCTTTTGTTTTGGACTGAGGGAGGCTGGACCAGCGGTTTTAGAATTTGACAATTTTAGAGATTTTTGCAATTTTCGTGGCTCTTTCTAGGCTGTCTATAGCGTGTCTTTGGCTTGCAGGGAGATAGTATATATAGAGGAGAGGGATGGAACAAGGTAAGAAGGAAAGAAATCAAGGCAATAAGGTCATGATAAAGCCATCATTCAAAATTTGAAAAATGACCTAAAATGGAGATTTCATGCCATTTTCATATTTGGATGAGCCTGGACAGTCTAGCACGAATTCATGGGCCAAAAATAAATTCAAACCATCAGCCCAAGTGTCATGATCCATCACTCACCATTTTATACAATTTATCTTACATTTATTTGAAATAAATCTAAAATAAATATGAGTAAAATAGATAAAAATGATAAGGCAATGTAAAATTGAGGTTAGAGGTCCTTTATGAGCTTAGGAAGATATTTGTAATCCAAGAAATTAAGCCCTTGACATAAAAGTTCAATTTTTCTCAATGCACAATTCTTAAAATTTCCAAAATTTCCGAACTTAGGCAAGTCATAACTTGCTCAATTTTGATCTCATGATAATGATATTGGACTTTTTGGAAAGCCCGAGATGTCTACTTCAATCTCTCGTTTGATAAATTTTGTATTTGAAGACTTTATCATGATGTGAATGGTCTTCACAAAAAGTGCCTTTTGTTGACTTTTTGAAAATGACACGTAATGTATGCGCTTTTATCTTTCAAATGGAGCATCTCTTGAACTTGAGGAAAAAAGAGAAGTTGTAGGGAATGAGAGTCGTGACTGTTTGTTTTGAAGGAAACAAGTGGAGGTACCTTAGAAGTGCGTGTGTGCGAGTATGTTCGGTTTCAGTTATTTATCTTTGGATGTTAGTTTTGCTAGCGTTTGCTTTTAGTCTTGTCATACAATCCTATTAGCATTCATCTAACAATTAATATCAGTATGAAAAATAAAGTGCGGAATTTGAATCTACGCTATTACATGGCTTCGGGGTGGGGATTACAAACCAAGACGGGGAAGTAAAAAGTAAAGGTCCTAATTAAAAGTATTACATCCTTTATGCAGTTACATAATCAGAATACAAAACTAAATAAGCGCGCGAAGATTGAAGCGAGGTCAAAACTCTAAAAAAAACTCCTAAATGTTTAAAAGAATATTTTTTGTTGTTTTTATGTTTTTAGGAAAATAATTAAATTAAATTAAAAAAATAAAACCTAATTCTAACCAATTTTAATTAACAAAATAAGCTCAAAAATGATTTTAATTAATTAATTTTTATTGTAAAAAATAAAGTTAATTAATTAAATCCTAAACCTAATTTTTATTTGATTTTATGATTTTTATTAAAAAAAAGAGAAAAAATTATTAAAAGAAAATAAAAGATTAAAATAAACAAAAATGAAATAGTAATGAAAATGCTAATGGGCCGTGCTGCAAAAAAAGGGGGTGAGAAGAAGGTAAATGTTAGGCCCAATTTCCTAAACCCAGGCGCTGTAATAACAGCAATTGGGGGGTGCAAATTTCAAAATCACTAGGCCCAAAGAAGGGAGGCCCAGACACTGGTTGGAGTCTGTGTGCTTCCATGCTTTGCTCCACGGAGGGTTCACCATAGGCTGCATTTTTAGAGCATCAGATTTGAATCCAAGATTCGCAAAGCTTAAGGTCCGTGGCTATTGGGTGATATGCGCCATCTGAAATGAAATATTAGAAAAATAAAACTCCCTCACGCCTGGATCGAACCCAGGACATGAGGGAGGTATGCCTTAAATGCATGTATTCTACCACTGGGCCAGTTGTTTATTCATTGTTTCAAACACAAACGAATATTAATATTATGGAAACACAAATATTTAAAAAAAAATCAAAACGCGCGCGCGGGACATTTGAATGGACCAGTGAAGGAATGACACATCTCCCATCGGAGTCAACTTTTCGATTGTCTTCTCCGGTGGGCTTAAACCCTAACCTACAAAATAACATCAATTAAGGAATCAAAACAACCCTACCCCCCTTAAAAAATTGCCCTGAGTCCGATTTTGGGGTTATTTTTATCTGAATTTTTCTATATCATGAAATCCAAAATCAAATGTTCTTGATGCCCTAACGATGGTATGTACAGATCCTGATGTTAGAGCTTGCATCTAAAGGTCCCAACCTGTCTAAAGCTTCATCATTAATACATATAAACACATGGAATCAGTTAAGTATGCTTAGATCAATATTTCAAGTTTCAAAAATATACTTACAACCAGCGTGCTTAGAACACTGATTCTGGGCGTGAAATGGTTTGATAAAAGGGCTGGATTCATTCCTGGGAACATCAGGAGTAGTGTTTGATCACTCGTTTAGACTACAAAGGCCTGGAAATGAAGATGTGAATTTGACAACTTTTGATAATTTTTGAGAATTATGGAGCTTTTTTCAGGCAGGGTTTTCGTCTCTATTCAAGCTTGCATAGTCATGTATTTATAGAGGGCGAGTGAACTTGACCAGCATGGAAAGAAATCAAGGTATTAACCTTAGTTTTAAAACCAAAAATCAAGATTTGAAAAGATGCCGTATTTTATAATTTTCTTGCCATTCTTGACATGCAATTAACCTGGTCTTCTTTGATGTATCTTGCACACAAAAATGGGCCTCTCAATGGATCAAACCAAGCCCAAATGCCATGGCCCTCTATTTCTTGCATTTTTATCTTAATTTATTTAATTTTAAATTAAATAAAATCAAAATAAATACAAATAAAGTCAAGTCCATGCAAAAATGGATTTAGAGATCCTCTAAGACATTATGGACATGCTTGGAGTCTAAAAAGTAGGCCCATTGGTCTAGAAATATAATTTTGCTCAATGTGTACCTCTTGAAACTCCTCAAAATTCCCCAACTTGTGGAACTCATAACTTACTCATTTTTCATCTTTTGAAGATGATCTCGAACTTTTTGGAAACATAAAGATATCCTATATAATCTCTATGTTGGCCATTTTTTCTTTTGAAGACTTTATCTTGATGTAAGTTGCCTTGATAAAAAGTGTCTTTATGTTGACTTTTTGAAAATGACCTATAATGTATGAGATCATATCCTCCAAATGAAGCATTTTTTGGACTTGAGAATAAAATAAAAGTTTTAGAGAATGGAATTTTATTTAAAATGGGCTTTTGTTGGGGAAAATTTGATGAAGCATGTGAAAGTTAGGCCTGATCAAAGTTCAGTTGACTTCTCCTAAGGAAACCCTAATTTGAGAATTCTTGACTTTTGATGATCTGAGGACTTTCCTTGAGGAATCATGATCATACCTTGATTAAATGATTAATACCACTTCAAAATGTTAATGTTAATAAAAAATCTTGAAGTTTGACTGCATGTTGACAATAGTTGACTTTTGGACCAATATAGTTGATTTTCAAGCATTTGAACCATTGACTGAGAAAATTTATGATGTAGGGCTTTAAACTTGACATGAACCTTGTTGAGGACCTATGAAAAACCATGGAAGCCATTTGAGACCTTTGTAAACCAAATTTCCTTGAGAAATTCCAAACCCTAGTGTTGGGCCTTTGGTCTAGGAGGAGCAACTTCGCTAATCAAACCTTGAGTGCCTTGACTATTTAAAGAAACTTGGAAGAATGCTTTGAGAAAAGTGAGAGGGAAAATTTTGGGGTATAACAACTGTGAAGCTGGATAAATTACCTGTGTCCTTTATTCTTCATTATCTTTATCGCTATTATCATTTGAGTGCTTAAAACTTTTAAAGGGGAATGTTTTCTATGAACATAATTCACCCCCCCCCTTTCTTGTGTTTTATCTACCTTCAATTGGTATCAGAGCCTGACTCTGTTATTGATTTAACATCAAACACTTAACCGTGTTGAGAGATCCAGTAAGAGAAAATTCTAGTTGCCTACTACTTAAATGATAGAAAGCTTTTCTGATTCAAAACTCATTCTGTAGAGGATTTAAAACTCTGAGTAAGAATCATAAATATGAAGATAGAATATCTTAAACAAGTTCTCAGGATTCTGAAGGCTCAAGTACCTGATGGAAATGGAATTCATCTTCTTAACCAACAAAAGTTAGCCATCAGAAGCAAAGGTCAACATTCAGTACTTAAACTCATCAATTAAAGTTGTCGTCCAACTTACAAACTGCTGCAATCCGCAATGGATCTAATCAATGTCATCTCATGAAGATCCATCACGAACTATAAGAAGACAAAATCTTCTCAAATTTGTACACCAAAAATTAGAAGAGGAGTATCCTGAAAGCTTCGAAGAAGTGTTGCGCAGAAGAATCTTTTGTTCAGGATCACCAGAAGAACTGGGAGTCAAGAGGAGAAAATTCCATTCACCAGGGAGCAAAACAGGTTAGAACAACTCAAAAATATGTGGAAATTACTTTCAGAATCTGAAGAAAATACGGCAGCTACCGAAGAACAAGAAGTGAAGAAATCAGAAGATGATCATCCATAAGTTTCTTCATTTCAAGCTTTGAAGAAGGCATAGTTACTCAAAGATATCTGATAAAAGGAAGTCTAGCAGAAATGACTAATCAGAAACTTAAAACAAAACTCTAGACTGATTAACTTTAGACGAAGAAGTGGCAAGCTCTCAGAAGTATAAATGGAATACAATTTCGTGACCTTCAAAGAATCTCTTAAGAAGGATCTAGAATCAGAATCATAAAGCGTCAACAAGTGTCATCTAAACTCTCTCTATCTTATATTTTTTATATTATTGAAAAGAATGTTTAAATTAGACATTTATTTGTGTTGAATCTTCATTTCACCATAATATGTCACAACATGCGCTATATCATCTTCTTGAAAATAGGTATAGGTCATCATTACTTTCCTTGCATACACGTTTCCAAAATCATCTTTATATGTCTTTTAAATAATCTTCCCCTTCTTTATTACTTCCCTAGTTTCTAGTTCAAACCCTAAAACTCCTAAAATCAGTTATGAACTCTCAGAACAAAATTGCTCTTGAAAAGCTCTCTCCTCTTAACCACAAACCTTTTCCTCATCTTCTCTCTTTATCACATGAGAATAATTAAGAGAGTATAGAAGAACAACCATATGATGCTCCTGAAGTTACTCTATTTATAGATTTGGACTCTTTAAAAGTTCTATGTCAACCCTTCATAGATTTTCAAAACATCAAAGATAATGGCTTTGATCTTTTGACTAATGTTACAAACCAAGGATGGGAAAACTAATTCAATCTTCTCATTGGACCCGTTCTTCCTCACCTTATGAAAGACTTCTGGCTACATGCTAAGTCACCAACCTTCCAAGTAGTATCATTTGTTAAAGGGAAGAAGGATATCATGAATGAACAAATCATTGCCAAAGTTCTTAATCTTGAAGGAAAGGAATAAGGTGCTATGAAGAAAACAGTCGATGGTCAGAAATGATGGAAGTTTATCAAGTCATATTCAAATCTTAGAAAGCCTCAATGAGTGATGGTCTTCATGATTATCTATGAATTTAGGCCAAAATATTTGAGTCATCAATAATCCAAGTACCACAAAGGAAGCATGCAGTGATTATTCTTGGAGATATGTTATACATATTGTACTTCATTTCCTTAGGCGTTTGTATAAATCTCCCCTCTCTTATTTTCCATCATCTGAGCGATAATGTAAGAATGACTAGAGAAGGAAATGATAGATTGAAGAGTTACTGAGAGTATTGATCTAAGAGATCATGATGAAAAAGACCTTAAGATGACTATTGGTGAACCCTTCAACTCCGTGAACCTAGTATAAATGAGAATCCGGGAAAAGGTATCCAAACCACATGAAGAAAAGGCCATAAACGTTAGTCTACCAAGAAAAGCTCCTCAGTTCACAATCTAGAGTCAAAACAAAAGCCTAAGGGTAATGTTTCTTTTTAGAAACTCCTGTATCGAAATAGATAGTGAAGAAGAGAGAAGACGGTGTTGTAAGAAACCACATCTCTTTCCACTAGAAAAAAAACTATCTAGCAAGAAAAAATCAGCCATAAATGTCATGTTTCAAGAGTCTGTAACATCTCAGAGGAAAAAGAAGAAAAAGAAAAGGATAGATTCATCCATGGATACTAATGAAGTAATCTCATATATCGTAGTTCCAACCCTACATATCTCAACACCTTTAGGAGTATCTGATCCATCCTTACCCAATGTTATCATCAATCAAAACCTAACTGGACCAACAGATCTGGATCTTGAAGAGAGTATCTCACTTTTCAAAGAAGATGCCTTGAAAAAAATTGGAAAGCTTCGATACCTATCCGACTTAAGCACCGATTTATCTCTTATAAGTAACAACTGGGATGAGTTCAGCAAATGGATGAATGCTGAATTTCTAAGAATATGGGATTTATTTGACTAGACTAAGGAAACGTATTTATCTAAAATAGGAGAAAAAGCTCTAGCCCTGTAAGCTCAAAGAGCAGCTGAAAAGGAAGCAGCTGAAAACGAAGCAGCTGAAAAAAGGCCGCAGAAAGAGAAGTTTTCAGAAAAGATCAAGCTAATAGAAGAATTCTCCATCATAAGTTCTGGCTTATTTCTTAAGCTTCTAAAGTCTATGGAGGATATGCAGAAGGAACAAGAATAGATTAAAGAGCTTTTGACAAAACAAATGGAGTTCAATAACATGATTAAGGAGTTTATTAGCAAGTTTGAACAAAACAACCAAGACAATCTTTTACCTTAAACTTTTGTTATGCATGTTATGTTGTTAAGATAGGTTGATTAGTTCGATTCCTTTATCATAGTCGCTTTTCTTGTGCTACGATAACTTCTTGTATGTTCTTCCATTTTTTTATATGTTGTCTTTTGAAATAGGAATATGTGTCTCTTGCCTTCATATCTTTTGGATTAGTTCTATCTTCTTTAGAGAAGGGATTTTTGAAAGAATCTGGAGAACTGACCCTGCAAGTGTTCTAGTGAAGAAATAGTGTGAAGTCTTTAATGATTAAATGATGTATGCTTAGTTTCTAGGTCTCTCTCTATGTCTAGATTTAAAATCAATGATATTGGCTTCTTCTATTGGTTCATTTATACCCTATTGTAGTCCTTCTTATTATGTTTTGTCTGTACTCCTCTATTTATTATAAATAGAAATGTGTTTTTATGATTCTATTTAACATTTCTACTTTTCTCTCTATTTTCTTCTAAAACCTCATGTTTAAAGACAGAACATAACTTAATTTTTATTCAAACAAATTCTATGGTTTAAAAATGTTATCTTTTAAGATTCATTTTTCTGTCTCTTTATCACCTTTTTGATTTTTGACAAAGGGGGAGAAAGTAAAATTATTTTGATAATATTTATTCTCAGCATCTTTAACTCAAACATATAAAATGTTGTTGCTACTAACCGTTTGTTTAATGTCTTCAATCTGGGAACTTTGAACAAGTTCACTGAATATTCTAAGACAGGTTAAAGAAGAAGATCCTGATGATAAGGTTGAGAACCTTATGGATAAAATCAACTTTGTTTTCATATATAAGAAGTTGAACACTTTGTGAATATATGAATATTCAAACATATGTACCAAACACAATTCAGAAGTTATAAACTTACTGAAAGTAAGATAATCTTGCTTGATATCATAGTGTTTAGAAGTTGTTAAATTTTTGAAAATATGGAATACAAACTTAAAGCTTCAGAAGTTGTGCTCTCTTGAAAGGAAGACAAGTCAACATTCTGATGCATGCTCTCATACAGAGATGCCACTCAGAAGTTATGGTCTGATATGTGTGCTTCTGCAACGTACGATCCATTCAGAAGTTGTGAACTGTTTGAATGTCTAATGCATTGGTATATATCACGTCAAACGCTGATACTTAAGAAGTAGTTAGCTTCTCCATAAGTATAGTGTTTTAGTTGTGATATTATAATTAAGGAACAAAAGCGCTGATACATGATGCGTGGCATTATTCAATCAGGATCAAAATCAAGTTTTGATTCTTCATCAAGTACTGATAGAAACCAGGTTTTGAGATGAAGACCAGGTGTTCTAGTCAGACTCTGATGATTTGTTAAAGGGAAGTGTTACTTCTCTATCTATGTTCTAAATACTAAAAATTTATTTTGTGAGTCTTGCGCTCAGGGGGAAACTCTGAAAAAGCTTAAATGAAATTTTGGGTTTAACAGATTCAGGGGGAGTTGTGAGCTTAACTCTGAATTAGTCGGTTACAGTGACTAACCTGTATACATTGTTCTATCAAAATACATGGTTTTGTCATCTTCAAAAAGGGGGAGATTGTAAGAACAAGAAGTGTTTCTACACCTGGCCTTAAGATTTTAATGATAACTTTACACGTTATCTTAGAGAATAATTATATACACTAATGGTTTCGTTCTAGTGTGTAGTTGCTGCTATAAATGTTACGACTCTGGTATTAAGGCGTGTGTCGTCATCATGTTCTGAACATACACTATTGGAAGAAAACATGTGGTTACATGTTACAATTGAAGTCAAGATTTTGGAATCCATCTTCTGTAACGTGTCTAAGGAACATTAGTACAAGAGGTTCTTATTGTGACATTATGGTTAAGCTTTGGAGGACTTATAAATATTTACTTATATGTGTTACAAGTTCTGAAGATTATGAAGACAAGGTTCTGATGAACAAGTTCTGATGATCTGAAGAAAAGCAAGTCTTTCAACCAAGTGCTAAAGACTCTAAAGATAAGGCTCTGATAGGACAAGTTCTGAAGACTCCAAGACTTAGGTTCTAAGACTTAAGATTGAATCTTCTACAACAAGATTCAATGTTCAACCTTCAAATATATGAAGCCTGTGATGATAAGAAGTTCAAATGGTTAACGTGTGATGTTGTACAAAAGGTACATAAAGTGTTTGTGACCTCTACCTTCTAGGGTTGCGTAAGGATAATCCTTTATATTGTATTGTCAACCACTCTCATTGTGACCGTTGGAAGCAAAGGCTGGATTTACAACTATCTTTCTTTACTTAACGAATCTCCATTTACAAGCTTAATAGAAAAACATTATTCAGAGAAAAGGTGGAAAGTTGTCATTGAATAGTGACATGATACAAAAAATATTATTTTATACTGTCTAAACTCTTTTACCTTATTCTATCTGTTGGGAACTAAACGTTTGTGCAGGTAAATACTTTTCTATCCTTGCAACGTCTCTCTCAAGGCTATAAAAGAAGATCAAAGATTCAAAGAAAATTTGTCATTGGCAATCAAGCTAAAATGTTGTGGATGCTAAAGATGTTAAAGCTACAATGCTACAAATTATGAAGACCACCATAGAAGACAAAAAATAAAGAAAGAAGATTTCAACAATATGTTATTTAAATAATCATCAAATACATCTTGGATGAAACAGAAGAAGCAAGAAGTTGTTTCTCGGAACTTGCCCAATGAAGAATAATAACACTACAAGATGCTACTCAACTTATGACCATATACATCTTTGTAGAACATTTTAATGAACTCAAGATTTGTTTCTTGTATTGTGTTTATGTTCAAATCTCTTCATGTAAATTGTTTTAACACTTGAGTTGTTGCTCAAAAAAGTGTTAAACAATATGTGCTTAAAACACTTGTGTAATCTGCTTAGAAGAAGAAAACATGTAAACATAAGAACCCCATCAATTGTCGTTGATTAATTCTTTGAGAGACCTGGTAAAGGTCGGATCTCAAGAAGATAATAGTTGCGATCATTAAATGAAATCCTGATAGGAGATCTTGCGGGATCGAAATCTTTTGGGTCAATAGTAATCATATCTAAAAAGGGACACAGTGAAGTTCAGAATCTTGTGAGATCACTAATGGATATCATTGTTAAGAAAATCCTCTTGGATGACTTGGTTGTTTAGATTCTTGATATAGGTTAATGAATGTTATATTCGTTAAATCAGATCATTGAACGTGTCATTGTTTGTTACTCATCGGCCGTTTCCCGTTCACTTGTAATCAGTTTGGTTATAGTAGATTAAGTCCTTGGATAAGTTATAAGTGCAAATTGTAGTTATTTTTGTATATACTTTTTGTTGCACTTATCAACTTTTTATTGTAAATATCGTTGAATAAACCCGACTTTTGTGTAAATATGTTTAGTTTATATTTATTTGTATTTTTATGTACATAGTGTACCGTTTGATTTTTTCCATTCATTTTATAGGTATTTATGCGTATTTGGAGCATGAGCAATAAAGAGTCGAAGACAGCTTGAAACACGCGATTTTGAGCAACTCTCCAACGAATAAGGCTCAAAATCAAAGAATAAGAAATTATCAATTTGGTTGATATTTAGGCATTTTTATATAGATAACTGAATAAGCTTTCCAACACTTTGAACCGGGTGTAAATTGGAGTTACGGTTCTCAAGTTATGGCAAAAACAAAAAGCTGATTTTTTGTCATGACAGTAGAGCACACTTAGGGGGATTGTTCCGCTTAGCGCGGTCCCCTGGATAGAATTGCATTAAAAGGGAAAAAATACACATTTTTTAGGTTATGTTTTGGGGTATTTGTTCCCAACTCATCAAACCTTCATTTTATGATAGATTAGCTTAGAAAACAACATTAGGGTCTTGCTTATGGACGATTGGAGGTGGATTTCTCTTCGATCGACACTAAGAAACCAGAAGATTTATGGTTTATCTCTTCTCCCCCTCTTTGTATTTCTATTTTGTTGGGTATTATTTGTATATTTACTTTGAACATATGTATATTTGTTGATCATGGTGTTGTATAAAGCTTACTTTACAAATGAATCTTGATGTCGTCTTTGATCTTTTTGCTTTATGTTAGGAATTGGCTTGTTATAGACATATACCTCACAAATATTGATTAGGGATAGATATATATTAGTTTCTAGATTCTAGAGATAGATTTAGAGCTAATATTCACTTTGGGTGCTAAAACTTAATGCCTCTGTGTTGTTGTAGTGCGCAAGACATTGCCGATAGAGTAATATGGTTGGTCTCGCGAATTGTTGTTAGACATAACCTTCGTTGCGGTTACATCTCGTGGTGTCTGTGATTAATTTGACGCGTACAGTAGGTTGAGTGCAACTGATCGATAGATTTAAGTTTGTGACGAGTAGTGTACATTTATACCGGATAAGTTGTCTATCCTTTATAGTTTTTGTTTACATTTATTTTTTGTTGATACCTTTTCCATACAATCCATTCAACCCCTAAACTCATTAATGATATATTTGTCGAACGATATTTCAATACACCAATCTCTATGGACTCGATACGATATAACTTAAATATCACCCAGTAAATTAATAACTTACTTTTTGCTTGTCTCTATGCCGCTGCAACAATAAGGCAAAATCATCCTTGAGGGGGCGGATAGGAGTTGCCTAGTTAATGGAGAACCTGGATAAATTACTTGTGTCCTTTATTCTTCATTATCTTTATTGCTATTATCATTTGAGTGCTTAGAATTTTTAAAGGGGGATGTTTTCTATGAACATAATTCAACCCCCCCCCCCCCCCCCCCCCCCCCCGCCCCCATTTTCTTGTCTTTTCTCTACCTTAACCTCATTTCATCCATATTTTCATTGAACTTATGTTCGACATCCAACCTTCCTTGAGCTTATGGATTAGTTTAAGCAAAATTCTTTTCTCACTCTCTGACATACTTTAGAAAGTTCTTCATTATGCATGGATCTTGATAAGACAAATGCTATTTAGGTATCCTTTAGAAGATGGATAGAGATCAACTCTGATATCATGAAAATCATTTGTCTTCAAGATAATGAGAAGAAGTATGAGGAATGACTCAAGACCTTTTCAAAAATTCAGTTGACTTTTCCTGCTCCAGAGGTTCCGATTTCTGAAACTGAGCAACAAAGTGTTGGTACTTCAAAAGTTGTTGCTACTACTGCTTCTAGGTTTGAAATAACTCTGGTTGATATTCAACCTCCTGGTTCAAAGGAAAAGTAAGATATGGAAGCTGAAGACCAACCAGTTGGGCTGAAGGCTATTTTGGATAAAGAGTAGGAAGAAAATTGTTTCAATCATCAACGCTTGGATAAGCAAGATGAAATGATTGTTGCTCAGGAGGCTTCGTTCAAGAAACTATCACATCCACTGATGAAGTTCATAGAAAAGTTTGACAAAAATGATGATGCTTAGAGCCTTAGCCCTTGGTCTTAGAACTTAAGAATGGTTTTTCTTTTGTTTCTAAAACAATTGTATCTTTATCCCTTGATTTCAATGAAATATTTCTTTTGTCTTTTAAATCTTTTTTATTTTAAAGGAGGATAAAGTGTATATGATTTTGATAGTATATAATCTCAGAATATCAAGCCCAAACATTATATAATGCTTTTACTTCTAACCATTTGTTTGATGTTTGATTCAGAAACTTTGTGAAAGTTCGCTGATTTTCATAGACAGGTTAATTAGCTATCAAAAGATTATCATCTGGTAATCAGAAGACAAGATTAAGATGTGTGAAGAGTGCTCTGATGAGCTAAGCATCTGAGAACATCTATTCGTTATAAGTTGTGAACTGTCTAAAACGAATAATGCCCTGATACTATGTATTAGTCAGAAGTTTCATACTGAGTTAAAGGTTAAAACAGGCTCTGATGCAACGTATGTTTCAAAAGTTGTGAACTTCTTGAAAATATTTTTAAATCAAGCTCTGATATACCTATTGTTTATAAGTTTTGAACTTTATGAAAATAAGGTAATCACGTGTTGATAACACCTATTGTTCAGAGGTTATGAACTTCATGAAAATATGGTTAATCAAGATCTGATACCCCACACTGTTAAGAAACTTTCTGAAAGTAAGGTAATCATGTGTTGATAAACCCATTGTTCAGAGTTTATGAACTTCATGAAAATATGGTTAATCAAGCTCTTATACCCCACACTGTTCAGAATTTATGAACTTTCTGAAAGTAAGGTAATCGTATCTTGATAACACGTGTTGTTCAGAAGTTGTGGACTGTCTGAAAGTATGGTGAGAAGACTCTAACGCTTCAAAAGTTATGAAATGTCTGGAAACTTGACAAAGTTGATATGTTACTAAGGTTTTGTTTCATAAGTTGTGAACTATCTGAAAGAATGTCAACGTATGCTTTGGCAACGCTTGCTATGTTACCACAAAACTGTTCAAAAGTTGTAAACTATATGAAAGTTTTATAACCAGGTGTGATACGGTGGGAGAACTGACTTGAGGTTTCGCGTTTGTGTTCGCATTTGTTCGGTTTAGCAAGAGTCGCCACCGACTTTTTATTTTATCCAAAGGAAAGGTCAAAAAGCACAGGAAAGACCTTTGAGATGTTTTCTTGGGTTCGGGGGGTAGATTATGAAAAGGGAAGGTGCTAGCACCCTTTTCATCCATGGTTTTCCATGGGCTCTTAGTTACTTGTTTTAGATCACTTGCCTTTGCTTTTCAATTGTTTGAAATGGTGCTTTGTGTGCGTGGTTTTGAAAATGCTTTAGAAAAGAGGCCTTGTCTTAGGAGACCTTTGTAATGATTCTTGTTTGAATATATACAAAGGCGTGTGTCTTTTTGAAAAGATATTTCAATGTTTTGAAAGTTGTTTTGAAATTGTTTTGAAGTTGTGTTGTGAAGTGTGTTTGAAAAATGGCAAGCATCTTTTGGAAGCTTTTGATCAAGTAACTAAGAGTTGTATACCCCATTTTACTCAAAGATCTTTCTTATGTTTTTAACCTTTTTAACAATGTTGTTTCACCATTGTATTTGATGAACAACCTTGTGTTAGGATGTTAAACGGGACAGGCGTGGGTCATCGTATACAATCATTGAAAGCAACTTGTGAGACGCTCTAGCAATTTTGTAAGGGACAAGATCGTTTTATCGAAGGCAACATCAAGGGTCATCGAGGGACTACGATCTTTGTTTATCGAAGGGGAATTTGCTAGAGTGTCTCATATTCGAGGGACATGATTGCATTTTCTTAGACGTGCAAGTGTGCATTGTGTTTGTCATTTTCATGCATTTGTCTTGTATTAGGTCATCTAGCGATTGATTTTAGACTTTCACATACAAACCCTAATCTCTAATCATGGCATAATTTAAAAGCATAAAGTGCGAGAATTAAATTCTAAGCTATTACAAAAGAGTATCTTGGGATGGGGGTACAATCATTTACAAATGGGGATGAGTCTCTCAAGAATAATAATGTCCCAAATATTATGGGTTACAACCAAATCGAATCGACGCAATTCAACATAAGATTATAACAATTTATAAGATAAAGAAAATCGAAGAAATATGAGATGCATGTATTTATTTACAAATGAACGAACAAAATTTAACCTAGTGAAGATTAAGTGTTATTATTATTTTTGTATTTTTTAGGAATTTTTGTGTAAAGAAAAGATTAATTACCTAAATTAATGCTTAATATTATTCTTGTATTTTATTAATAAAAAAGAGGTTAAAGAAAAACAAAATTGATTAAATCAAACTAACTATTCTTTTTTTTGTATTTTTATTATATTAAAACAAGATTAATAAAGAAAAATAAAATTAACTTAAAAAAAAGAAAGTAAAACAAAATTTAATTAGTGTTTTTATTTAATAAAAGAAAAATATATTAGTTTAAATGATATTAATTGAAAAGCGTTAGTTTTAAAAATGGGCTTAGGATTATGGCCCAAAAAAAAAAAAGAAGAACGAGAATCAGGGGGGAGCGTTTAGTAAGAACATGGGCCTATGGTTTTGTTTGGGGCGAACAGGCCCAGAACAAAGTGTTGACAATTTTTAGGGTTTGCTCAGTTTTAGGGTTTGTAATTTTGGTACACAGCGGCGCCTCCTTCTCTTCTTCTCCGTTTCTCTTCTTCGTTCTCAAACCATGAGCTTCTGATTCTCCTCTAGCCTTAAGCTGCCAGAGCGCCGCCCTCTCTCGCTCCCTTTCTTCTCAAAGTGGCCCATATTATTTTGTTTGAGCGGTACGCATGGTTATCCTTTGTGCTTTAGGGTTTTTACAGCTTTGTTCATTTGATTTGATTCTTGCATGTTCATGTTTTACAGTATTAATATCTTTAAGCTATGATGTTTTGAAGGAAATTTACCTTGAGGAAGATGGAAAGGAAAATGGAGAGAGGGAGCGACGAGGGATCGGTGGCGCTTCTGGTGGCCGGAGCGGAAGATGGAGATGATGGCTACGCTTGGTAACCCTCTTTCTTTCTTCTTGCTGACCCTGATGGTTTGATGATGAACGTTTTCTGAAAACTTACTTGCTTCTGGATCTCTTCCTCTTTCTTCTTGATTATTTGATGTCGATGATGATGATGCTCTAAGATTTGTTTCTTTGTTTGTTGTTTTGATTTGAGTTGATGATGAGGGAACTCTGAAACCCTATGTTATTTTGCTTTTGTTGGTGATGAACACGTTTCTGAAACTTATTGCTTCTGAATCTCTCTCTTTCTCTTTGAATGCTGAATAATGATGATGAAATTGTTCTGAAAAACTTAGCTTTTTGAACTGAGATTTTGTTGATTCTCTTCCTTCCTCTGAGTGTTTGTTAATGATGAAAGATCTGAAACTTATTGTTGATTCTTGCTACAGCTTGTTAGTAGTTTTGAGCAAGCTTGTTATTTGGCAGATTTGTGAGTTTTTTGGCATAAGCCTGTTTGTTCTGTTTGTGTTTGCTAAACAGGCAGGTTTGGGCTAACAGGTTTGGCAAGCTTGATGTTTTTTGTGTTGGGTAAGCTTGGCTTGTAGGTTTGAGTTTTGCAAGCTGTTTGGTTTTGAGCTGGCTATGGTTTTTTGCAGGTTTGCTTGCAAGCTTGCTTGCAGGTTTGCTATGCAGGCTGAGTTTACAGTTTGTTTGTAATGCAGGCTGTAGCTTTGAGTTTTGGAAGCAGGTCTGAGTTTTGTTTGATCTGCAGTTTTGTTACTAAACAGGCTTATGGTTTTAGTTGTTTTGGCTAGCAGGTTTGCTCGCCTTTTGTTCTATTTGTGTTTGTTGAGCAGGCAGGTTGTGAGCTTGCAAGTTTTTGACTTGCAGTTCTGGTAAGTTTGGTAAACAAGTTTGTTATTTGCAGCTTGCTCAATCTTTTTCTCTTCTTCTACTGTGTTGGCTGTTGCACTGTTATATATCTTTTTTGTTATATTTTCTGCCTTTTACAGCCTACTTTATCCAAAACTACAAACCTCTTCACTAGGTCTTATCTTTCTCTCTCTCTCTCTCTAAGCATTTTTTCTTATAATATTTTATTCTGAAAAGTTGGCTGTCTAGAAAATGATGAAAGCCTTTTAACAAGTTTTGACTTGTCAAGTGAATTACCTCTTGTTGTCTTGCTTTTGCCTGCTGTATTTCTGTTTCCATGTTGCATTACCATATTTATCCAATTTGTCCTGTAACTTGGTTTTGGGCAATTTGTTATGTAGCTGAATATGGGACTTTGCTTGCTGTTGTATTATACATTTGTTTGACTTGTACCTTGGCAATTTTGGCGCCTGTTTGTCCCTTTGAATTTGTGACTCAGTATGGTTTGGCTGCCATGTTTGGTTTGCTTGGTTAGACAATTTGTAACTCAGCATGCTTGCATTTTTTTTTAATTTGTATTTTAATTTTCTATTTGTGAACCAAGAAGAGAAATCTTCTTGTGATTTGCAGAGAGAAAAATAAAGCGTGACGAAAATAAGCAATATGATTCCAGACGACCAATTTTAATGATGACTTTTTTTTTCTTTCTTTTCATTTGAAAATTCTTGTGCTAATTTTCTTTTCTTTCTTCTTTTTCAGGTGAATGCATCCTGGGCAAATAAAGGAAGCAGTAGAAGCCAAAGATCTTAGGAGATTAGGCTTAGATTTATTTTTTTCATTTATTGTAAACAAATATTATTGTAAATACTGTAAGTTGTAAATTTACAATATTCAGATAAATTTTGTAACAACATTTGAAAATAATAAAAAAATTCTTTGTCAAATATCTTCCAATCTTTCCTTGCATTGTTTATTTAATTATTTAAGACTCTTAAATCAAAATAATTGGAACTGTATCCCAATAATTTTAATTCAGATAAAATAAATAATCAACAAACTTTACAGTCTCGTAACCTTGCATTACTCACAATACGCATGGTATTCCAATTAACACACGCATTATACAGTTAAACAAACAAAGCGTTCCAATAAACGGTAAACCTTTCACTCCACTTAATCAAGCAGATGCCTTAATGTTCCAAACAAAAGTCTCAGCTTTTATCCCAGATAATCAGGCCTTGAGAAACAAATAGTAAACTTGAACAAGCGTGAAAACAACGTAACAGTTAACTGAATTTCTGAGGATTCAGTTCCTTCTGAGAAATGCGAGCGAAAACCCTAATTCTGGATTTGTTGCCAAAGAAAGATCTGTCTGATCGATTCTTGAGCCAATCTTCAAAAAATCAGAGAAAACCCTAATTATGGATTGACTGATAAAGAAAAGTCTGTTTGACCGATTCTTGAGCCAATCTCAAAAATTAGAGAAAACCCTGGGATTGTGATTTCTTGTGAAAAAGGGAGGGCAAATTTTGGGTTATAACACCAGGTTATGATAAACCAGACTCTGATACTTCATAAGTTGTCAACCTTATCGAAGTGTAGTAAGTCTTCTTTTAACCAAATGTTGTTCAGAGGTTGTGAACCTTCTAAAGACATGGTCAAGATACATGGTCAGATGACATGGTCTAAGACATGGTCTAAGACATGACTTAAGACACAGTCTAAGACATGGTCAGAAGACATGATCTAAAACATGGTCGAAGGACATGATCTAAGACATATTCTAAGACACGGTCAGAAGACACGATCTAAGACATGTTGTAAGACATGGTTTAAGACATGTTTAGAAGACATGGTATGAGACTTGGTCAAAAGACATGTTCAAAAGACATGGTCATTCACAAAATGGTTTAGGTTCCGAACCTTCTGATTACATGATACTTTAAACCTTCTAGTGGAAAAATTACAAGTTTCAGGAAGAACTGGTGAATTAGTTCTGATGTTTGATGCGAAGTCATCAAGACAGTTACTAAACAGGTTCTGATACTTCATAGTGTTCTAATAGCAAGCCATGTTATGAGATGAAGTCCAAGAATTTCTAGTCATACTTTGATGATAAGTCAATGGATAAGTATTCCTTCTCCATTTACCTTTTGTACTACAAAATTCATTTTGTGAGTCTTGGGATCAGGGGGAGACTCTGAATAAGCAGAAATGAGATTTTGGATATTAACAAATTCATGGGGAGCTGGTTAGTTTTTCTCAATTTGGATTCCATGGTGATTACCCTGTATGAATTGTTCTATCAAAATACATGGTTTTGTCATCATCAAAAATTGGGAGATTGTAAGAACAAGATTGGTCCTACATCTGGCCTTATGTTTTGATGATAACTTTACATGTTATCTTAGAGAATAATTATGTACTCTAATAGTTTATGTCTAGTGTGTAGCTTTTGCTAAAAAAGTTCTGACTCTGGTATGAAGGCGTGTGACGTCATTAGGTCCTGAACTCAACATTATGGAAAAATACATTTGGTGTGTTACAAGTTAAGTCAAGATTCTAGAATGCTTCTTATGCAAAGATTCTAAGGAATGTTATTATAAGAGCTTCTGATCACAACTTATGCAATGAAGCTTTGGAGGCCTTCTAAAGCTTTACTTCTATTGTTATAAGTTCTGAAGATGTTGAAGATAAGAATCTGATGAACGAGTTTTGAAGATCCGAAGACATTCTTCTGAAATCAAGTGTTGAAGACTCCAAAGACAAGGGTTATTTAAACAAGCTCTGGAGACTCGAATACTTAGGTTCTGAAGATGCAAAGTTCTGGTCCTTCTACAACATGCTTCATCAACATACAAATTATAAGCCTATGAAGATTCATAAGATAAAGATCAGGACTAGGGATTGCGTGTGATGGTGAGTATAAAAGTACAAAGTACTATGTGACCCATACTCTAATAGGGTGGTACCAGGGTAGATCTTTTGTACTTGTTATCTACCAGTCTCACCATAACCATTGGGAACAAAACATTTGTATTTTTGTTTCCTATTCTACCCTCCAACAGATCTCTTTATAATCTATAAAAAGAGGACTTAGAAGAATTTGAAATCAACTAATCATTTCTACAAAACTACACCAAAACGCTGCACAAATTCTTTGTATAGTTTTGTAAATAAGCAAGGAGCTTTTGTTTGTATCTTGCTATCAATAATTTTGTGTTATTGTACTTAAAAATTATGTAATCTTCTTGTTTAGAAGCATCTTTGTAAATCAACAGTTGTTGATAGGTTCCTTGAGAGATTCTGTGAGTCTGGATTCTCAAGAAGACTTTGGCTGCGGTCAATAGTGTATTTGCAAAAAGTATTGACGAACTTGTTAGGGGTGGCAATGAGATTGATCATACTTAATGTGGTTGTCTTTAATCGGTTGATTATAGTGGATTAAGTCCTTGTGTATAAGGTAAATCACCTTGTAGGGTGGACTGGAGTAACTTAGTTAACAACGAACCAGGATAAAAATAATTGTGTTCATATATTTATATTCACTTGTTATCTTTGTGCTTGAGTTGAAAAAAGATTATATTTTGTGCAACCCAATTCAAACTCCCCCTTTCTTGTGTTTCTCGCACCTTCAATGTACACTTTGAAGGGTCTTATTTACCAAGGATAATTTAAAACCTATGAAAGACTCGATAAAAGGTTTATGCAATGATTCTCAAATACTCCAATTTCCAAATGCTTTTGTGTAGGTCTTAACCATAATGGATTTCTCATATCATCAATCAATCCTCGTTTCTCTGAGGGAGGAGGATACTAGTAGAAGAAATAGAATATTTCGCTTCAAGAGTGCTTGGATGGTAGAATATAAATATGAGGATTTTATTACATAAGTATGGAATGAGAATCACCCTGCCATAATGAATTTGGAGCTTTTCAGAAGCCAGGTTTCATTCTGGAAGAATCTTACTATTCAATCTATTCAAATTCAGAAGAAGAATTTGTTAGGGAGAATCATACATATTAAAAGAGTTATTCATAAAGGTATGGGACATGATGGTCTTAACATTTTAGAGAACAAGTTGCAAAAAGAGTTATCGAAGATTCTTCGTTAAGAGGAACTGATGTGGTTTCAGAGGTCTAAAGCAAAATGTTTGGTTGATGGAGATAGGAACACTCGTTATTATCACATTAAATAAGTCCAAAGAAGGAAGAAGAATAGAATCCATATGATTAAAGACGATAGAGAAAAATGGGCTGAATACCTAGAGCAGGTACAATTTTTTTTAAATCCTTCTATCATAATGTACACAAAACTCGTTTGATGTTTGCTGACGACTTACTCCTATTTGAGAAAATAATTAGAAAGCAGATGAATTATGTGAATTGTGTTGTCATCAATTTTTGTCAGCAGTCTGGCCAACGAGTTAACATTGATAAAACTATAGTGTTGTTCTCATAAAACAATCCATATGTTGTCAAGAGAGAGCTTTTGAAGATGTCAGGTTTTAAGGAAACTAATGACTTGGGAAAATACCTGGGTGTGCCCCTAAACAGTAAAACTCCAAGGCATAAATATTTCAGATACCTTATGGAGAATGCCATGGACAAGATCACAAACTAGAAACCAAAACAATTTTCTTTTGCAGGTAGGGTAACCATATCCAAATCAATCATTGAGGCTATGACTACCTACAAAATTATGTCACGTGTTTTACCTAAATAAAGTTTTAAGGAAATTCAAGCTCTTATCTGGTCGGATTCAGGCTTCATAGTATTTGAAAAGTTATACTATTATCTTGTCGGGTCCAGGCTTCATAGTAATTTGTTAAAAAGAAAGAAGTTGACTGTTAATGGGTCAGATCCAGGCTTCACAGTGACCTGCCGGAAATTAGTTGTTATCTGGTCGGATTCCAGGCTTCACAACAAATTTCTGAGGGGATAAAGTTAATTGATATATGGTCGGGTCCAAGCTTCACAACAACTTACTGAAGTTAAACTGTTATCTGGTTGGGTCCAGGCTTCACAAAAAATTTCGGAGATAGCAAAGACTTCATTGGTGACTTCACTAGGGATCAGGGGTTGTGGTCCTCTGATTTGTAAAGCCTGACAGGCAAACTCAAGATGGAGAGGATAGACTAAGTCGGGGAATTTTGCTGTTTGTTGTTTGTTATATGTTATTTGCTATTTTGTTGGGGAAATAAACCTTGTTGATGAATACTTGATGAACTGCTGATGAGGTGAGTTCTTTTAGGAAGAGATCCACAAGGATTCTTCTTTTAGGACCAACTTAGCTAGGGAGAGAGCTGTTAAGAGATTGAGACTCTGGTTGGAGATCAGCCTATGCAAAGAGACTTTATGGGCAACTCCGTTGGGGATTGGTTTATTGTAGCCATCCTTTTGGGATAATGCTATTGAAATAACTTCGTGGGGATATTCCATATACATTAAAGAGATGCTTGCTGCTGCTTAGCAGGACACATGTGCCAAATAGTTTTAATCATGTTCACATGCATATGTTTGTTCAATTTTATTCATTGGACATCTTTGCCTTCGAAACTAAAATAGAAAGTTTGCACTTCAAAGTATATTTGTATTGATATTTTGCCCATGAATAGGCGTTTTTTGTACAAAGAGACGGAGATCCTAGTAAAAGGAAATCGGCGAAAGGAAAACCAAATTGAAAACAAAGATAATAGCCATGTGGAAGTGATCTCATTGCATTCCAAATCTACTATTGCCCCAATGTCTTCGAATGCCCCTTGCCATTCACAGAAGTTGATTGGATTGATCTTGAACCGTTTGAACTTGAACCTTGGTAATAAAGTCGACTGTGGTGATTCCACGGGACATAGTCATACGCTTTTAATCCTTAACTTTTTCCTGGACCGCCCTTTCGGGTTTTCAGCCCACCAGGATACCCATTTTTTCCCAAGTCGCCGTTTCGGGTTTTCAACTTGCTGGGTGTACAATCTTTTACATATATCCCTAATTTTTTTCCAAACCTTTTGGTTTGCGGGGATGCCCTTATTTTTTATAGGTGTATCAACTTAGCGGGTCTCTTATACATAGTATTTTTTAACTATGTCTGTGTTCACAGGATGTGGGAAGTCTTCACCATCCATGGTAGTCAGCATCATGGCACCACCAGAGAATAATCTTTTGACAACAAATGGCCCTTCGCAGGTGGGAGTCCATTTTCCCCTAGGGTCTCCTTGCGGAAGAATGATGCGCTTTATCACCTAGTCACTAGCTTGATATACTCGAGGCCTGATCTTTTTGTTGAAAGCCTTGATCATACGTTTTTGGTATATCTGACCATGACAAACGGCCGACAGTCGCTTTTCATTGATTAAGTTCAACTGATCCAATCTTGTCTGAATCCATTCATCTTCTCCTAGCCATGCCTCATTCATAATCCTTAATGAGGGAATCCGAACTTCTACTGGAAGAACAACTTCCATGCCATAGACCAAAGAAAAGGGAGTTGCCCCAGTTGACGTCCTAGATGAAGTACGGTAGACATGAAGAGCAAACGGTAACATCTTATGCCAGTCTTTGTAGGTTACTACCATCTTCTGCACAATCTTCTTAATGTTTTTGTTGGCCGCTTCTACTGCGCCATTCATTTTAGGTCTATAAGGAGAAGAATTATGATGCTTGATTTTGAACTGAGTGCAAAGTTATGTAATCATAGCATTGTTGAGGTTAGTCCCATTTTTGATGGTGATCCTTCCGGGGATACCAAGCGGCAGATGAGGTTATGTTTGATGGACTTGGCTACCACACTCTTTGTGACTGAGGAAAATGAGGCGGCTTCGACCCATTTGGTGAAATAATCGATAGCGACAAAATGAAGCGATGTCCATTGGAAGTAGTGGGTTTGATCTCTCCAATCATGTCAATGCCCCATATTGCAAATGGCCACGGAGCGGTCATGACATTTAGAGGAATATGAGGAACATGGACCTTGTCAGCATAGATTTGGCATTTATGGCAAGTCCTTGAGTGTTGATGGCAATCAGTCTCCATCACTGACCAATAATAACCAGCTCTCAGGACTTTCTTAGCCATAGTATGTCCGCTAGAGTGAGTCCCAAAGAGACCATCATGCATGTCTTCCATAATTTCCTCTGCCTCCTTCTTGTCCACACATCAGAGTAGAGTAGAATCATGGTTGCGTTTGTACAAGATTTCATTACTTAGGAAGAATTTGGCTGAGAATCTTCATAAGAATTTTTTGTCATTGATAGAAGCTTCTTCAGGATACTCTTGTGCTTCAAGGTACCTCTTCACCTCATGGTACCATGGTTTTTCCGTGTCAGTGTCGACCTCATAGCAGTGTGCAGGTTCGTCAAATCTTTCAATTATAATCATAGGAGCTTCGTTGTCCCATTTGACTTTGAACATAGAAGACATTGTTGCCAAGGCGTCAGCTAGTTGATTTTATTCTCTAGCGAAGTGTTCAAAGGTGATCTCATTGAAGTAAGGAATCAGAGATAGCACAAGCTCCTTGTAAGGAATGAGATTAGGGTGTTTAGTATCCCAATCTCCTTTTACTTGGCTAATCACCAGAGCGGAATCCCCAAACACCTTTAAATTCTTGATCCTCAAATCAATGGCGACCTTCAGACCTAAAATGCATGCTTCATACTCAACCATGTTGTTCGTACAATCGAAGCATAGTCTGGAAGTGAAAGGAGTGTGGCAACCTTCAGGGGAGATTATCACAACACCAATTCCGTTACCCAAAGCATTGGCAGCCCCATCAAAGAACATAGTCCATCGGGATTCTCTTTTAGGTCCTTCATATGGTCCAGGTTTCGGGCAGTCAGTCACTAGCATGATGTTCTCACCTGGGAAGTCAAAGTTCATAGAATGATAATCATCAACAACTTGATTGGCCAAATGATCTGCTAATACACTTCCTTTGATGGGCTTTTGCACTGTGTATTGAATATCATACTCAGTCAAAATCCTTTGCCATCTAGTTGTCCGTCCAGAAAGGGCAGGCTTCTCAAAGATGTACTTGATAGGGTCCATCTTAGAAATCAACAAAGTGGTATGAGTTAACATATACTGTCTTAGCCGGCGAGTAGCCCATGCCAGAGCGCAGCAAGTTTTCTCGGGCAGTGAATATCAGGTTTCACAGTCGGTAAACTTTTTGCTCAGGTAGTAAATAGAATGCTCGTTTCGGTCAGACTTGTCATGTTGGCCCAACACACACCCCATAGAATTCTCTAGCACCGTCAAGTACATGATCAAGGGTCTTCCTTCAACGGGAGGCATGAGAATAAGAGGTTCTTGTAGATATTCTTTAATTTTGTCGAAGGAAGCTTGGCATTCATCATTCCATCTGACTACTTGATCTTTCTTCAAGAGTTTGAAGATTGGCTCACAAGTAGCAGTTAAGTGAGATATAAAGCGGGAGATGTAGTTAATACGACCCAAGAATTCTCTAACTTCCTTTTCAGAGTGGGGGACTGACATTTCTTGGATGTCCTTTACCTTGGCAGGATCTACTTCAATGCCTTTACCACTGACAACAAAACCTAGAAGCTTTCCAGATCATACTCCAAATGTGCACTTATTAGGGTTCAACCTCAACTTGTACTTTTTCAGTCTCTCGAATAACTTGTAAAGGTGATTGAGATGTTCCTCTTCAGTTTGTGATATTGCAATCATATCATCTACATATACCTCTATTTCATGATGGATCATATCATGAAATAAAGCTACCATAGCCCTTTGATATGTTGCCCCTGCATTTTTCAATCCGAATGGCATGAACTTGTAACAAAAGGTGCCCCATTGCGTAACGAAAGTGGTCTTCTCCATGTCTTTGGGAGCCATCCTAATTTGATTATAGCCGGATAAACCATCCATGAAAGAGAATACTTTATGCCGAGTAGTATTATCGACCATTACAAAATTGCCTTATATTGGCATTTTCAAAACATCTTTCCATACACTCCTTTTCAAACAAATATTTCCAAAACAAACATTTTGTATACATTCTCAACGATACGAGAATCATTACAAAATTTCCGCACTTAGGCATTTTCAAAATATTTTTAAACATACACAAGCAAAAATCATTTCAAAAGTGAGCTAGAGATTAAGATCCCGTAGATTAGTACAGATGAAAAGGGTGCTAACACCTTTCCTTTTCATAACCTACCTCCCAAACTCAAGAAAATTCTCAAAAGGTCTTTCATTTTCTTTTCACCCTTTCCTTTATTGGATAAAATAAAAATCGGTGACGACTTTTGCTATTCGTAACATTTGCGATAAAACGCAAAACACTCAAGTCAGTTCTCCCACCGTATTACACAAGTCATGTTTGGGGACCTCTTAGAGGAGCAGACACGCCAAGGAATTGAGCAGGTTCAACAGGGAGCGTTGGTGGACGAGATGCATATGATGATACATCATTTGATGTTACAATTTCCTCCTTCCTCGCAGTGAAGTTCTGTAAGTTCCCCTTCGTTCTTGTACAAAAACATTGTGTCAATGTTTAGTTCAAGTGTAGGGGATTTTTATTGTTTTACTATTATTGTTTTTAGTTTTCAGTTTTTTTTTAATTTTTAATATCGATATTTTTCATTATGTTTCGTTTTTAGTGTGTTACAGATTCAGGGTATTAATGTCGGATGAATGATGAGGCTTGTAGTTTGTGGATGAAAAGATGCAACTCATACTTGCTCTCCGGGAAACCCCCGAAAGTTGGTACTGCTTTGGTGAAGGATTAGACGCAACTTTCCGACACTAGACTGATACATAAGTATTGTGCACCTGAGACTGAGACGAAGCTACATTACACTAGAGATATTTTGGGACCTGTGAGCTTTACCAAACATGGTAAGGATAAAAAAAAATCCAAATACAATATCATCATGTGAGTTCTTCAGGTATGTAATTTTCACTCTTGGTTTACGTAAGTATTTCTTGGAATTTCTATGCACACGTATACACAATGAGGAACTTGTTTGTTTGTAACCCCATGCCTTTCCAGCCAACCATGTCATGTTATTCTTCGTTAACCTCACTCGAGCCTTCTACCCTTTTGTTTGGTTGTGAACCACATGATTTAACCAATAGCCCAAACACTCACTCACCCTGCTTAGATAAGTGTTGTTGATTTCTGATTTATGAAAAATCCTAAGTTTGGGGTTGGGACACCGAAAATAGTTAGAAAAATTAGGTAAGTGTAGTAAAAAGAAAAAGAAAACTTGAAGAAAAAAAATATGCTGAGAAAAAATGAAAGAAAAAAGAAAAGAAAAGAAGTGAGAAGTAGAATAAAGCACTTACCTAGAGGAGGATTTAGTTTGAAAAGAAACCTTTGAAAGAAAAGAAATGCTCAAAGAAACACTTGAGTAGGAAATAAATAATCCTAAGAGAACGGTGTTCGATACTCATGATTGTGAATAATGTAAATAACACAACGATGAAAGTAGAAAAACTGACTCTGAACTAAAAATCACTTGTTTTCCTTTTTGTTTGTTTATCCCACCTTGTCCCTAAGCCCCGTTACAACCGTAAGAGCCCTCAAAAAGTGTGTGTAGTGTGTGTATGAGATGAAGGTAAATGTTATTCAAACTTTGATGAGTTGACTTTTCATGCTTTGATTATTGAGTGTAAACACTTTAACCCGGGAGATTTGGTGAGAGTGTGAAAAGATGACAGGTAAAAGAGATACATCGATTTGGAAGTGTAGCAAAACATCAAAAGTCGGGGAAAAAGGAAACATTGAAAGAAAAGTGAAAAGAAAGTTGTGAAAGATCAAGGAAGTATTATGGTAATAATTGTGAACATTTCGGGGGTGACCTTTATCCTATCTCGAGCATCCCTTGAGGACAAGCAATGAGATAAGTTTGGGGTTGTGATCGGTCACCAATCCTACTAGTTTTCATTCATTTATTCGGCATGAATCCGCAAAATCAGTAACACTTTGGTTCTTTTATCTATTGTTTTTTGAAGTTATTTTACTTTCAATTTTCCATTTTCGCAGTGTGTTTAGTATAATTTTATATATTTTTATTGCATTTTATGTGTTTTCTTGGTAGTGTTCTATGTTGTCAGATTCAGGAAAAAAGCTCCAATGGACTTGCGCAAAGAATATGGGAGTTTTGGTGTTGAGAAGAAGAATATTGGAGGCTATAGGGATCCTGACACGGCCACTCGTGTCACCTGACATGGGCCGTGTCAAGAGAGGACGCACTGCTGCAGTTGGGAGAAGAGGCAAGGGCTGACACATGTTCCTGTGTCAGAAGGTATGGGCGAGAGGATTTGTTAGAGCGGTGGACAGAGGCCAACACCGGTTCCTGTATCAGGTGACACGGCCCGTGTTGGCTAGGACGCTGAAAATGTGATATTTGGGCAACTTGGTTGCTTAGCCATCCCAAAGGGCATTTTGGATATTTCTGACAGATGTGGTGTATTAGGGACTATTTAAGCTTGTTTTATAGAATAGAGAACGACTTTTGGATCGTACGAAAGAATTGCAGAAGAAAGAATAGAGCTCTCAAGGGTTTTGGAGAACGAAGGTCTTCAAGAGCAATTGCGATTAAAGATCAAAGCAATCCTCTTTTCTTGTAATGTTTACTTTTTTTATTGAATATTCTTTGAATATTATGAGAGGCTAAACCCCCAATGCTAGGGGTGTCCCTGATTTGTCATTGTAACAATATTGATATCTTTGTTTTATTCAACACAATAGTTCTTTTCCATCAATTTAATTGTTCAGTATAATCTATTGTTTCCCTATCGGATTAATAGGGTTTCAGTTTTCTTAACACAGTAGAGCTGGACAGTCGTGTTAAGGTGTTCTAGAAAATTATATTATAGAATATTTCACCTAGGACTAGGGTAATTCTATAATAATCAGAAATTCTTGATAATCAAATGTTTGGCTTCATCACTATTTTTAAATGGATATTGAAATTAGGATGAAGTAAAAGGTTTTTCACTAAGGACATATGGAAAGACAATCTTAATAACCGGTAGTTGATGTTGATGAACTTGTTGAAAAGATCAAGAGTTAAAGTTATCATATGGCAAATCAAACACTTACCCCTAACATGTTAGATCATACTAGTAAAAATCATAATTTACATTCTTTTCATCCTTATAATTGTTGAAGTCATATCATAAACCAAACCAAATGCAAGTTTTTGTTTAATTGAACCACAAGTTAAACTCGGTAATATACGCAGTCCTCGAGATCGATATCTGGGAAATCCCCTATCATTACTACTTAGGCAAACATAGTATAGTTGTTATTTTCTCTATCAGTTAGTCAAACATGGAAGCCTCACCACGAATATACATCTTAAAAAGTGAATATAAGAGATCCTTATTGTCTAGATTGCATATAGGAAGTTGAAACTATGATCCATGCCTTAAGGGATTAAGTTGATGTTAAACAATTATGGTACTCTCATGTCAGTTCTTCATACCAGAACATTTTCTTTGATGCAAGTTTGAAGGAATGGGTGAGGATGAATATGCATAATAACTTTGGCCTTGGAAATTTTAAGGAGTAGAAAGCGTTGTGGGTCACAACTTTCCATTCCTTGTGGCTTTGGCAAAATAAAAAGTTTTGTGATGATAATTATGTTATACCGGATGTATTATCTAATAATATTAGGAGCATGTTTCTTTTCTACAACATGAGTCTTAAGCTCCAGTAGCATCCGAGAATTACAAATCAAACCTTAATTCACATAAGTTGGAGAGCCTCTCAGGCGGACTGAATTTTGATCAATGTTGATGGAGTCGTTAAGAATAATGGGAAAGTTGAGCGTGGTGATTTACTTCAGAACACTCTAGATAGGTGGTTTGGAGGCTTCTCCAAAAATATTGGAGTTTTTAATTTTCTTGTAGCAGAGATGTGGGGAGTTCTTGAAGGGCTTAAATTTTCTTTTGAGAAGAGATACAAGAAGATTGAATTACAAACAACAAAACAATCGTTGACACGGTTAACAAGAGCATTCCAAACAAAATTGAAGGCTGTAATATTTTCAACAAATAAAGCATTGTTTAAATGGACATTGGGAAGCCAAAATCTCTCATGTCTATATAAAAGTCAATTATTGCGCAGATGCTATGACAAATAAGAGCCTGCATTATGAGATAGGTTTGCAGATTTACGACAATTGTCTCGATAATCTTGATGTATTACTTTCTATAGATGCCTATTTAATTTTCTTTTTCTTTGGGCTAAGGCCCTCTCATTCCCAAAAATAATAAATTAAAATGTGTTATATATGGGGTGGAATATAATAAAAGAATTAAACTCTTAAAACAAACATTGGGTACCATATTGAATTTGCATATTACACAAATATAATAAAAGAATTAAACTCTTAAAACAAACATTGGGTACCATATTTAATTTAAAACGGGTGAATTAAAAAGGGTGTGTAAATACACACGTTAAAAAGGGTGCATTAAAAAACCGAAAAACCAACTTCTTGTAGAATTAACTTAACCTTTAAAAAAAACTACATCTTCTTATTAGTGTTTATTTTTAAATTTTAAACAAACTTCTATTTTATAGAGTAAAATAGAAAACAAAAGTAAATCAACCCAAAAATTTATATTCCATTATTTATAATTATAAATGTATTATTTCTTGAAAAAACTCCTATAAATATATACCTCTCTTTTAACATTTTTTTTTAACCTTCTATATATTCAGTGCCATAAGAAAATTTAATTTCGAAAGTACAATGTCTCTATTAATCCGAAAATTAATGAAACATATTACACTTGTATATTTCAATGGAAAGGTGAATCACATTACTATAATATATATAAGGCAGGCAAAGATGCTTGTAATATTTGCAATTGGTATATAACACAGTCAGGACCATGTAAGGTTCAATCTCACAATCGTGCCACTTGTTATTCTTGGAATAATTAAATTCAAACTATTATATTTTTTTATATCATTATAAATTGTTTGTCAATGCATTTAGAATGCAATATTCCATAGCTTATAAAAAGGGCGCGATGGTTAGGTTGAATTCGTCTGGCCTTGACGAATTCAACCATAGGCGTTATGTGGTCCAATTTTTCTCATGCTGTAAAGCCCTAATTGAGAGCTTCAAAAATCCTAGATTTCTCCAATGGTGGATTCTGATTCAAGACGTTTCAATGCAATTAATCTATACCAAAAGCTTCAGAATGATGTTAGCAATGCAAAGCAATAGTCAAAACATGTTAATGATGCATAAAACTTGAGTTTCGATTATGGAAAAGAATGGTAAACCGTGTGACTGTTATGGCGTGTTCTTGGAGTGTTAAGGCTCGTTCTTGACTGCAAATCGTTCCTGGGAATGTCAGCAATGCGTTTGAGTCACTCTAAGGCTTTGAATTGGCCTACAAGTGAGAATTCAGTTTTCAAATTTTCTTGAACTTTTTGGAAATTGGTTATGGTGTTTTACAGCAGCTTGCACGTGAATGATTTTAGGTTAAGCTTCAGTACATATAGTGGGATGAATTAGGTTAAATCTTGCACATAAAATCCATTGTATTGAAGTTTGTATATTTGATTTTCAATCAAATCTTTTAGCATCCTTTTGATTGAGAAACCTTGCCAATTTTGGATGATTTTGTCTCCTTTATTGACAAATGAAATTGCCAGCTTGCCCTGAGTATTTTTGCTCCACAAAAGATTTAAAAAACATATCTTTTGAATTTTCCTACAATTAAATGAATTATTAATCAATTAAAAATCCAAATAATTAATAAAAATAAGAAAATAATTCAAATTAATCTTAATGGGTCGTACATAAGCCTTGGGTAAAGATTCAAGAAGGAATTTGAGGCCCATTAGCAAAAATGAAGTGTTTTAGGCAAAGTTGACTTTTGCAAATTCCCAAAAATTTCCCAACTTCTCCAATGCATATCTTGCTCAATTTTGATCATATGAACATGTTCTTGGACATTTTGGAAAGGTATTGAAGTCCTCTAACCAATGCCTTTGGTCCCATGTCATTTTGATTTACCAATCTCAAGTTATGGTCTTTGACTTAAAGTGCCATTTTGTTGACCTTTGAAAATGACCTATAATGTAGAAATTGATAACTTTTTATGAGAGCATTTCTTGGACTTGGAATGTGTATATGAGTTGTAGGAAATGTCATCCCCTTCAAAATGAGCATTGGATGGGATTTTTCTGATGAACCATGAAAAAGTTATGCCCTGGTCAATTCACAGTTGACTTTTCAGCTTTCCAAAAATAGAAACTTTTGGCATCTTGATGATTTTTGAGCCATTCTTGTGGAATCATGATCAATAATTGATCCAATGATGATTGTGGCTTCAAAATAAGATGTTGACCAAATTTTTTGACTTTTGACTGCCAAATGACCATTTTACCCCTGTAGTTGATTGTGAAGCAAATGGAGCTTTTGACTGTGCAATTTGATGCTGTGAGCTATGACACTTGACATGTAGATACTTGGCAATGTATGGAGGCATATGGGACTTTATTGAGCCCTTGAAAACCTTAACTTCCTTGAAGGAACCAAAACCCTAATTTTTCCTGGCTTAGGAGGCCTTTGAATTGTGCAATCCTTGATCCATTTGAAGATTGATCTTTGACAATTTTTGAAGGATATGGGAGGGCAAATTTTGGGGTACAACAGGGAGGTTTGTGCCTTCTCCATCTTATTTAACCAATCTGAATACTCTGAAGAGAGATTAGGGCACAATCGAAAGATCCTTTTCCCTTTGTTCATGAATTGAAGGTTAATGTCCTCCTTGGTCTGAGCGTGTTGCTGGTTAGCTGGAGTCGCATCCTCAGGATCGTCCCTGGGCTTCTTCGCACAGCCTATAGGTTTAAGTCTTGGGTGAGTAGGGAAGAAAGCACGATTCTTCATAGGATTCTCGACGCATGTGGACAGAGGGCCAGACATAACGTATATATCTTCAGAGTACCTGATAGGAATGAGAAGTTGGGAATCATACACCTCACGTCTTTCGCTAGTCGTGGGTTCAGAAATGAACCGTGGCCCGTCAGTCGAAGCAGGAGAAGGGTTGGTAGGGAAGATCTCTGGTTGGCGGTGTATATCAGCAACATTCTTAGGTTTGGGGTTGTTGGGTGCGTTAGAAAGGAAAGCCATTTTTGCAAATTAGTAAGGAGCGAAGATGATAATGTAAGGTGTTTTATGCAGAAGAGTTGAAAATACTAAGTGTTGTGAAAGTTCCAAATGAAGAGGCTCAAGACTATTTATAGTATTCAGAGAAGAGTGTGTCTCGTAAAAGCCATTTAATGATATGGATGTAGTGGGACACGTGGCAGAACATGAAGCGGTTACCGTGCAGATGATAGCAAATGTTTGACATGCTTGCCTATGTTCTAGGAGTAATGGTCATCATGGCAGCGTGGTAACGACAGTTTGAAAAGACGTCTTTGGAAAAGAGTAATGATGGGTTTCGAAAGTGGAAGCTGTTGGAAGACGAAAAGCGCATGTCAGGCCTTTGTGGACAACAAGAGAGACAGGTGTCGAACAGAAAGATCAAAGAATGACTATTTCTTTTGGCATCGAAATAGACATTCTTGGGGGGCAATTTGTTGGCTCCTGAATTCGACACCTACTATATAATGGTCTTATAGACCAAAAGTGGAACGAATAAAGCCATGCTGGAGAATGTTTCGACGGGTGAAAAAACTTAGAGAAAATATCTAAGTTACATATTGGTCTTCGACCAGGAATCACTATCAAGATTTCGAATGAGAAGGTCTTATGACCTTCGACTAGAAGAACATACCTTCGTGTCGACACCAAAGGCAAAGGACATCTGAATTTGAATTATTGGAGGGAAAGACGGTTTCGCCAGCAGTTAAAATGAAAGCAACGTGGCTGAAAGATAGAGGTCGAGGGACATATAGAGGAGTCCTGTCTTCATCTTAGAGCAAAGCCACCCCTTGAGGATTACATAGTTTTAGTATAAAATAGGAAGTCTGTGTAGTTTTTCTGTGTGTTCAACCTATTGTGCTAGTTACTCAAATATTGTCCATGTACCCGATGTATGTGAAAGGATAAACTGAGAAATGTACGTTGGAAACACCCCTTTTCATTAATAAAGTCTTTTTACATTGCTTTGATCTTATTTTGCAAAGTTACTTTTCCTGCTTCTTTACCTGCATTTTTATTAACTTTCTTACTTTCCAAAACCACAAGCATCTTGTCTTTGGTCGAATGTGCGTTCTTCCTAGATAACTATTTTTACATCAAACTAGTATAAAAGTTAGCATATGTTCTGGGATCAATCTGATCGATCCCGCGAGTAACCAAAAGGACTTTCCTTTTTGGAGGATCAGCGGTTATTTACCAAAAACCACGGTAAACACCGTGTCACCTGACATGGGCCGTGTCAGGAGAGGATGCACTACTGTAATTGGGAGAAGAGGCAGGGGCTGACACAGGTTCCCGTGTCAATAGGTATGGGTGAGAGGATTTGTTAGAGCGATGGACAGAGGCCAACACGGGTGCCCGTGTCAGGTGACACGACCCGTGTTGGCCAGGGCGTTGAAAATGTGATATTTGGGAAACTTGGTTGCTTAGCCATCCCAAAGGGCATTTTGGATATTTCTGACAGCTATGGTGTATTAGGGACTATTTAAGCTTGTTTTATATAATAGAGAACGACTTTTGGATCGTACGAAAGAATTGCAGAAGAAAGAATAGGGATCTCAAGGGTTTTGGAGAACGGAGATCTTCAAGAGAGATTGCGATTAAAGATCAAAGCAATCCTCTTTTCTTGTAATATTTAATTTTTTTATTGAATTTTCTTTGAATATTATGAGAGGCTAAACCCCCAATGCTAGGGGTGTCCCTGATTTGTCATTGTAACAATATTGATATCTTTGTTTTATTCAACACAATAGTTATTTTCCATCAATTTAATTGTTCAGAATAATCTATTGTTTCCCTATCGGGTCAATAGGGTCTCACTTTTCTTAACACAGTAGAGCTGGACAATCGTGTTAAGGTGTTCTAGAAAATTATATTATAGAATATTTCACCTAGGACTAGGGTAATTCTATAATAACTGGGAATTCTTGATAATCAAATGCTTGACTTCATCACTATTTTTAAATGAATATTGAAATTAGGATAGAAGTAAAAGGTTTTTTACTAAGGACTTATGGAAAGACAATCTTAAGAACTGGTAGTTGATGTTGATGAACTTGTTGAATAGATCAAGAGTCAAAGTTGTCATATGGAAAATCAAACACTTACCCCTAGCATGTTTGATCATACTAGTAAATGTCATAATTTATATTCTTTTCATCCTTATAATTGTTGAAGTCATATCATAAATCAAACCAAACGCAAGTTTTTGTTTAATTGAACCACAAGTTAAACTCGGTAATATACGCAATCCTCAAGATCTATATCTGGGAAATCTCCTATCATTACTACTTAGACAAACATAGTATAGTTGTTATTTTCTCTATCAGTTAGTCAAACATGGAAGCCTCACCATGAATATACATCTTAAAAAGTGAATATAAGAGATCCTTATTGTCTATATTGCATATAGAAAGGTGAAACTATGATCCATACCTTAAGGGATTAAGTTGATGTTAAACAATTATGGTACTCTCATGTCAGAGCTTCATACAAGAACATTTTCTTTGATGGAGGTTTGAAGGAAAGGATGAGGATGAATATGTATAATAACTCTAGCCTTGGAAATTTTAAGGAGTAGAAAGCGTTGTGGGTCACAACTTGCCATTCCTTGTGGTTTTGGAAAAATAAAAAGTTTCATGATGATAATTATGTTATACCTGATGTATTATCTAATGATATTAGGAGCATGTTTCTTTTCTACAACATGAACCTTAAGCTTTAGTAGCATCCGAGCATTACAAATCAAACCTTAATTCACATAAGTTGGAGAGCCTCTCAAGCGGACTGAATTTTGATCAATGTTGATGGAGTCGTTAAGAATAATGGGAAAGTTGAGCGTGGTGATTCACATAAGTTGGAGAGCCTCTCAAACGGACTGAATTTTAATTTATGTGTTGTTTTTTCGAACTGTTATTTATATTAAATGCAGAAGTATTAGTGAAATGAAACATAATAACTCAGCGTCATTATACATACAACTTTGCAGATTGATAACAAAATGAATAACTAATTATTACTAGTTCCTACATTGGGGCATCGCGTTCGGTTGTTACCTGGAAGACGACACAATGTGCATTTTCTCTCCAACTTATCATATGCGTCCATTTCTGTTGTAATACGGGTGCTCACGGGACAACCTTTCTTGTTCCTCCGCATAACTGGATTATGGCAAATTTGATCTCCCTCATAAGTGGGCCAATACTCATCGTATGGTAGAACTGGAAAGCTCGTGCTGTAAACCCCAAATAAGTTCACAACCTTGTAAACGTCAGACAACAGAAGAAATGCGTCTTGGCGCACCACAGAACATGCAGCGATAACATGTGAACAAGGAACACGGTATGCTTGAAACTTTCTGCAGTCACACCATCCTTCCATTAGGTTGACCTTGTAACGCCCCAATGGATTCCCCTCACCGTGGTTAATTGTCTCCTTCACACTGAAAGTGTTATTATTATAGTAAAAAATGCTTACCTGATGTGTGGCGGATTTAGACGTCTCTTCTTTCATCACCTTCACGCACCGTTCTGTAAATGTTTGTCCAGAATTCAAAACTGCACTCCACTTTGCACCCCTTTCAGCAAAGAGTGTTCCCATCCTATAGTATGTTACACTTACTAATGATGTGATGGGGAGATTACGAGTGCCTTTAAATACGAAATTTAGTGACTCGACAAGGTTTGTTGTCATGTGCCCCCAACGACGACCCTCGTCAAATGCCCTCGTCCATTTTTCAACGGGAATTTTGTCTATCCACCTCAAAGCATCACCATTAGCCATCCCAATTTCATTACGATAATATTTAAATGTTGGTTGGTTCAGCGCATACCCTACATGTTAAAAAAAATATTGGTTAATATAATGGTATACTATTAACGAGCATGTAATGTTTGCATAAAAAGTACTTACCCATGTTGATTATTTTTTTCCGGAGGATACGGTCCTTGATATCCTTCATAAAATTTTGCGCACTATGCCTGATACAATACACATGGACAGATGTAGTGTTATTCCAACCATTTTCAGGATTGTTATAAGCGCTTTCGATAGATGCATGTCGGTCAGAAATCAAACACAAGCCAGGTTGAGGAGCTACATGCATTCTCAAGTTTTTTAGAAAGAAACCCCAACCATCCTCTGTCTCACCTTCCACTAAGGAAAAGGCAACTGGGAAAATATTGCTGTTTCTGTCTTGGGCTACAACCATTAGTAGTGTACCTTTGTACCTTCCATATAACCAGGTACCATCAATCTGTAGTAAAGTCTTGCAATATGCAAAGCCACGTATGCATGGTTGGAAAGCCCAAAATAGTCGGTGGAAGATTTGTTTCCCAGCAATAATAGTCCCGTCATCTGTATATACCGGTAGTGTTTGCATTTCTACTATAGTTCCTGGAACAAACTTCTTAAGGGCCAACAAGTAATTTGGAAGTTCATTGTATGACTTTTCCCAATTACCAAACACTTGTTCGATTGCTTTGTTTCTAGCAATCCATGCCTTCTTGTAAGATGGAGTGTATTTGAAAAAAGAAACAATTTCGTTAATACATACACTCACCTTGATGGAGGGATCCTTTTCAACAAGAGGCATTAATCATTCACTCATCAGTCGAGAGCTTAGTTGTCGATGATCCTGATTAAAGATGGTCGTTGAACAATTATGTGGGGGATCCATGATTCCTATCTCCCATAGGTCACTCCTTTTCCTATAGGATGCCACTAGACGAAAGTTGCAACCACTTCGCTTACAACAAATTTTATATCTCTTCGTGTCAGAACACGTAACCCTGAAATCAACGACATGTTTCATATGGTACCTGGATATCGCAAAGACACAGTCAGATTTGTTTTTGAACTGGTTCCCAACAGCTATGTCATCCTCCAGCGGAAGACGAGGATTTTTGGGCCATTGAAAGGATGATTCGTCTCCAGCTGTATCCAGAGTTGTCATGTGGGCGGGTGGACAATAGACATTCTCAAGTGGAATGTGTTGTTCAGTTTCGTTGATTGCATCCGCCTCGTCACGTCCACCGTCTTCAAATAAAGTAGTGAACAAATCATCAGCTTGTGCCTCAGTCTCCTCTTCTTCGTCATCTTCGACAACGACTTCCTCAGGAATTATGGACACGGAATCAACATCATTGGGATTGGCCACTTGTGAGATTTGAGATTGTTGAGAAAGTTGAAATTTTATGTATAAATCTATCGCATGTAACCCAGATAATTCATGGTTGTAAAACATCATTTCCACATCATCATCATCTCAGATTTTCAGTGGAACATATTTCACCTGGTTAACACCGAAATTAACAGCATTTCGATATATAATTTGTGAGACAACTCCAGATTGCATCCTTGTTTGTATCCTCTCCCTCAAATATTCAAATTTCGCATTTCTACTTAATTTGAACCGGCATATATCAGTATTTTCGAATATAATGCCCATTTTATCAGAGATAAGGATCTCTCCATCGTAATGAGCATCTACTATATATTGAGGTATTTGAGACATGTTGATTTGTTAGTGAATAAAATCTGAATTGTAGGAGAAATTTGGTTTTTAGATGGGTTGGCTTGATGAAAAAAAGTAGGAGGTAGAAGTGTATTTAAATGAAATAGATTTTGTGTTTAGTAGATATGGTGTAATAAATAAACGCAGGAAGAATTGAATTTAGTGGTCAAACTGAATTTATGTTGTAATAACTCATCCGCCCAATGCAGAAGCGGTGCCATTAAATTGTGAAAGGGTTCCGCCCAATGAGTAGGCGGACGCATTGATGTTCCTACAGGCTCCGCCCATTGCTCCTGCGTCCTTGGCAGGCCTAATTACATGCTTCCGCCCATTCAAAGCGCGGATGGCAGACAAAAAGTAACATGTCCGCCCATTGTATCTGCGGCGTGTCAGAAAATTAAAAGGGTTCCGCCCATTGAGTAGGCGGACTTTGTAAAACTGTGCATGCAACACCAGTCTATGTATACAACATGCATGCAGAGTAATTACTCCCAACCATTTTATGGTTTCCATTAAATTTTTTGAATAAAAACCCTACATTATTTCTCTATAAATACTACTCATTTTTTCAAAATTTACATCATACTCAATATTTATCTATTCTTTCTCATCATAATTTTACACCAATCTCAATTTTCTATAATGTCTCTGTTAACTTATGGAGAGGAGCACCGAGGAACATTGTCAAACATCCTCCAATATGTAAGTCTTGAATATATTTACGTATAAATTTTTTTAAATTTTAAGCATATACTTCTGACATTAACCATATTCTAATATTAACTATTTTTTTTTTTAGAATGAGAAAAAATTTAGGCCTCGTACACACTCATATGTGCGCGTAGACGAAATGATCCGTCCATATCTGATGCAAGCGGGCTTTGGGCACGTTCTCAACATAACGTCATATGGTGTGGATAGGAAATTTATTATTGCTTTATGTGAAAGATGGCGTCCGGATACACACACATTCCATCTTCCTATCGGTGAATCCACAGTCACCCTTGAAGATGTCCACATGTTGATGGGTTTACGTGTAAACGATTTGGCAGTGAATGGAAGAACAAATGTTGACTACTCCATAACTCAAGAACTCTTGGGTGAAGAATTGCCCGAAAGAGCTAGAAAGGGACAATTTGTCAAAATTACTTGGCTCCGGGAAATATATGATGCATTTGAATTGAACCAAGATTCCCCCATAGAACAAATTCATAAAAAAACTAGAATTTATATTTTATTGTTATTCGCTTGTTTATTATTTCCTGACACAAATGGTAACACAATACATCTAATGTATTTACCATTGCTAGCTGACTTTAATAAAATAGGTAGATACAGTTGGGGATCAGCAGTTTTATCGCATCTATACAGAAACCTCTGTAGATGTGCCAAAAAAGATGTTCATAATTTTGCTGGTTGTTCAACACTAATACAAGCTTGGGGATGGTCCAGGATGCCGAATCTAGCGCCTAGGAATCGTAATCCTTTTCATTTTCCGTACGCAACCAAGTAAGTTGTAACTACTCCTTTGTCTTAAACTTATTTATTATGTGAACAATATTTAACTATTACATTTTTTTAGATGGTCTGCCTATGGGATGGATTACGAAAAGACTTCTCATCATTGTGCACCTGGCTATCGGACTTTCATCGATCATTTCAAAGAATCTGATGTAATATTCTTAACCATATTTTATGTATTACATATTTTATATGGTTCGTTAAACTAATAACTGATTTTTTTAACAGTTTACATGGAGGCCCTATCTGGGACTTGATGATACCGATCCGACCGATAGTCACGTGTGGAGTGCAAAAACATTTATCATATGTTTTACTACTGTTGAAATGCACCATTCTGATCGGGTAAAACTTCAATTTGGCATTAAGCAAGGCATACCGGATGCTCCACAGTGCATGGAGGAGTATCACAAAAGTGTGGTGAACGATCAATGGGCATATAGCAATTGGAAAGATTGTTACAAGCAGGAGCGTCGTCAATGGCATAACCGCGAAAATAAAGTCTTACAAGGAGATGTCATGTCAGAAGAATGTAAACCAAGTAAGGAATACATGGAATGGTATAAGTCTGTTACAAATTTGTATCTGTCACCAAACAACTTCTTGTATGACCCTCGTAATTTCCCAACATCTTCAAACGTCCAACACACCAGACCATCATCAAGAACTTACACCCAACAACCATTCATGAGCAACCAAGAACCTTTCTTCCCAACACAACCATCTTTTACGCAACAACCTTTCTTCTCAACACAACCACCTTTTACCCCAAGCCAACAATACCATCAACAAAACCCTTCTTCTAACCCCACCCAATGGGGCACCCAACAACAAAACCCTTCATCTAACACCACCCATTGGGGCACCCACCAACAATATCCTTCCTCTAACCCCACCCAATGGGGCACCCAACAACAATATCCTTCATCTAACCCCACCCAATGGGGCATCCAACAAACCCCACAAAATCCCAACTACCAAACACCCCAACAACAAATGCCTATTCCCCGACCACAACAATTTACCTCCCAAGATTGTTACTAACCCTCAATAAATAGCCCAATGTCTTCTAATCTCATACCAAATTGGAATTGGGAGGGAACCAGATTAAGTTATGGCAGTGCAGCCGAGACATACTTTACCAATGAGGACATGATTGAGAAATTTATAATGTATATTATTTACTTATATGAATTTAATTTATAATGTATATTATTTAATTATATGAATTTAATTTATAATGTATATTATTTACTTATATGAATTTAATTTATAATGTATATTATTTAATTATATGAATTTAATTTATAATATATATTATTTAATTATATGAATTTAATTTATGATGTATATTATTTAATTATATGAATTTAATTTATAATGTATATTATTTAATTATATGAATTTAATTTATAATGTATATTATTTAATTATATGAATTTAATTTATGATGTATATTATTTAATTATATGAATTTAATTTATGATGTATATTATTTAATTATATGAATTTAATTTATAATGTATATTATTTAATTATATGAATTTAATTTATGATGTATATTATTTAATTATATGAATTTAACTTATAATGTATATTATTTAATTATATGAATTTAATTTATAATGTATATTATTTAATTATATGAATTTAATTTATAATGTATATTATTTAATTATATGAATTTAATTTATAATGTATATTATTTAATTATAATGTATATTATATAATTTAATTTAGAGAATAAAAAAAAAAACACGTTTTGCACACATCCGCCCATCTAATGGGCGGACCCTCTCTTTTTTTATAAGCATCCGCCCAATGCAGATGCGGAGACCAAGAAAACTACACTCCTCCGCCCATTGTATTGGCGGATGAGTTGTGGCAAAAACTTGTTTTGTTTGAAAAGAGGATATATTGGGATATATGAATGTGTGAGATGGTATATTGGGATTTAATGACTAAAAAGAGGGTATGTTGATAAAAAATTCAAAGTTGAGCGTGTTGATTTACTTCAGAACACTCTAGATAGGTAGTTTGGGGGCTTCTCCAAAAATATTGGAGTTTGTAATTTTCTTGTAGCAGAGATGTGGGGAGTTCTTGAAGGGCTTAAATTTTCTTTTGAGAAGAGATACAAGAAGATTGAATTACAAACAACAAAACAATCGTTGACACGGTTAACAAGAGCATTCCAAACAAAATTGAAGGCTGTAGTATTTTCAACAAATAAAGCATTGTTTAAATGGACATTGGGAAGCCAAAATCTCTCATGTCTATATAAAAGTCAATTATTGCGCAGATGCTATGACAAATAAGAGCCTGCATTATGAGATAGGTTTGCAGATTTACGATAATTGTCTCGATAATCTTGATGTATTACTTTCTATAGATGCCTATTTAATTTTCTTTTTCTTTGGGCTAAGGCCCTCTCATTCCCAAAAATAATAAATTAAAATGTGTTATATATGGGGTGGAATAGTGAGGGTCCGACCAACATTAAATGATTATGTGTTCAAGCGAACAAATAAAGATATTGAGAACAATAAATAAAATGACAATAAAATCTCTTTTATTGCTCATTACACAAATATAATAAAAGAATTAAACTCTTAAAATAAACATTGGGTACCATATTTAATTTAAAACGGGTGAATTAAAAAGGGTATGTAAATACACACGTTAAATACTAATACTTATTTAGTGCAAGGTTTATAAAAAAAAACCGAAAAACTACATCTTCTTATTAATGTTTATTTTTAAATTTTAAACAAATATTTTTAAAGAGTAAAATAGAAACTCCTATAAATATAAAAAACAAATATTTATAAATATATGATTTCTTGAAAAAACTCCTATAAATATAGAAACAAATATTTATAAATATATTATTTCTTGAAAAAATTCCTATAAATATAGAAACGAATATTTATAAATATATTATTTCTTGAAAAAATTCCTATAAATATAGAAACGAATATTTATAAATATATTATTTCTTGAAAAAATTCCTATAAATATAGAAACAAATATTTATAAATATATTATTTCTTGAAAAAACTTCTATAAATATAGAAACAAATATTTATAAAAATATTATTTCTTGAAAAAACTCCTATAAATATACACCTCTCTTTTAACATTTCATTTTAACCTTCTATATATTCAGTGGCATAAGAAAAATTAATTTCGAAATGTCTCTAGTTATCCGAAAATTCATGTTGATATGTGTGTTGATGTTGTTATATGTTCATGATATTTTTGGAGTTCAAATAAATGTTGCTAATTCTTTGAAAGGAAATTTAAATTTAAGCCTACATTGTAGATCAGGAGGACCAGGAGTACATGATCTTGGAGTTCAAGTTCTTAAACCTGGTGCTAGTTTTGGTTGGAGGACTGGATTTGAAATTAATGAAACATATTACACTTGTTTATTTCAATGGAAAGGTGAATCACATTACTATAATATATATAGGGCAGGCAGAGATGATTGTAATATTTGCAATTGGTATATAACAGAGTTAGGACCATGTAAGGTTCAATCTCACAATCGTGCCACTTGTTATTCTTGGAATAATTAAATTCCAAACTATTACATTTTTTTATATCATAATAAATTGTTTGTCAATGCATTTAGAATGCAATATATCTATATCAATATAATGAGATTTTAGATATAAAAAAAATAGTTTGATATATTTTTCATTATTTTCTAAATAGGTGTGATTTAAGTTAATTTTGACATAAAATCAATTATTTTGATCTTGTTTACTTTTTTATTATTTAAATAATTTATTTTCTTATATTATATTCTTTCTGTCTTATATTATAATCAAATTTCATATTTTTTAGATTTATTGAATAATTAATGTATTTGATCTATTTTTATAAATTAGATACATTAATTATTCAATAAATATAAAAAAGTGAAATTTGTTAATAATATAAAACATAGAGATTAAAAGTTTTTATTTGTGAATTTGTTATTTTATTCTCATTTTTATTCTAAGTTGAATCATGCCATAATTCTTTGTGGTCGTGACAAGATTCTGTCACAATTTTTCCAGGAGCAAAAGAAACAATTTTTTCACAATTTTTTTCATAGTTCTTTCTTTTGCCTGTTTAGTTTTATTTCTTAAATAATGCTCAATTTTCCTCTACAGCTAAGATCTTCTTGACTAATAACAACTTAAAATACACGAAAATGCTAGTAAAAATTATATGATGACGTCCATCTTCCATATTTTAAAAAAAATAATATGCAATGATAGCAAGTAAAATTTGAATATATTTGAGTCTCGTAACTAGTAAAAAGGTTTCATCATAGTCTACACCATGAGTTTGCTTATAGTCTTCAACAATCATTCGTGTCTTATTGGTGTTTAAATTGACTCCAAACATAAGATGGGATGAATTGTATTGGTTTGAAAAAATATTTTCAAATAAAAATATTTGATGAAATCAGAGTTTAAAATGAATTTGTAAAACAAATAGGAAATAAAAGAAGAATAAAGTCAATCACAATCAAAGAGAAGAAAATTTAGCGGAAGTAATAATTGAAAAGTAAATAGATCATAGAAGAGAAAGATGCACTAGAGATTTATAGAGATTCGCCTAATGATTTAGCCTACTCTTCTTCCCAATAATCCCTTCTTGAAGTTTATACAATAAAAGTAAATATTTCTAAAACATATCAGAGAGAGAGAGAGAGAGTGAGAGAGAGAGAGAGAGAGAGGAGAGAGAGAGAGAGAGAGAGAGAGAGAGAGAGAGAGAGAGAGAGAGAGAGAGAGAGAGAGAGAGAGAGGAGAGAGAGAGAGAGAGAGAGAGAGAGAGAGAGAGAGAGAGAGAGAGAGGAGAGAGAGAGAGAGAGAGAGAGATCTTTGAAATTATCAAAAAGGCGGAAAAAACAATAAACAAATACGATACGTATTCAAGCACATAGATCATCAAAGCACGCACAAGCATCTCTACTACAAATAACACTTGTAACGTCGAACGTGAAATGCGTTTTACCTCGGCACTAAATGTGAGGTGAATAAGGTCGTCATAAAACTAAAGGCTTATCACCTCAGTGTTTAAAACACCGAGGTAAAATTTTATCAGCGCATGAATTTGAACCCCAACAACAACAACTTTTATTATTTTCAAATCTAGCATATCTTTTATCTCAGTTATTCAAAATAATTGAGGGGTATGATTATTTATTTATTTATTTCAAAAATTGTTACATTGTTTACCCAAATAATTACATTGTTTACCCATAATCTTACATTGTTTAACCAGAATATTAAAATTAAAATTAAAATGAAACTTCCTAGGGATCTAGATAAAAATCAAATTCCCTTAAGTTGTAGACTTTAAATCTTTGAATTATTGAATATACATGAAGATAAAATGTTGGGTGCAAGAATATTTTCTATGGATCTTGCATGCATTTGTTTCCTGTGGGAAAAAAAAGGTAAGATAATTAATATCAATAATCAAAAATATTTTTGGTACAATTTTTTTATAATAAAACAAACCTTGGATCCAAATGATTTTCTACTTTTGCAATCCATCATAGAGAATTTTTCAAACCATCCTTAGATTTCAAATGCTCCATATGTTTCATTTAGGTTAGATTTCTAATATCATAAGAGAACTTATATAATGGATGTCTCTTATGTTTAACGAAATCACTAATAACGGATTCTTGAGCGTTGATAACCTTTAAATAGACGGTAAAGATTTGTTTAAGACCGTTGAAAATAGTAAAAAATAACACTTAACTATCATCTCAGTTTTGGAATAAAACCAAGGGGTTAGGTTTATTATTTTTAAAAAATGGTACATTGTTTACCCATAATATTAAAAATACATTGTATGCAACAAATATTCATAGAATATCAAGATTGTTTACCCAGAATATTAAAAACACAGCATGTCCAGGTCCCATACAAGATGCTAGAGAATTGTTTCGCTAATATCCATCTTATGAAAAGTTAAGCTCCCTTCTTTGTTTAAAATTTCAAAGGTTGGGCTCCCATCTTTGTTTAATTTGAATAAAGAATGATTTTATGCACTTTCAATCTATCAAATGAGCAAAAATACAAATACAACATTTCTCCAAAAAAATACAACACCATTTTGTAAGATAGATTACAAGGGCAGAAAAAATGTTTTGTTCTAGACAAAAGAATATTGAAGGTTTTTCTGTCTTGCAACCTATCTTGAATAATGATGCGAGTTAGGGAAGCTTCATATTAGCACGGATTAGGGTAAAATCTGACTATTATACCCCTCAGTTTAAATATAAAACTGAGGTAACATTATTATTTATTATTTTTTAACTATCACCTCAGTTGAGATTATATAACCGACGTGAAAGTTATTATTATTTATTTTTTTTGAACTATCACCTCAGTTAAGGTTAAAAACCAAGGTGATAGTTATTATTAATTTTTTTAAATATTACATTGTCTACACATAATATTAAAATAAATTGTTTATAACAAATCTCTTCTATGGTTTTTCTGCACTTGCAATCCATCGTATAAGTGTTGATGCTTGAATGTTAGAAATTTGCATCCAAGATTGATAATATATTTATAATGTTTAATATAAAGAATTTGGGTACAAATTTTTTATCTCTTTTTCATTATCTATTATAGAGGATGGTGATTTAAAGTCGGTTTTGACATATCTTGTTTGCTTTTTTATTATTTAAAGAGATATTTTTGGAGATTCAAATGGAAAGATGTATGTAAGAAAAGAGAAAGGGTCCATTGGTGCTGGATCTTCGTATATAAACATATCCTTATACAGTTAAAGGTATATTATAATAATCATCTATGTTGCATGTTTTATAATATACTTTTAACCCTTTAATGATATTGGTTAGGGTTACAATTTATGGCATCCCTGAATGTCAAATAAACATGTAATGGGTGATGTTATCGTGCATTTATCATGAAGAGGAGGTTGTTGGTGAAAAGAAAACTCGGCGCATGTACTTCCTATGGAAAAAGGAAATAAATTGTAGGAAGGCTGCAGCAAAAAGTGTCTTCGTAAGTATAGCAATGTTTTCATGTATTGATATATGTAATTTTATGTATGTATAATCCAGTTTATTGAAACTACGTATATTGTGTTACGTGTATCAATTTTCTCAAAAAGTAATCAGGATTTGCTTCCCAAAGACTCAGAGGCATATTCAGTTGGTGGATTCTAATACCGAGAAAATCTATGAATGGAAACTACATTGGCCAGGGTTGGTATGACTTTGGGAAGACCAGATGTCTCCAAAAAGGAAATAAGCTTGCATTTTGCCTCTGCGACCCTCCATCATGGAGGGTTGCTGTCACCCTCGTGAACCGTTAAAAGTTGCATCAGAAAGTTTGATGTTGGGTGATGATGAGAAGGAAAAGGATGTTGGCTGCTGAAGTGTAGGTTCTATTGGTGGTTTCTTTTAAAGAAAATATTTTTACTGTTATAATGGTAGTTAATGTGGGACCTATTTTGTTAAAGCTCAAGTTATTGTGTAGTAGTTAATATGGCTATGCTTTTGTGGATGTTAACTTTGAAACTACATTGTTGTTAACATCCTGCATAAGCCATTAGAGTTTGTAAAGTATCAGTACTATATAGTGATGCTGTTGTATTAGCATGTATAACAATATTGTACAAAATGGTATGGATGTCTATTTAAGTTGTGCTTTGTATGGATATCTGTAGCATTATAAGAAGTTGAATATATTATTGAATGTTAGTTAGACAGAAAAAAGTTGATATTATAGATTTGTGTTATATAAAAGAAGTCATGGTAATGGTAAAATAAGGTAGGAATAAGTACAGTTAATGGTTGAATAAAAAATCATATATAAATAACATTAGAAGATAATCTCTTACAGATTTAATTTTGACAATTTCACTAAGAGGAATAAGTACATCCTTGTACATAAATTTGTCATATAGGGAGGGTTGAGAACCACCAAATCCCTGAGGTCCTTGAGAAAGTGTCATCGTGCTTTGACTTGATGTATATGAAGGTTGAGAAAAACACAAGAAATGGGGGTTTGAATTGGGTTTTCAAAAACTTTTTCGTTTGGAAGTGCTTTACACAAACAATCAGAATTAGAATCAATGTTATAGAGAGAAATAATGACACTTTTGGGTTATATAGGTTCACCTTAGAAAAGGTTAATCATGTCCACCCGCGAAGGTGATTTCACCTTAGAAAATGATTGAATCCACTAATCTTGAATGATTACAGATGCACGGGCTACACGTCGGTGACTAACAACAAACAATGATAACCTGTTAGTGATCTCTTAAGAATTCTGACCTACCTGGTCCCCTACGAAATACTACGATCACCTTAGAAAATGAATAAATCCACTAATCTTGAAGGATATTTATCTATGCCTTAGAAAATTAATTAATCAACATACAGTTGAATAATATGTTTACAGAATTTCTTCTTACAATCGGATTACACAAATGTTTAAGTACAATTTATTTAACACAAATATGAGCAATAACTCTCGTGTCAAACAATTTACAAAAATAACACGATAATGAGAAATCCATCTTGTGTTATAGAAAATAATAATATCAACATAATAATGAGTGTTGTACCCCAAAATTTTCCCTCTCACTTATCAAGAATTTGCTCACAAGATCTCCTTGGGCTCAAGACTGCAATAGGGTTTGATCAGCTCAAGACACCTCCTTATGCACTGATGACCAAAATTAGGGTTTGAGTTTGCACAAGAATTTTTGAAATTCCAATGCCCCATATGACTTTCATGGATCACTATGGACCCCCAAGATTACTCATGTCAAGTTTCAAGCCTTGGATCACATTTTTGATCAGTCAATTGAGCAGTTGACCTAAAAATCAGTTGTATTGGCGAAAACGTCAATCATGGCCAATTTACAGTCAAACTTCATAATTTTTTATCCACATAAACATTTTAAACTCATATGTATATTTTGATCAAGTTTGGACCACAACTCCTCAAGAAATTTAATCAAATCTCCAAAAGGGCAAAATGGTCAAAATTAGGGTTTTGATTGGGAAAGGGCAATTTCTGATTTTTGACCTAGAAAATGGTCAATTGGTTTAAGGCATAATCTCAAGATTCCAATTGCATCATTTTGACCTAATGACATGGTTCAAAACATTGCAAGTCCATTGGATTGACAAATGAATTTTTCAGTCAACTATATGTTGAAAAGTCAAACTTTGACTTTTTGGTCAAATTCAAGTGCCAAAGATCATAATTCATCAAAACATGTAAAAATATGAAACTTATTCATCAAGAAATCAAAAAGTCAAGATTTCATTTTGAAAAGTCAAAATTTCTAAACTTAGAAATTTTTCTAAGTGTTGGAAATTTCATGTTTTTTCATAACTTTGAGCAAAATTTTCACCATGATGCAAGAAGAATCAAGAGAAACTTACAACATGAAAGTTGTAGATCTCCATGAAATATACAACTTTGCTTTACACAACTTCTTCCAAAAATTCTTGGATCTCAAGTTATAATTTTATGAACATGTGGTCATGAAACTAAACACTTAGTGAAATTTTGCCATATTTGGTCAGGATTTTGACCCAACTTCATGGCACTTTTTCATATAGTTACAAGGGGAATATTCAAAATCAATTCAAATATGGATTGTAGAGAACATTGCAAGCTTTCTAAAATATCCAAGAACTCCTTGAGATCGTTCTTGAGTAGGGAGAATCGAAGAGATGAAGTTAGGGTTTTATCACTTGAATTACAAGTCATTTTTGATGAACACATGAACCAAATCCATGCTAGGCTACATAATATTTGCTTTGAAGGCCTCAAATTTGTTTGTCACTCCATAATTAAATGTTTACACAGCTGTTAGGGCTTTGATCCAAGCAATTGAACTATTATCCAAGTTGCATTTTCATTTATGGCACAAAGTTAACATTGCCATTCTTGTAAAGCAAGGTTTTTGCATAAAGTCCATTCTTGAGCCTCTAACTTGTTCCCTCTGATCACACTCCATCCACAAAGTAAGAAGCAAGCTTTCTTAAAGCATAACCACTCTATGAACCAAGTACACAAGGCTTTGAAACTTGAATTTCTCAAAAAACACACGTTATGCATAAACTTGTGATTTTGAATTCTGATCAACAACAAGTCTCCAAACTTGTTGCTTATAAATAGTAAGTACTTGTGAGCTAGGGGACGAGTTTGAGGACCCTGAAACCCTCCCAAATTCCCTCTAGCCAGAAATTACACAAAAAACTCCATTGATATACAGTTCTGACCTTAAACTTGTATCTCTCATTTCCCTCGTGCGTTTTCCCTCAAATTCATTCCTAAAGCTTCCTTACCTCAAATAAAACTCATCCCCATTCTTATTCCAGAAATGTAACACCATTTACCATAACCTCCATAACCAAAAAAAAGAGTCTGCAACTTGACTTCTCTTGGCCATTTCAGCCACTCGCAACTCAAGCAAATCATTGCATTAGCTTCCTAGGACCTCAAGGAAGCTAACCTGATCATTACCATCACTTGAAACAAGCTCAAACTCAAAACACGATTTCCAGTTTTGAGGTAAGTTTTCTCAACTTGGAACTCTTCATACAGGCATCATCAATAGTTTATTTGTGAACAAAACATGTAGATATCATTGCCCTGAAGTTAACCATGTCCATAGTTTCCATTAATTTTGCTTGAGCTTAGAGAATTTTGAAACTGAAATTTTTGAGATTTTTAGGGTTCAAATTAGGGCCATTAAAATTCATGCTTATCTTTGATCTATAGTTTTAATGCTTTATATTTCTGAAACCGTGAGAAAATTTGCTACAAGTTTCATGTTTACAGTTTTCATTTTTTATGAGAAATGAGCAAGTTACAGTTGGTGTGGCTGGAGGTTGGAGATGAAGTCTTCAGGGCACGTTTTTCCTTGTATATTTATTTTTTTGCTTATGTTAACGGATGTATAGCCACCCCAGTGGTAGAAGCGCGCGCCTGTAACCTTAGGGAACTGGGTTCGAGCCCCAGTGGTACCCTTTTGCATTTTTTACATGTTTTACAATTCTGACTTTTTTTTGCAGAGCGCTGGGCTTCTTTGGGCCTGACTTGTTTTTTTATTTTTGATAGCTAACCCCCTGTTTCACTTATACGCCCCTGGCCCAATTTATTTTATTTTATTTTTTATTATTTCATTTATTTTCTTAAATATTTTTTCTAAATACTAAAAAAATCATAAAAAATACAAAAAAATTAGTTTTTATTTTAACTTAGTTTATTTCATTTTTCTCACAAAAAATATTATACTATATTTATTTTTACTAACTTATCTTGTAAATTTAATTAATACTATGTTTTTTTTATTATTCATTTTCTTTCACACTATTTAAGATATATTATTTTGATATAAAAAAAAAGACTAAAAATATTTTATAATATTATAAATATTTTCAAAACAAAAATACCAAAAATAATTTTTCTAAACTTATTTTCTTTTGATCAATTCTAGGGTTTTATTTAAAATCTTTTCTTAATAAAATTCAAATTTAATTAATTATTTTCTTTATTTTAATTAGGATAAGACAAAATCCCTTTTTCTTAAAAAACAATAAAAATCATTTTTTTCCATTTACATTTGTACATTATTATTTATTCAATTATTGTACATTTATTCAATATGGTTGTAATATTTATTTAGATTTAAATTCTTGCAATAATCCCCATTTGTAATAGCTTAGTAACTTTAAATTCCGCAATTTATTATTTTATATGCAAATGCTGGTAATTAGGGTTTGTATGGAAAGACTAAAACCAATACTTAGAAAACCCTAATCCAAGACAAAAACAAGCATGAAAACAATACACTTGCACACAAGCACCCCTAGGATTAATCCACTTAGTTGCCTTATACAAAATGGCCATATTACGCATGTAAGATATCTTAGCAAAAACAAAGCAAATACAAGATCATAGTCCCTCGATGACGCTATCTAAGTTGCCTTTCAAATGATTTTAGTCCCTAAAAAGAATTATAAGATACCTTGCAACATTGCTAATCATGATTATACGATGACCCACGCCTGTCCCGTTTACATCCAAATATAGGGTTGCTTACCAAATTAATGGTAATACAACAATGTCAAAGGAAAAGAAAATGAACAAGAAAGACTTTTGAGTAGGTAGAATGCTATTAATTACTTGCTCAATTTCAAACAAAAATTTGTGCTATTTTCAAAACAACCACCTACACTTTCAAACACCCTACAAAATTGAAAATATTTTCAAAAGATCAAACATCTTTGTATACATTCTTACAAACAAGAATCATTACAATGATTGCCTAAACAATGGCCTTTTTACAAAATTCTTTCAAAAACCACACAAAGCACAATTTCAAACACAAGGCAAGTGATCTTGCATGTAACTAAGAGCCCATGGAAAACCATGGATGAAAAGGGTGCTAATACCTTCCCTTTTCATAATCTACCCCCCGAACTCAAGAAATAATCTCAAAGGTCTTTCATGGGCTTTTTCACCTTTCCTTTTGGATAAAAGAAAAGTCGGTGGCGACTCTTGCTAACCACAACATTTGCAATCAAACGCAAAACATTCAAGTCAGTTCTCTCACCGTATCACAGAACTGGTGACTTTTTTGGGGATTATACTAAAAGTGGGGTTACCTTAGGGTTAGATCATATTTACTTACTTGCATTGTTTGAGTTGCATGCTTTACATTATGGTTCTTTGTTTTGGTTGGAATCCTCTACCCAGATTTGGGATACATAATAGGTAAGTAGCAATACGTCGTGCAAACTGTGCGGGGTATACCGACATGGTCTAAGCAATAACTACGTTAGTGCGACATATTTGTGGGTACCGGTAGCCTTTGAGTTAATCAAAGAGAATACGGGGCCGCTGAGTGATGTAATGAAGCACTAATGAACTTCTAGAACCTTTACTTGACCAATTGGCCTTTAGGATGTAGTGAGATGACCGACTTTGGTACAGTCCGAAGTTGGTAGATACTCGATACTACACTCATTTAGGTTTGGTTTCTTGGGATATTTTGGTCGCCATTAAAGGGGCTTGTGCTGAAACAATGACCAAGGAAAGAGACCAGTGATATTGAGCTCCTTAGAACCCGGTTACTATTACTAGGACAAGTTCAGCCAACTAAACTTCAAGAGGGTACTTGCCTATGAGACTCCATGCAAGCCTAAACATAAGGAATTGTTTGCTTTGTTTGTATATACATACTTATACATAACATCATGAACATCATAACATCATACACATTCACTAACCATTTCAAGGATTTTGGGATTCATCTTTGTTCTTGTTTTATATGATATGGATTCTCTTCGTAGGAAAACTATTCAAATCAACCTTGTAAGGATCCCTCCACAACTTAAGGAGATAGCTTCAAGGACTCCTGAAAACTCTCCATTCACCGAGAGACATGGTCGCCTACTCAACTTGGTCACCTCCAACACAGATGAAGACATGATGAAGGTGCTCTTTTAGTTCTTTGATCCTTTACATCATTGCTTCACATTTCCCTACTATCAACTTGTGCCTACTTTGGAAGAATTCTCCCGACTCTTGAGAATTACCATTCTCAATCAACTACCTTTCAACGGTACGGAAAGATACCCAAAGCCAGAAGAGATTTCTCAAGCTCTACACTTGCACTCATCTGATGTCATAACTCATTGGGAAACAAGGAGTGGTGTCAAAGGTTTCCTAGAAAAGTTCTTATTTTAGAAAGCCCAAAACTGTTGGAATTCTTTAGACCTGTAAGGTTTTGAGGAAATTGTGGCTCTCCTCATCTATGGGATGGTTTTGTTTCCAAATCCTGACTAACTCATAGACGTAAACACCGTCAAAATCTTCATATCCCTCAACCCGGTGCCTACATTGTTAGGGGATATCCTACACTCTTTTCACACTCGCACAATGAGGAAAAGAGGTGTTCTTATGTGTTGTACTCCTCTCTTAGCAAGATGGTTTATTTCACATCTTCCCCAATCTGTATTGAAGAATGAACAAGGCTCAAGGTGGTCAAAAAAGTTGATGGCGCTCAAACTTTCAGACATTCATTGGTGCTCTCGATCCATAGAGAATGTTACTATTATCGACCGTTATGGAGAATTTCCTAATGCCGCTTTACTTGGCATTAGGGGAGGTATCACCTATAATCATTGTTTAGCTTTAAGATAGTTTGGTTACGCCCGAAGGGATAGCCCGCATGAGATGCTGATTCAAGGTTTGGTATTTGACTACGACAACACAATCAAGGTCTTCGCTAGAGATTTATCTGAGCTTGGAGGATGTTGAACAAGGTAGATAGAAAGACTTTAGGGAACAATAATTCCATCCCTCTTGAGCCTTACCTCAAATGGGTACGAACTCGTGCTCAAAGTCTAATGATGCCTTATCCCTCCATTCTCCTGGTAATCATTGATCCTGTTACGGAAGGAGATGTTCCATATACTATCCTACATCCTGACATGCCCACCTCTCTTGAATACCTACAAAGGGAATGGATACAACTCAAGTGGGAGCGAGATACTTTCAAAGCCCAATTCTACGCAAGCGAGAAGAAGGTTTTGGAACTCACTAGACTACTTCATGAGGAGCAGACTCTGAATGCCTACATTGCACCAAAGAGGATGCATACTACCTTTTTATCTTAGAGTTTTTGTATTTGTTTTTCCTAAGGAGGCACTGATGTACTCAAGCTTTAATTTATTAATATAACGTGTGTTTCCTTTTTGTCTAAAACAAATTTGAATCTTAAAATCCTTGGAATCATTGCATATGCATTTACCGTTCATCATAACATAAGCAGGTTTCTTGTAACAAGTCTCCTCATCTCTCTACTATTTATTTCAGTAAGATGGATCTCGAGCAAACGGTGAAGGACCTCCAAGCCCATAATGCACAGTTTCAACAATTGTTCTTAACTATAGCCAAAGGACAAGAAGAGTTGAAGACCTTGCTGGTTGAGGAGGAGAAAAAGAAGACGAAGTAAATAACCGGAATTCTGAACATGGGAAGAAGATTCCAAGGGCAGACGAGAAGGGCCTTAGACTTTGCAACGACATCCGGTGAGAAAGACAATCAAGATGGTAAAGGCAAAGAAATAGTTGTTCAGTCTGATTCAGAAGAAGAAGAGGAAGAAGAAGACTATTCTGAAGAACAATACCCTCCAGCCGACGACAAGTATAAGCATCTAGAAGAACGGTTGAGTGCAATGGAAATCCAAAAAGTGTCTGGCTTGGACTTTGAGGAGTTGGGCTTAGTGTCGGGGATTGTCATTCCTCCCAAATTCAAAGAACCTGTGTTTGCCAAATATGACGGAGTCTCATGCCCCAAAATGCATCTTCGGTCCTCTGTGAGGAAAATCCAGCCTCATACCACCGACAAAGATTTATGGGTACACTTCTTCCAAGACAGTTTGTCTAGAACTCAACTTGATTGGTTTTATCAGTTATAAAGAGCCAATGTTCATAACTGGGAAGATCTTGCTTCAGCCTTTTACAAACAATACCAATACAATGCTGATCTTACACCTACCCGTACTCAACTCCAGAGTATGGCCATGGTTTCAAGTGAAGGCTTCAAGGACTATGCGCAAAAATGGAGGGACTTAGCCTGAAGAGTTCAACCTACCCTATCTGAAAGAGAGTTGGTAGACATGTTTTTGGGCACCTTGTCTGGTCCCTTCTTCAATCACTTAATTGGGAGTTCATCAGCAGGTTTTACTGAATTGATATTAACTGGAGAAAGGGCAGAAGCCGGGATAAATAATGGAAAGATTCAAAAAGATGCTTCCTCTGCTGCTGTAAGGAAGCCATTCATCGGAAAGAAAGAAGTGGTTGCTGTATATCCTTAGAGAAATCAAGATAGAGTTGAACTCCGTCTAATGGTGGGGGGCGTTATGATTCCTAAACCTGCGCCTGATCAGCAAAGAAACAACCAACCAAAAATGGAAATACCAGTCAGACAATTCACTATAATTAACATGACCCTATCTCAAGTATTGCCGCATCTGTTAAGATCCAACCTAGTGACTTTGAAAGAAGCTCCAAGGAACCCTAACACAACCTCTCCTCACTATAATCCTAATGCCCGTTGTGCATACCATTCTGAGAGTCCTGACCATGACACTAACAACTGTTGGGCTTTAAAGAACAAAGTACAAGACCTCCTTGAAGCCAAAGAGATTGAGTTCGATGTGCCAGAAAAGCCCAATGTCATTTCTGCCCCTATGCCCAAACATGGATATAATACCAATGCTATTGAGGAAGATATGTTTGTTACTTCAGTTGATGAACTTATGACCCCACTCCTGATTATCAAAAAGAACTTATTGAATTCTAGTGTTTTCCCAGGCTGTGATGAAAACTATCATTTCTGTTTGTCCTCACCAACCAGATGTCCTTTGTTGAAAGAGGGCGTTCAGTGCCTAATAGATAACAAGGAAATTTTGTTCGAGAAGGTTTCAATTCCAACTGTTTCTTATGATGATGTTTCCATCGTGACCATATCTGACAATTCTTACAAGGTCTCCACCAAAAGACCAATTAGAATTACATCAGTTCCAAAAGTAGCTCCTTTGATAATTACAATGCCTGGACCAATCTCCTATTCATCAGACAAAACCGTACCATGGAAATATGGAGGGGGTGTCTACTACCACGGTATCAAGCAAGATTGGCCAGCTTTCGAAGATTCAAATTCTGAGAAAGTTGACTCTGATATCAGTAATATTGCAGGGACTAGCAAGATTACCCAAAGCGGAAGGATATTCTCTCCAGAAATTGCTCCCCCAAGAGCAGTATTCGGACCAGTAATCATTCCTGTTGTTGTTACTCCTCCAAAGGTTGTTCCCAGTCCTACGATAATCTCTGCTAATACTCTTGCTGACAAAGATGTTACAACCCTTGTTATCACTCCTACTGACATTCCTGCTGTCGAGTCAACCGAGACTCGAGGTAAAAGTATTCTGATTGAGCCTGTCCGGATGAAGGCACAATCATTGGCTATCCCTGAGACCTCCCAGAAAGAGATGGAGGAAATTTTAAAGATCATAAAAAGAAGCGACTACGATGTAGTTGAACAACTGGGGCAAACTCTATCTAAAATTTCCATGCTGGCCTTACTACTATGTTCCGAGGCGCATGCAAAGGCCTTGGTAAAATTCCTGAAAACTACCCATGTACCCCAAGAAACATCTGTCGATCAGTTCCAAGACTGCGTAGCCAGCTTGACTGTAGATAATGGTTTAGGTTTTTTAGATGCTGATTTAACGCCAAGAGGAAGGAAACATAATGAGGCATTGTATGTCTCAGTAGAATGTAGGGGCACGACCTTGGCTCATGTGTTGGTTGAAACCAGTTCATCTCTGAATGTATTGCCTAAAAAGACTCTTGATAGGCTTGACTGCGAGGGATTGACATTGAAACCAAGTAACATAGTAGTGAGAGCCTTTGACGCTAAAAAATAATGGTGCATGGGGAAGTGGATATCCCCATAAAGGTTGGAACCCAAACATTTTATTCAACTTTTTATGTAATGGATATTCTCCCTTCATATCCCTGCTTGCTAGGCAGACCATCGATTCACAATGCTGGCGCTGTTACTTCTACGTTGCATCAAATGCTGAAATACCCAATTCAAGGGAAGATCATCACCGTTCATGGAGAAGAAGAGTATATGATCAGCCACCTCAATTCCTTCAGATATGTGGAATTAGATGGTGAATTTATTGAAACTCCATTCCAGCACTTTGAAGAAGTCCCGCAAGATGTGGCAGTAACCAAGGATGTGTCTCAAGTTCCCAAGATCACAAGGCCTCCTCTTAGGATGTCATCTTTGAAGGATGCCAAGGCAGTAATAGAAGAAGGTGGGTGCATTATCTGGGGAGAACTCCCAGATATCCCATACAAATCTGACAAGTTTGGCTTGGGTTTCACTAAAGGTTCCCAAAGGTTGTACACCGCGCTCGTGCCGGAGGACCACCCTTGAAGATCAGCAATCGCGAAGTCAATACGGTGGAGGATGATGAAGACAACTATAAGCTAGAGGATTGGATTTTCCCAACTGTCAGGGGAGGGCTCAGCAACTAGGAGGCTAGAGATTTTGTCCCGATCACTTTTATCCCACAATAATTTATCTTTACATTTTGTTGGATCTGTAATATTAAAACAATTCAGAGTCTTAAAACCTTGCGTCTTACCCGAGGCACAATGGTCCATTTGTAAGGGTTATTATTTCATTTCCATATGACATCAATGAATCATGGACATTTTTGCATACAAACATTGTTCTCATTATTTTTCTTTTTATATTTTCATTTCTTTCAAAGATAACTATACTCTTACACACACTCACACTCACAATGCAGGTTTACATCTGTTCGGGATCCCATGCGTAACGGTTCTGCTATGGCCTTCTGTGACTCTGAAAATCTAATCTACCAAGTTAAAGACGAAGGTGAGCAAGATTGTGAAGTACCAGGAGAACTTGCCAGGTTACTACTATAAGAGGAGAGAACCATTCAGCCTCACGAGGAACTGGTGGATACAATCAACCTAGGTACCGAAGAAGACAAAAAAGAGGTCAAGGTGGGTGCTAATCTGGAACCCAGTGCCAAGGAGTGTCTGATTCAATTGTTACACGAGTATGTTGAGGTCTTTGCCTGGTCGTATAAGGACATGCCAGGACTTGATGCAGATATTGTGGTACATCGTCTACCTACAAAAGAGGACTTCCCACCAGTAAAACAAAAGGTCCGTGGAATGCGAACAGATATGTCGGAGAAGATTAAAGCAGAAGTCATGAAGCAATTCAATGCCAGATTCTTGGCCGTTACCTCCTATCCGCAATGGGTTTCCAATGTTGTCCCCATGCCCAAAAAGGACGGCAAGGTATGAATGTGCATGGACTATAGAGATTTAAATAGGGAAAGCCCTAAGTATGATTTCCCACTCCCCTATATTGATATTCTAGTTGACAATACGGCACAATACAAAGTGTTTTCCTTCATGGACGGTATCTCAGGCTACAACCAAATCAAAATGGCGCCTGAAGACATGGAGAAGACAACCTTTGTCATACAATGGGGGACATTCTGCTACAAGGTTATGCCTTTCGAACTGAAGAATGTGGGGGCAACATATCAGCGTTCCATGGTCGCTCTATTTCACGACATGATACATCGCGAAGTAGAGGTCTATATGGATGATATGATAGCCAGATCTCAAACAAAAGAAGACCATCTTGATCATCTACAAAAACGGTTTGAGAGACTAAAAAAGTACAAGCTAAGGTTGAACCCAAATAAATGCACATTTGGAGTAAGGTCTGGTAAATTCATAGGCTTTGTTGTCAACAATAAGGGTATTGAAGTAGATCCTGCCAAAGTGAAAGTGTTGTACCCCAAAATTTGCCCTCCCATATTCTTCAAAGTTTATCAAGAATCATCTTCAAATGGTTCAAGATTACTCAAGGGTTGCACAGTCCAAATGCCTCCTAAGCTAGTCAAAATTAGGGTTTTGGTTCTTTCATGGAATTTGAGGTTTTCAATGGCTCAATCAAGTCTCATAGGCCTATACATATTCTCAAGCATCTACATGTCAAGTTTCAAGGCTCACAGTGCCAAATTCCATAGTCAAAAGCTTCATTTGCTTCACAATCAACTGTAGGGGTAAAATGGTCATTTTACAGTCAAAAGTCAGAAATTTTGGTCAACATCTTATTTTGAGCACACAATCATCATTTGATCAAGTCTTGATCATGATTCCACAAGCATGGCTCAAAAATCATCAAGGATGCAAAAGTTACTATTTTTGGACAGCAGAAAAGTCAACTGTATCTTGACCAGGGCATAACTTTTTCATGGTTCATCATAAAAATCCCATCCAATGCTCATTTTTAAGGGGATGACATTTCCTACAACCCATCTTCACATTCCAAGTCCAAGAAATGCTCTCACAAAAAGTTATCAATTTCTACATTATAGGTCAAATTCAAAAGTCAACAAAAATGCACTTTAAGTCAAAGACCATAACTTGAGATTGGTAAATCCAAATGACACGGGACCAAAGGCATTGGTTAGAGGACTTCAAGACCTTTCCAAAATGTCAAAGAACATGTTCATATGATCAAAATTGAGCAAGATATGCATTGGAGAAGTTGGGAAATTTTTGTGAATTTGCAAAAGTCAACTTTGCTCAAAACACCTTGTTTTTGCTAATGGGCCTCAAATTTCTTCTTGAAAATTTTTCCAAGGCTTATGCACGACCCATTAAGCTTAAATTGAATTATTTTCTTATTTTTTATTAATTAATTGGATTTTTAATTGATTTTAATTCCTTTAATTAATTTAAAATGTAGGAAATTCAAAGATATGTTTTTTCCAATCTTTTGTGAAGCAAACAAGCTCAAGACAAGCTGGAAAATTCGTGTGCACATCAAGGGAACAAAAATCTCCAAGTTTGGCAAGTTTTCTCAATCAAAAAGATGCAAAAAGATATGATTGAAAATCAAATATTGAAACCATTATTCCATGGATTTCTTGTCAAGAATTTAACTTAATTCCATTCTACTATAAGTACTCAAGCTAAACCTAATTCCATGGACGTGAGAATTGCTGCAGAAAGCCATAGCCAATATTGAAAAAATCAAGAAAACTTGAAAACCGTTTTCCACATTCCAAGCCAATTCAAAGCATTATAGTGATTCAAATACATTGCTGGGAGTGTGAGGAACGATTTGCAATCAAAACCAAGCTTCATAGCTCAAGAAATCGTTGCAAACAGTTTCACGGTTTGAAGCATTTTTCCAAAATCATATACTTTGATTCATGCATATTTAACATGCTATTGTGATTGTTTTATGTTAATAGGACTCATACGAAGCTAATGGTGTGATTTAATTGCATTGAAACGCCCTGAAACAGAAATTGCCATTGATGAATTCTAGGGTTTCCAAGCTTTCAAATTAGGGCTTTGCTATACAGGAAAAATTAGCACCTCTAAGACCTGTGGTTGAAATCGTTGCAACCAGACGAATTGAATGCCATACTCGCACCATATTTATATAGCCTAGGGAGCTAATCGTTATTATTCCTTGTTCCGTATTGTGGGGGTTAAAAACCCCCGCTATCTGACCTTTATTTTGCAGGCACGAGGAAGAAGACGGTGACGTGTTGAGTCATGGTTGGAGCGTTCAAACGAGCGCGCGTTTTTTGTGTTTTCAACTTATGTATTAATTGTCCAAATATATTAATTGCTTAGTATTATACTTACAAACGCGTGCAGGTGGTTGGAGTGGTTAGTGTGCTGGCATATGATCATTGGGACCTGGGTTCGAACCCCAGGTCCCCCCAAAACTATTATTTGTTGTTTTTCTTCACCTAATCATGTGCAGGCTTTCAAGTGGTGTCCACCATATTCTTTCCAATCCCAGGCGCCAAGTGGCCACCCTCACATATCGGATGGCCATGAGATGAGGACCATGTTGCTCCTGGTCAACCAGTGCCCTGGACAAGTCAGAAAGTCAAAGAGGCTTGTGGCTTAATGGGCTTGGAATTGCTAACAAAACTCCTTCTGGGCCCAACACCCCCCTGGTTTTCTTTATTCTTTTTTTCTTTTCTATTTCAATTTCTATTTAATTATTTTATTCATTATAGTTATTATTATTATTATTTAATTACCTCACAAATTATTATTTTCCTAATAAATTCAGTAAATATTTATATTATTATTATTATTATTATTAATCTCACCTTTTAATTATTTTTGTAAATAAATTCTAATTAATTAGTTTAGTTGTTTTAATTAGGTAATTTTGACCTTTTTTTACAATAAATAAAACAAACTTAGAATTAGGGTTTTTCTCTTGACAATTTTAATTCCTTTTATTTTTATTTTCATTAAAACCTAAAAACATAAAAAAAATACTTTTTTTCTTTTAATTAATTAATTAATTAGTAAATTAGGTTTAATATTTAATTAAATTCAAAGGACCAAACTTCTTTCTTTTCTCCAAAAGGGTCAAAACCCTAAGACGTTCCCGATTCAATTTCTTTTCGCGCATTATTATTTTTTATTCATATTTATGTATCTGCTCCGAGAATGTAATAGTTAATTAGGACTTTTAACGCTTTCTTTATTTTCTCGCATTTACTTTTCAAGGGTTATGTTTTTGGCGATGTAAATACCCGACGCCTTGTAATAGCGTAGATTTACTTTCCGTAATTTATTTTCCGCACAATTATTAATTGTTAACTATGCATGACAAGACTTGTATGAAAAATAAAATCAACCCGTAGCTCACAATGATGCATGTTCAAAGATAATTTAAACATGAAACCTGACACACATGCACATGCCACTCCTAGGGTACGCCTCACTTGGTTGCCTCGAGGTGGTCATTGAGTATAGGGTGTTTTAGAGGTCGCCCTCCTGTCTAAAGATCCAGTTGCCTCGAAATGGTTGCCTTAGATAAAAAGGATCTAGGACATTAAGGTTACCGCTAAGGCGTCCTACTATTGCTTTGGTGACCACACATGTCCCTATAATCGAATTGACCCGAATAACTCTAACGACGGTGCTACCTACTTCTCAATAGTGGGATAGTACTGTCTAAAGGACTCTTACACAGCTTAATTCCTAAGAGTAGGTAGATTTCTCCTGGGTACTTGCTCTTTCAAAAACAAAACAAACTTTTCGCACTCACACTTTCAAAGAGTTTTCAAACAAACACTTCATACACTCTTGAGGACTGATACAAGAGTTACCTAGAAGTTTTCAAAATGAAACTTTTTCAAAATACACCAACACAAAGAAAAGCAAACAATTTTTGAAAACATAGTGAGCAAGTGCCTAAGAGCCCGTGAATAACCACGGATAGAAAGGGTACTAACACCTTTCCTTTCTATAATCTACCTCCCGAACCGAGAAACATCTCGAAAAGGAATTTTGCTGTGCTTTTGTCCTTTCCTTGTTAGAGAAAATAAAAGACGGTGGCGACTCTTGCTTACCGCGACATTTCGCGAACCAACATTTCAAAACAGTCAGTACTATTTCCACCGATCACAGAACTGGTGACTCTGCTGGGGAAGATAATAAGTGAGGTGTACCTTAGGATTAGATCACTTGTGTTTTCAATCGTATGCTTTGTATGCTTTAAACTTTGTGGGCTTGTATCGGAGTTTTATAGATCCTAACCCGGATCTGGGGATACCCTTTAGAAGTAGAAATAAACTGTGAGGGAACTGTGCGGGGTATACCGACATGGTTGAAGCAGTAGCTACATTGATGTGGCACTTTGGTGAGTACCGGTAACCCTTGACTCAAGTCAAGGAGAGTACGGGGCCGCCGCGTGGTGTCGTGAAGCATCAACTGGCCTTAGAACCTTACTTGACCATCCTGGCCTCTTTAGGGGTAGTGAGATGACCGACTTTGGTGCAGTCCGAAGTTGGTAGATACTCGATACTACACTCATTGAGGGTTTTTTTCTTGGAATATTTTGGTCGCCAGTTAAGTGGATAAATCAAAATAATGAACATAGAAAACAATCCAATGATATTGAGCTCCTTAGAACCCGGTTACTATTGATAGGACAGGTTTTGAGCCAACTAACTTCAAGAGGGTAATACCTAAAACTTCATGCCAGCCTGAAATCTAAGGGCTCGTTGTGTGACTTGTGTGCTTTCAAACTTGAACTACTTGCACATACTTGTTATCTGACAACATGGGTTCCTTGCAAGTTTTGCTTACAGTCCTTATCCAATAATTTTGACTCATTGCAGGGCTTATTTACATCACCTCACACGCATAGCATACACATCATAACATCATACCATATCATTTCCTTAACCATTTCAAGGATCTCAAGGGTTTGTGTCGCAGGTCATGATGAACCAACTGTCTAGCAAGGGGCAAAGGGGATTTATTTTCCTCTAGCCAAGGTTGTTCGGAGATCAAAATACGATAACTTGAGTCAGGGGCTATGACCCACTCGATATGGTGAGCTTTGACTCTTGAAGAAGGACTCTCAACAACATGAAGTTCCTTCAATCAAGCTACCAGATTCAAATTCTAACAAGTTTCTCTGTTTACCCCGCGAGATCTTTGAAAACATTGCATGCATACATACATATCATTGCATAACAGGTCACCCTTTACAGGTTTCTCATGTTCTCGCTGTTTATTTCAGCAATGGCTCTCCAACAAGACAACCAGGAGCTTCATACTCAAGAGACTCAGTTCAGGGAAGTCTTCCTAAGCCTATCCAAGGGGCAGGAAGAGTTGAGAACACTCCTCATGGGGAATTTGGTCAAGAAAAGTCCTGAAGACAGTAAGGACAAACGGCTGAAACATCTGCAAGCTGAGGTAGATGCAATGAGAACCCAGATGCTGGGGCAGATGGCTCTTATCCAAGGCTTAGCTCGGGAGCAAGAGGAGTTGAGAACCATGATCAACCAGCTTCATCAAGACAGATACAACAGTATAAAGCAAATAGTCAAGGTTGAGGATCAAGTCATTAATCAACTTCAGAGAAGTCAAAGGTTTGGTTTGATGAATAGACCTCTTCAAGTCGCTGCTACCTCACAGGTCCAACAATAACCTCGCCAAGAACAACGGGTTGATCAGAGCAAGCCGAACAAGCCCAAGAGGCAATTCACCAAGCTCAATGTGTCACTGTCTCAAGCTTTACAACGCCTGTTGAGATTGAATCTGGTGATGTTAAGGGATCCTCCTCAAAATCCTGATACTTCCTCTTCCAAGTATAACCTGAGTGTGAGATGCGCATACCATTCTGACAGTCTAGGACATGACACAAACAATTGTTGGGCTCTGAAGAATAAGATCCAAGACTTGATCGATAGGGGGGTGCTGGAGTTCATGCCGGATGGCGAAATGAAAATCTTCCGCTGAGAATTCTCCATCTGAGATGACTAGTTTAAAAAACTTTTGTTCATTTGAATTCTAAAGTTGTATTTTTCTTTGCTTATTCAAACAATTATTGTCATGGCAAACTCTTTTATTTCATTAATGCATCTCATATGTCTGTTTTGAATCAATCCATTCGTATTCACTATATTCAAATTGCTTTCAATTTTTGTGATGTTCAACTCCCGATTAAAAAATTCTAAGCCTTTTGAGGGAGGATGACGAAAACGATACCACGATCTTTACAGTATGATTTTGAACAGACCCCGCTGATGAGGTACAAGCATTGTTTCAAATCTTAAACAGTGGAGTTATAAGGAAGATAATCCCTAGTCAACCTCTTTGAGCAAAAGAAGTTGGAGTTTTTCTTTTCATGAATTAAAACCCTTAATCATAACCTGGGGCAGGGTAGTTTTCTCAGCTGATCCAGGTGCACAATGGATGGCATTAAAGGAGTCCTTCCAAAACAAAAGACAGTGATGGTTCTGAATAATCATAAAGATAGGGAGTCATTATTTCTCAAAATAAAAGCCCAATAAGTCAAAACCTATGAAGGAGACTTACAAAACTGGGGCATCCCGCTGACTGTAATTCCAAAAGAAACAGCTCAGGCAAAAAAAAAAACAGGGATAATAAAAACCAAAAGGGAAGATGTCCTACAAACCCTCAACAAAAAAGAAATGACTGCCTGTTCAAAGTAAACTGTCAGCATCCGAACCATCACTGGAATATCAGAGCAAAGACTCAAACAAGATCTAGTGCACGATTAGGTGAGTTTAGGATCGAAGAACATCACGAAGAACAGGTGGGTACAAATAAAATTTGAGCCTTTATCCTTTGTTTCTTAGACCGTGAACCAGGCCACGTTATAACCCTTCAAAAGTCCTAGCTGAAGCATGGGTTAGTTTGAAAGCATACTGTTACAAAAGGTATCCTGACTCCTGTAGGGTTTGCTGTAAAATCTTGAGTTGACATCACATTTTATATAAAAATCACTTGTTTTATCAAAAAAATGCATTTTCAAAAACTTCAGGACAGACATAAGCTTTGCATTCTTAAAATAACATTGTTTGCATATGACTATTTGTTCAAATAGTAGAGAAATTCGCACGAAGAATATCTAGTGAACAAAAAAAACCTTTTCAATAAAAAAGGGTCATCTCAAGTGGAAGAAACACTTCCAATCAAGGGGCACGACATGATCATTGTCCATAATCTGGGGAAGTGAAGTCAAGATTCAGAGAATCTCTCAAGGATTCCAAATAGCCTGGGACAAATATCCATCTGAATCACTTGGGGCATTGGACATGAATTCCAGCGGCAAATCTTGCACGATCAAACATCTTCTGGTAGTATGGTAACACAACGCTACTGATAGTGACAACTCCCCGCACTCTGAGAGCATGGACATAGTCGAAAAAATACTACGCATAATCAAAGACCCGCTAGGTCGATTGGCCTAGGCAAAAATAAGGGCTTCCCGGCAAACCAAAAGAGTTCGGGCAAAAATAAGGGATGAAAATGAAAAAATCTGTACTCCCGGCAAGTCAAAAACCTGAAAAGGCGGCTTGGGCAAAAAAGGGTATCCCGATGGACTGAAAACCCGAAAGGGCGGTCCAGGCAAAAGTTAGGGATCAAAATCGTACGACTATGTCCCATTATCTCGTCACTTGCCTATCCGAAGAAGATTTGTCAATCGGCAGTTGTCAAGCACCTCCACAGGTACCTTCTCCCACAGAAACTGGGGCAATAAGAATTGTCCGAACTGTACAAGCTGCTCTGTCCACCAGGTACCAAGGTAAATTCGGCTGAAGAATGTAACCAGGATACCTTCACTCACTGCAGAGTAAGACAAGATTCAACAATACTCTCCCCCGAGCAGAGTTGGTCTCCCATAAGCCCCAAAAAGGCACAGTATCCCTAGCAAGTCAGCGACACTCTCCCCAAGCAGAGTTAGGCTACCGTCAACCCCGAGGAAGTTGACATCCCCAGAAGATCTCAATATTCTCCAGCAGAGTATACAGATATTCCTCAGCAAGCATCCCCAACAGTCTTAATATTCCTCGACAGAAATATAGGATTGTTCCCCGGCGGAATACCAGACATCCCAGTGAAGCCATTCCCCAGTACAGTCCAAAAAAGTTTCCCCAGGAGAGTTGTGAAGTGGTGAAAAACACAAGAAGGGGGGGTTGAATTGTAAAACTGAAATCTAAAGCAATTGACAAGATATTTTTATCCTGGTTCGTTTGATCTCAAACTACTCCAGTCCACCCGTCAAGGTGATTTCGCCTCTCTCCAACGAGGTCTTAATTCACTATATTCAACTGAATATTACAGACTGCTTTAACAACTGCTAAAGCCTTCTTGATTCAAACCACAACCCGGTTTGTCAAGGCAACACTTTCTTACAAAGGTATAAAACGATGTGTGGATGTTTTCTACAAAACTTTATCACAACTGTGATGTATACACAAAATGAAGCTTAGAAACTAGATTGCTAAACAATAATGGAATATCAGAGTATGTGGTTTAGCAAAACTGGTAAAATGAAGATTATGGTTCAGCTTTGTGGGTGTAGAGATTGGGAGAGCATTAGCCATTATAATCTTCAAAGCCTTGTTTATATAGCACTTGAGAAGATGAACGTTGAATGCAATATTCTTGATTCAATGCTAATAACAAGCTTTCCTTATTGAGCAGATCTTGTCTGGAATGAGGCCGTTGGAATTGATTAGCTTTCAATGCACAGTACCGTTGCTTACTTAATGCAAGTTCTGGCTTGGCTCATTCTGATTCTGCTTCGCTGCTGATGAACTATTGTGTTTCTGTATCAGAGTGTTGAGCGCAGTCTTGTTCATCAAGCTTCAGCATGTACGTGAGTTGATCATCTGATTTTGACGTTCTGATGTAGCAACTTCTGATGCTGGTGTATGAAATCAAATTCTGATGTTGAATAAACGTGATCTTGCTTATATCAATCAGAGTATCTGCAAGTTAGAACATAATAATTTTGTTAGAACAATGTTTGAATCTACTACCCTATATTTAAGTTTTGATGATAACAAAGTGAAAAGATATAGTATTTATAAGTTTCATGAATGAACTATCTGCTGCCTAAAATTATTATGTTCTAACTTGCAGATACTCTGATTGATATAAGCAAGATCACGTTTATTCAACATCAGAATTTGATTTCATACACCAGCATCAGAAGTTGCTACATCAGAACGTCAAAATCAGATGATCAACCCCCGTACATGCTGAAGCTTGATGAACAGAACTGCGCTCAAACACTCTGATACAGAAACACAATAGTTCATCAGCAGCGAAGCAGAATCAGAATGAGCCAAGCCAGAACGTGCATTGAAGAAGCAACGGTACTGTGCATTGAAAGCTAATTAATTCCAACGGCCTCATTCCAGACAAGATCTGCTCAAAAAGGAAAGCTTGTTATTAGCATTGAATCAAGAATATTGCATTCAACGTTCATCTTCTCAAGTGCTATATAAACAAGGCTTTGAAGATTATAATGGCTAATGCTCTCCAAATCTCTACACGCACAAAGCTGAACCATAATCTTCGTTCTACCAGTTTTGCTAAACCACATACTCTGATATTCCATTATTGTTTAGCAATCTAGTTTCTAAGCTTCATTTTGTGTATACATCACAGTTGTGATAAAGTTTTGTAGAAAACATCCACACACATTGTTTTATACCTTTGTAAGAAAGTGTTGCCTTGACAAACCGGGTTGTGGTTTGAATCAAGAAGGCTTTAGCAGTTGTTAAAGCAGTCTGTAATATTCAGTTGAATATAGTGAATTAAGACCTCGTTGGAGAGAGGCGAAATCACCTTGACGGGTGGACTGGAGTAGTTTGAGATCAAACGAACCAGGATAAAAATATCGTGTTCATTGCATTAGATTTCAGTTTTACAATTAAACCCCCCCTTCTTGTGTTTTTCACCACTTCAATTGGCATCAGAGCGCCTGGTTCTGAGCTAAAACACTTAATCGTGTCAGTACAAGATCCAGCGTCAGAAAAACACAAATGGCAGGAAACAATTCTCACATCAGCAATGACAACAATGAGGACAGAGACAGATTCAGTGGCAAACCTCCAGTCTTTGATGGAGAAAACTTTGATTACTGGAAAGACAGAATTGAAAGCTTCTTTCTAGCACATGATGCTGATCTGTGGGATATGGTGACAGATGGATACACGCACCCTGTGAATGCAAGTGGTCAGAAGATTGATAGAAAATCAATGACTGATCAACAAAAGCGTGACTTCAAGAATCACCACAAAGCCAGAACCATCCTACTCAGTGCCATCTCCTATACTGAGTATGAAAAGATCTCCAACAGAGACACATCAAAGAATATCTTTAATTCTCTCAGAATGACGCATGAGGGCAACGTTCAGGTCAAAGAAACAAAAGCTCTGGCGCTCATTCAGAAGTATGAGGCGTTCAAAATGGAAGAATCTGAATCCATTAAAACTATGTTCTCTAGATTCCAGATTCTGGTAGCTGGTCTCAAAGTTCTGGACAAAGGATACTCTACTGCTGACCATGTCAAGAAGATAATCAGAAGTTTACCCAAGCAGTGGAGGCCTATGGTTACTGCTCTGAAGCTAGCCAAAGATCTCAACAAAATCACTCTGGAGGAACTTATAAGCTCCCTCAGAAGTCATGAGATAGAGCTAGAAGCTGATGAGCCTCAGAAGCAAGGTAAGCCTTTAGCATTAAAATCTAATAGAAAATTTGAGTCTAAAGTTTTGCAGGCAGTTGAAGAAACATCTGATGGATCCTCATCAGAAGAAGACGAACTTTCCCTTCTCTCCAGAAGAGTAAATCAACTGTGGAAGCAAAGACAAAGGAAGTTCAGGAATCCCAGAAGATCTGATCAGAACGAGTCTTCTTCCAGATACAGAAGGACAGATTCTTCCTCTGGATACAGAAGATCTGAAGGCTCCTCCAGTAGCAAGAAGCCAAACACCAAAGACATCATCTGCTACGAGTGCAATGAGCAAGGACACTACAAGAGTGACTGCCCAAAGCTTCAGAGGGAAAAGCCCAAAAAGAAGTTTGGAAGAGAGAAGAAGAAAAGTCTCATGGCCACATGGGATGACTCTAACTCGACTGAAGCTGACTCAGAATCAGATGATGAAAGGGCAAACATAGCTCTTATGGCTAACATTTCAGAAGATAGTGAAGCTTCTGAATCAGACTCAGAATCAGACACAGAAGAGGTATTTCCTAACTTCGCTGTTAACTTTACAAAGGCTGAACTTGCTGAAAGCCTCAATGAAATTCTGGAACGTTATCAGCAAATTAGAGCTAAATTCAGAGACCTGAAAAGGAATCTTGAATCTGACTCTAATAAGTCTGAGAGTCTCAAATTGGAAAATTCTGAGCTGAGAAATAAGATTTCAAAATTAGAAAACACTTTACAAAACTCTCAGAAGGAACCAATTTCTGAAACTCCCAGCAACGCTGATGAGATCATCAAGGAGTATGATCATAGTTTCCAGAAGTTCCTTGCTAAAAGCATAGATAGAAGCAGAATGGCTTCAATGATCTATGGAGTTAGCAGAAACGGCAGGAAAGGAATAGGATACCAAGGTAAGGTTCCTACACCAAAGAATGTCATGGACTTAACCATTAAACACACTCCTCTAAATTCACACTTTGTGTATGGTCACACACATGACATCAAATATACTAGCAGTAAGCACTATGTGAAACCAAAATTCAACCAGAGTTTTGGTAAAACTAACAAGACAGGACCCAAGAAAATCTGGGTACCTAAGGATAAAATAATACATGTTGCAGATATCTTTAGCAGCAAGTCAGAAACACCAGTCATGGTACCTGGACTCTGGCTGCTCACGACACATGACGGGAAGAAGGCATATGTTCCAAAGCCTGGAACTTAAGCCTGGAGGCCACGTTGGCTTTGGAGGCAATCAGAGGGGAAAGATAATTGGCTCTGGAACTGTAGGTAATGGAAATCTTCCCTCTATTAATAATGTTCTGCTAGTAGATGGATTGATGCATAATCTGTTATCCATAAGTCAATTAAGTGATAACGGTTATGATATAATCTTTAATCAAAAATCATGTAAAGCTGTTAGTCAGAAAGATGGGACTATCCTGTTTAATGGTAAGAGGAAAAACAACATTTACAAAATCAAACTTTTTGAACTAAAGAGTCAGAATGTAAAATGTCTTCTGTCTGTTAACAACGAGCAGTGGATCTGGCACAGAAGATTGGGGCATGTTAGTATGAGAAGAATATCTCAGATTAACAAACTCAATCTGGTCAGAGGACTTCCTAATTTGAAGTTCAATTCAGATGCTCTGTGTGAAGCATGTCAGAAAGGCAAATTTGCAAAACCTTCTTTTAAATCCAAAAATGTTGTTTCCACCTCTAAGCCATTAGAACTTCTGCACATTGACTTATTTGGACCAGTTAAAACTGCTTCAGTCAGTGGTAAGAAGTATGGGTTAGTAATCGTAGATGACTATAGCAGATGGACATGGGTAAAGTTCTTAAGACACAAGGACGAGTCACACTCTGTGTTTGTTACCTTCTGTAACCAAGTTCAGAATGAAAAAGATCTTAGAATCGTTAAAGTCAGAAGTGATCATGGTGGAGAATTTGAAAATAAAGATTTTGAGTCATTCTTTAATGACATAGGCATTCTGCATGATTTCTCTTGTCCTAGAACTCCCCAACAAAATGGAGTTGTAGAACGAAAGAACAGAACATGGCAAGAAATGGCCAGAACCATGATCAATGAGACAAACGTTGCTAAGACTTTCTGGGCAGAGGCAATAAACACAGCGTGCTACATTCAGAATAGAATCTCAATAAGACCTATTCTGGAAAAGACTCCATATGAATTGTGGAAGAACAGAAAGCCCAACATTTCATATTTTCATCCATTTGGATGTACTTGCTTTATGTTAAATACAAAGAATTATTTGAATAAGTTTGACTCTAAGGCACAGAAGTGTATTATGTTAGGATACTCTGAACGCTCAAGAGGGTACAGAGTATACAATACAGAAACACAGATTGTGGAAGAATCAATCAGTGTTCGTTTTGATGACAAGCTTGACTCTGAGAAGTCAAAGCAGAATGAAATTTTTGCAGGTATAGAAATTGAATTTGCAGGTTCTGAAGACAAGTCATCAGAAGCTCTCAACACAGACATTCCTTCAACGTCTGAAAGGAGCACTGCTAGAAATCCTATAACAGCTGCTGATCAACCTCAGAAGAGATTACCCAGAAGCAGCCTGGATCACCCAGAAGAGACTATCCTAGGAAGAAAGGAAGATCCAATCAGAACAAGAGCAAGCTTCAGAAACTCTGAAGAAACTCTTATGGGACTGGTGTCTCTGATTGAACCTTCTTCTATTGATGAAGCACTTCTGGATAATGACTGGATTCTGGCAATGCAAGAAGAGCTGAATCAATTCACCAGAAACGACGTATGGGATCTCGTTCCCAGACCAAAAGGATTCAACGTCATTGGAACAAGATGGGTGTTCAGAAACAAGCTAAATGAACAAGGTGAAGTCATCAGAAACAAGGCACGACTGGTTGCACAAGGTTATAGTCAGCAAGAGGGGATAGACTATACAGAAACCTTTGCCCCAGTCGCCAGGTTAGAATCTATCAGACTTTTAATTTCATTTGCTGTTAATAGAGGCATCACTCTGTATCAGATGGATGTCAAAAGTGCATTCTTAAATGGTTATATAGAAGAAGAAGTTTATGTTCACCAACCCCCAGGTTTTGAAAATACAAAACATCCAGAACATGTTTTCAAACTAAAGAAGTCACTGTATGGTCTGAAACAAGCTCCCAGAGCTTGGTATGAAAGGCTAAGTAACTTTCTGCTTGAAAATGAATTCACCAGAGGGAAAGTGGACACTACTCTATTCTGTAAAACAGTTAAGAGTGACATCTTAGTCTGTCAAATTTATGTTGATGATATCATTTTTGGTTCTACTAATCCTTCTCTTGGAAGAAAGTTTGCTAAGTGTATGCAGGCAGAATTTGAGATGAGCCTCATGGGGGAACTGGAATTCTTTCTAGGAATTCAGATCAATCAAACTCCAGAAGGAACTTACATTCATCAGAGCAAGTACATCAGAGATCTTCTGAAGAAATTTGACCTCTCAGAATGTAAGCCATCAAAGATTCCAATGCATCCCACGTGCATTCTGGAAAGAGAAGAGGTAAGCAAAAGTGTAGAACAGAAAGTCTACAGAGGTATGATTGGTTCTCTCCTCTATCTGACTGCTTCAAGACCTGACATATTATTCAGTGTTTGTATCTGTGCTAGATTCCAATCAGATCCTAGAGAATCTCACTTAACAGCTGTTAAGCGAATTTTCAAGTATCTGAAAGGTACTACTAATCTGGGTTTGTTTTATAGAAAATCTAGTGATTACAACTTAGTAGGCTACTGTGATGCTGATTTTGCTGGAGACAGAGTGGAACGTAAAAGTACTTCTGGAAGCTGCCAGTTTCTGGGAGAAAATCTGATCTCTTGGTCCAGCAAAAGGCAATCAACAATTGCTCTGTCAACAGCAGAAGCTGAGTATATAGCAGCAGCAAGATGTAGCACACAAATGCTCTGGATGAAAAGTCAGCTTGAAGACTTCCAGATTTTTGAGAGTAACATTCCTATACTTTGTGATAATACTTCTGCTATTTGCTTAAGTAAGAATCCTATTTTACATTCTAGAGCTAAGCATATAGAAATAAAACATCACTTCATTAGGGACTATATTCAGAAAGGTATTTTAAACTTAAAATTTATAGATACAGACCATCAATGGGCTGATATCTTTACTAAACCCCTTTCAGAAGATAGGTTTAATTTCATTCTGAAACATCTCAGCATGAAAGTGTGCCCAGAATGAAAATGCTTTAATTCCATATATTTATCTTCAGAATGTAATTATTTTACTGTGAACTTCTGATCAATCTCCTTTCAGAAAGATAGAACATGCAGATTGTATCAGATGCAAGTCTAAAGATCTGAGAGTCTAATCTCAAAGGCAGACGTGCTGATCACTACATCAAACAAGTGTCATCCAATCATCAGCATATCTCTGAAGCAGAACGCATGCACGCTTCTGAGAAGGCAAAACGCTGATTGGGTGCATTGAGACACATGTCTGGTAACCGTTTTTAAGTATCTTTCTCAAATCCCCCAAAATCAGCAAGCATTTAATGAAAAGTAATCATGCTTTTAAATGGCAATCATGATTTTTCTCTCTCTTAAAAACGTTTATCTTTTCAAAATAATTTTGAAAACTCTATTTAAGCACATTAATCTTTCATTCTTATTCTTTATGCTTTCTCACTATCACTCAAGCATTCTCTGCATATTTCTGAGTTCATCTCCTACAAACCTTTTTTTTTCTCAATTCATTCTCAAAGCTTTTTAGTGTGAACAATGGCATCCTCCAGCATTTCTGCAGGCAATCAGAAGAAAGCAACCTCTGAGCAATATCAAGTGCTACTCAGAACTCTCCTCACTCCGGTGAAGAACCTTGAAGTGCTTTCTGAGTTAATCATTGACTTTGAAAGCCTGAAGGAAAATGGCTTTGACCTAACTGAAGAAATTAGGGCTCAAAAGTGGGAGAGGTATTTCGATAGGTTGGTTGGACCAACATTCCCAGCGCTAGTCAAGGAATTTTGGATTCACGCCAAGGTTTCAAAACATCTAGTCATCTCCTCTGTCATGGGGAAGAAGATTGTGATTTCTGAAGATCTCATTGCTAGGCTAATCGGTCAAAGTGGTGGTGGCGTCCGTTGTGTGGACATGGCTGAAAGATGCGCTGATACAGCTGTGGTAGCTAACAGGTTTTTCACTCTTGGGATGCCCAGCAGCAAGATTAAGGATCTGAAGGATCATTGCAGAGTATGGGCTAAGATTGTTCTGGGATGCTTCAACCACAGGAAACCAACAAGTTCTCCTGATTATATAAATGTGGATCAGCAGTTTCTGATCTACTTTATTGATCAGAAGATAAAGATCAATCTGGCTCACTTCCTGTTCAACCATCTCAAAACCAGTGTGAAAGAAACAAGAGAAGAAGAAAGAACCAAGAGGGACTGGATACCGTTTGGAAGGCTAATATCAGATATTCTGACAGAGAATAGGCTGATTGAACATCTGATAGAAGCTCAGGAGCTGAGCACTATTGAACCAACTATTGGGAAACCTCTGAACGCAAAGAATCTGAAAAAGATGAAGCTGATAGAAAATATTCAGAAGGAACCCAGAGCTACTTCAACTGCTGATATCTCCAGCAGAAGAGTGCCTCTGAGTGATTTTCCGGTATTTTCTGAAATGGAATCCAAACCAGAGATGTTTCTCAGGTAACCAGATGCGTACAAGGCAGAAGATACAGGTTCAAAGCTGAATATCAAAGATCTGAGTCAACCCCAACCAGAAGTGACTCTGAAGAAGACAAAGAAGAGGAAAGCGCCATCAGAAGGATCATCTCATCAGACTCCAAAGAAGAGAGGTATTTCATCTGCTGCCCCTATTTCAAATTCTTCTACTATTCCAACATCTATACCTCCTCAAACCTCTCACAGAATATCCATCCCAATCCCTACCATTGATGAAACCATACAAGAAGAAGACCCTTCTGAGGCATTAAAACTCAGAAGACCTAGAACCAAACTCCCCAAACAACCAACAATTTCAACAACAATAGCACTTGACCAAGTGCTGGCTGATATTGAGCGTGAACATGCTTCTGCTCAACCAAACCCTGAACCACAAAATGTTCCTCCTCCACAACCAGAACCAGAATCAAAACAACAACAACCACTCACAGAAGAACCTCTGATCCCTGAGCAATCAGAGATTCCAACTCCCTCTCCCCAACCAGAAATAAATCCACCTTCACCACATACAGAGTTTCACCATTCTGAAACCCCTTCTCCTCATAAATCTGACCCTCACTCACCTCAACCATCACCGTTGGCAATGCAGTTGCCATGTGGAACCACTGTTTTCATGCCCCAGTTACCATCCTCAGAAGAATCAACACCACCAAAAACTCCCAAAACACCACCCACTCCAATCGAAATATCTGATTCTGATACCCCTCCTCCAAAACAAACAGCCTCTCAGAAAACCGCTGAAAACCCCAGCAGGACTTTCATTGACTTAACAAGTCTTGAACGTCTTGCTGATCTAAGACACAAAATTGCCATCCCAAAACCAAAGCAACCAGATGTTGGCTCTGGTATTTTGAATTTTGAAACAGGTGTGCTGCAATGGATTGCTTCTTTGAAGCAAGTCTGTCCTGGGATGATTGACCCAGCTGCTTCTGATCAGCTCTGGTCACAGTTCAGACTATGGGTACGTGCTGAAGCCCTCAAGTTGCAGGATATCAACTATGAGCAGGCACAACAGAACTTCAGCAAGCTGCTGAAGGAAGTTGAAAGTCAGCTGCCTCAGGAAGCCGTGCTCCCTCTGGACAGTGAACCTTGGTCTGAGAAACAGCAAGCTGCAAAGGTGCAACCATCAGAAGAAGACAAGACCATTCAGGATGAAAGTCAAGCAGCAGATGTTGCTGAAAGTTCTGAGAAGCCTCCTCCTTCTGATGCTTCTCAAGCTGCCTTGGACAGGCAGACTCTGGAAGAACTAAGGCTGAATGACTTGCGTCTATAGCAGCGGATGGATGACAACGATCAGAAGATGAAAGCAAGAATGGATGTGCAGGACAGCAAGATTGACACTGTTGTCAGCATGGTTCATAAGCAAAATGAAACTTCTGAAAAGATTCAAGCGATGCTGGAGCGCCTGTTCACACGCTTGCCTCCTCAACCTTAAATCTTTTTCATGCATGACCTTTTTCATGTTTTCCTGATTTTCTGTTGTACTATTTTGATTAAGTTTTTGTAATATTTTCTTGCTCTGATTCTGAACTATTTTAATATGATTAGTTTTTCTGATCTTAATTATTTTAGCACATCACCAACACTTTTTGATTGCTGACAAAAAGGGGGAGAACAAGAATGATATTTAAATCAATAACGGGCTAACTAGACAGAAACTCTCAAACATTCTAACTCTATGACTTGAAATGTTTTCTGTTTTGTTTAAAGTCTACAGGCACAAGGAAGCTCCTGGACACTCTGAAGACTAGAAGCTCTGATCAAAATGTAGAAGCTCTGATCAAAATGTAGAAGCTCTGATCAATGTTGCTCTGATCAATATGAAGTTCTGATCGTCCTAATACTCTGATCCAAAGCAAAGCTCTGACAGGAAAAGCTCTGAAGCTCTGCTCTCTGATAAGTCAAAGACTCTGATAATCTGATGTTCAAAGAAAGAAAAAGATCTGATCCTGAAGAACACGTATAAATCAAATGGAAGTAATAAACTCAGGGGGAGTATCTCTTAACTCTAACTTCTCCGTACTTCTTAACTCTGATACATTTTCCAGATACCTTTTCACGTTATTTTTCACTTAAAATATCTAGTTTTTGTCATCATCAAAAAGGGGGAGATTGTTAGAACAATGTTTGAATCTACTACCCTATATTTAAGTTTTGATGATAACAAAGTGAAAAGATATAGTATTTATAAGTTTCATGAATGAACTATCTGCTACCTAAAATTATTATGTTCTAACTTGCAGATACTCTGATTGATATAAGCAAGATCACGTTTATTCAACATCAGAATTTGATTTCATACACCAGCATCAGAAGTTGCTACATCAGAACGTCAAAATCAGATGATCAACCCCCGTACATGCTGAAGCTTGATGAACAGAACTGCGCTCAAACACTCTGATACAGAAACACAATAGTTCATCAGCAGCGAAGCAGAATCAGAATGAGCCAAGCCAGAACGTGCATTGAAGAAGCAACGGTATTGTGCATTGAAAGCTAATTAATTCCAACGGCCTCATTCCAGACAAGATCTGCTCAAAAAGGAAAGCTTGTTATTAGCATTGAATCAAGAATATTGCATTCAACGTTCATCTTCTCAAGTGCTATATAAACAAGGCTTTGAAGATTATAATGGCTAATGCTCTCCAAATCTCTACACGCACAAAGCTGAACCATAATCTTCGTTCTACCAGTTTTGCTAAACCACATACTCTGATATTCCATTATTGTTTAGCAATCTAGTTTCTAAGCTTCATTTTGTGTATACATCACAGTTGTGATAAAGTTTTGTAGAAAACATCCACACACATTATTTTATACCTTTGTAAGAAAGTGTTGCCTTGACAAACCGGGTTGTGGTTTGAATAAAGAAGGCTTTAGCAGTTGTTAAAGCAGTCTGTAATATTCAGTTGAATATAGTGAATTAAGACCTCGTTGGAGAGAGGCGAAATCACCTTGACGGGTGGACTGGAGTAGTTTGAGATCAAACGAACCAGGATAAAAATATCGTGTTCATTGCATTAGATTTCAGTTTTACAATTCAACCCCCCCCTTCTTGTGTTTTTCACCACTTCAAATTTTAGGCAGCAGATAGTTCATTCATGAAACTTATAAATACTATATCTTTTCACTTTGTTATCATCAAAACTTAAATATAGGGTAGTAGATTCAAACATTGTTCTAACAATCTCCCCCTTTTTGATGATGACAAAAACTAGATATTTTAAGTGAAAAATAACGTGAAAAGGTATCTGGAAAATGTATCAGAGTTAAGAAGTACTGAGAAGTTAGAGTTAAGAGATACTCCCCCTGAGTTTATTACTTCCCTTTGATTTATACGTGTTCTTCAGGATCAGATCTTTTTCTTTCTTTGAACATCAGATTATCAGAGTCTTTGACTTATCAGAGAGCAGAGCTTCAGAGCTTTTCCTGTCAGAGCTTTGCTTTGGATCAGAGTATTAGGTCGATCAGAACTTCATATTGATCAGAGCAACATTGATCAGAGCTTCTACATTTTGATCAGAGCTTCTACATTTTGATCAGAGCTTCTAGTCTTCAGAGTGTCCAGGAGCTTCCTTGTGCCTGTAGACTTTAAACAAAACAGAAAACATTTCAAGTCATAGAGTTAGAATGTTTGAGAGTTTCTGTCTAGTTAGCCCGTTATTGATTTAAATATCATTCTTGTTCTCCCCCTTTTTGTCAGCAATCAAAAAGTGTTGGTGATGTGCTAAAACAATTAAGATCAGAAAAACTAATTATATTAGGATAGTTCAGAATCAGAGCAAGAAAATATTACAAAACATAGTCAAAACAGTACATCAGAAAATCAGGAAAACATGAAAAAGGTCATGCATGAAAAAGATTTAAGGTTGAGGAGGCAAGCGTGTGAACAGGCGCTCCAGCATCGCTTGAATCTTTTCAGAAGTTTCATTCTGTTTATGAACCATGCTGACAACAGTGTCAATCTTGCTGTCCTGCACATCCATTCTTGCTTTCATCTTCTGATCGTTCTCATCCATCCGCTGCTGTAGACGCATGTCATTCAGCCTTAGTTCTTCCAGAGTCTGCCTGTCCAAGGCAGCTTGAGAAGCATCAGAAGGAGGAGGCTTCTCAGAACTTTCAGCAACATCCACTGCTTGACTTTCATCCTGAATGGTCTTGTCTTCTTCTGATGGTTGCACCTTTGCAGCTTGCTGTTTCTCAGACCAAGGTTCACTGTCCAGAGGGAGCACAACTTCCTGAGGCAGCTGACTTTCAACTTCCTTCAGCAGCTTGCTGAAGTTCTGTTGTGCCTGCTCATAGTTGATGTCCTGCAACTTGAGGGCTTCAGCACGTACCCATAGTCTGAACTGTGACCAGAGCTGATCAGAAGCAGCTGGGTCAATCATCCCGGGACAGACTTGCTTCAAAGAAGCAATCCATTGCAGCACACCTGTTTCAAAATTCAAAATACCAGAGCCAACATCTGGTTGCTTTGGTTTTGGGATAGCAATTTTGTGTTTTAGATCAGCAAGACGGTCAAGACTGGTTAAGTCAATGAAGGTCCTGCTGGGGTTTTCTGAGGTTTTCTGAGATGCTGTTTGTTTTGGAGGAGGGGTATCAGAGTCAGATATCTCGATTGGAGTAGGTGGTGTTTTGGGAGTCTTTGGAGGTGTTGATTCTTCTGAAGATGGTAACTGGGGCATGACAATAGTGGTTCCACATGGCAACTGGATTGCCAGCGGTGAAGGTTGAGGTGAGTGAGGGTCAGATTTATGAGGAGAAGGGGTTTCAGAATGGTGAAACTTTGTATGTGGTGAAGGTGGATTTATTTCTGGTTGGGGAGAGGGAGTTGGAATCTCTGATTGCTCAGGGATCAGAGGTTCTTCTGTGAGTGGTTGTTGTTGTTTTGATTCTGGTTCTGGTTGTGGAGGAGGAACATTTTGTGGTTCAGGGTTTGGTTGAGCAGAAGCATGTTCACGCTCAATATCAGCCAGCACTTGGTCAAGTGCTATTGTTGTTGAAATTGTTGGTTGTTTGGGGAGTTTGGTTCTAGGTCTTCTGAGTTTTAATGCCTCAGAAGGGTCTTCTTCTTGTATGGTTTCATCAATGGTAGGGATTGGGATGGATATTCTGTGAGAGGTTTGAGGAGGTATAGATGTTGGAATAGTAGAAGAATTTGAAATAGGGGCAGCAGATGAAATACCTCTCTTCTTTGGAGTCTGATGAGATGATCCTTCTGATGGCGCTTTCCTCTTCTTTGTCTTCTTCAGAGTCACTTCTGGTTGGGGTTGACTCAGATCTTTGATATTCAGCTTTGAACCTGTATCTTCTGCCTTGTACGCATCTGGGTACCTGAGAAACATCTCTGGTTTGGATTCCATTTCAGAAAATACCGGAAAATCACTCAGAGGCACTCTTCTGCTGGAGATATCAGCAGTTGAAGTAGCTCTGGGTTCCTTCTGAATATTTTCTATCAGCTTCATCTTTTTCAGATTCTTTGCGTTCAGAGGTTTCCCAATAGTTGGTTCAATAGTGCTCAGCTCCTGAGCTTCTATCAGATGTTCAATCAGCCTATTCTCTGTCAGAATATCTGATATAAGCCTTCCAAATGGTATCCAGTCCCTCTTGGTCCTTTCTTCTTCCCTTGTTTCTTTCACACTGGTTTTGAGATGGTTGAACAAGAAGTGAGCCAGATTGATCTTAATCTTCTGATCAATAAAGTAGATCAGAAACTGCTGATCCACATTTATATAATCAGGAGAACTTGTTGGTTTCCTGTGGTTGAAGCATCCCAGAATAATCTTAGCCCATACTCTGCAGTGATCCTTCAAATCCTTAATCTTGCTGCTGGGCATTCCAAGAGTGAAAATCCTGTTGGCTACCACACCTACATCAGCGCATCTTTCAGCCATGTCCACACAACGGACGCCACCACCACTTTGACCGATTAGCCTTGCAATGAGATCTTCAGAAATCACAATCTTCTTCCCCATGACAGAGGAGATGACTAGATGTTTTGAAACCTTGGCGTGAATCCAAAATTCCTTGACTAGCGCTGGGAATGTTGGTCCAACCAACCTATCGAAATACCTCTCCCACTTTTGAGCCCTAATTTCTTCAGTTAGGTCAAAGCCATTTTCCTTCAAGCTTTCAAAGTTAATGATTAACTCAGAGAGCACTTCAAGGTTCTTCACCGGTGTGAGGAGAGTTCTGAGTGGCACCTGATATTGTTCAGAGGTTGCTTTCTTCTGATTGCCTGCATAAATGCTGGAGGATGCCATTGTTCACACTAAAAAAGCTTTGAGAATGAATTGAGAGAAAAAAAAGGTTTGTAGGAGATGAACTCAGAAATATGCAGAGAATGCTTGAGTGATAGTGAGAAAGCGTAAAGAATAAGAATGAAAGATTAATGTGCTTAAATAGAGTTTTCAAAATTATTTTGAAAAGATAAACGTTTTTAAGAGAGAGAAAAAATCATGATTGCCATTTATAAGCATGATTACTTTTCATTAAATGCTTGCTGATTTTGGGGGATTTGAGAAAGATACTTAACAACGGTTACCAGACATGTGTCTCAATGCAACCAATCAGCGCTTTGCCTTCTCAGAAGCGTGCACGCGTTCTGCTTCAGAGATATGCTGATGATTGGATGACACTTGTTTGATGTAGTGATCAGCACGTCTGTCTTTGAGATTAGACTCTCAGATCTTTAGACTTGCATCTGATACAATCTGCATGTTCTATCTTTCTGAAAGGAGATTGATCAGAAGTTCACAGTAAAATAATTACATTCTGAAGGTAAATATATGGAATTAAAACATTTTCACTCTGGGCACACTTTCATGCTGAGATGTTTCAGAATGAAATTAAACCTATCTTCTAAAAGGGGTTTAGTAAAGATATCAGCCCATTGATGGTCTGTATTTATAAATTTTAAGTTCAAAATACCTTTCTGAATATAGTCCCTAATGAAGTGATGTTTTATTTCTATATGCTTAGCTCTAGAATGTAAAATAGGATTCTTACTTAAGCAAATAGCAGAAGTATTATCACAAAGTATAGGAATGTTACTCTCAAAAATCTGGAAGTCTTCAAGCTGACTTTTCATCTAGAGCATTTGTGTGCTACATCTTGCTGCTGCTATATACTCAGCTTCTGCTGTTGACAGAGCAATTGTTGATTGCCTTTTGCTGGACCAAGAGATCAGATTTTCTCCCAGAAACTGGAAGCTTCCAGAAGTACTTTTACGTTCCACTCTGTCTCCAGCAAAATCAGCATCACAGTAGCCTACTAAGCTGTAATCACTAGATTTTCTATAAAACAAACCCAGATTAGTAGTACCTTTCAGATACTTGAAAATTCGCTTAACAGCTGTTAAGTGAGATTCTCTAGGATCTGATTGGAATCTAGCACAGATACAAACACTGAATAATATGTCAGGTCTTGAAGCAGTCAGATAGAGGAGAGAACCAATCATACCTCTGTAGACTTTCTGTTCTACACTTTTGCTTACCTCTTCTCTTTCCAGAATGCACGTGGGATGCATTGGAATCTTTGATGGCTTACATTCTGAGAGGTCAAATTTCTTCAGAAGATCTCTGATGTATTTGCTCTGATGAATGTAAGTTCCTTCTGGAGTTTGATTGATCTGAATTCCTAGAAAGAATTTCAGTTCCCCCATGAGGCTCATCTCAAATTCTGCCTGCATACACTTAGCAAATTTTCTTCCAAGAGAAGGATTAGTAGAACCAAAAATGATATCATCAACATAAATTTGACAGACTAAGATGTCACTCTTAACTGTTTTACAGAATAGAGTAGTGTCCACTTTCCCTCTGGTGAATTCATTTTCAAGCAGAAAGTTACTTAGCCTTTCATACCAAGCTCTGGGAGCTTGTTTCAGACCATACAGTGACTTCTTTAGTTTGAAAACATATTCTGGATGTTTTGTATTTTCAAAACCTGGGGGTTGGTGAACATAAACTTCTTCTTCTATATAACCATTTAAGAATGCACTTTTGACATCCATCTGATACAGAGTGATGCCTCTATTAACAGCAAATGAAATTAAAAGTCTGATAGATTCTAACCTGGCGATTGGGGCAAAGGTTTCTGTATAGTCTATCCCCTCTTGCTGACTATAACCTTGTGCAACCAGTCGTGCCTTGTTTCTGATGACTTCACCTTGTTCATTTAGCTTGTTTCTGAACACCCATCTTGTTCCAATGACGTTGAATCCTTTTGGTCTGGGAACGAGATCCCATACGTCATTTCTGGTGAATTGATTCAGCTCTTCTTGCATTGCCAGAATCCAGTCATTATCCAGAAGTGCTTCATCAATAGAAGAAGGTTCAATCAGAGACACAAGTCCCATAAGAGTTTCTTCAGAGTTTCTGAAACTTGCTCTTGTTCTGATTGGATCTTCCTTTCTTCCTAGGATAGTCTCTTCTGGGTGATCCAAGCTGCTTCTGGGCAATCTCTTCTGAGGTTGATCAGCAACTGTTGAAGGATTTCTAGCAGTGCTCCTTTCAGACGTTGAAGGAATGTCTGTGTTGAGAGCTTCTGATGACTTGTCTTCAGAACCTGCAAATTCAATTTCTATACCTGCAAAAATTTCATTCTGCTTTGACTTTTCAGAGTCAAGCTTATCATCAAAACGAACACTGATTGATTCTTCCACAATCTGTGTTTCTGTATTGTATACTCTGTACCCTCTTGAGCGTTCAGAGTATCCTAACATAATACACTTCTGTGCCTTAGAGTCAAACTTGTTCAAATAATTCTTTGTATTTAACATAAAACAAGTACATCCAAATGGATGAAAATATGAAATGTTGGGCTTTCTGTTCTTCCACAATTCATATGGAGTCTTTTCCAGAATAGGTCTTATTGAGATTCTATTCTGAATGTAGCACGCTGTGTTTATTGCCTCTGCCCAGAAAGTCTTAGCAACGTTTGTCTCATTGATCATGGTTCTGGCCATTTCTTGCAATGTTCTGTTCTTTCGTTCTACAACTCCATTTTGTTGGGGAGTTCTAGGACAAGAGAAATCATGCAGAATGCCTCTGTCATTAAAGAATGACTCAAAATCTTTATTTTCAAATTCTCCACCATGATCACTTCTGACTTTAACGATTCTAAGATCTTTTTCATTCTGAACTTGGTTACAGAAGGTAACAAACATAGAGTGTGACTCGTCCTTGTGTCTTAAGAACTTTACCCATGTCCATCTGCTATAGTGATCTACGATTACTAACCCATACTTCTTACCACTGACTGAAGCAGTTTTAACTGGTCCAAATAAGTCAATGTGTAGAAGTTCTAATGGCTTAGAGGTAGAAACAACATTTTTAGATTTAAAAGAAGGTTTTGCAAATTTGCCTTTCTGACATGCTTCACACAGAGCATCTGAATGAACTTCAAATTAGGAAGTCCTCTGACCAGATTGAGTTTGTTAATCTGAGATATTCTTCTCATACTAACATGCCCCAATCTTCTGTGCCAGATCCACTGCTCATTGTTAACAGACAGAAGACATTTTACATTCTGACTCTTTAGTTCAGAAAGTTTGATTTTGTAAATGTTGTTTTTCCTCTTTCCATTAAACAGGATAGTCCCATCTTTCTGACTAACAGCTTTACATGATTTTTGATTAAAGATTATATCATAACCGTTATCACTTAATTGACTTATGGATAACAGATTATGCATCAATCCATCTACTAGCAGAACATTATTAATAGAGGGAAGATTTCCATTACCTACAGTTCCAGAGCCAATTATCTTTCCCCTCTGATTGCCTCCAAAGCCAACGTGGCCTCCAGGCTTAAGTTCCAGGCTTTGGAACATATGCCTTCTTCCCGTCATGTGTCGTGAGCAGCCAGAGTCCAGGTACCATGACTGGTGTTTCTAAATTGCTGCTAAAGATATCTGCAACATGTATTATTTTATCCTTAGGTACCCAGATTTTCTTGGGTCCTGATTTGTTAGTTTTACCAAAACTCTGGTTGAATTTTGGTTTCACAGAGTGCTTACTCCTAGTATATTTGATGTCATGTGTGTGACCATACACAAAGTGTGAATTTAGAGGAGTGTGTTTAATGGTTAAGTCCATGACATTCTTTGGTGTAGGAACCTTACCTTGGTATCCTATTCCTTTCCTGCCGTTTCTGCTAAATCCATAGATCATTGAAGCCATTCTGCTTCTATCTATGCTTTTAGCAAGGAACTTCTGGAAACTGTGATCATACTCCTTGATGATCTCATCAGCGTTGCTGGGAGTTTCAGAAATTGGTTCCTTCTGAGAGTTTTGTAAAGTGTTTTCTAATTTTGAAATTTTATCTCTCAGCTCAGAATTTTCCAATTTGAGACTCTCAGACTTATTAGAGTCAGATTCAAGATTCCTTTTCAGGTCTCTGAATTTAGCTCTAATCTGCTGATAACGTTCCAGAATTTCATTAAGGCTTTCAGCAAGTTCAGCCTTTGTAAAGTTAACAGCGAAGTTAGGAAATACCTCTTCTGTGTCTGATTCTAAGTCTGATTCAGAAGCTTCACTATCTTCTGAAATGTTTGCCATGAGAGCTATGTTTGCCCTTTCATCATCTGATTCTGAGTCAGCTTCAGACGAGTCAGAGTCATCCCATGTAGCCATGAGACTTTTCTTCTTCTCTCTTCCAAACTTCTTTTTGGGCTTTTCCCTCTGAAGCTTTGGGCAGTCACTCTTGTAGTGTCCTTGCTCATTGCACTCATAGCAGATGATGTCTTTGGTGTTTGGCTTCTTGCTACTGGAGGAGCCTTCAGATCTTCTATATCCAGAGGAAGAATCTGTCCTTCTGTATCTGGAAGAAGACTCGTTCTGATCAGATCTTCTGGGATTCCTGAACTTCCTTTTTCTTTGCTTCCACAGTTGATTTACTCTTCTGGAGAGAAGGGAAAGTTCGTCTTCTTCTGATGAGGATCCATCAGATGTTTCTTCAACTGCCTGCAAAACTTTAGACTCAAATTTTCTGTTAGATTTTAATGCTAAAGGCTTACCTTGCTTCTGAGGCTCATCAGCTTCTAGCTCTATCTCATGACTTCTGAGGGAGCTTATAAGTTCCTCCAGAGTGATTTTGTTGAGATCTTTAGCTAGCTTCAGAGCAGTAACCATAGGCCTCCACTGCTTGGGTAAACTTCTGATTATTTTCTTGACATGGTCAGCAGTAGAGTATCCTTTGTCCAGAACTTTGAGACCAGCTACCAGAATCTGGAATCTAGAGAACATAGTTTCAATGGATTCAGATTCTTCCATTTTGAACGCCTCATACTTCTGAATGAGCGCCAGAGCTTTTGTTTCTTTGACCTGAACGTTGCCCTCATGCGTCATTCTGAGAGAATCAAAGATATTCTTTGATGTGTCTCTGTTGGAGATCTTTTCATACTCAGTATAGGAGATGGCACTGAGGAGGATGGTTCTGGCCTTGTGGTGATTCTTGAAGTCACGCTTTTGTTGATCAGTCATTGATTTTCTATCAATCTTCTGACCACTTGCATTCACAGGGTGCGTGTATCCATCTGTCACCATATCCCACAGATCAGCATCATGTGCTAGAAAGAAGCTTTCAATTCTGTCTTTCCAGTAATCAAAGTTTTCTCCATCAAAGACTGGAGGTTTGCCACTGAATCTGTCTCTGTCCTCATTGTTGTCATTGCTGATGTGAGAATTGTTTCCTGCCATTGTGTTTTTCTGACGCTGGATCTTGTACTGACACGGTTAAGTGTTTTAGCTCAGAACCAGGCGCTCTGATGCCAATTGAAGTGGTGAAAAACACAAGAAGGGGGGGTTGAATTGTAAAACTGAAATCTAAAGCAATTGACAAGATATTTTTATCCTAGTTCGTTTGATCTCAAACTACTCCAGTCCACCCGTCAAGGTGATTTCGCCTCTCTCCAACGAGGTCTTAATTCACTATATTCAACTGAATATTACAGACTGCTTTAACAACTGCTAAAGCCTTCTTGATTCAAACCACAACCCGGTTTGTCAAGGCAACACTTTCTTACAAAGGTATAAAACGATGTGTGGATGTTTTCTACAAAACTTTATCACAACTGTGATGTATACACAAAATGAAGCTTAGAAACTAGATTGCTAAACAATAATGGAATATCAGAGTATGTGGTTTAGCAAAACTGGTAAAATGAAGATTATGGTTCAGCTTTGTGCGTGTAGAGATTGGGAGAGCATTAGCCATTATAATCTTCAAAGCCTTGTTTATATAGAACTTGAGAAGATGAACGTTGAATGCAATATTCTTGATTCAATGCTAATAACAAGCTTTCCTTATTGAGCAGATCTTGTCTGGAATGAGGCCGTTGGAATTGATTAGCTTTCAATGCACAGTACCGTTGCTTACTTAATGCAAGTTCTGGCTTGGCTCATTCTGATTCTGCTTCGCTGCTGATGAACTATTGTGTTTCTGTATCAGAGTGTTGAGCGCAGTCTTGTTCATCAAGCTTCAGCATGTACGTGAGTTGATCATCTGATTTTGACGTTCTGATGTAGCAACTTCTGATGCTGGTGTATGAAATCAAATTCTGATGTTGAATAAACGTGATCTTGCTTATATCAATCAGAGTATCTGCAAGTTAGAACATAATAATTTTAGGCAGCAGATAGTTCATTCATGAAACTTATAAATACTATATCTTTTCACTTTGTTATCATCAAAACTTAAATATAGGGTAGTAGATTCAAACATTGTTCTAACAAGTTGAACCATCTCCCCAGTAGATTCTGGAAGCTTATCCCCAGTAGATTCTGGAAGCTTATCCCCAGTAGAGTTTGGAAGCTGGTCCCCTGCAGAGTACAAATATCTCTCCCGACCATGTTCAGAGGTTATTCCCCACCAGAGCCTAACTAGGTTATCCTCAGCAAATTGCAACTGAAAGATCGTCCTCAGCGAAGTTCTTCCTATCCCCAACGGAGTTCATCAAATTCCCCAACAAAATTTATCAACAGGAATCCCCAGCGGAGTTATCATCAAAATTTCAGCGAAGCATCTCTTCCTACAGAGTAATTCCCTGCAGAGTAATCTCTTCACCAAGTTTATTCCCCAACGGAGTCATCTTCTCCTACCGGTTTATTCTTGCAATCATCATCCCCAGCGGAAACGAAGAACTCTACTTTTCAAACATCAGCCCAGGATTCAACAAGCTCCCGGCATTCGTCAAGGATTTATTTTCCTAGACGAAAATACATTCATAGACATTTCACATTTCATACATCCTGCTTACATACATGATAAAGTGCATACGACACGATCTCATTTATTTTTGAGAATATCATGACACCATGCATTTCATACATCATGACATTGCATACAACTAATGTTTTGCCTTTTCAGGAAAAGGTCAATCAAAAGACGATTACCATCAACTTTCGCAGTTCCAGATTCGATACCTGTATCTAGCCAGGGCATATCTGTGAGCGATTGATTGTAGATTCGATACCTGTATCTAGCCAGGGCATATCTGCATGAAGAGTTTGAAGATCAACCCCTGTAACAGGCCAGGAAATTATCTTTCATTCTCATGTTAGAGGTCTACGCCTGTATCCAGCCAGGAAAGCTATCTCGATCCACCTTTTGAAGTTCCAGATTCGATACCTGTATCTAGCCAGGGCATATCTATGAGCGATTGATTGTAGATTCGATACCTGTATCTAGCCAGGGCATATATGCATGAAGAGTTTGAAGATCAACCCCTGTAACAGGCCAGGAAATTATCTTTCATTCTCAGGTTAGAGGTCTACGCCTGTATCCAGCCAGGAAAGCTATCTCGATCCACCTTTTGAAGTTCCAGATTCGATACCTGTATCTAGCCAGGGCATATCTATGAGCGATTGATTGTAGATTCGATACCTGTATCTAGCCAGGGCATATATGCATGAAGAGTTTGAAGATCAACCCCTGTAACAGGCCAGGAAATTATCTTTCATTCTCAGGTTAGAGGTCTACGCCTGTATCCAGCCAGGAAAGTTATCTCGATCAACCTTTTGAAGTTCTAGATTTGATACTTGTATCTAGCCAATGCATATCTGTGAGCAATTGATTGTAGATCTATACCTGAAACCAGACAGGAAAGTTATCTACATTGAAGAGATTGAAGAGATAGCTTAGAGATGCTCCAGATCCGGATGCTATTCTTTTGCTTATTCAGAGTTTCTTTTCAGAAATAGCTTAGAGATGCTCCAGATCCGGATGCTATTCTTTTGCTTATTCAGAGATTCTTCTCAGAGATAGCCTAGAGATGCTCCAGATCCGGATGCTATTCTATTGCTTATTCAGAGATTCCTTCTAGAGATAGTTCAGTTGCGACCCAGGCATGGCGACATTCTGATACTTATTCCAGATTTCCTTTCAGAAACAGCTTAGAAATGCTCCAGATCCGGATGCTATTCTTTTGCTTATTCAGATTTCCTTTCAGAAATAGCTTAGAAATGCTCCAGATCCGGATGCTATTCTTTTGCTTATTCAGATTTCCTTTCAGAGATAGCCTAGAGATGCTCCAGATTCAGATGTTATTCTATCGCTTATTCAGATTTCCTTTCAAAAGATAGCTTAGAGATGCTCCAACCACGAATGCTATTCTATTGCTCATTCCAGATTCCTTCTAGATATAGTTCAGTTGCGACCCAGACATGGCGACATTCTGATACTTATTCCAGATTCATTCAAAAGACAGTCCAGATACGATCCAGATTCGGATGACATTCTGTCACTTATTCAAATACAGTATGGATATACCCCAGCCACGACGGTCATTCTACTACTCGTTCAGATGTCAGCAATTAGACACAGACTAGATATGCTCCAGACACGAAAGCCATTCTATTTCGTATTCAGATTCAACTATCAACTTCAAGTACAGATATACTCCAAATACGGAAGTCATTCTGTCACTTATCCAGATCCCAGATACAGTTCAGATACGATCCAGATTTGGATGTCATTCTTCTACTCATACATCTCAATCTCAAATAAAGTCCAGATACGATCCAGATTCGGATATCATTCTGTCACTCTCAAAAAAACTCGTCAACAAAGACAAAACTATCTACCAACAATTTCCAAATGGCATCTGTAAGCCCATTCCTGACAAGATTCTGTCTCACCTCCAGATGGCATCTATAAGCCCATCCTCCTATCCATATTCTCTCCAAATGGCATATGTAAGCCCATTTCCGACATCACATTGCTGATACTCCACTATGCGAGTGCAAATTTCTGGGCACTCTAGTGTTCAATCATCTTCCACCTTCGGATCACGAAAGGCACACAAGCCAATCTACATCCTCAGGTCTAAGAAGATTGAACAGGGGCAACTGTTGTACCCCAAAATTTGCCCTCCCATATTCTTCAAAGTTTATCAAGAATCATCTTCAAATGGTTCAAGATTACTCAAGGGTTGCACAGTCCAAATGCCTCCTAAGCCAGTCAAAATTAGGGTTTTGGTTCTTTCATGGAATTTGAGTTTTTCAATGGCTCAATCAAGTCTCATAGGCCTATACATATTCTCAAGCATCTACATGTCAAGTTTCAAGGCTCACAGTGCTAAATTCCACAGTCAAAAGCTTCATTTGCTTCACAATCAACTGCAGGGGTAAAATGGTCATTTTACAGTCAAAAGTCAGAACTTTTGGTCAACATCTTATTTTGAGCACACAATCATCATTTGATCAAGTCTTGATCATGATTCCACAAGCATGGCTCAAAAATCATCAAGGATGCAAAAGTAACTATTTTTGGACAGCAGAAAAGTCAACTGTATCTTGACCAGGGCATAAATTTTTCATGGTTCATCAGAAAAATCCCATCCAATGCTCATTTTGAAGGGGATGAGACTTCCTACAACCCATATTCACATTCCAAGACCAAGAAATGCTCTCACAAAAAGTTATCAATTTCTACATTATAGGTCAAATTCAAAAGTCAACAAAAATGCACTTTAAGTCAAAGACCATAACTTGAGATTGGTAAATCCAAATGACATGGGACCAAAGGCATTGGTTATATGACTTCAAGACCTTTCCAAAATGTCCAAGAACATGTTCATATGATCAAAATTGAGCAAGATATGCATTGATGAAGTTGGGAAATTTTTGTGAATTTGCAAAAGTCAACTTTGCTCAAAACACCTTGTTTTTGCTAATGGGCCTCAAATTTCTTCTTGAAACTTTGTCCAAGGCTTATGCACGACCCATTAAGCTTAAATTGAATTATTTTCTTATTTTTTATTAATTAATTGGATTTTTAATTGATTTTAATTCCTTTAATTAATTTAAAATGTAGGAAATTCAAAGATATGTTTTTTCCAATCTTTTGTGAAGCAAACAAGCTCAAGACAAGCTGGAAAATTCGTGTGCACATCAAGGGAACAAAAATCTCCAAGTTTGGCAAGTTTTCTCAATCAAAAAGATGCAAAAAGATATGATTGAAAATCAAATATTGAAACCATTATTCCATGGATTTCTTGTCAAGAATTTAACCTAATTCCATTCTACTATAAGTACTCAAGCTAAACCTAATGCCATGGACGTGAGAATTGCTGCAGAAAGCCATAGCCAATATTGAAAAAATCAAGAAAACTTGAAAACCGTTTTCCACATTCCAAGCCAATTCAAAGCATTATAGTGATTCCAATACATTGCTGGGAGTGTGAGGAATGATTTGCAATCAAAACCAAGCTTCATAGCTCAAGAAATCGTTGCAAACAGTTTCACGGTTTGAAGCATTTTTCCAAAATCATATACTTTAATTCATGCATATTTAACATGCTATTGTGATTGTTTTGTGTTAATAGGACTCATACAAAGCTAATGGTGTGGTTTAATTGCATTCAAATGCCCTGAAACAGAAATTGCCATTGATGAATTCTAGGGTTTCCAAGCTTTCAAATTAGGGCTTTGCTATACAGGAAAAATTAGCACCTCTAAGACCTATGGTTGAAATCGTTGCAACCAGACGAATTGAATTCCATACTCGCGCCATATTTATATAGCCTAGGGAGCTAATCGTTATTATTCCTTGTTCCATATTGTGGGGGTTAAAAACCCCCGCTATCTGACCTTTATTTTGCAGGCACGAGGAAGAAGACGGTGACGTGTTGAGTCATGGTTAGAGCGTTCAAACGAGCGCGCGTTTTTTGTGTTTTCAACATATGTATTAATTGTCCAAATATATTAATTGCTTAGTATTATACTTACAAACGAGTGCAGGTGGTTGGAGTGGTTAGTGTGCTGGCATATGATCATTGGGACCTGGGTTCGAACCCCATGTCCCCCCAAAACTATTATTTGTTGTTTTTCTTCACCTAATCATGTGCAGGCTTTCAAGTGGTGTCCACCATATTCTTTCCAATCTCAGGCGCCAAGTGGCCACCCTCACATATCTGATGGCCATGAGATAAGGACCATGTTGCTCCTGGTCAACCAGTGCCCTGGACAAGTCAGAAAGTCAAAGAGGCTTGTGGCTTAATGGGCTTGGAATTGCTAACAAAACTCCTTCTGGGCCCATCACCCCCCTGGTTTTCTTTATTCTTTTTTTCTTTTCTATTTCAATTTCTATTTAATTATTTTATTCATTATAGTTATTATTATTATTATTTAATTACCTCACAAATTATTATTTTCCTAATAAATTCAGTAAATATTTATATTATTATTATTATTATTATTATTATTAATCTCACCTTTTAATTATTTTTGTAAATAAATTCTAATTAATTAGTTTAGTTGTTTTAATTAGGTAATTTTGACTTTTTTTTACAATAAATAAAACAAACTTAGAATTAGGGTTTTTCTCTTGATAATTTTAATTCCTTTTATTTTTATTTTCATTAAAACCTAAAAACATAAAAAATACTTTTTTTCTTTTAATTAATTAATTAATTAGTAAATTAGGTTTAATATTTAATTAAATTCAAAGGACCAAACTTCTTTCTTTTCTCCAAAAGGGTCAAAACCCTAAGACGTTCCCGATTCAATTTCTTTTTGCGCATTATTATTTTTGATTCATATTTATGTATCTACTCCGAGAATGTAATAGTTAATTAGGACTTTTACCGCTTTCTTTATTTTCTCGCATTTACTTTTCAAGGGTTATGTTTTTGGCGATGTAAATACCCGACGCCTTGTAATAGCGTAGATTTACTTTCCGCAATTTATTTTCCGCATAATTATTAATTGTTAACTATGCATGACAAGACTTGTATGAAAAATAAAATCAACCCCTAGCTCACAATGATGCATGTTCAAAGATAATTTAAACATGAAACCTGACACACATGCACATGCCACTCCTAGGGTACGCCTCACTTGGTTGCCTCGAGGTGGTCATTGAGTATAGGGTGTTTTAGAGGTCGCCCTCCTGTCTAAAGATCCAGTTGCCTCGGATAAAAAGGATCTAGGACATTAGGGTTACCGCTAAGGCGTCCTACTATTGCTTTGGTGACCACACATGTCCCTATAATCGAATTGACCCGAATAACTCCAACGACGATGCTACCTACTTCTCAATAGTGGGATAGTACTGTCTAAAGGACTCTTACACAACTTAATTCCTTAGAGTAGGTAGATTTCTCCTGGGTACTTGCTCTTTCAAAAACAAAACAAACTTTTCGCACTCACACTTTCAAAGAGTTTTCAAACAAACACTTCATACACTCTTGAGGACTGATACAAGAGTTACCTAGAAGTTTTCAAAACGAAACTTTTTCAAAACCCACCAACACAAAGAAAAGCAAACAATTTTTTAAAACATAGTGAGCAAGTACCTAAGAGCCCGTGGATAACCACGGATAGAAAGGGTGCTAACACCTTCCCTTTCTATAATCTACCTCCCGAACCGAGAAACATCTCGAAAAGGAATTTTGCTGTGCTTTTGTCCTTTCCTTGTTGGAGAAAATAAAAGACGGTGGCGACTCTTGCTTACCGCGACATTTCGCGAACCAGCATTTCAAAATAGTCAGTTCTATTTCCACCGATCACAGAAAGCGATACAAGAGATGCCTGCTCCTCATACTTAAAAGGAAGTCAGAGGATTCTTGGGAAGTTTGAACTACATTGCTAGATTCATTTCTCACCTAACAACTACTTGTGAACCAATCTTCAAACTACTGAAGAAAGATCAGGTAGTCAAATGGAATGATGAGTGCCAAATTGATTTTGACAAAGTCAAAGATTATTTACAAAAGCCTCTTGTTTTAATGCCACCAGTCGAGGGAAGACCATTGATCATGTATCTGACTGTTTTGGAAAATTCTATAGGGTGTGTGCTGGGGCAGCATGACGAGTCTGGCCGAAAAAAGCATGTTATTTATTACCTGAGAAAAACGTTTACTGACTGTGAAACAAGATATTCACTGCTCGAGAAAACTTGCTATGATCTAGCATGGGCTGCTCGTTGGCTAAGACAGTATATGCTGACTCATACTACCTTGTTGATATCTAAAATGGATCTAATAAAATACATCTTCGAGAAGCCTGCACTCTCTGGGAGAATAGCGAGATGGCAGATGATCCTGACGAAATATGATATACATTATACTACCCAGAAAGCAATAAAGGGAAGTGTAATAGCTGATCACCTTGCTCACTAAGCTGTAGAACACTACCAGTCCATGAAGTTCGAATTCCCAGATGAAGACATCATGACGGTAAACAACTTCGAAGAATTCAGGCCATCTGACGGACCTGAACAAGGATCCCGATGGACCCTGGTTTTTGATGGGGCATCTAACGCACTCGGCAACGGTATCGATGCAGTACTCATATCTCCTGAAGGGTGTCATACTCCATTTACTACAAGACTCTGCTTCAATTGTATAAATAACATGGTAGAATACGAAGCATGCATCTTTGGTCTCAAACCTTCCATAAACTTGGGGATAAAATCTTTAAATGTATTCGGAGATTCAGCTTTGGTTATTAGCCAGATCAAAGGGGAATGGGACACCAAACACCTTAACCTTATCCCTTACAAAGAACATGTTTTGACATTGTTTTGGGGAGATTACCTTCGAGCATTTCCCACGAGAAGAAAATCAGCTAGCAGACGCACTAGCCACAATGCCATCTATGTTTAAACTTAAATGGGATAACGAGGCTCCCCAGATCACCATTGAACAAAGGGAAGAACCAGCACACTGTCACGAGATTAATACTGAAGAAGTAGTGGACCAGCCTTGGTTTCACGAAGTCAAGAGGCATCTCGAAACCCAAGAATATCCATAAGGAGCTTCAGTAAATGATAAAAAGTTCTTAAGGAGATTCTATGCTAAATTCTTCCTTAGTAATGGCATTCTTTACAAACGCAACCATGACTCTGTGTTACTTCGGTGCGTAGACAAGGTTGAAGCTGAAAGGATCATGGTTGAGTTACATGAAGGCACTTTTGGCACCCATTCCAGTGGGTATACAATGTCAAAGAAAATACTACAGGAGGCTATTACTGGTCTACCATGGAAGCAGATTGCTATCAACACTCTTGAACTTGCCACAAGTGTCATATTTATGCTGACAAAGTGCATGTACCTCTCGTTCCTCTGAATGTCTTGACGGCTCCTTGTCCCTTTGCTATGTGAGGAATTGATATGATTGGGGAAATCAAGCCAATAGCCTCTAATGAACACCGCTTCATCTTAGTGGCCATTGACTATTTTACCAAGTAGGTGGAGGTAGCTTCTTTTGCTTCCGTCCGTTACCAAGAATCTTGTCGCTCGGTTCATTAAGCAGAATCTCATCTGTCATTACGGTATCCCGGAGAGGATCATCACAGAAAATGTTACAAACTTGAACAATACTATGATCACCGCCTTGTGCGACCAATTCAAGATCCAACATCATAATTCTTCCCCTTACCGGCCAAAGATGAATGGTGTTGTTGAAGCTGCGAATAAGAACATTAAAAAGATCATACAGAAAATGACAGTCACCTATAAAGACTGGCACGAGATGTTACCATTCGCTATCCATGGATATCGTACCACGGCTCGCACATCAACTGGGGCAACACCCTATTCTCTGTTATACGACATGGAGGCTGTCTTGCCTATTGAGGTCTAAATCCCCTCTTTGAGAATTATGAAGGATGCAGGGCTGAATGAAGAAGATTGGATCCAGACTCAACTTGATCAACTAAACTTGATTGATGAGAAAAGGCTTAATGCTGTCTGTCATGGTCAGATGTATCAAAAACGGATGATCAAGGCTTTCAACAAAAAGGTCAGACGCCAAGTGTATCAAGTTGGGGATTTGGTGATCAAATGTATCATACTGCCGCAAGGTGATCCCAAGGGAAAATGAACTCCTACATACAAAGAACCATTTATGATCAAAAACATATTCTCTAGTGGAGCAATGATTCTGACCACCATGGATGGCGACGACCTGCCCCACCCTACGAACACAGACATAGTCAAAAGATACTACGCATAAGAGACCTGCTAGGTTGACACACCTAGGCAAAACAAGGGCATCTCGGTGAACCAAAAAGGTTCGGGCAAAAATTAGGGATAAAACAAAAAAATCTGTACACCTGGCAAGCTGAAAACCCGAAAGGGCGGCTTGGGCAAAAAAGGGTATCCCGGTGGACTGAAAACCCGAAAGGGCGGGCCAGGAAAAAGTTAGGGATTTAACGCGTATGACTATGTCCCGTTGGATCACCTTTACGGACGACCTTTGGCTTCAACTGACAAACTCAGCGGTTCTAATCAATCCAATCAACTTCGGACAAGGCAGCAAGTGGACAAGACGCTCAGAGACACGAAGGCTATAGCAGAATGGGAACCCCAAGGGATTATTTCACATAGCTATATTTTCTTTGTATCAAACTTTAATTTTTTTAAGACAACATTCTCTTACTAGAATTGTTGTCTCATTGTACAAAAATACTTACTCAAAGTCAATACAAAGATACCCCTTTGAAAGTGCAAAACTATCTGTTTTTCTTTACTCTTGTGTTTGTTTACGAAAACGTCCAATGATTTATTTTTGAACATATGCATTTGAACATAATTACTGTTTACAAATAAACAAAAGACAATCACTGATGGATTTAAGAGATAGGGCAATATCTTTGAGCTATTCCATAAAATCCCCCGCAGTGTGCATTTTAGTCCCCAGCAGAACAAAGCTTCCAATTATCAATCCCCAGTAGAAGTTGCCGAATTTCTCAGGATTTTCCAACAGGATTTTACAAGCAGTACGCGGCATTTACATAACAACAGAGTTTATTTCTCTAAGTGGAAGTTCACCAACACTTCAACTTCACAACATGAAGACTTACATATCCTCAGCAGCAGTCAGGGATTTATTTTCCCCAATCCAACGGTAGTGCAGCAGATTAGCTCACATACACATACATCGCATCCATATATCATAAACATTGATAACACGAATGCATCATACCATGCATTTCATACAACATGACTTTACATTTTTGGCTAACATTTTACCCTTTTCAAGATAAGGTTAACAGTTACCATTAACAATGTTCAAAGTTTTCAGATACGCTCCAAACACAGATGCCACTCTGATACTCATTCAGATTCAACTTTCAGATACAGTTCAAATACGCTCCAGACACGGATGCCATTCCGATACTCATTCAGAGTCAGCTTTTAGATACAGTTCATATATTCTCTAGACACAGACACCTTTCTGATACTCATTCATATTCAGCTTTCAGATACAGTTCAGATACGCTCCAGACACGGATGCCATTCTGATACTCATTCAGATTCAGCTTCCAGATACAATTCAGATACGCTCCAGACGCGGATGCCATTCTGATACTCATTCAGATTCAACTTTCAGATACAGTTCAGATATTCTCCAGACACGGATGCCATTCTGATACTCATTCAGATTCAACTTTCAGATACAGTTCAGATACGCCTCCGACACGAACGTCATTCTAATACTCATTCGTTCAGCTTAAAAATTACAATTCAACAATCACTTTTAGATGGCATCTACAAGCCCATCTCCAACAACTTTCTATCATCTCTCTTAATGGAATCTTTAAAGCCCATTCCCCTACCATCACATCATCAAGTGCAAATTTCTGAGCACTCTAGTGTCCAATCATCTTCCACCTTCGAGTTACGAATGGTAAAACTCGCCAATCTAACTCTTAGGGTTTAAGAAGATTGAATAGGGGAATCTGTTGTACCCCAATATTTTCCCTCTCACTTATCAAGAATTTGCTCACAAGATCTCCTTAGGCTCAAGACTGCACTAGGGTTTGATCAACTCAAGATACCTCCTGATGCACTGATGACTAAAATTAGGGTTTGAGTTTGCACAAGGATTTTTGAACTTACAATGCCCCATATGACTTTCATGGATCACTATGGACCCCCAATATTACTCATGTCAAGTTTCAAGCCTTGGATCACATTTTTGATCAGTCAATTGAGCAGTTGACCTAAAAATCAGTTGTATTGGGGAAAAGTCAATCATGGCCAATTTACAGTCAAACTTAATAATTTTTTATCCACGTAAACATTTTAAACTCATATGTATCATTTGATCAAGTTTAGACCACAACTCCTCAAGAAATTTGATCAAATCTCCAAAAGGGCAAAATGGTCAAAATTAGGGTTTTGACTGGGAAAGGGCAATTTCTAATTTTTGACCTAGCAAATGCTCAATTGGTTTAAGGAATAATCTCAAGAGTCCAATTGAATCATTTTTACCTAATGACATGGTTCAAAACATTGCAAGTCCATTGGATTGACAGATGAATTTTTCAGTCAACTGATCAAAAGTCAACTGTATGATGAAAAGTCAAACTTTGACTTTTTGGTCAAACTCAAGTGCCAAAGATCATAATTCATTAAAACATGTCAAAACTTGAAACTTATTCATCAAGAAATCAAAAAGTCAAGATTTCATTTTGAAAAGTCAAAATTTCTAAACTTAGAAATTATTCTAAGTGTTGGAAATTTCATGTTTTTTTATAACTTTGAGCAAAATTTTCACCATGATGCAAGATGATTCAAGAGAAACTTCCAACATGAAAGTTGTATATCTCCATGAAATCTACAACTTTTCTTTACACAACTCCTTTAAAAAATGCTTGGATCTCAAGTTATAATTTTATGAACATGTGGTCATGAAACTAAACACTTAGTGAAATTTTGCCCTAATTTGGTCAGGATTTTGACCCAACTTCATGGCACTTTTTCATATAGTTCCAAGGGGAATATTCAAAATCAATTCAAATATGGGTTGTAGAGCACATTTCAAGCTTTTCAAAATGTCCAAGAACTCCTTGAGATCATTCTTGAGTAGGGAGAATCGAAGAGATGAATTTAGGGAATTATCACTTAAATTACAAGTCATTTTTGATGAACACATGAACCAAATCCATGCTAGGCTGCATAATATTTGATTTGAAGGCCTGAAACTTGTTTGTCACTCCATAATTAAATGTTTACACAACTGTTAGGGCTTTGATCAAAGCAATTGAGCTATTATCCAAGTTGCATTTCCATTTATGACACAAAGTTAACATTGCCATTCTTGTAAAGCAAGCTTTTTGCATAAAGTAAATTCTTGAGCCTCTAACTTGTTCCCTCTGATCACACTCCATCCATAAAGTCAGAAGAAAGCTTTCTTAAAGCATAACCACTCTATGAACCAAGTACACAAGGCTTTGAAACTTGAATTTCTCAAAATTCACATGTTATGCATAAACTTGTGATTTTGAATTATGATCAACAACAAGTCTCCAAACTTGTTTCTTATAAATAGTAAGTATTTGTGAGCTAGGGGACGAGTTTGAGCACCCTGAAACACTCCAAAATTCCCTCTAGCCATAAATTACACAAAAAACTCCATTGATACACAGTTCTGACCTTAAACTTGTATCTCTCATTTCCCTTGTGCGTTTTCCCTCAAATTCATTCCTAAAGCTTCCTTACCTCAAATAAAAATCATCCCCATCCTTATTCCATAACTGTAACACCATTTACCATAACCTCCATAACCAAAAAACAGAGTCTGCAACTTGACTTCTCTAAGCCATTTCAGCCACTCTCAACTCAAGCAAATCATTGCATTAACTTCCTAGGACCTCAAGGAAGCTAACATGATCATCACCATCACTTGAAACAAGCTCAAACTCAAAACACGATTTCCAGTTTTGAGGTAAATTTTCTCAACTTAGAACTCTTCATACAGGCATCATCAATAGTTTATTTATGAACAAAACATATAGATATCATTGCCCTGAAGCTAACCATGTCCATAGTTTCCATTAATTTTGCTTGAGCTTAGAGAATTTTGAAACTAGAATTTATGAGATTTTTAGGGTTTAGATTAGGGCCATTTAAATTCATGCTTATCTTTGATCTATAGTTTTAATGCTTTACATTTCTGAAACCATGAGAAAACTTGCTACAAGTTTCACGTTTACAGTTTTCATTTTTTATTAGAAATGAACAAGTTACAGTTGGTTTGGCTGGAGGTTAAAGATGAAGTCTTCAGGGCACGTTTTGCCTTGTATATTTGTTGTTTTGCTTATGTTAACAGATGTATAGCCACCCCAGTGGTAGAAGCGCGCGCTTGTAACCTTAGGGACCTGGGTTCGAGCCTCAGTGGTACCCTTTTTCATTTTTTACATGTTTTAGAATTCTGACTTTTTTTTGCAGGGCGCTGGGCCTCTTTGGGCCTGGCTTAGTTTTTTTATTTTTGATAGCTAACCCCATGTTTCACTTATACGCCCCTGGCCCAATTTATTTTATTTTCTTTTTTATTATTTCATTTATTTTCTTAAATATTTTTTCTAAATACTAAAAAAATCATAAAAAATACAAAAAAATTATATTTTTATTTTAACTTAGTTTATTTCACTTTTCTCAAAAAAAATTATACTATTATTATTTTTACTAACTTATCTTGTAAATTTAATTAATACTATGTTTTTTTTATTATTCATTTTCTTTCACACTATTTAAGATATATTATTTTGATATGAAAAAAAGACTAAAAATATTATATAATATTATAAGTATTTTCAAAACAAAAATACAAAAAAATACTTTTTCTAAACTTATTTCCTTTTGATCAATTCTAGGGTTTTATTTAAAATCTTTTCTTAATAAAATTCAAATTTAATTAATTATTTTATTTATTTTAATTAGGATAAGACAAAATCCCTTTTTCTTAAAAATCAATAAAAATCATTTCTTTTTCCATTTACATTTGTACATTATTATTTATTCAATTCTTGTACATTTATTCAATATGATTGTAATATTTATTTAGATTTAAATTCTTGCAATATTCCCCATTTGTAAATTTGTATACCCCTTTCCCGCAAAATTTGTAATAGCTTAGTAACTTTAAATTCCGCAATTTATTGTTTTATATACAAATGCTAGTAATTAGGGTTTGTATGGAAAGACTAAAACCAATAATTAGAAAACCCTAATCCAAGACAAAAACAAGCATGAAAATAATACACTTGCACACAAGCACCCCTAGGGTTATTCCACTTAGTTGCCTTATACAAAATGGCCATATTACGCATGTAAGGTATCTTAGCAAAAACAAATCAAATACAAGATCATAGTCCCTCGATGACGCTATCTAAGTTGCCTTTTAAATGATCTTAGTCCCTAAAAAGAATGCTAAGATACCTTGCAACATTGTTAATCATGGTTATACAATGACCCACGCCTGTCCCGTTTACATCCAAAGATAGGGGTGCTTACCAAATTAATGGTAAGATAATAATGTCAAAGGAAAAGAAAATGAACAAGAAAGACTTTTGAGTAGGTAGAATGCTCCTAATTACTTGCTCAATTTCAAACAAACATCCTTTCTATTTTCAAAAGAACCACCTACACTTTCAAACATCTTACAAAATTGAAAACATTTTCAAAAGATCAAACATCTTTGTGTACATTCTTACAAACAAGAAACATTACAAAGATTGCCTAAACAATGACCTCTTTACAAAATACTTTCAAAAACCACACAAAGCACAATTTCAAACAAAAGGCAAGTGATCTAGCAAGTAACTAAGAGCCCATGGAAAACCATAGATGAAAAGGGTGCTAATACCTTCCCTTTTCATAATCTACCCCCCGAACTCAAGAAATAATCTCAAAGGTCTTTCCTGTGCTTTTTCACCTTTCCTTTTAGATAAAAGAAAAGTCGGTGGCGACTCTTGCTAATCACAACATTTGCGATCAAACGCAAAACCTTCAAGTCAGTTCTCCCACCGTATCATAATGAGCAACAACTCTTGTGTTTGAATCTTTTTCTTATTCTTGCTTTGATTTAGGCAGTGTTAATGTTCTTGGTCTCTAGTCTTGTAATTTTCAAATGAAACAATTGATCCTTTTTATAAGCTTTGAGGAAGTAGACCATTGTAGTAGCACGCACGTCACTTCCATTTTGCCAGCTGCCAACGGTAAGAAACGGTCGTGGGAGAATAATAGTACACAGTACATCCATTTAAGTGGAATGTGTAATAGTACCTTTGTACTAACCATTCTAGCGCATGTTTCAGATGATACTATCTTCTGATGAATATTACTTCTGATGAAGTAGATTTTCTTAAGAAGATATCATCTTTTGATCTTGTCTTCTGATGGACTATATGATATAGAGAAATGATGAGTCCAGGTGATATAACTTTCCTTTGATCTTGTCTTCTGATGGACTATATGATGTAGAGAAATGAGGAGTCCAAAATATATAACTTTCCTTTGATCTTTTCTTCTAATGGAATACTTCCGATGTAAAGTAATGTGCATAAATTCCATGAAGTATCAGAGTCTTCAGAATCTTGACTTTGTCTTAAGAATTAGAAGCAACGGCTTTTCTAATGAACAAATCTTGACTTCTGATTTGGAAATAAAAGCTTTTCTTTGATGTTTTCAGAACCTAGACTTTGTCTTCAGAGTTAGAAGAAACATCTCCTCTGACGAAAAAATCTTGACTTCTGATCTTTGACGTAAAAGCTTGTTTCTGGTGCAATCTTATTTTCTGATCTAGGAGCAGCATCTCTAACATAATTTCTTTCTTCTAGAATACTTGTGACTTCTGAAGCAGAAGCTTATTGATAAGTAAACATGATATCTTCTTTCTGGAAAACATTCAGCATTCTTCAGAACTACTGATGTTTCTTCAGAAGCAGATGCAATAGTCTTTCTAATGCATACTTGGTATATTTCTGATGATTCTTCAGACAACAATCTTAAATCAATTATAACTTTTAATCTGCACATTCAAGAAACTATTAGAAACAAAATTGTTTACATATAAAATATATGTATTGTTATCATCAAAATCCTGAGATAAATTATAGAATCCAAATCTTGTTCTAACAATCTCCCCCTTTTATGATGACAAAACCATGTATTTTGATGTAACAACTTTACAAGGTAATATCATAATTAAATCAGAGTTAAGAAGAAAACATCCCCTGATTAGCGAGATCTCTCCCCGAGTTTAATACTTACATATTTTAGAAGGAAGGGATATTTGAGCATTGTTTAGAAAACTCCCCATGAGTTAAAAAATCTCCCCCTGAATCTAAAACTTAAGACCTTATCAGAAAGCAGGGTTTTCTGAGCTTGGTTAACATTTTCCAGAATTCTGATTGAAGCATGTGTGTTGTACCCCAAAATTTCCATCTCTTTTTCAAGACATTCCTCACAAAGGATCTTTAATGCTCAAGGATTCTCAAGAATTGATTAGACAAAATCACCTCTGAAACATTGAGACCACAAATTAGGGTTTTGACTAAGAACGACTAATCATTGACTTTTTAACCTAATACAGGACCTAATGGCTTGAAGCATAATCTCAAAAACTCAAAAATAACATGTTGACCCAATTCCATGGCTTAAATCATTTCTCAAGATCAGTGGATTGATAGTTGAAATTTGGTCAACTGATGAAAAGTCAACTGATACACCAAAAGTCAAACTTTGACTTTTTGGTCAACATTAAATTTCAAAGATCATCATTCATCAAGACATTCAAAAATATGAAGCTTGATCATTAAGAAATCAAGAAAGTCAAAATTCAATATGAAAAGTCAAACTTTTCAAGACTTAGAAATTTTTCTAAGTGTTTTTTATACATGATAATTTCATTACTTCATACCATTCTTTCACCAAGATGCAAGATGATTCAAAGAAAACTTTCAACATGAAAGTTGTAGATCTTGATGATATCTACAACTTTGCTTTGCTGATCAAGTCCTAGAAGTGCTTGGAATTTGAGTTATAAATTCATGAAGTCATGGCATTTTTGTATAAACACTTAGAGAAATTTTCAGTAGGTTTGGTCAGGTTTTTGTCCCAACTTCTTGGCCAATTTTCATCAAGTTCCAGTTTGATTTAACAAAAGTGGAAGACATGAAAGTTGTAGAGGATGTTTAAAGCTTTCCAGAACATCCAAGAGCATGAATTTATCATACCTGAGCTAGGAGATTGAAGGGCCTAAAGCTGGGCATCCATTCTTAAATTGCATGTTATTTTGTTGAAGAACATATAACAAAATCCTTATGCCAATGCTGTATAATCTTACTTTAGAGGCCTTTTGACTTGAAAATCTATCCATAATTAGATGTTTACATAATTGATTAAACCATTATCCAAGTGATTCAAGTATTGTCCATTGCATCATTCCATTTATGGCACAAAGGCACCATTACCATTCACATAAAGCATGCTTTATACAAAGTCAGCTCTCCTTGAGCCTTTTAACTATTTTTTCTGCACACACAATGTCAAAGCAAGAAGCAACATTCCTAAAAATTCCTATCCACTCCAGATCCCTTTTATACCATACATTGGGACATCAAATTTCACATAACTTGGTTGTTTCATCTCAACCAAACCAGTATTTCACAGCTTGAGAAACAAACTCTCTCGTCCTCTCAAACCTTCTCTATAAATAGAGAGGCCATTTGCAAGCTAAAGGGATAGAAGTTTTTGTTGTGTAGACAAGCCCTTAAAATCTCATACTCTCAAAAAGCCATAACTGTCCATAAAACCTCCACTCTTGAGCTTTGAAGTCCAAATCTTTGAACCTCTCACACCTTGCAAATTCTGTCCAAACAAACCATCCAAACACTCCACATACATCATATAGGAGTTGTTCAAACACAAGAACAACATATATTATATCATCATCACCATTTTCCAAAAATAGCAACATGCAACTTGATTTCTCCAACTCTAAATCAAAACACAAATTTCAGTTTCAAGGTATGTTTTTCTTGACTTTAAAGTCTTCATAGCATCATTAGTGGTTCATTTGTGAAGATAAAATGTAGATACCATTGCCCTTGAAGATAACTATATGCTTGCTTTTTATTTTCACTAACCCTGTGTTGAGAATTGACCCATATATGCAACAGAACAATGTTAGAAGTAAAAAACAGTAGTATGAACCGATGCATAACACTATAAGTCGACACATGTTAGGTCCAAAACAGGTTATGATCCGATGCAAACCATTATGCGTCGATACGAATTGTTGTATGAGTTGATCCAAAATGAGAATGTGTCGACTCATACTGAGTTAACTTTCATTTTCCAGGAGCAAGAAATGATATGTGTCAATGCGTAAGTGTATGTGTCGATGCAAAATGGATATGAGCCGACACAAACCATTATGTATCAATACATACTGATTTGGTTTTTGAATTCTAGGAACATAAAGGTTTTGTATCAATGCATAAGTGCACGCCTCAATACATAAAGGTTCCGTATCAATGCATAAGCTTATGCGTCAACACATAAAATTTTTCGTATCAATACATAAGTGTATGTGTCAATACATAAAAGTTTTTTTAAAACAATTTTCCTTTTTTTTTACATTGTCTGTACATATTTGTATTGTTATTCATTATTCAATATGGTTGTAATAATAATTAGGATTTATTTGCTTTCATCCCCTATTTGTAAATATGTATCCCCATCCTCTAAACAATGTAATAGCGTAGGACTTTAAATTTCCGCAATTTATCGCTTTCAAATATAAATGCTAGTAATTAGGGTTTGTATGAAAAGACATAAAATCAACAAGCAGCAAACCCTAATTCAAAAACAAATGCATGAAAATAAACGTATTTCACACTTACACCTCTAGGGTAACCCATACTTGTTGCCTCGGATAAAACAGTCATGTCCCTCGAACGTGGAATACTTTAGCAAGGACCCTCAATTACAAGATCGTAGTCCCTCGATGACCCTTCAATGTTGCCTTCGGTAAACGATCTTAGACCCTTATGACAAATTGCTAAAGTATACGAAAATGTTGCCCTCTATGACTATATGATGACCCACGCCCGTTGTTGTACCCCAAAATTTTCCCTATCATTTTACTCAATACATACTCCTAGAGATCCTCAATTTGCTCAAGGTTGCCCAAGAGCGGACCAGACAAACTCTCTCCTAAGGCAGTATACCTCAAATTAGGGTTTCCATTTTCATCAAGATAGGTGGACTCTAGAGACCTAATATGATCTCTATGGTCTTAATATGTTCTCAAGACCCTACATGTCAAGTTTCATGCCTTGCATAAGAAGTTTGCTCAGTCAACTGCTCAGATGCTTGAGAATCGACTATATTAGGACAAAAGTCAATTGTGGCCCACATACAGTCAAACTTCAAGATTTTTGGTCAATATCCACATTTTAAATTAAATTTCATCATTTTATCAAGGGTTGATCATGATTCTTCAAGGAATGCCCTAAATTCATCAAAACCTAAAAGTTGCTAAATTAGGGTTTCTCAGGAAAAGTCAACCAAATTTTGACCAAGCATAACTTCTTCATACTTTATCAAAAAAATCCATCCCAGGCTCATTTTGAAGAGGATGCAATTCCATACAATTAATTTTCAGCCCACAAGTTCAAAATATGCACTCATCAAAAGATATGAATTTTTATATTAAGGGTCCTTTTGAAAAGTCAACAAAAACACCTTTTGGGTCAAAGCTTCTTACATGAACATGAAAGACTCAATTGAGATGAAACTAAAAGGGGGTTCTTAAGGGACATCCTAATATTTCTAAAAGGTCCAAGAAAACCTCTCTAGGGTTAAAATTGGAAGAGATATGCCTTGTCAAAGTTGGCCTTTTTTGCAAAATTGCCAAAAGTCAAATGTGCTCAAAATTGAATTTTTTGCTAAATGGGTATGACTTTTTATGCTTGCACCTCACTTATTATGTGGTCCACGACTCAAATATTCACCCACACATTATTTGCTTCATTTTTAAATTTATTTTGATTTTTTATTAATTAAAAATTGAATTAAATCAAATAATTGATGAATAATAGCGAAGATATGATTTGATTTAGTTTTTGGACAGGTTGGAAATCAAAATATGCTGAATTATCAAGGCCAAAATGAATCATGCATAATTGGTACAAGAAAGGGAAGATTTGGCTCAAAATAGCAAGTTTACATAAGCTTGAAAATCAAATCAAATCTCTTATAATTGCAAAGATTCAATCCAAATTTGTAACCCTAATTCATCCCTAGGTATATATTGGACAAGAACAAAGAAAAATATAAGGGTTAGCAATCGTGAAAGAGGCAAAGAAAATTCAGAAAATTCAAGGAAAAAGTGTGAATCGGTTTTCACTCCACAAACCAATTCAAGCCATTCCAACGATTCTAATTGTTTCTTGGACCTTCCCAGAAGCCAATTGGATCATTTGCAAGACTTCAAACACCCAGAAACGCGCATAATCACTCTCACGGTTTGCAAAAAATTTCAAAAACGATTACTATATTTCTTGCATCATTAGCATGTTTAAATTATACATTTGTGATCCTCATCATGTTTGCAAGCTAACTGAATACTTTAATTGCATTTTTGAAACCTATACATGCCTTTGCCATTGTTAGGGTTTTTATGTGCAATTTAGGGGTTTTGTCCACAGGTTAAATTGGCCAGCAAAAGGGGTGCCATGATGTTCACAAGATCAAAACGAGTTGATCTATATAATTAGATGCCATTTACCTTGCGTGTTGTGGATTTTTGAGTTTCACAAGTTTGTAGCTACAGACCTTTGTCTGTAGGTAAAAGTACCAGAGCCTAAGACGACGAAGAGTGGTAGAAGAAGGTTAGGTGTCAGCCAGCCATTCGCCCATTCGAACCAGCGCGCGCTTTTTTTTTTGTTTTTTCCACTAACCACTTTATTTCACATATTATATTGTGTTTGTATTATACTTACAACAAAAGCGCGCAGCTCAGATGGCAATAAGGCATTGGTAGTGAGTATAAGGACCTGGGTTCGATCCCAGATCCCAAATTTTTTTTATTTATTTCACTTTCTTGTAACACATCCAACGCATCATCCTTTCTGGTGACCACCATGCACACTTGCGTCCAATCATTTGATCAAGCGTACCATCAGATCTAACGCTCCATCCATGAGGGACTATGGTGCACGTACAAGTCAACGCTACACAAGATCCAATATTGACTGGGCTTGGAGTGTTTTTGGGCTTGGAAATTCAGAAGGACACCCCCTTTTTGCTAGCATACATGCCCATTTTCTTTTTCTTTCTTTATTTCTTTTATTACAATTGTTTTGTTTAATTATTTTTTTCACCAAATTAATTACGTTTTTTTTATTTAATCATAAAATCAATAAATAACAAAATACCAAAAAAAGCATTTTTTTTAATAAAATATTTATTTTAATTTAATTAGAAATATAGGTTAAGTTAATTTTCTTTTATATTTAAAATCAAGTAGAAACTAGGTTTTAATTTTACAATTAAAATTTCTTTTCTCAAATAAAAACCAAAAAATACACAAAATCTTTTTGTACAAAGCATTTTATTTTCTTGAAATTAGTTAATTTAGTTTAGATTAGTTTAATTTCAATTTCTTTCATAATTAAAAAATAATTAGAATTAGGTTTTTAGTCGTACATAATTTAATCAATTCTTTTCTCAAAAATAACTTAATTATTTCCTTCAATTAGATTTTAGGGTTTTCAATTTCTCCTCGTATTTAATTCGTCGCGCATTTAATTATTTCTTTTCTATTATTTTTGTAACTGCCGATGGTTTGTAATAGTTAAATTAGGGTTTTATTTCTTGCTTTAATCCCCGATTCTTTGGTTATGTAATTAATCCCCATCCCCGAAGCCTTGTAATAGCTAGGTTTATTTTCTCGCATTTTTAATTCCTGTAAATATTTAACTGTCTAGATGTATGCTAATAGGATTGTTTGGCAAGAATGTCTGGAAAATTAAAACGGTAGATCACCTAATGTGCAAAGATCAAATAACTGAAACAAATCATATGCACATGTTTCACTCCTAGGGTTTACCTCTCTTCGGTTACCTTCGATAAACAATCATTAAGCATAGGAGATTTTAGTGGTTGCCCTCCAGTCTAAAAAGATCAAATTGTCCCATTCGAATGTTGCCTCGGAAAGATCTTAAGACTCTAGGGTTACTACTAAAGTTTTCTAACTATTGCTTTAGTGATTGTACTTGTCCCTTTCGAATGTCCCTTACAACTCCAACGGTGGTGCTACCTACTCCTTAATAGTAGTATAGCGCTGTCTAAAGGAAATGAGAATAAACAATCTTTTTTCGAGTAGGTAGAATCTTAAGTACTTGCTCAATAAAAACTTTTCACACAAACACCTTTCAAAAAAATTTTCAAAATAAACTTCGTCACATCCTTGAGGATAGATACAAGGGTTATCACGAAGTAAAACATTTTCAAGACAAACACATACAAGAAATTTGAAAAATGAGCAAGTACCTAAGAGCCCATAGATAACTACGGATAGAAAGGGTCCTAACACCTTCCCTTTCTATAACCTACCCTCCGTACTCAGAAACATCTCGAAAAAAGGTTTTTCATGTTGTTTTTCCTTTTCCATGATTGGATGAAATAAAAGTCGGTGGCGACTCTTGCTTACTGCGACATTTTGCAAACAAAAAACCCAAAACACAAACCAGTATTAACAGTCGGTTCTGCCACCGTATCACATAACTGGCGACTCTGCTGGGGAAATAAATAAGTGGGGTATACCTTAGTGTTGTACCCCAAAATTTGCCCTCTCATTTATCAATATTTTCCTCACAAGACTCTTTGGACTCAAGACAAGATTAGGGTTTTGGTCAGCTCAAGACATCACCTTGCACTGATAGCCTGAAATTAGGGTTTGAGTTTTCACAAGGATTTCTGGATCTTCAATGATTCATGTGACTTTCATACATCATCTTGGACCCCTAATATTGCTCATGACAAGTTTCAAGCCTTTAATCACATTTTTGCTCAGTCAATTGGACAGTTGACCTAAAAATCAACTATATTGGGGAAAAAGTCAACCATGGTCAATTTACAGTAAAACTTAATAATTTTTGATCCAAAACAACATTTTAGACTGCTATTTACCATTTTATCAAGTTTGTATCACAACTCCTCAAGAAATTTGATCAAATCATCAAAAGGGAAAAATGGTCAAAATTAGGGTTTTTACTAAGAAAGGGCAATTTCTGATTTTTAACCTAGCCAATGACCAATTGGGTTCAAGCATGATTTCAAGGACTCAATGGCATCATCTTGACCTAATCACATAGTTCAAAAGATCTCAAATGCATAGGATTGACAGATGAATTTTGCAGTCAATTGTACACTGAAAAGTCAAACTTTGACTTTTTAGTCAAAATCAAGTGCCAAGGGTCATAATTCATAAAGATATGTCAAAATGTCAAACTTGTTGACCAAGAAACCTAAAATTGCAAATTAGGGTTTTAATTTGAAATTTTTCATAACTTAGAATTTTTCTAAGTATGGAAAATTTCTTTATTTTCCCCAACTTTCCATAACTTTTTCACCATGATGCAATTGGATTAAAAGGAAACTTCCAACATGAAAGTTGTATTCCTCCATGAAATCTACAACTTTTAATCACAAAGTTTTCCCAAAAGATACTTGGATCTCAAGTTATAAATTTGTGAATAGGGGTCCATGAACTAAATAACTTAGTGAAAATTTGCCCTAATTTAGGCAGGTTTTTGACCCAACTTCATGGACATTTTTCACCTAATTCCAAGAGGTATCTCAAAATTCATTTCAAATATGGATTGTAAAGCATGTTTCAAGCTTTCCAAAATGTCAAAGAAATCTCCAAGATCATTTGTGGTTAGGTAGAATCGAAGAAGAGAAAATGGCATTTTGTCACTTTTGTGCAAGCCATTTTCCCAATGCACCAAGTTGCAAATCTGATCAAGCATGCTTGTACCTTGTATTACAGGTCCTAAATCCCTTCTACACTCCATAATTAAATTCTAACTCAATGGATAATGGCTTTATTTTGACCTTTAGAGCATTGTACAAGAAATAAATCCATAAATGGAATAAAGGGCACATTGCCATTTTCATAAAGCAAGATTTTTGCAACTTTACCATCCTTGAGCTTTGGACCTATTCTTTTGTCATAAGCAATGTTCATAGATATCAGGAAAAGCATACCAACCCTCTGCAGCTAGCAAGCAAGCAAGTACATCATTTTGGCTTAAGTCACTTCAACTTTCTTCAAATACAAGAAAAGTTGCAAAAGTCAAGAGAACTTGTACATCTGATAAAGGTTGGACTTGGCCTCATTCAAAACAACTTCACAAACTTATCTCAAGCTAGAGCATAAATACACAACATCCAAAACTCTCCCAAATAGAAAAACTTCATTTTTCTGCCCAAACTTGCAGTTTCTGCAAAACTCTTGCCAACTCAATATTGACTCGTGCGTTTTGCCTTGTAACACTTCAAACACCTTCCATACATCCTACCAAAGCTATTCAAGCAATCATCCTGCAACTGTGTGCCCTGTTTCAGACATCAAAATTTTCATTTTTGAAGGTTGCAGCTTGACTTCTACAGGGAGTTTCAAGCATCCTCAAGGCAAGCTAAGCATTGGAATAGCTTGAGGGAACTTGAAGGAAGCTCACACGATCCTCAGGCCTCACTCAAAGTTCCCACATTGCCATATCCAAATCCAGCTGAAGGAGGTATTTTTCAAAACATTATCTTTCTATTTAGGCATCCTCAAGCCACGATTTGTGAAGCAAAAATATAGTCTCTAGCATGGTGAAGCTGTACATATGCATAGTTATCATTTATATTAACTAAGCTAAGAGAATTTGATTGTTGAACATGCTGAAAAAAATAGGTCAGAAATTAGGGCCATTAAAATTCTCCCTGATCTTTGAGAGTTAGGTCATGAATTTTATATCATTGGAATCGTGATCAAAAATGCTACATGTTTCATGTTGCAAGTTTTTGTTTTTGTGCAAAGAATAGCAAGTTGTAGGTTGGACTGTAAACACGCGCGCGAAGTGGACGAAGGACAGGGACGATGGTTGTCTGGGCCTTGGCGCACATTGGGCTTTCTATTTTGACTTGTTGCATCCCCCTGCATTACTTTTGCACCCCCTGCTTCATATTTTATATTTTTGCATATTTTCTTATATTTTTAATGTTTATTGATTTTAATAATTTTTTCTGAACATTAAAAAATCACAAAAGTATTTTCTTTATTTTTTGCATTTTATTTTATTTTATTTATTATTTTTTGGCATAAAAAATAATTTATTAGGTTTATAGAATTTATTTTCTTAAATAAATTTGTAAATACAATTTAAAAATACTATATACTTTTATTTTATTATTTCACACATAAAATAATTATTTTCATACATATTTTAATTTTTAATATTTGTTAATAATATTATTTTTTATTTCTTGTACAAAAATAGACAAAATAAATAATATAGAACATATTTTTCTCTTAATAAAAAAACTAGGGTTTCACCCTTTCAAAAATAACAATATTATTTTTTCTTATTTTTAGGACTTAAATAATTTTATTTTTTCATACATAAAATTAATACAAAACATTTTTACATAAATACATTTTATTTGTATATTTATTTATCTTGTACAATAATTCAATTGGGTTGTAATAGTATTTTAGGGTTTTATTTTGTGCAAATTTCCCCATTCAAAAACTTGTATCCCCCCTCCCATAATAATTCTTGTAATAACTTAGTTTTATTTTATGCAATTTATCGCATTATACCATGTTTAGTAAAACTAGGGTTTTGCATGATAAGACAAAAATCAAACAAATAGACATGACTTAATACAAGACAAACAAAAGCATGTAAAATGACAACACATTGCACACAAGCACCCCTATGGTATGCATGCAAAGTATCTTGGAAAAGCAAAACAAACAAATAAGATCATAGTCCCTCGATGACGCTATCAAAAGGTTGCCTAAACAAATGATCTTGGTCCCTCAAAATGCTCAAGATACTCGGCAACATTGTTATCATGGTCATATGATGACCCACGCCCGTCCCGTTTAACATCCAAAGATAGGGTTGTTTACCAAACCAATTGTAAATCAACAATGTCAAAGGAATAAAAATGTACAAGAAATACTTTTGAGTAGGTAGATAGTTTCTAGTTACTTGATCAACTTCAAAATAATCCTTGCTAATTTTCAAACAAACACACACATTTCAAAACATTTCCAAACACTTTCAAAACATTGAAACATTTTTCAAAAGACAAACATATTTTTATACATTCTTACGAATGAGAATCATTACAAAGATTGCCTAAACGATGGCCTCTTTTCAAAATACTTTCAAAACCACACACAAAGTACCATTTCAAACAATTGTCAAAGCGAAGCAAGTGATCTAAACAAGTAACTAAGAGCCCATGGAAAACCATGGATGAAAAGGGTGCTAATACCTTCCCTTTTCATAATCTACCCCCCGAACTCAAGAAAACATCTCAAAGGTCTTTCCTGTGCTTTTTTACCTTTCCTTTTGGATAAAATAAAAGTCCATGGCGACTCTTGCTAAACCGCGACATTTGCGACGAAACACAAAACCTCAAGTCAGTTCTCCCACCGTATCACAGAACTGGCGACTCTGCTGGGGATCTATATAAGAGTGGGGTTACCTTAGGGTTTAGATCACCTTTATTTGCTTACAATTGCTTGACTTGTTTTCTTTACACTTTGGTTCTATTGTTTGGGTTTGAATCCTCTACCCGGATTTGGGAAACATTCATAGGTAAATAGCAATACATTGTGGAAACTGTGCGGGGTATACCGACACGGTCTAAGCAATAGCTATGTTAGTGTGACATATTTGTGGGTACCGGTAGCCTTTGAGTCAATCAAAGAGAATACGAGGCCGCTGAGTGATGTCATGGAGCACTAACGAACTTCTAGAACCTTTACTTGACCAACTTGGCCTTTTAGGATGTAGTGAGATGACCGGCTTTGGTGCAGTCCGAAGTTGGTAGATACTCGATACTACACTCATTAAGGGTTGGTTCCTTGGAATATTTCGGTCACCAGTAAAGAGGCTGAATTGAAATAATGAACAAGGAAACAATCCAGTGATATTGAGCTCCTTAGAACCCAGTTACTATTTCTAGGACAGGTTGAGCCAACTAAACTTCAAGAGGGTACTTACCTATGAAACCCCATGCAAGCCTAAACTAGGAACTTGTGTGATTTGCTTGTACATATATACTTGTGCATAACATCATGAACATCATGAAGCATCATATGCATCCACTAACCATTTCAAGGATTTTGGAAATTCATCTTTGTTCCTGTTTTGTAGGTTATGGATTCACTTCGCCGGAAAACTATCCAAGTCAACCTTGTAAGAATTCCTCCACAACTCAAGGAGCTAGCTTCAAGGATTCCTGAGAACTCTCCATTCACCAAGAGGCATGGTCGTCTTCTCAACTTAGTCACTTCCAACACAGAGGAAGACATGATGAAGGTTCTCTTCTAGTTCTTTAACCCTTTGCATCACTGCTTCACATTTCTAGACTACCAGCTTGTGCCTACTTTGGAGGAATTTTATTAACTCTTGAGGATTCCTATTATCAATCAACTACCCTTCAATAGTACGGAAAGAGATCCAAAGCCAGAAGAGATTGCTCAAGCCCTGCACTTGCACTCATCTGATGTCACATCCCATTGGGAAACTAAAAGTGGTGTCAAAGGCTTCTTGGCAAAGTTCTTGTTTGAGAAGGCCCAAAGCTGCATGAATTCCTCAGACTTACAAGCTTTTGAGGAGATTGTAGCTCTTCTCATCTATGGGATGGTCTTGTTCCCTAATCCTGATCAATTCATAGATGTGAGTGTTGTCAAAATCTTCATGTCTTGCAACCCGGTGCCTACATTGCTTGGGGATATCTTACACTCTTTTCACACTTGAACAATGAGGAAAAGAGGTGTTCTCATGTGTTGCACTTATCTCCTGGCAAGATGGTTTATTTCTCATCTTCCTCAATCAGTTTTGAAGAATGAGCAAGGTTTGAGGTGGTCACAACGATTGATGACTCTTACACATTCAGATATTCATTGGTGTTCTCGATCCAAAGAGAATGTTATCATCGTCAACCATTGTGGGGAATTCCATAATGTCCCTCTACTTGGAATTAGGGGAGGCATCACCTACAACCCCTGCTTGGCTCTGAGATAGTTTGGTTATGCTCGAAGGGATGAACCACATGATATGCTGATTCAAGATTTGGTTTTCGACTTCGACAACGACAATCAAGGACTCCGACAAAGGTTCATCCGAGCTTGGAGGATGCCAAACAAGGTAGACAGTAAGACCTTGGGACACAAGAATTCTATCCCTCTTGAGCCTTACCTCAAGTGGGTACCAACCCGCGCCCAAAGTCTTATGATGCCTTATCCCTCCATTCTCCCAGTGATTATAGAGCCTATTATGGAAGGAGAGGTTCCATACACCCTCCTACATCCTGACATGCCAACATCACTCGAAGACTTACAAAGGAGTTAGATACAGCTCAAAGGAGAGCGCGATACTTTCGAAGCCCAATTCTACACAAGCAAGAAGAATGTTTTGGAACTCACTCGGCTACTTCACAAAGAGCAGAATCTCAACACCTACATTGCACCAAAGAGGATGTGCAATGTCTTTTTACCTTATAATTTTGTATTATTTTGCCCAAGGGGCATTGATGTGCTAACAATTCTATCTTATTAATATGACGTGTGTTTCTTTTTTGTTTAAAACAAATTTGAATTTCTGAATCCTTGAAAGCATTACATGAATACATATCATTCGTCATATGCATAAACATGTCTTCACACCAAGTTTCCTCATCTCTCTGCTGTTTATTTCAGCAAGATGGATATTGAACAAATGGTCAAAGACTTACAAGCTCAGAATTCACAATTTCAACAGCTACTCTTGACCTTAGCCAAGGGGCAGGAAGAGCGCAAGACTCTGCTAGAGAAAGAGAAAGAGAAAAAGAAGAAGAAGCAAGCTGGTGTGGTTATCATGGGCAGAAGGTTTGAAGGACAAGCCAGAAGGACCTTGGAATTTCCATCAACCTCTGAGGAAGGGGAAAGAAAAGGTCAAGAGACGGCAGTACCATCTGATTCTGAAGCAGAAGAAGAAGAGGACGAGGACTACTCTGAATAACAATACCCTCTGGCCGATGACAAATACAAAAACTTGGAAGAGCATCTAGCTGCTATGGAGATACAGAGAGTACCTGGGCTAGACTTTGAGGAGTTAGGGTTGGTATCTGGAATAGTAATCCCTCCTAAGTTTAAAGTACCTTTATTTGCCAAGTATGAAGGGGTGTCTTATCCCAAGATGCACCTACGATCTTATGTCAGGAAAATTCAACCATATTCTGCTGACAAAGACTTGTGGGTCCACTTTTTCCAAGATAGTTTGTCAGGAACGCAACTTGATTGGTTCTACCAGTTGGAGAGAGAAGATGTCCATAATTAGGAAGACTTGGCAGTCGCCTTCTATAAACAGTATCAATACAACGCCGACTTGGCGCCAACCCGTACTTAGCCACAGAGTATGGCTATGGCTACCAATGATGGCTTCAAAGACTACGCCCAAAAATGGAGGGATTTAGCCGGAAGGGTGAAACCACCTTTATCTGAAAGAGAGCTAGTGGACATGTTCTTGGGGACTCTGTCAGGTCCTTTCTTTAATCACCTGATTGGAAGCTCCTCTGCAGGTTTCACTGAATTGATTTTGACTGACGAAAGGGTGGAAGCCGGTATTAGAAGCGGGAAAATTCAGAAAGATGCATCTGCCTCCGCTGCTGTAAAAAAGCCCTTCACAGGAAAGAAGGAAGTGTCTACTGTCTATGCTCATAGGAATCAGGGAAGAACCGAGGGTCGACCAACAGTGGGGGCCGTTATGATTCAAAAGTCAGCATCAGACCAGCCAAGAAACAACCAGCCGAGAAATGATCAGCCGAGAAATAACCAGCAAAGGGTGCAAAGGCCTGTAAGGCAATTCACCAAGATAAACATGACTCCTGCTCAAGTCTTACCACATCTTTTGAAGTTAAATTTGGCCATGCTGAAAGAGGCCCCTAAAAATCCCAATACTGCATCTCCACACTACCATCCGAATGCCAGGTGCGCTTACCACTCTGAAAGTCCAGGGAACGACACCAACAACTGTTGGGCTCTGAAGAACAAGATTCAAGATCTGATTGACACAAAGGAAGTTGAATTTGAAGCTCCTGAAAAGCCGAATGTTATCTCTGATCCAATGCCTAGGCATGCATACAATGCCAGTGTTTTGGAAGAAGATCTGTTTGTTTCTACTGTGGATGGACTGTTAACTCCTCTCCTAACCATCAAGTTGAATTTGTTGAAAGCTGGAGTGTTCCAAGGTTGTGACCAAGATTTCCATACTTGCCTGTCCTCATCATTTGACTTCCCTCTGTTGAAGAAAGGTATCCAACAATTGATTGATAACTAGGAAATTTTGTTTGAGAAAGCTCATATTTCACCCATTCCAGTTCCAGAAGTTTCAATAATAACCATATACACCAATCCTTCCAGGGTTCCTAAAAAGCCCGTTAGGATTACATCTACTCCTATGACTACTCCATTGAAGATAACAATGCCCGGGCCTGCCCCATACAAATCAGATAAAATGGTACCATGGAACTATGGTGGAGAAATCTACTATCATAGTGTCAAACAGATTGAACAGACTGCCGATGAAGAAAGCCCCGAAGAGGACAATCCCGACATCAGTAACATTGCTGGGACAAGCAAAATTACCCGCAGTGGGAGAATTTTCTCTCTAGAGATTTCCCCTCCAAAGGCAGTCTCTGGACCCGTGGCCATTCCAAAGATTACCCCTACACCAGTGATTGTACCTTCAAGTGTACCCGCCAACAATGACAATACAATTCCTATCCCTACTTCCGTTGCTGAGAATAAAGGAAAGAATGTTCAAGAGGAGCCTGTCCTGACGAAGGCTCAATCACTAGTTATTCCTGAAACATCCAAGAGGGAGATGAAAGAAATCCTGAGGATCATTAAGAAAAGTGATTATGATGTGGTAGAACAGCTGGGGAAGACCCCCTCCAAAATCTCTATGTTAGCCTTGCTGCTGTGCTCCGAGGCACATGCTAAAGCTTTGGTCAAGTTTCTGAAGAAAGCTCACGTACCGCAAGAGACGTCTGCGGATCAATTCCAAGAGTATGTGGCTAGTCTGACAGCCGACAATGGCCTGGATTTCTCCGATGCTGACTTCACCTCTAAAGGGAGAAAACACAACGACACCCTACATGTCTCGGTGGAGTGTAGGGGAACCACCCTAGCCCATGTTTTGGTTGATACTGGATCATCTTTAAATGTCTTGCCAAATAAAGCCCTGCATAGATTGGATTGTGAGGGGCTGACCTTAAAACCCATCAACATCATTGTGAGAGCATTTGACGGCTCTAAAAGGATGGTCCATGGGGAGGTGGACATCCCGATCAAGGTGGGTACCCAGACATTCAATTCAATGTTCTACGTGATGGACATTCGTCCTTCTTACTCTTGCCTATTGGGACGCCCCTGGATTCACAATGTCGGAGCCGTCACCTCCACCTTGCATCAAATGCTCAAATACCCCGTCCAAGGGAAAATCATAACTGTCCATGGGGAAGAGGAATACATGATTAGTCATCTGAATTCTTTCTGATATGTAGAATTGGATGGTGAATTCATTGAGTCCCCTTTCCAAAATTTTGAAGAAGTTTCTCAGGAAATAGCAGCGACCAAAGCGGTATCCTCAACTCCTGTGATCACAAGACCACCACCTCGAATGTCATCTTTAAAGGATGCTAGGGAAGTAGTGGAAGAAGGCGGATCCACCATCTGGGGGCAGCTTCCAGACTTTCCTTTCAAATCAAACAAGTTTGGCCTAGGATTTACTTCGACTGCTCAGAAGGCCGTGCGTTGCGCCCGTGTCGGAGGGCCACCTGTGAAGATCAGCCACCAAGGGGTTAATGCACTAGAGGACAATGAAGAAGATGGTAGCTTGGAAGACTGGATTTTTCCTACTGATGGCGGAGGACTGTGCAATTGGGAAGTAAAAGTCTTTGTTCCGATTATTTCATACAGCAGTAATTTATCTTTTCCATTTCTGTTGAATCTGTAATAATTTACAAATAATTCGTACTTTTTCAACCGTGTGTCTTACCTGAGGCACATAGGACCATTTGTAAGGGTTCTTATTTCATTTTCATATGTCATTTCAATGAATCATGGACGCTTTTTCATATATAAACCTTTTATGCTCATTGTCTTACTTTTACATTTTGTTGTTTTAAGATGGCTATACCCTTACACACACCCACACTCATAAATGCAGGTACCCTTCCATTCTGGAACCCATGGGTAACGATACTGCTATAGCCTTCAGTGACTCTGAAGATCTGATCTACCAAGCCGAATACGAAGGTGAGGAAGATTGTGAGGTGCCAGGGGAATTGGCCAGATTACTACAACAAGAGGAAAGAGAAAGTCAACCTCATGAGGAGTTGTTGGATACAATCAACTTGGGTACTGAGGAAGACAAAAGGGAAATCAGAGTGGGTGCCAACCTAGAGCCGAGTGACAAGGAGCGCCTAATTCAGCTATTACATGATTATGTTGAGATCTTCGCCTGGTCATACGAAGACATGCCGGGACTCGATACAAACATTGTGGTACACCGTCTACCCACAAGAGAAGACTGTCCACCAGTTAAGCAAAAAGTCTGCGCATGAGACCTGACATGTCAGAGAAGATCAAAGAAGAAGTTATGAAACAGTTCAATGCTGGATTTCTGGCTGTTACTTCCTATCCACAATGTGTTGCTAACATTGTGCCCGTGCCTAAAAAGGACGAAAAAGTGAGAATGAGCGTGGATTATAGAGATTTAAACAGGGCCAGCCCTAAAGATGATTTTCCACTTCTGCACATCGATATCCTGGTTGACAACACAGCTCAATACAAAGTATTTTCTTTCATAGACGAATTCTCAGGCTATAACCAGATCAAAATGGCTCTTGAGGACATGGAGAAAACTACTTTTGTTACACAGTGGGGTACGTTCTGCTACAAAGTGATGCCATTCGGACTGAAGAATGTCAGGGTAACTTATCAACACGCCATGGTAGCTTTATTTCATGATATGATACATCATGAGATAGAGGTCTACGTAGATGACATGATAGCCCGATCACAAACTGAAGAAGAACACCTTGATCACTTGCAAAAGTTGTTTGTCAGGTTGAAGGAGTACAAGCTAAGATTGAATCCAAACAAGTGCACATTCGGAGTACGGTCCGGTAAGCTCTTGGGTTTCATTGTCAGCAACAAAGGCATCGAGGTTGATCCTGCCAAAGTCAAAGCTATACAAGAAATGCCTGATCCTCGCACTGATAAGGAGGTCAGAGGTTTCTTGGGACACCCAAACTACATTGCTAGGTTCATTTCTCACCTAACATCTACTTGTGAACCAATCTTCAAGTTGTTGAAGAAAGATCAGGTAGTTAGATGGAATGATGACTGTCAAATTTCTCTCGATAAAATCAAGGAGTATTTGCTAGAGCCTCCTATCCTGATTCCACCCGTCGAGGGAAGACCGCTAATCATGTATCTGACCGTCCTAGAGAATTCAATGGGGTGCGTACTAAGGCAGCATGACAAGTCTGGCCGAAAAGAGCATGCCATTTATTACCTTAGCAAAAAGTTTACCGACTGTGAAACAAGATATTCACTGCTCGAGAAAACTTGTTGCGCTTTGGTATGGGCTGCTCGCCGGCTAAGGCAGTATATGTTGACTCATACCACTTTGCTGATATCTAAGATGGATCCGATAAAGTACATCTTTGAGAAGCCTGCTTTGTCTGGAAGGATAGCCAGATGGCAGATGATCCTAACGGAATATGATATACAGTACACGACCCAAAAAGCTATAAAGGGGAGTGTGCTAGCCGACCATCTGGCCCATCAAGATGTAGAAGATTATCAATCCATGAAGTTCGACTTCCCTGACGAAGACATCATGACATTGGACAATGTTGAAGATTTCAGACCATATGATGGACCTGAACAAGGATCCCGATGGACCCTGTACTTTGATGGGGCCTCCAATGCGCTTGGTAATGGTATCGGTGTTGTGCCTATATCTCCGGAAGGATGCCATACTCCTTTCACCGCCTGACTTTGCTTTAACTGTACGAACAACATGGCAGAGTATGAAGCATGCATCTTTGGACTCAAGGCTGCCGTAGACTTGGGAATCAAATCTTTGATTGTGTTTGGGGACTCAGCTTTGGTCATCAGTCATATCAAAGGAGAGTGGGACACTAAGCATCCAAACCTCATCCCTTACAAAGAATATTTCTTGACATTTCTACCACATTTCGAGTAGATTACCTTCGAGCACTTTCCGCGAGAAGAAAATCAGCTAGCGGATGCTCTAGCTACAATGTCATCCATGTTTAAACTTAAATGGGACAACGAGGCTTCCCAGATCACCATTGAACGAATGGACGAACCTGCAAATTGTCACGAGATTAATACCGAAGAAGTAGTGGACCAACCATGGTTTCATGAAGTCAAAAGTTATCTCGAGGCTCAGGAATACCCTGAAGGAGTTTCAGTCAATGACAAAAAGTTCTTAAGGAGATTCTCAGCTAAGTTCTTCCTAAGTAACGACATCTTGTACAAGTGCAATCATGATTCTGTTCTGCTCCGTTGTGTGGACAAGGCTGAAGCTGAAAGGATTATGGCTGATTTGCATGAAGGTACATTTGGCACTCACTCTAGCGGGCATACGATGACTAAGAAGATTCTAAGGGCAGGCTATTACTGGTCTACCATGGAAGCTGACTGCTATCAACACTCCCGGACCTACCACAAATGTCAAATCTATGCACACAAGGTACACGTGCCTCCGGTTCCTCTAAATGTTTTAACATCTCCTTGGCCATTCGCTATGTGGGGAATCAACATGATTGGAGAGATCAAGCCTACAACATCCAATGGACACCGCTTCATTCTGGTGGCCATTGACTATTTCACAAAATGGGTCGAGGCAGCTTCCTTCGCATCTGTTACTAAGAATGTTGTTGCCCGCTTCATCAAATAGAATCTTATTTGCCCGTACGGTATCCCAGAAAGGATCATCATTGATAATGGTACGAACCTTAACAATATTATGATCACCGCCCTGTACGAGCAGTTCAAGATTCAACATCATAATTCATCCCCCTATCGGCCAAAGATGAATGGTGCAGTTGAAGCTACGAACAAAAACATCAAAAAGATCATACAAAAGATGACAGTCACCTACAAGGACTGGCATGAAATGCTACCATTTGCTCTTCACGGGTACCATACCACGGCACACACATCAACTGGGGAAACACCCTATTCTTTAGTATATGGCATGGAAGCTGTCTTGCCTATCGAGGTTCAGATTCCCTCTTTGAGAATCATGAAGGATGCTTGTTTGAGTGAAGATGATTGGATCCAAACCCGACTTGATCAGCTGAACTTAATCGACGAGAAGAGACTTACTGCTGTTTGCCATGGTCAGACGTATCAAAAACGGATGATCAAGGCTTTTAACAAAAAAGTCAGACGCCAAACATATCAAGTCGGAGATCTAGTAATCAAGCGCATTATCTTGCCACAAAGTTATCCCAGGGGCAAATGGACTCCTACCTACGAAGGACCATTTGTAATCAAAAACATCTTTTCTGGTGGGGCAATGATCTTAACCACCATGGACAACGACGACCTTCCGCACCCTGCGAATGCAGACATAGTCAAAAGATACTACGCATAAATGACCCGCTGGGTTGACACACCTAGGAAAAAAAGGGAATCCAGGTGAATCGAAAACCTGAAAGGGCAGTTCAGGAAAAAATTAGGGATAAATAAAAAAATCTGTAAACCCGGCAAGTTGAAAACTTGAAAGGGCGACTTGGGCAAAAAAGGGTTTCCCGGTGGATCGAAAACCCGAAAGGGTGGTGCAGGCAAAAGTTAGGGAATTAAAGCGTATGACTATGTCTCATCGGATCACTTTAAGGACAATCTCTTCACTGACAAACCTGGAGCTTCTGATCAATCCAATCATCTTCGTACAAAGCAACGAACGGACAAGATATTCGGAGTTACGAAGGTTATAGCGGAATGGGAACCCAACGGGATTTTTTATACATAACTATCTTTCCTTGTATAAATTTTTTCTCATTTTTATGACACTATCCTCTTACTAGGATGTTTGTCTCCTTTTACACAAATACTTATTCAAAGTAAATACAAAGATATCTCTTTCAAAGTACAAAAAACCTTTTGTCTTTTTCTTTTTTTTACACTTGTGTTTTTATTTGCAAAAACGTCCAATGACTCATTAATGAACATATGCATTTGAACATGATTACTGTTTACAAATAAACAGGATGAAAAAGAACAATTACTGACAGGTTGAAAGGATAAGAAAACGTCTTTAGGCTATTCCAGGAGAAATCCCTGCAGTACATCATCTAGATCCCCAACGGAACTAAAATTTCAAACCCTTAATCCTAATCAGAGCTAAAACTTCAAACTCCCAATCCCCAACGGAGCCAGAACTTATAACTATCAATCCCCAGCGGAAACCATCCAGTTTCTCCAAATTCCCCAGTAAGTTATCTTGAAACTTGAAAATTAAACAGATAACGGTTCACTTCCGTTTATCCCCAGCTTAGGATAATTCCCCGGTAGAATGGAAGACAATCCAAACTCCTGAACCAACTCTCCAGTAGTAAGCTTTCTTCCCCACCGAATTTTTATTTTTCAACAGAATGAAGATTCTCATTTCTTAATTCCCCAGTGAAGTCGCCAAAGTTTTCATTGCTTCTCAATAGAATGAATATTCTCATTCTTAATTCCCGGCAGAGGTCATCAGAGTTTTCTCTAATCCCCGACAGAATAAGGATTCCCATTGTGTAATTCCCAGTAGAAGTCATCAAAATTCTCTGAATTCCCCGTGCAGATTATTCAAGCAGTATTTGGCATTACTCTCACAACGGAATTTTTATCAATACTTCAGCTTCAATACATGAAGGATCCCTATATCCCCAACAGTCGCCAAGGATTTCTTATCCTCAGCAGTCAAGGATTTATTTTCCCCGGCAACAGTCAAGAATTTATTTTCCCTGGCAGCAGTCAAGGATTTATTTTCCTCAGTAATACAGCAAATCAGCTTACATGCGCATGCATTACATCCATATATCATAAACATTGATAAGACACATTTATTGCATCATACATTTCATGCAACATAACTTTTTGTTTCAGCTAACATTTTACCCTTTTCAGGATAAGATTAACAGTTATCATTAACAATGTTCAAAGATTTCAGATACAGTACAGATACACTCCAGACACGGAAGTCATTCTGATACTTATTCAGATTTCAAGTCAAGATACAGTCCAGATACACTCCAGACACAGAAGTCATTCTGTCACTCATTCGGATGTTCAAGTTCAGGTACACTCCAGACACGGAAGTCATTCTGTCACTTATTCAGACTTCACTTCAGAAACAGGCCAGATACGCTCCAGACACGGATGCCATTCTGTCACTTATTATGACTTTCCCCAGCTTAGATACGCTCCAGACACGGTTGCCATTCTATCCCTTATTCAGATTTCAACTTCAGATACAGTTCAGATATGCTCCAGACACAGATGCTATTCTGTTTCTCATTCAGATTCAGTCTCCAGATACAGCTCAGATATGTTCCAGACGTGGACACCATTCTGATACTCATTCTTCTGACTTACAACTTAAATTTCAAAAAACATTCTTGGGTGGCATCTGCAAGCTCATCTCCAGCAAGATTCTATCACCTCTCCAAATGGCATCTTTAAGCCCATTCCCTCAACTACACTTTGACGAGTGCAAATTTACGGGCACTTTAGTGTCCAATCATCTTTTACCTTCGAGTCACGAACGGTAAAACTCGCCAATCTAACTCTTCAGGTTCAAGAAGATTGAACATGGGAAGCTGTTGTACCCCAAAATTTGCCCTCTCATTTATCAAGATTTTCCTCACAAGACTCTTTGGACTCAAGACAAGATTAGGGTTTTGGTCAGCTCAAGACATCACTTTGCACTGATAGCCTGAAATTAGGGTTTGAGTTTGCACAAGGATTTCTGTATCTTTAATGCTTCATGTGACTTTTATACACCATCTTGGATCCCTAATATTGCTCATGACAAGTTTCAAGCCTTGAATCACATTTTTGCTCAGTCAATTGGATAGTTGACCTAAAAATTAGTTGTATTGGGGAAAAAGTCAACCATGGTCAATTTACAGTCAAACTTCATAATTTTTGATCCACAACAACATTTTAGACTCCTATGTACCATTTGATCAAGTTTGGATCACAACTCCTCAAGAAATTTGATCAAATCATCAAAAGGACAAAATGGTCAAAATTAGGGTTTTGACCGAGAAAGGGCAATTTCTGATTTTTAACCTAGCCAATGACCAATTGGGTTCAAGCATGATTTCAAGGACTCAATGGCATCATCTTGACCTAATCACATAGTTCAAAAGATCTCAAATGCATAGGATTGACAGATGAATTTTGCAGTCAACTAATCAAAAGTCAATTGTATACTGAAAAGTCAAACTTTGACTTTTTAGTCAAAATCAAATGCCAAGGGTCATAATTCATCAAGATATGTCAAAATGTGAAACTTGTTGACCAAGAAACCTAAAATTGCAAATTAGGGTTTTAATTTGAAATTTTTCATAACTTCGAATTTTTCTAAGTATGGAAAATTTCTTATTTTTTCCCAACTTTCCACAACTTTTTCACCATGATGCAATTGGATTCAAAGGAAAATTCCAACATGAAAGTTGTAGTCCTCCATGAAATTTACAAATTTGATTCACAAAGTTTTCCAAAAAGATGCTTGGATATCAAGTTATGAATTTGTGAATAGGGGTCCATGAACTAAATAACTTAGTGAAAATTTGCCCTAATTTAGGCAGGTTTTTGACCCAACTTCATGGACATTTTTCACCTAGTTCCAAGAGGTATCTCAAAATGTATTTCAAATATGGATTGTAGATAATATTGCAAGCTTTCCAAAATGTCAAAGAACTCTCCAAGATCATTTATGGTTAGGGAGAATCGAAGAAGAGAAAATGGCATTTTGTCACTTTTGTGCAAGCCATTTTCACAATGCACCAAGTTGCAAATCTGATCAAGCATGCTTGTACCTTGCATTACAGGACCTAAATCCCTTCTACACTCCATAATTAAATTCTAACTCAATGGATAATGACTTTATTTTGACCTTTAGAGCATTGTACAAGAAATAAATCCATAAATGGCATAAAGGGCACATTGCCATTTTCATAAAGCAAGCTTTTTGCAACTTTGCCATCCTTGAGCCTTGGACCTGTTCTTTTGTCACAAGCAATGTCCACAGATATCAGGCAAAGCATACCAACCCTCTGCAGCTAGCAAGTAAGCAAGTACAACATTTTGGCTTAAGTCACTTCAACTTTCTTCAAATACAAGAAAAGTTGCAAAAGTTAAGAGAACTTGTACATCTGATAAAGGTTAGACTTGGCCTTATTCAAAACAACTTCACAAACTTATCTCAAGCTAGAGCACGAATACACAACATCCAAAACTCTCCCAAACAGAAAAACTTCATTTTTCTGCCCAAACTTACGGTTTCTGCAAAACTCTTGCCAACTCAATATTGACTCGTGCGTTTTGCCTTGTAACACTTCAAACACCTTTCATACATCCTACCAATGCTATCCAAGCAATTATCCTGCAACTGTGTGCCCTGTTTCAGACATCACCATTTTCATTTTTGAAGGTTGCAGCTTGACTTCTACAGGGAGTTTCAAGCATCCTCAAGGCAAGCTAAGCATTGGAATAGCTTGAGGGAACTTCAAGGAAGCTCACACGATCCTCAGGCCTCACACAAAGTCCCCATATTGCCATATCCAAATCCATCTGAAGGAGGTATTTTTCAAAACTTTATCTCTTTATTTAGGCATCCTCAAGCCACGATTTGTAAAGCAAAAATGTAGTCTCTAGCATGGTGAAGCCGTACATATGCATAGTTGTCATTTATATTAACTGAGCTAAGAGAATTTGATTGTTGAACATGCTGAAAAAACTAGGTCAGAAATTAGGGCCATTAAAATTCTCCCTGATCTTTGAGAGTTAGGTCATGAATTTTATATCATTGGAATCATGATAAAAAAATGCTACATGTTTCATGTTGCAAGTTTTTGTTTTTGTGCAAAGAATAGCAAGTTGCAGGTTGGACTGTAAACACGCACGCGAAGTGGACGAAGGACAGGGACGATGGCTATTTGGGCCTTGGCGCGCATTGGGCCTTCTGTTTTGACTTTTTGCACCCCCTGCATTACTTTTGCACCCCCTACTTCATATTTTATATTTTTGCATATTTTCTTATATTTTTTATGTTTATTGATTTTAATAATTTTTTCTGAACATTAAAAAATCACAAAAATATTTTCTTTATTTTTTGCATTTTATTTTATTTTATTTATTATTTTTTGGCATAAAAAATAGTTTATTAGGTTTATAGAATTTATTTTCTTAAATAAATTTGTAAATACAATTTAAAAATACTATATACTTTTATTTTATTATTTCACACATAAAATAAATATTTTCATACATATTTTAATTTTTAATATTTGGTAATAATATTATTTATTATTTCTTGTACAAAAATAGACAAAATAAATAATATAGAACATATTTTTCTCTTAATCAAAAAACTAGGGTTTCACCCTTTCAAAAATAACAATATTATTTTTTCTTATTTTTAAGACTTAAATAATTTTATTTTTTGATACATAAAATTAATACAAAATATTTTTGCATAAATACATTTTATTTGCATATTTAAATATTTGTATATTTATTTATCTTGTACAATAATTCAATTGGGTTATAATAGTATTTTAGGGTTTTATTTTGTGCAAATATCCCCATTCAAAAACTTGTATCCCCCCTCCCATAATAATTGTTGTAATAGCTTAGTTTTATTTTATGCAATTTATCGCATTATACCATGTTTAGTAAAACTAGGGTTTTGCGTGATAAGACAAAATTCAAACAAATAGACATGACTTAATACAAGACAAACAAAAGCATGTAAAATGACAACACATTGCACACAAACACCCCTAGGGATTCATCCACTTTGTTGCCTAAAAAATGGCCATGGTATGCATGCAAAGTATCTTGGCAAAGCAAAACAAACAAATAAGATCATAGTCCCTCAATGACGCTATTAGAAGGTTTCCTAAACAAATGATCTTGGTCCCTCAAAATGCTAAAGATACTTGGCAACATTGCTATCATGGTCATACGATGACCCACGCCCGTCCCGTTTAACATCCAAAGATAGGGTTGTTTACCAAACCAATGGTAAATCAACAATGTCAAAGGAATAAAAATGTACAAGAAAGACTTTTGAGTAGGTAGATAGCTTCTAGTTACTTGATCAACTTCAAAATAGTCCTTGCTAATTTTCAAACAAACACACACATTTCAAAACATTTCCAAACACTTTTAAAACATTAAAACATTTTTCAAAAGACAAACATCTTTGTATACATTCTTACGAACGAGAATCATTACAAAGATTGCCTAAACGATGGCCTTTTTTCAAAATACTTTCAAAACAACACACATAGCATCATTTCAAACAATTGTTAAAGCAAAGCAAGTGATCTAAACAAGTAACTAAGAGCCCATGGAAAACCATGGATGAAAAGGGTGCTAATACCTTCCCTTTTCATAATCTACCCCCCGAACTCAAGAAAACATCTCAATGGTCTTTCCTGTGCTTTTTTACCTTTCCTTTTGGATAAAATAAAAGTCGATGGCGACTCTTTCTAAACTGCGACATTTCCGACGAAACGCAAAACCTCAAGTCAGTTCTCCCACCGTATCACACTTAGGATCTAGGTCATTAAATTGCTTCTCTTGATTGTCTTGATTGCTTTACTTCTGAGGGTTTGTTTGGGGTTACTATAGATCCTACACCCAGATCTGGGGGCACTCATTAGGTAAACAGCAATAGATCATGGAGACTGTACAGCGTAGACCGATATGGTTTAAGCGATGGCTGTGTTGGTGTGGCACTTTGGTTGGTACCGGTATCCTTCATGGGGAAACGAGGAGAATACGGGGCCGCCGCGTGGTGTCTTGAAGCACCAACGGACCTTAGAACCTTAGTTGAACAAACTTGGCCATTAGAAAGTAGTGAGATAACCAGCCTCGGTGTAGAGATGAGGATTGGTTGATACTCGATGCTACACTCATTGAGATCAGACTTTCGAGATATTTCGGTCGTAAGAAAAGATTGATTGAGCTGAAACAATGCCCGATAAAGGATGGTCAGTGATATTGAGATCCTCTAGAACCCGGTTACTTTTTAATACAGGTTTGAAACCAACTAAACTTCAAGAGGGTACTACCTTTAACCTCATGCAAGCCTTAAACCTAAAAACTTGGTGTGATTTCACTGTGTTTGCTATACCTGTGTTTGCTATACCTGTGATTTATCATAACATCATGCATCATAACATGGCATCCATTCTTATTGCACTAACCATTTCAAAGACCAAGGGGATTTATCTTTGTTCTATTTTGCAGATCATGGCTTCCGTTCGTAGAAACACTATCTAAATCAGCTTTGTGAAGATACCTTCCCAACTCAAAGAGCTAGTATCAAGGGTTTCTGAAACCTTTGCGTTCACTAAGAGACATGGTCAACTTCTCAACCTAGTTACTTCAAACTTTGATGAAAAGATGATGAGTGTACTCTTTCAGTTCTTTGATCCCAAGCACCACTGCTTCACCTTTCCAGACTATCAATTGGTGCCTACCTTGGAAGAATTCTCTCAGCTATTAGATATACCCATTCTTGAACAGGTACCCTTCACAGGTCTAGAAGAAGTTCCTAAGCCAGAAGTCATTGCCTCAGCTCTGCATCTGAAATAGGCCGACGTGGTATCCAATTGGGAAACTAAAAGCGGAGTCAAGGGTTTTCTAGCTAAATTTCTGATAAACAAGGGCCAGTTGTTTTGGAATGATATGGATTTTTAGGCTTTTGAGGAGGTCTTGCCTCTTCTAATCTATGGGTTAGTCCTATTTCCTAATCCGGACTCATTCGTAGATGTGAATGCCATCAAGATCTTCCTCTCTCGCAATCCTGTGCCTACGTTTCTCGGAGATATTCTGCACACTCTCCATACTCGTACCATGAAGAGAAGAGGGATTCTTATGTGTTGCATGCCATTGTTGTTGAGGTGGTTTATTTCTCACCTCCATAAGTTTGTATTGAAGAATGAAGAAGGTTTGGGTTGGTCGCAAAGGATAATGTCACTCGCTCATACGGATATTCTTTGGTGTTCTCAGGCTATGGAAAACACTGCTATTATTGACCGCTGCGGGAAGTACCCTAATGTCCCATTACTTGGTATCAGAGGAAGTATAACCTACAACCCCTGTTTAGCGCTGCGACAATTTGGTCATGCTCGAAGGGATGGCCCCCATGAGTTACTTATCGAGGGTATTGTAATCAACTATGAGGATGATGTTAAAGAGTATCGCCGGAGGTTCATACGATCTTGGGGCATGGTAAAAAGATCTGGTGCCAGGGATTTGGGGCCAAAGACTTCCATTCCTATGGAACCTTACCTCCAATGGGTACGAGCCCATGCCCATAAGCTTATGATGCCCTATGTGGCCGTTTTACCAGTGATTGTGGAACCCACTACCGAAGAAGGCATTCCTTACACGGTTATCTACCCTTACATGCCCACTGATCTTGGGGAATTACAGAGATCTTGGATTCAGTTGATGAAGGAGCAGGATACTTACAGGGATCCGTTCCATGCTCAGGAGAGGAAGGTTTTAGAGCTCACAAAGCAACTGCATGAAGAAAGAGGACTCAATGATTATCTCGGCACAAAGAGGAAGCATCCATGGGAATTTTGATGTCTTTTATAGTTTCAAATTTGTTTTTTAATTGTAACGCCTAAAAGGTATTTGAACTTCAGATTCAACTAATAAAGTTTTTGTTTATTTTGGTTTGCAAATTTAAATTTCCCGAAGTCTTTGAAATCATTGCATGTGCATCCCATTATCATACACATCATTACAGGTACCATTACAGGTTTTCTCATCTTCTTCGCTGTTTATCTCATCACAAAATATCTTCCGAGCAAACCATCAAGGACCTTCAGGCACAGAACACTCAGTTCCAACAAATGTTCATAAGTCTGGCAAAAGGGCAGGAGGATCTGAAAGCCCTCATCCTGAAAGAAAAGAAGAAAAAGAAGAAGATTGCCGGTATTCTGAATATGGGCAGAAGGTTTGGAGAGCGATTGAAGCGACAAGTCAATTTGACCTCTTCATCTAAGGAAGGGGAGAATCAGGAAGAAGAGAAAGACCCCAGTCCTGCAGTGTCTAACAATGATACCAATTACAATGATGAGCAATATCCTTCTGCTGAGGATAGATACAAACAGTTGGAAGACCGTCTGAGTGCCATGGAAGTTCATAGGATACCTGGACTGGATTTCGAAGAATTAGGATTGGTGTCAGGAGTGGTCATCCCGCAGGAGTTCAAAGCTCTAGTTTTTGCTAAGTATGATGGGGTGTCCTGCCCGAAGCTCCATCTCTGTTCCTACATCAGGAAAATTCAGCCCCACACCACTGATAGAAATCAGTGGGTTCATTTCTTTCAAGATAGTCTGTCAGGGACTCAGCTTGAATGGTTCTACCAGCTGGAGGGAGCCAATATCCGAAACTGGGAAGATCTGGCTGCTGCTTTCTACAAGCAGTATCAGTATAATGCCGACCTTGCTCCTACGCGTACTCAACTCCAGAGTATGTCCATGGGTGCAAATGAAGGCTTTAAGGACTATGAACAGAAATGGAGAGATTTGGCTGGGAGAGTTCAACCCCCGTTGTCTGATAGGGAGTTGGTTGATATGTTTCTGGGGACGCTATCTGGTCCAGTTTCAATCATTTGATCGGCAGCTTGTCAGTTGGTTTCACCGAGCTGATTCTGACTGGAGAGAGAGTAGAAGCTGGGATTCAGAGCGGAAAGATACAAAAGGATGCCTCTTCGAGTTCGGTAAAGAAGCCTTTTGCTGGTAAGAAGGAAGCCAGTGCCATCTATAGCCCGAGGGGCCGGAATAGGTCTGAACCTCGTCAGACAGTAAGTGCCGTAATGATACCGAGGCCTGCAGTTGCTCTATAACGCAACAATCAACAAAGGGTGGAAAGACCACAACGGAAGTTTAATCGCATCAATATGACATTGGCTAAAGTGCTACCTCACCTGCTGAGATCCAACTTGGCAACCTTGAAAGAGGCTCCCAAGAATCCAAATACCACATCTCCCAGATATAATCTGAAAGTCCGGTGTGCTTATCATTCTGAGAGTCCTAGCCATGATACAAATGATTGTTGGGCTCTGAGGAATAAAATACAAGACTTGATTGAAGCCAAGGAAATAGATTTTGATGCTCCGGAGAAGCCCAACGTCATAACTGCTCCCATGCCTAAACACGGTCGTGGAGTTAATGCTGTTGACACTGATTTGTTTGTTGCCTCTGTTGATGAAGTTTCTACTCCTCTCATGACTGTCAAGAAGAATTTGCTATTGGCCGGTTTATTTCCGGGTTATGGTGAAGGTTGTCACATGTGTTCGTTTCTACCTTCTGGTTGCCATTTGCTGAAGTTAGGTGTTCAACGCCTGATAGATAGCAAAGAAATTTTGTTTGAGAAAAATTTGGTTCCCGTTGTTTCATCTGAAGACATTGCCATTATAACCATTTCCACCAATCCTTCCAAGGTTTCCTCGAGAAGACCTGTTAGGATTAAATCTGCTCCAAGAATTGCTCTGCTGATAATCATTGTTCCTGGTCCTGTCTTGTATGTCTCAGAAAAAGCTGTCCCATGGCATTATGGTGTCGATGTGTACTTTCATGGCATCAAACAAGATCTGAAAGATGAAGAGGCTGATCTTGATATTGATAACATTATCGGAACCAGCAAAAACACCCGAAGTGGAAGGGTCTTCTCTCCCGAGATTTCCCCTAAAACTGTTAACAAGCCTATTGTCATTCCATCTGCTATTCCTACTAGTATATCCACTACTGTTCCTGTTCTTACCCTAGTTATCACCCCTTTCGGAGAATCGTCTGATACCCATGGCAAGGAAATTATAGGTGAGCTTTCCCGGACGGAGGCGCCTAAGAAAATTGTTATGGAAGCCTCTAAGCAAGAAATAGAGGAAATACTGAAAATCATTAAGAAGAGCGACTACAATGTGGTTGAGCAGTTGTGGTAGACCCCATCAAAGATATCCATGTTGTCTCTGTTGTTGTGTTCTAAAGCCCATGCGAAGGCTTTGATTGCATTTCTCAAGACTCCGCATGTGTCGCAGAAAACCTCAGCTGATCAGTTCAAAGATTATGTGTCCTGCCCGACTGCTGATAATGGGCTGGGTTTTTCAGATGCGGATTTGACACCAGAAGGAAGGAAGCATAATGATGCTCTGCATGTCTCGATTGAATGCGGGGGCACCATTATGGCTCATGTGCTGGAAGATATCGGGTCTTCATTGAATGTTCTGCCGAAGAAGGCGTTGGACCGTTTGGATTGAGAGGGTCTAACTCTAAAGCCTAGTAACACTATGGTAAGGGCTTTTGACGGATCGAAGAGAATGGTGCACGGGGAGGTGGACATACCTGTCAAAGTGGGTTCTTATACTTTTGGGTCCACCTTCTATGTGATGGATATCAGGACATCGTATTCTTGTTTGCTGGGTCGTCCTTGGATCCATGAGGCTAGGGCAGTTACTTCCACACTCCACCAAATGCTGAAGTGCTCGGTGAAAGGAAAGATTGTCACAGTGTGGGGTGAAGAAGAATATATGGTGAGCCACCTCAATTCCTTCCGGTATGTAGAGATGGACGGGGAATTCATAGAAACTCCTTGTCAGAATTTAGAAGAGGTCCCTCAAATCTTGGCATCAACTGAAACTACTACCAACAAAACTACTTTGAAGATGGCTTCTCTCAAAGACGCCAGGGTCGTGGTTGAAGAAGGTGGGTGTGCCAATTGGGGCCAGCTCTCTGATTTCACTCATAAGACTGACAAATTTGGTTTGGGCTTTACTATAGGGGCTCAAAGGGCTGTTAGATGCGCTCAGGATGGAAGACCTACCCTACACATCAGTAATCGGGGAATTAATGCCATTGAAGATAGTGAAGAGGACTCGGACATCGACAGCTGGATCTACCCAACTACCAACGGTGGACTGAGTAACTGGACGGCTAGGGACTTTATACCTGTTTCTTTTATTCCACAGTAATTGACTTATTTTTTTTTAAGATTTGTAATAAACAATTTGAAACTTTACGGCCCGGTGCCTTGCCCGAGGCACCTTGGCTTTGCTTGTGAGGGCTATTATTTGTCATTTCATATATCATTAATAAAGCATTGGACATTTCTTGCATACAAATTTTGCGCTCTCTGTTTTTCTTTTCTGTTTTTCACTTTATCAAAACAGCTATTCTCTTACACACACTCACGTATCATAATGCAGATCCATATCCACTTTGGATCCCATTGATAACAGCTCTACTATTGCCAGTTATGACTTCAAAAATCCGATCAACCAAGCCGAGGACGAAGGTGAGGATGATTGTGAGGTGCCTGGAGAACTTGCTAGACTACTGTAGCAGGAATAAAGGGCCATACAACCTCATAAAGAGCCAGTTGAGACAGTGAATTTGGGTACTAAGGAAGACAAAAAACAGGTTAAAATAGGTGCAAATCTGGAGCTTAGCGTCAAATAGAGTTTGATACAGATGTTTCACGACTATGTTGAGATCTTCGCTTGGTCCTATGAAGACATGCCTGGTTTGGACACTGATATTGTGGTACATCTTCTGCCGACTAAAGAAGATTGTCCACCGGTTAAACAGAAGGTCCGCCGTATGCACCCTGAAATGTCAAAGAAGATCAAAGCAGAGGTCATGAAACGGTTTGACGCAGGATTCTTAGTTGTCACTTCCTATCCACAGTGGGTTTCCAACGTTGTTCCGGTACCTAAGAAGGACGGTAAGGTACAGATGTGTGTTGATTACAGAGATCTGATTAGGGAGAGCCCCAAAGATGACTTCCCTCTTCCTCACATTGACGTTCTAGTCGACAATACCGTGCAACATAAAATCTTCTCCTTCATGGATGGTTTCTCTGGCTACAACCAGATCAAGATGGCTCCTGAAGACATGGAGAAGACCACCTTCGTTACATAGTGGGGCACCTTCTGCTACAAGGTGATGCCTTTTGGGTTGAAGAATGCTGGGGCAACTTATCAGTGCGCCATGGTCGCTTTGTTCCACGATATGATTCACCACGAGATCGAGGTCTATGTTGATGACATGATAGCCAGGTATCAGACTGAGGAAGAGAACCTTGACCATCTCCATAAATTGTTTGACAGATTGAAGACATACAAGCTGAGGTTGAATCTGAACAAGTGTACTTTTGGGGTAAGGTCTGGTAAGCTTCTAGGTTTCATCGTCAGTGACAAAGGTATTCAGGTAGACCCTGCGAAGGTAAAGGCCATACAAGAGATGTTGGCTCCCCGCAGAGAGAAAGAGGTTAGAGGTTTCTTGGGACGCCTCAATTACATCGCTAGGTTCATTTCGCATCCGACTGCTACTTGTGAGCCAATCTTCAAGCTTCTGAAGAAAGATCAAGTGGTAAAGTGGAATGATGAATGTCAGACCGCTTTCGAAAGAATCAAAGAATACCTTCAAGAACCACCAATTCTTATGCCTCCAATTGAAGGAAGACCTTTGATATTATATTTGACTGTGTTAGAAAATTCAATGGGGTGTGTGATGGGGCAGCATGATGAGTCTGGTCGAAAAGAGCACACAATTTACTACCTTAGCAAAACGTTTACCGACTGTGAGACACGATACTCATTGCTCGAGAAAACTTGTTGCACTTTGGCATGGGCTGCTCGCCGATTGAGACAGTATATGCTGACTCACACTATCTTGTTGATATTGAAGATGGATTCGATCAAGTATATTTTCGAGAAGCCCGCTCTCTCCGGAAGGATAGCAAGATGGCAAATGATCTTAACCAAGTACGACATACAATATACAACCTAAAAAGAAATCAAGGGGAGTGTATTGGCCGATCATTTGGCTCATCAGGCCGTGGATGACTAACAATCCATGAATTTTGAGTTCCTGGATGAGAATATTATGTTGGTGACTGACTACGAAGAACCTGGACCGGATGAAGGACCTGAGGAAGGATCCCGATGGTCTATGTATTTCGATGGAGCCTCAAACGCACTGGGAAATGGAATTGGCGCTATAATCATATCTCCCGAGGGCTGTCATACTCCGTTCACCGCCCGATTATGTTTCAACTACACCAACAACATGGAGGAGTATGAAGCATGTATCATGGGTCTTCAAGTTGCTATTGACCTGAGGATTAAGTTCTTAAGTGTATTCGGGGATTCCGCTCTGGTGATAAGTCAGATTAAAGGCGAGTGAGATACGAAGCACCCGAATCTCATTCCATACAAAGAGTATGTACTGACATTGCTCCTATACTTTGAGGAGGTAACCTTCAAACATTTCCCACGAGAGGAGAACCAGTTAGCGGACGCGCTAGCTACCATGTCTTCCATGTTCAAGGTTAGGTGGGACAATGAAGCTCCCCAAATTACCATTGAGAGGTTGGATGAACCAACACACTGTTGTGAAACCGATACCAAAGAAGAGGCAGACAAACCCTGGTTTCACGAAGTCAAAAGGTATCTCAAGGCTCAGGAATATCCCGAAGGGGCATCTGTCAATGATAAAAAGTTTCTGAGAAGGTTCGCTGCAAAGTTCTTCCTCAGTAATGGAATCCTCTATAAACGCAACCATGACTCCACACTACTACGGTGTGTAGACAAGAGCGAAGCAAAGAGGATCATGACAGATCTACATGAAGGAACTTTCGGAACCCATTCTAGTGGACATACCATGGCTAAGAAGGTCCTACGGGCAGGATATTATTGGTCCACTATGGAAGCGGATTGTTATCAGCACTCTCGAACCTGTCATAAGTGCCAAATCTATGCTGATAAGGTGCATGTGCCTCCGGTTCCCTTGAACGTCCTGATAGCTCCTTGGCCCTTTGTGATGTGAGGCATCGACATGATCAGTGAGATCAGGCCCACCGCTTCTAACATGCATCGCTTCATCCTAGTAGCCATTGATTACTTCACGAAGTGGGTTGAGGCAGCCTCTTTTTCTACAGTGACCAAGAACATCGTGGCGCAGTTTATCTGACATAATCTGATTTGTCGATACGGTGTACCAGAGAGGATTATTAGTGACAATGGTACGAATCTCAATAACACAATAATCACCGAGCTCTGTAAAAACTTCAAGATACAACATCATAACTCTTCTCCCTACCGACCGAAGATGTATGGCGTTGTTGAAGCAGCTAACAAGAATATCAAGAAGATTGTGCAGAAGATGACAGTGACATATAAAGACTGACATGAGATGTTACCATTTGCCCTTCATGGGTACCGTACCTCAGCGCGGACATCGACAGGGGCAACACCCTACTCTCTGGTATATGGCATGGAGGCGGTCCTACCCATCAAAGGCTAGATTCCCTCTCTCAGGATTATGAAGGATACGGGTTTGAACGGGGACGAATGGATCCAAACCCGACTTGATCAGTTAAATCTAATTGATGAAAAGAGACTTACTGCTATCTGCCATGGTCAGACGTATCAAAAGCGAATGATCAAGGCTTTTAACAAGAAAGTCAAGCGTCAAGAATATCAAGTCGGGGATCTAGTGATCAAACGCATTATACTGCTGCAAGGTGATCCCAGGGGAAAATGGACCCCCACGTACTAAGGGCCATTTGTGGTTAAGAACATTTTCTCGGGAGGAGCTATGATCCTAACTACCATGGATGGTGACGACCTTCCTCACCCTGTCAATGCAGACATAGTGAAAAGATACTACGCATAATCAAAGACCCGCTAGGTTGACTAGCCTAGGCAAAAATAAGGGCTTCCCGGCGAACCAAAAGGGTTCGGGCAAAAGTAAGGGATGAAAATGAAAAATTTGTACACCCGGCAAGTCGAAAACCCGAAAGGGAGGCTTGGGTAAAAAAGGGTATCCCGGTGGATTAAAAACCCGAAAGGGCAATCCTGGAAAAATTTACAGATTGAAGCGTATCACTATGTCTCATGGGATCATCTTGCGACCAGATTTCGGTACCGACTATCAAGCTCGGACGACGCTAATCAATCTGACCAACCTTCGGCCAAGCAGCAAAGTGATGAGACACTTGAAGATATAAAGGCAATAGTAGAGTTGGAACCCAATGGGGTTGTTTCACTTAGATGTTTTTCTTTCTTTTACACAAATTGTATAATTTTTGTCTTTTGCTGGTGCTCTCTTACTAGAGCGTCAACCTCTTTGTACAAAACGCCTATTACAGGCCAATTTCAAAATCAATACAAGTCATTTTCACAAAACTTCAATTTGTTTTTTCTTTTTCTATTTTGTTTTGCAAGAACGTCCAATAATTTAATTTTGATATATGCATTTGAAAATGATTTCCGCTCATAAATATTTACATAAGAAACAAAAGACAATTACTCGTAATTCCAGAAACAGGGAAAAATAAGAAGTGCCAAACCCGACAGTTACTCTGCCCAGCAGGTATCGGGATAGAGCCAGGTTGGGAATTTAATTATTAGTATATACACTCCCTCGTAGAGTAAAAGTATCCTAAGGCATTGGTGTCAGCTTTCCCGAAACAGGACATACTCCCCCCAACCGAAGTTCATAATCGCGGGCGGGTCGATAAATTTCATCCCCCAAGCGGAGTTTATTTCTCCAACAGAGCTCATCATCTCCAGCAACAGAATTTCATCCCCAGCTGAGTTTATTCCTCCAGATCAGCAGGTCTACCAACAGAGTATCTCTTCCCCTAAGTTGGTCCCCGCAGAGTTATTCCCCGGCATCCCTTCCCGATAGAATATTCACAAATCTCCAGCAAATGTCATGGATTTATTTTCCCAAGACACGAGCATACCCCGATAGCATTTCATGAACATACATCATGACATACACATGCATATCATATACAGAATAATCTCATTTATTTTGAGAACATCATCTCACCCTGCATTTCATGCATCGCATATAACTAACCCTGATATCTTTTCAAGAAAAGAGGATTAGCTTCAACAAATCCAACAGTTAAACAAATCACATCTACATACGACTAATGGAGACTCAGTTCCCGAAACCAAACAGGTCAACTAATCTACACTATCACTTTGAAGTAACCCTACTATCCAGGTTGCTTCTCACAGCCCTACTATCCAGGATTTCATATTGAAGTAACCCTACTATCCAGGTTCCTTCTCACAACCCTACTATCCAGGCTTTCATATCGAAGTAACCCTATGATCCAGGTTCCTTCTCACAGCCCTACTATCCAGGCTTTCATATCGAAGTAACCCTACCATCCAGGTTCCTTCTCACAGCCCTACTATCCAGGATTTCATATCGAAGTAACCCTACTATCCAGGTTCCTTCTCACAACCCTACAATCCAGGCTTTCATATCGAAGTAACCCTACTATCAAGGTTCCTTCTCACAGCCATACTATCCAGGCTTTCATATCGAAGTAACCCTACTATCCAGGTTCCTTCTCACAGCCCTACTATCCAGGCTTTCATATCGAAGTAACCCTATGACCCAGGTTCCTTCTCTTAGCCCTAATATCCAGGCTTTCATATCGAAGTAACCCTACTAACCAGGTTCCTTCTCACAACCCTACTATCCAAACTTTCATGTCGAAGTAACCCTACGACCCAGGTTCCTTCTCACAACTCTACTATCCATACTTTCATATCAAAGTAACCCTAGGATCCAGGTTCCTTCTCACAACCCTACTATCTAGGATTTCACATCGAAGTAACCTTACTACCCAGGTTCCTTCTCACAGCCCTACTATCCAGGCTTTCATATCGAAGTAACCCTACTATCTAGGTTCCTTCTCACAGCCCCACTATCCAGACTTTCATATCGAAGTAACCCTACTATCTAGGTTCCTCCTTACATCCCTACTATCCAGGCTTTCATATCGAAGTAACCCTACTATCCAGGTTCCTTCTCACATCCCTACTATCCAGGATTTCATATCGAAGTAACCCTACTATCCAAGTTCCTTCTCACAACCCTACTATCCAGGCTTTCATGTCAAAGTAACCCTATGACCCATGTTCCTTCTCACATCCCTACTATCCAGGCTTTCAATTCGAAGAAACCCTACTACCCAGGTTCCTTCTCATAACCTTACCATCCAGGTTTCTTTTCTCTTACCTCTAGACAGTAGTCCACAACCCTGTAAGACCTGGACCTGATCAAATACGATTGGTTCCGCATTTCCCCAGTAAGTCGCGGTGCAACATATACCCTGACCAGATATGCAGTTCTCTTCTGCTTCCTCAAGCCGGAGTTATTTCCCCAGTAGAGTAACGGATAATTGAAGCTCCTAAATTCTATCAGCATTCCCCGGTGAAGTTCTCCTCAATAGCAGGTACATGGATCCTCACAAAGGAATCTCTTATGCGATCGATATCTTTTCCGGATGGCATCTTTAAGCCCATCTCCGAGGAGTCTACATCAACTTCCAAATGGCATCTGTAAGCCTATTCCTGATATCTATGATCGGTGTTACTTCATGCCAATGCAAATTTTTGGGCACTCTAGTGTTCAATCATCTTCCACCTTCAGATCACGAAAGGCAGAACAGTCAATCTACATCTTCAGGTTTAAGAAGATTGAACAGGGGCAGCTGTTGTACCCCAAAATTTTCCCTCTGATTTTACTCAATACATACTCCTAGAGATCCTCAATTTTCTCAAGGTTGACCAAGAGTGGACCAGACAAACTCTCTCCTAAGGCAGTATACCTCAAATTAGGGTTTCCATTTTCATCAAGATAGGTGGACTATAGAGACCTAATATGCTCTCCATGGTCTTAATATGTTATCAAGACCCTACATGTCAAGTTTCATGCCTTTCATAAGAAGTTTGCTCAGTCAACTGCTCAGATGCTCGAGAATCGACTATATTAGGTCAAAAGTCAGTTGTTGCCCACATAACGTCAAACTTCAATATTTTTGGTCAACATCCACATTTTGAAGTGAATTTCATAATTTGATCAAGGGTTGATCATGATTCTTCAAGTAATTCCCTAAATTCATCAAAACCCAAAAGCTGCTAAATTAGGGTTTTTCAAGAAAAGTCAACCAAACTTTGACCAAGCATAACTTCTTTATACTTTATCAGAAATTTTCCATCCAAGGCTCATTTTGAAGAGGATGCAATTCCCTACAATTCATTTTCATCCCACTAGTTCAAAATATGCACTCATTAAAAGATATGAATTTTTACATTATGGGTCCTTTTGAAAAGTCAACAAAAACACCTTTTGGGTTAAAGCTTCTTACATGAACTTGGAAGACTCAATTGAGATGAGACCAAAAGGATTTCTTATAGGACATCCTAAGCTTTCTAAAAAGTCCAAGAACACCTCTCTAGGGTTAAAATTGGAAGAGATATGCCTTGATAAAGTTGGCCTTTTTTGCAAAATTGCCAAAAGTCAAATGTGCTCAAAATTGCATTTTTGCTAAATGGGCCTGACTTTTTATGCTTGCACCTCACTTATAATGTGTTCCACGACTCAAACATTCACCCACACATTATTTTCTTCATTTTTAAATTTATTTTGATTTTTTATTAATTAAAAATTGAATTAAATTAAATAATTGATGAATAATAGCAAATATATGATTTGATTTGGTTTTTGGACGGGTTGGCAATCAAAATATGCTGAATTATCAAGGGCAAAACGAATCAAGCATAATTGGTACAAGAAAGGGAAGATTTGGCTCAAAATAGCAAGTTTACATAAGCTTGAAAATCAAATCAAATCTCTTATCATTGCAAAGATTTAATCCAAATTTGTAACCCTAATTCATCCCTAGGTATATATTGGGCAAGAACAAAGCAAAAGATAAGGGTTAGCAATCGTGAAAGAGGAAAAGAAAATTCAGAAAATTCAAGGAAAAAGTCTGAATCGATTTTCACTCCATAGGCCAATTCAAGCCATTCTAACGATTCTAATCGTTTCTTGGACCTTCCTAGAAGCCAATTGGATCATTTGCAAGACTTGAAACACTCAGAAATGCGCATAACCACTCTCACGGTTTGCAAAAATGTTCAGAAACGATAACTGTATTTCTTGCATCATTAGCATGTTTAAATAATATATTTGTGATCCTCATCATGTTTGCAAGCTAACTGAATACTTTAATTGTGTTTTGAAGCCTATACATGCCTTTGCCATTGTTAGGGTTTTTATGTGCAGTTTAGGGGTTTTGTCCACAGGTTAAATTGGCCAGCAAAAGGGGTACCATGATGTTCTCAAGATCAAAACGAGTTAATCTATATAATTAGATGCCATTTATCTTGCGTGTTGTAGATTTTTGAGTTTCACAGGTTTGTAGCTACAGACCTTTGTCTGTAGGTAAAAGTACCAGAACCTAAGACGACGGAGAGAGGAAAAAGAAGGTTAGGTGTCAGCCAGCCATTCGCCCATTTGAACCAACGCACGCGTTTTTTTGTTTTTTCCACTAACCACTTTATTTCACATATTATATTGTGTTTGTATTATACTTACAACAAAAGCGCACAACTCAGATGGCAATAAGGCATTGGTAGTGAGTAAGTGAGTATAAGGACATGGGTTTGATCCCAGGTCCCAACAAAATTTTCTTTATTTCACTTTCTTGTAACAGATCCAACGCATCATCGTTCCTGGTGACCACCATGCACACTTGCGTCCAACCATTTGATCAAGCGTACCATTAGATCTAACGCTCCATCCATGAGGGACTATGGTGCACGTACAAGTCAACGCTACACAGGATCCAATATTGACTAGGCTTGGAGTGTTTTTGGGCTTGGAAATTCAGAAGGACACCCCCTTTTGGCTAGCATACAGGCCCATTTTCTTTTTCTTTATTTATTTCTTTTATTTCAATTGTTTTGTTTAATTATTTTTTTCACCAAATTAATTACACTTTTTTTATTTAATCATAAAATCAATAAATCACAAAATACCAAAAAAAAGCATCTTTTTAATAAAATATTTATTTTAATTTAATTAGAAATATAAGTTAAGTTAATTTCTTTTATAATTAAAATCAAGTAGAAACTAGGTTTTAATTTTACAATTAAATTTCTTTTCTCAAATAAAAACCAAAAAATACACAAAATATTTTTGTACAAAGCATTTTATTTTCTTGAAATTATTTAATTTAGTTTAGATTAGTTTAATTTCAATTTCTTTCATAATTAAAAAATAATTAGAATTAGGTTTTCAGTCGTACATAATTTAATCAATTATTTTCTCAAAAATAACTTAATTATTTCCTTCAATTAGATTTTAGGGTTTTTAATTTCTCCTCGTATTTAATTCGTCGCGCATTTAATTATTTCTTTTCCATTATTTTTGTAACTTCTGATGGTTTGTAATAGTTAAATTAGGGTTTTATTTCTTGATTTAATCCCTGATTCTTTGGTTATGTAATTAATCCTCATCCTTGAAGCCTTGTAATAGCTAGGTATATTTTCTCGCATTTTTAATTCCTGCAAATATTTAACTGTCTAGATGTATGCTAATAGGATTGTATGGGAAGAATGTCTAGAAAATTAAAACGGTAGATCACCTAATGTGCAAAGATCAAATAACTGAAACAAATCATATGCACATATTTCACTCCTAGGGTTTACCTCACTTCGGTTGCCTTCGGTAAACAATCATTAAGCATAGGAGATTTTAGTGGTTGCCCTCCAGTCTAAAAAGATCAAATTGTCCCATTCAAATGTTGCCTCGAAAATGTTGCCTCGGAAAGATCTTAAGACTCTAGGGTTACTACTAAAGTTTTCTAACTATTGCTTTAGTGATTGTACTTGTCCCTTTCGAATGTCCCTTACAACTCCAACAGTGGTGCTACCTACTCCTTAATAGTAGGATAGCACTGTCTAAAGGAAACGAGAATAAATAATCTTTTTTCGAGTAGGTAGAATCTTAAGTACTTGCTCAATAAAAACTTTTCACACAAACACCTTTCAAAACAATTTTCAAAATAAACTTCGTCACATCCTTGAGGACTGATACAAGGGTTATCACGAAGTAAAACATTTTCAAGACAAACACACACAAGCAATTTGAAAAATGAGCAAGTACCTAAGAGCCTGTAGATAACTACGGATAGAAAGGGTGCTAACACCTTCCCTTTCTATAACCTACCTCCCATACTCAGAAACATCTCGAAAAAAGGTTGTTTCTGTTCTTTTTCCTTTTCCATGATTGGATGAAATAAAAGTCGGTGGCGACTCTTGCTTACCGCGACATTTTGCAAACAATAAACGCAAAACGCAAACCAGTATTAACAGTCGTTTATGCCACCGTATCACACCCGCCCCTTCACATCCAATGTTAGGTCTTCATATCAATCAATGGTACGATAGAAATATCTAAAGGAGGAGGAAAATAACTAAGACTTTTTGAGTAGGTAGAATGCTCGTAGTTGGTTGCTCACAACCATTTTCAAAATAACATCATTTCAAACACACCAACACTTTCAAATGAAATATTTTCAAAAGTCAAAAATACTTTCAAAAAACAATCACAAACACATTTCAAACAAAGCATTTCAAAGTGAGCTAGAAACTAAGATCCTGTAGATAACTACAAATGAAAAGGGTGCTAACACCTTACCTTTTCATAACCTACCTGTTGTACCCTAAAATTTTCCCTCTCATGTTTCCCAAAGTCTTCCCCCTGCATGGTTGATCACAAACTCTTGCCTAAGGAAAAGGAAATTTTTTGAGTAGTGCTTTAAGTACATTTCGATTGGCATTCTGAAAGACCCTTCGATTGGTGTTCTGAAGGAGCCTTTCGATTGGCATTCTGTCAAGCTCTTCGATTGGCATTATGGACAAGCATTTCGATTGGCATTATGTCAAGGCTTTCGATTGGCATTCTGAAAGACCCTTCGATTGGTATTCTGAAGGAGCCTTTCGATTGGCATTATGGACAAGTACTTCGATTGGCATTATAACAGTGTCCTTCGATTAGAATTCCAAAAAGGTCTATTCGAAGAAGCATTCAAAGGGTCCATTCGAAGAAGCTTTCGAAAAGCATTCGAAGGAGGTCATCAGCCCATTCGAAAGGGAGCATTCGAAGGAGGCCATCAGCCCATTCGAAAGGGAGAATTCGAAGGCCAGTTACATGTCATTCAAAATTCAAAAAGGGACAAGATCCCATGTGTTTAGCCAATGTTACGAACTCTCATTCATGGCTTTCAAACAAATAATCAACGTTACAAATTCTCATTCATGGTTGTCAAACACATAATCAAGGTCATTTAAACCTTTGTCTTCCTGTCCCCTCCACCCCCTCTATATAAAGAGATCACAAGTGTTGCAAAAAAAGGGACAAAAACATTACAAAAATTATAGTAAAGAAAAGAAAACTCTGCAGAAACAAAATAGAGAGGACGAAAATATACAGAAAAAATAGAGAAAAGAAACAGGGAGAACTTGGAGATACGCTGCCAAAAATCATCAGCACTTCCAAGAAGCCATACCCAATCCTTGCACCAGCCATTCCACACTCAGAATCATAGATCAAAGCACTTCTGTTTGGTAAAAAGAAATCTAATCTCAAACTCATTTCAATCTCCGATTGCATATTCACGTTATTACTGTTGTTTGTGAATGATTTAATGTGCTACATATAAGCTACATTGCAGAGATGAGATTGAGCCATAGCTTGTGCACAATCTGAGTTTCTCCTTCGAATCCCAGGATAAAATAAACCCAGACCCAGATTCAGCAGGTGCGAATAGGGAGGAGATTCGAATCAGGGGGATAAAGTCCCCCCTGGACCTTTAACATGTGTTTCGTTTTTGCAGGAAATATATTCTCAGGATCCTGTTCAGAGTTTCGAAGCTCAGCAGCTTAGCTTCAAACTGGACCCAGGACTTCCAGATCGAAGGATGACATATCCAAATCGAACACCCTCAGAGTGCAGCCCCTCATGCACCTTCGATCCAGCCTCTTCACTGGGTCGAAAGACAACCCACACTTCTTTCGACCCAGGCCTCCAGAATGATTTTGTTTTTCTTGATTTACTGCCTGATTTCATTTTCGTTTGGACCATTTTATTTGTTTTTTTAATCAACATAAAAATCATAAAAATAAGTAACTTAGAATTAGGATTTAATTTAGTTAATTATTTTAACTTATTTTCTCCAATTTTAAAATCAGTAGACTTAGGATTTATTTAAATTCAATCCTTTTCATAAACAAAAAAATGCAAAAAAATATTAAGTATGTTTTGGAGTTAATTTTAATCAGTTTTTTTAATTAATTAAATTTGACTTAATTGAACATTTAGCATTTTTCCAAAAAATAAAATAAAATAACAAAAGTTCTTATTCATAGGATTTTTTAGATTCACGCGCGTTTATTTTATTGTAACTGCTTACTGGTTTGTGGTAGTTTAAATTAAGACTTTTACTTTACTGCTTTTATTTCCCCAATTTTTGGACATGTAAATAATCCCCCGAAGCCTTGTAATAGCATAAGATTTACAATTTCTGCACTTTAAATTCCTGTACATATATTAACTGCTTAGATATATGCTAACTAGGATTGTATGACAAGATTAACTCTTAAACTTAAAATCAACAGTAGCTCACCATGACATGCAAAGATAATATAACTGAAAAAAACAATACACTCGCACATGCCACTCTTAGGGTATACCTCACTTGGCTGCCTCAAGTGTGGTCATTGAGTATAGGAAGTCTTAGAGGTCGCCCTCCTGTCTAAAGATCAAAGTTGCCTCGAAACAGTTGCCTCGATAAAAATGATCTAAGACATTAGGGTTACCGCTAAAGCATCCTAACATTGCTTTAGTGACCACACGTCCCTTAAATCGAATTGACCCGAAAACTCCAACGACGATGCTACCTACTCCTCAATAGTGGGATAGCATTGTCTAAAGGACATTAGCACAATTTAATTCCTTTTTGAGTAGGTAGAGGTTCTTAAGTAGTTGCTCCTTTAAAAAACAAAACAAAACTTTTCGCACTTACACTTTCTTCAAAAACAAAACAAAACTATTTTCAAAACCCACAAACACAAAGAAAAGTAAACTTTTGAAAACATAGTGAGCAAGTACCTAAGAGCCCGTGGATAACCACGGATAGAAAGGGTGCTAACACCTTCCCTTTCTATAATCTACCTCCCGAACCCGAGAAACAATCTCGAAAAGGAATTTTTCTGTGCTTTTTTCCTTTCCTTGTTGGATAAAATAAAAGACGGTGGCGACTCTTGCTTACCGCGACACTTTGAGAAAACAAACGCAAACGCGAACCAGCATCAAAAAACAGTCAGTTCTCATTCCCACCGATCACAGAACTGGCGACTCTGCTGGGGATCATTATAAGTAAGGTGTACCTTAGGATTAGATCACTTGTGTTTTCAATTGCATTGCTTTGTATGCTTTTAATTTTGTGGGCTTATATTGGAGTTCTATAAATCCTCCACCCAGATTTGGGAAACATTCATAGATAGCAATATGTTGTGGAAACTGTGTGGGGTATACCGACACGGTTGAAGCAATAGCTATATTAGTGCGACATATTTGTGAGTACCGGTAGCCTTTGAGTCAATCAAAGAGAATACGGGGCCGCTGAATGATGTCACTAAGCACTAATGACCTAGAACCTTACTTGACCATCTTGGCCTTTTTTAGCGGTAGTGAGATGACTGACTTTGGTGCAGTCCGAAGTTGGTAGATACTCGATACTACACTCATTGAGGATTGTTTTCTTGGAATATTTTGGTCGCTAGTAAGTGGCTAAACCAAAACGATGAACATAGAAAACAATCCAATGATATTGAGCTCCTTAGAACCCAGTTACTATTTATAGGACAGGTTTTGAGCCAACTACACTCAAGAGGGTACTTACCTATGAAACCTCATGCAAGCCTGAAATCTAAGGGCTCTTTCTGTGTGACTTGTGTGCCTTCAAACTTGAACTAGTTGCACATTCTTGTTATCTGACAACATGAATTCCTTGCAGGTTTTGTTTACAGTCCTTATCCGATAATTTGGACTTATTGCAGGGCTTACTTACATCACCTCACACTTTTGCTTAAACGCATAGCATACACATCATAACACCATGCCTTAACATTTCTTTAACCATTTCAAGGATCTCAAGGGTCTGTGATGCAGGTTATGGTAACTCAAATGGCTAGCAAGGGGCAAAGGGGATTTATTTTCCTCTAGCCAAGGTTGTCTAGAAATCCAAACACGATAACTTGAGTCAGGGGCTATGACCCACTCGATATGGTGAGCTTGACTCTTGAAGAAGGACTCTCAGCAACATGAAGTTCCTTCAATCAAGCTATCAGATTCAAATTCTAACCATTTCTTGTTTACCCCGCGAGATCCTTAAAAACATTGCATACATATATCATACATACCATTGCATAACAGGTCTCCTAGTACAGGTCTCTTATCTTCTTCGCTGTTTATTTCAGCAATCATCATGTCTACTGAACCTTCAACCGAGCAAGCTATCAAGGCCCTCCAGGCCCAGAATGCCCAATTTCAAGAGTTGGTCATGAGCCTAGCTAAGGGTCAGCAGGACCTGAAGACCCTGATTCTGAAAGAGAGGAAGAAGAAGAAAAAGAGGACCATCCTGTTCAGTACTGGACGCAGGTTTGGAAACGGGCTGCAGAACGAAGTTGATCTGACCACCCCATCTGAAGGGAAAGATAGTCCACAAGAAAGGAGGGCTCCTAGCCCTGAAGTCTCCAAAAACGAGACAAACTATGATGAAGAACAGTATCCTCCTGCTGAGGATAAGTACAAACAACTGGAAGACCGTTTGAACGCTATGGAGACACAGAAGGTGCCCGGTCTGGACTTCGGAGATCTGGGCCTATCATCTGGGGTGGTGATTACCCATAAGTTCAAGGCACCTGCCTTTGCCAAGTATGACGGAGCTTCCCGTCCCAAGCTGCACCTTCGGTCATATGTGAGGAAGATCCAACCTTACACTGCTGATAAGAACTTGTGGATCCATTTCTTTCAAGACAATCTCTCAGGGACTCAGCTTGAATGGTTCTGTCAATTGGAAGGAGCTAACATCCGCAACTGGGAGGACCTTGCTGCTGCTTTTTACAAGCAATACCAGTATAATGCCGACCTTGCTCCCACGCGTACTCAGCTTCAGGGTATGTCTATGGGTACAGGCGAAGGCTTTAAGGACTACGCTCAGAAGTTGAGAGATCTTGCTGGAAGAGTCCAACCCCCTCTGCGTGATAGGGAGTTGGTGGACATGTTTCTTGGGACTTTGTATGGTCCCTATTTCAAACACTTGATCGGAAGCTCTTCAGCCGGATTCACCGAGCTAATACTGACAGGCGAAAGAGTCGAAGCTGGCATCAAAAGTGGGAAGATTCAAGAAGCTACACCTTCTGATGCTCAGAAAAAGCCCTACAATGGGAAGAAAGAGTCCAATGCTGTATATGGTCAAAAGGGTCGTCATGACCAATACGTAGGGGAAATCTTGATCTCTAATCCTACGCCTGCTCAACAAAGACAGGGGCATCAGCGTAAGGAGGTCACGCCTAAAAGACAATTCACTAAGATCAACATGTCACTGGCTCAAGCGCTACAACACATGTTGAAGGCAGAGCTGATTACGTTAAAGCCTCCTCTCCGAAACCCAAATACTTCCGCTCCTACCTATCATCCCAATGAAAGGTGTGCATACCACTCTGACAGTCTGGGACATGACACAAACAACTGTTGGGCTCTGAAGAACAAGATCCAAGACATGATTGATGCCAAGGAGATCAAGTTTGACCCTTCGGAGACTCCAAACATAATCACTGCTCCTATGACGAATCAATGAAAGTTTTTGTTCATTTGGATTTTCAAGTTGTAATGTCTTTGTTATTCAAACAATTATCTATTAATGCTAAACTTTGTTTCCTTAATGCATTGCATATGTTTGTCTTGATTTGATCCAATTATTTTCATTACATTTAAACTATGCTTTTTACTCACTTTATGACATTCAACTCTTGCTAAAATTACAAGCCTTTAGAGGGAGGATGACGAAACAATGCCATAATCTCATACAGTATGCTTTTGAACAGACCCCACTGACGATGTACAAGCATTCTTTCTAATCCTAAACACTGGAGTTATAAGGAAGATAATCCCTAGTCCACCCCTCCGAGCCAAAGAAGTAGGAGTTTTCTGTTTTAAACACAAATTGAAACCTTTAATTTAAACCTGGGGCAGGGTAGTCTCTCAGTTAATTCAAAAGATACGCATTGAAGTCGCAAAACTCTCAGTTCATAATACAACGAACGACATCAAAAGCATTCCTCTGGAATCAAAAGACAGTGGTGGCTCCTTATCTCATAGGAAGTCAATCTCTCAAAAGAAAAAAGCCCACTGAGCCAAAACCTATAAAGGAGGCTTAAGAAAGCCGGGGCATCCCGCTGACTGTAATCTCGAAAATAGAAACAGCCAGGCAAAAATTAGGGATAATAAATCAAAAGAACGAGGTCATTACAAATCCTCGACAACATGAAGAATGTTGCAAAAAAAAGGATGACTGCCTTAAAAAATGCAACTTGTGTGAACCATCACCAAAAACGTCGTTCCAGACTCATTTGGAGTTCAAATGCACAATTAACTGAGTTTAGGATTGAAGAACATCACGAAGAGCGGGTGGGTACAAATATACTTTGAGCCTTTATCCTTTGTTTCTTAAACCGTGAACCAAACCACGTTACAACCCTTCAAAAGTCCTAACTGAAGCATGGGTTAGTTCAAAAGCATACTGTTACAAAAGGTATCCTGACTCCTGTAAGGCATTGCCCTAAATCTTGTGTTGAATTTGTCTTATAAAAAGTTTTCTGCTAAAAAACGCATTTTTCAAAACTTTGAGACAAGCATAAACTTTGCATTATTTGAATATCATTGTTTGCATTTGGCTATTTGTTTGACAACGGAGAAATTCACACAACGAATATCCGATGAATGAAAGCCCTCTCAGTGAATAAAATCACTTCAAAAAGGATGACACTTCCATTGACAAATCTCCTTCCAATCAAGGGGCATGGCATGATCATTGTCCATCACCTGGGGCAGTCCAGTCAAGATTTCAAGAAATCTCTGAAGAAGTGCAGAGTAACCAGGGGCAAGTCTCCATCTCCATCACTTAGGGCATTGAACATCAATCTCAGTGAAGGGTTACGTACAATTAAACATGTTTTGGCAATGTCACAAACACTTGCTACTAGGGGAAATGACAAATCTCCCCAAAATCCTTCTCATAGGATGACATCCCAGCAAGGGTTTAATCTCTGAAAACCTTTCCCCAGCTAAATCAACCTCAAGAATCCTCGAGGACTTCCCCCAACGAAGATGTCACCTCACTAGCAGACTGACGACAGGGTTTATTTCCCCAACAACACCAGGATTCCCCAGCTTGAGTTTGCCTCTCTGACTACTACAAATCAAAGGACCACAACTCCTCTTCCCCAGTAGACTACTCTACAATCCCCAGCAAGTTACTGCGAAACCTAGACCCGACCAAATATCAGTTCAACTTCGACTCCCCAGTAGAGCAATGGACGACTAAGACTCCTAAACTCTTTTCCCAAGCAGAAATAAGCATACTCCTCGGAGTTTTCAACATCCCCCAGCGGAGTTCTCCTCAAACAACAAAGTAGGGATCCCCGGTGGAAACATTTTGAGCAAAGTCCAAGACAAAATTACACTTCAACATTCATAACATATGCATACGAAATACATATAACACAAATCTAATTTTATTTTGAGAACATCATTACGCAATGCATACATCATGATAATGCATACATCATGACATTGCATACAACTAACTCTTTACCTTTTCAGGAAAGATCAATCAACAGGAAAAGATCATCATCTTCTGAGATTCCTTCTAGAGACAGTTCAGATGCGACCCAAATATGGCTGACATTCTGATACTTATTCCAGACTCCTTCTAGAGACAGTTCAGATGCGACCCAGATATGGCTGACATTCTGATACTTATTCCAGATTCCTTCTAGAGACAGTTCAGATGCGACCCAGATATGGCTGAAATTCTGATACTTATTCCAGATTCCTTCTAGAGACAGTTCAGATGCGACCCAGATATGGCTGACATTCTGATACTTATTCCAGACTCCTTCTAGAGACAGTTCAGATGCGATCCATATATGGCTGACATTCTGATACTTATTCCAGACTCCTTCTAGATATAGTTCAGATGCGACCCAGATATGGCTGACATTCTGATACTTATTCCAGACTCCATCTAGAGATAGTTCAGATGCGACCCAAATATGGCTGAAATTCTGATACTTATTCCAGACTCCTTCTAGAGATAGTTCAGATGCGACCCAGATATGGCTGACATTCTGATACTTATTCCAGACTCCTTCTAGAGATAATTCAGATGCGACCCAGATATGGCTGACATTCTGATACTTATTCCAGACCCCTTCTAGAAACAGATCAGACGAGATCCAGATATGGCTGACATTCTGATACTTATTCTAGATCCCTTCTAGAGACAGTTCAGATGCGACCCAGATATGGCTAACATTCTGATACTTATTCCAGATTCATTCAAATTACAGTCCAGATACGATCCAGATTCGGATGTCATTCTGTCACTCATTCAAAATACAGTCCAGATACGATCCAGATTCGGATGTCATTCTGTCACTCATTCAAATTACAGTCCATATACGATCCAGATTCGGATGTCATTCTGTCACTCATTCAAATTACAGTCCAGATACGATCCAGATTCGGATGTCATTCTGTCACTCATTCAAATACATTTCAGATACGCTCCAGATGCAGGCGCAATTCTGACAATCATCCAGACTCAACTCTATTCTCCAGCAGCTTCGGGATTCATTTTCCCAGCTAAAACATCACACTTCCCTACGTCATAGTGTGGATGAGTACTATAACCTCAACGGTATACCCCCAGTGAGCACGAGTCAGTTCCTAGATCTTGATGTTCTCCTCCGTCATAATGTGGACAAGTTCTATAACCTCAGCGGTATACTCCCGGTGGGCACGAGACAGTTCCTAGATCTTGATGAAGACGTTTCCCTACGTCATAATATGGACGAGTATTATAACCTCAACGGTATTCTCCATTGAGCACAAGTCAGTTCCTAGATCTTGATGTTCTCCTCCGTCATAGTGTGGACAAGTTCTATAACCTCAGCGGTATACTCCCGATGGGCACAAGACAGTTCCTAGATCTTGATGAAGATGCTTCCCCCAATTAAATTATGAACAGGTTCATAAAACCCAACTGAAGCATTCTCCCAGTTGAAGTACAGGCAGGTTCCTAAATCTCAACAAAGTTAGACTTCCCCAGCAGAATATTCTACAAACAACAGGTATGCAAGTTCTCGCTAAGGAATCTCTTATGCGATCGACACTCCTACAGATGGCATCTATAAGCCCATCCTCCTACCAACAATCTCCAGATGGCATCTATAAGCCCATCCTCCTACCAGCAATCTCCAGATGGCATCTATAAGCCCATCCTCCTACCAACAATCTCCAAATGGCATCTGTAAGCCCATTCCTGACATCACAATGCTGATACTATACCATGCGAGTGCAAATTTCTGGGCACTCTAGTGTTCAATCATCTTCCACCTTCGGATCACGAAAGGAACGCAAGCCAATCTACATCCTCAGGTTTAAGAAGATTGAACAGGGGCAACTGTTGTACCCCAAAATTTGCCCTCTCATGTTTCCCAAAGTCTTCCCCCTGCATGGTTGATCACAAACTCTTGCCTAAGGAAAAGGAAATTTTTTGAGTAGTGCTTTAAGTACATTTCGATTGGCATTCTGAAAGACCCTTCGATTAGTGTTATGAAGGAGCCTTTCGATTGACATTCTGTCAAGCTCTTCGATTGGCATTATGGATAAGCATTTCGATTGGCATTATGTCAAGGATTTCGATTGGCATTCTGAAAGACCCTTCGATTGGTATTCTGAAGGAGCCTTTCGATTGGCATTATGGACAAGTACTTCGATTGGCATTATAATAGTGTCCTTCGATTGGAATTCCAAAAAGGTCCATTCGAAGAAGCATTCAAAGGGTCCATTCGAAGAAGCTTTCGAAAAGCATTCGAAGGAGGCCATCAGCCCATTCGAAAGGGAGCATTCGAAGGAGGCCATCATCCCATTCGAAAGGGAGCATTCGAAGGCCAGTTACATGTCACTCAAAATTCAAAAAGGGACAAGATCCCATGTGTTTAGCCAACGTTACGAACTCTCATTCATGGCTTTCAAACACATAATCAACGTTACAAATTCTCATTCATGGCTGTCAAACACATTATCAAGGTCATTTAAACCTTTGTCTTCCTGTCCCCTCCACCCCCTCTATATAAAGAGATCACAAGTGTTGCAAAAAAAGGGACAAAAACATTACAAAAATTATAGTAAAGAAAAGAAAACTCTGAAGAAACAAAATAGGGAGGATGAAAATATACAGAAAAAATAGAGAAAAGAAACATGGAGAACTTGGAGATACGCTGTCAAAAATCATCAGCACTTCCAGGAAGCCATACCCAATCGTTGCACCAGCCTTTCCACACTCAGAATCATAGATCAAAGCACTTCTGTTTGGTAAAAAGAAATCTAATCTCAAACTCATTTCGATCTCTGATTGCATATTCACGTTATTACCGTTGTTTGTGAATGATTTAATGTGCTACATATAAGCTACAGCGCAGAGATGAGATTGTGCCATTGCTTGGGCACAATCTGAGTTTCTCCTTCGAATCCCAGGATAAAATAAACCCAGACCCAGATTCAGCATGTGCGAATAGGGAGGAGATTTGAATCAGGGGGTAAAGTCCCCCCTGGACCTTTAACATGTGTTTCATTTTTGCAGGAAATATATTCTCAGGATCCTGTTCAGAGTTTCGAAGCTCAGCAGCTTAGCTTCGAACTGGACCCAGGACTTCTAGATCGAAGGATGACATATCCAGATCGAACACCCTAAGAGTGCAGCCCCTGATGCACCTTCGATCTAGCCTCTTCACTGGGTCGAAAGACAGCCCACACTTCTTTCGACCCAGGCCTCCAGAATGATTTTGTTTTTCTTGATTTACTGCCTGATTTCATTTTCGTTTGGACCATTTTATTTGTTTTTTTAATCAACATAAAAATCATAAAAATAAGTAACTTAGAATTAGGATTTAATTTAGTTAATTATTTTAACTTATTTTCTCCAATTTTAAAATCAGTAGACTTAGGATTTATTTAAATTCAATCCTTTTCATAAACAAAAAAAATGCAAAAAAATATTAAGTATGTTTTGGAGTTAATTTTAATCAGTTTTTTTTTAATTAATTAAATTTGACTTAATTGAACATTTAGCATTTTCCGAAAAAATAAAATAAAACAACAAAAGTTCTTATTCTTAGGATTTTTCAGATTCACGCGCGTTTATTTTATTGTAACTGCTTATTGGTTTGTGGTAGCTTAAATTAAGACTTTTACTTTACTGCTTTTATTCCCCCAATTTTTGGACATGTAAATAATCCCCTGAAGCCTTGTAATAGCGTAGGATTTACAATTTCTGCACTTTAAATTCTTGTACATATATTAACTGCTTAGATATATGCTAACTAGGATTGTATGACAAGATTAACTCTTAAACTTAAAATCAACAGTAGCTCACCATGACATGCAAAGATAATATAACTGAAAAAAACAATACACTCACACATGCCACTCTTAGGGTATACCTCACTTGGCTGCCTCAAGTGTGGTCATTGAGTATAGGAAGTCTTAGAGGTCGCCCTCCTGTCTAAAGATCAAAGTTGCCTCGAAACGGTTGCCTCGATAAAAATGATCTAAGACATTAGGGTTACCACTAAAGCATCCTAACATTGCTTTAGTGACCACACGTCCCTTAAATTGAATTGACCCGAAAACTCCAACAACGATGCTACCTACTCCTCAATAGTGGGATAGCATTGTCTAAAGGACATTAGCACAATTTAATTCCTTTTTGAGTAGGTAGAGGTTCTTAAGTACTTGCTCCCTTAAAAAAACAAAACAAAACTTTTCGCACTTACACTTTCTTCAAAAACAAAACAAAACTCTTTTCAAAACCCACAAACACAAAGAAAAGCAAACTTTTGAAAACATAGTGAGCAAGTACCTAAGAGCCCGTGGATAACCACGGATAGAAAGGGTGCTAACACCTTCCCTTTCTATAATCTACCTCCCGAACCCGAGAAACAATCTCGAAAAGGAATTTTTCTGTGCTTTTGTCCTTTCCTTGTTGGATAAAATAAAAGATGGTGGCGACTCTTGCTTACCGCGACACTTTGCGAAAACAAACGGAAACGCGAACCAGCATTAAAAAACAGTCAGTTCTCATTCCCACCGATCACACTACCCCCCGAACTCAAGAAAATTCTCAAAAGGTCTTTCATGTTCTTTTCACCTTTCCTTTATTGGATAAAAGAAAAGTTGATGGCGACTCTTTCTATCCACAACAATTGCGATGAAACGCAAAACACCTAAGTCAATTCTCCCACCGTATTACATAACTGGAAACTCTGCTGGGGAATACTTAAAAGTGGGGTTACCTTAGAGACTAGATCACATTTAAATGCTTTCATTTGTTTGATTTGTGTGCTTTACATTTTTGGGTCCTTGTTTGGGTTTCTATTGATCCTCTACTCGGATCTGGGAACATTATTAGGTAAGTAGAGAAGATTGTGGATACTGTACAGCATAGACCGATATGGTTGAGACAATAGCTACGTTAGTGTGACACATTTATAGGTACCAGTATACCTTGTGGTGAATCAAGGAGAATACGGGGCCGTTGTATGGTGTCGGGAAGCACTAACAGACCATAGAACCTTTAATTGAACAACTTGGCCATTAAGAAGTAGTGAGATAGCCGGCTTCATCGGAGAGCTTAAAACTGATTGATACTCGATGCTACGCTCTTCGAAATCAGACTTTCGAGATATTTCGGTCACCAATAAAGAGGCTTGTGCTGATACAATGCCCGATGAAGAAAGATCAATGATATTGAGATCCCCTAGAACCTGATTACTTTCTAGGACAGGTTGAACCAACTAAACATCAAGAGGGTACTTACCTATAAACTCCATGCAAGCCTAAACCTAAGGACTTGTTTGCTTTGATTGTATATGATTATTTATACATAACATCATGACATCATGCCATAGCGTTTTCAATAACCATTTCAAGGATCTCAAAGGTCTGTGATGCAGGGTTATATTAAACCATACGTCTATCAAAGGGTAAGGGGATTTATTTTCCTCTAACCAAATGTTGTCAAAGACCAAAACGCGATTACTTGAGTCGAGAGCTATGACCCACTCGATATAGTGAGCTTGATTCTCGTAGAAGGACATTCAATGATGCAAAAGTTGTAATCAAAGTTCAACTTCTAACATCTTGTATTTACCCCGCGAGATCCTTGAAAACATTGCATTTACATATCATGCATGTCATCATAACAGGTTTTCCCCATACATGTTTCTCATCTGCTTACTGTTTATTTCAGTAGAGATGGCTCTCGAGCAGACTGTTCAAGATCTTCAGACCCAAAATGATCAACTTCAAGGTTTGTTCCTAAACTTGTCCAAGGGGCAAGAAGAAGTGAACACTTCTCATTGAGAGCATGACCAATAACAATGCTGAAGACGACAAGGAGGTCCAGATGAGACAATTGCAAACTGAAATGGAAACAATGAAAATCTAGATGATGGGTCAGATGGTAGGTCAGATGGCTCTTATCCAAAACTTAGCTCAGGGACAAGAAGAGTTGAGAATCCTCATCAACAAGATTCATCAAGACGAATACAACCGTATGGAACAAACGAATAGGATTGAGGATAAAGTCATTAATCAACCTCAAATGAGATAGGAAGTTAACTTAGTTAAGAGTAGGCCTTTTTAGATTGATACTACATCGCAAGTCCAACAACGACCTCGCCAACATCAACAGGGGAATCTGCATAAGGAGGTTGCACCTAAAAGACAATTCACCAAAATCAACATGTCACTGGCTCAATCGTTACAGCATATGTTAAAGACAGAGCTGATTACGTTAAAGGCTCCTCTTCGGAATCCCAATACTTCTGCTCCTAGTTACCATCCCAATGAAAGATGTGCATACCATTCTGATAGTCCTGGACATGATACGAATGGCTGTTGGGCTCTGAAGAACAAAATTTAAGATATGATTGATGCTAAGGAGATTGAGTTTGCCCCTTTTGAGACTCCCAACGTGATCACTGCTCTCATGCCAAATCATTGAGAGCGTCCAGTTCATTTTGAATTTTCAATTGTAATTTCTTTTTTTTGTTCGAACACTTATTTATTATGTCAAACTTTGTTTCATTAAACTTTGATTTTTATTCTCTTTTCGTGATATTCAACTCTCGTTAGAAGTTGTAAGCCTTTAGAGGGAGGATGACGAAAATCATACCATGATCTCATATAGTATGTTTTTAAACAGACCTTGTTGATGATGTACATGCGTTGTTTTAAATCCTAAAGAGTGGAGTTATAAGGAAGATAATCCCTAGTTAACCCCTTTGAGCGAAAGAAGTAGGAGTTTTCTTTTCGCACAAATTAAAACCTCTAATCATATCCTGGGGCGGGGTAGTTTCTCCATTAACTCAAATGCGCATTCAATTGTAAGCTTTCACTTTGTACATATTCAATGACATCAAAAAAATCCTTCTAAATCAAAAGATGGCGATGGTTCCCCATAAAATAGGTAGCCATTATCTCTCAAAAGAAAAGCCCAGTGAGTAAAAACCTATGAAGGAAACTTAAAAAAAAATTGGGCATCCCGCTGACTGTAGTCTCAAAACAAAAACAGTCATGAAAAAATTAGGGATAATAAATAAATAAATAAAAGGTCACTACAAATCCTCGACAACGAAAAATGTTGCAAAAAATGACTGCCTTTTCAAATAAACTTAACTTATCCGAACCATCACCAAAATATCTTTCTAGATTCAATTGGCATTTAAACGTAATTAACAAAGTTTAGGACTGAAGAACATCATGAAGAATGGGTGGGTACAAATAAACTTTGAGCCTTATTATTTGTTTATTAAAACGTGAACCAGGCCACGTTACAACCCTTTAAAAGTCCTAATAGAAGCATAGGTTAGTTCGAAAGCATATCGTTATAATAGGTATCCTGACTCCTGTAAAGCTTACTGTAAATCCTGATTTGAATACATATTCTTACAAAATTCTTTTATTTGCTAAAAATGCATTTTTTAAAACTTCAAGACAGACATAACATTTGCATTATTTGAGTACCGCTGTTTTCATATTACTAATTGTTTGACAACAGAGAAATTCGCACGACGAATAGCCAATGAACGTAAACTCTCTCAATAAACAAAATCACTTCAAAGGGAAAGACGCCTCCAATGACAAACCTTCCATAATAAAGGGGAATGCCATGTTACTGTCCAACTCATATGTGGCAGTCAAGTCAAGATTCCAAGAAATCTCTCATAAAGTCCTGAATAGCCAGGGGCAGGTCTCGATCTGAATCACTTGAGGCATTGAACATGAATTTCAGCAAAGGGTCACGTACGCTCATACAAACATTTTATATTATTTCTATAACGCTTGCTATCATCGACAGTGACGACTTTCCACGCGGACATAGTCGGAAAATACTACGCATAAAAGAGACCCTCTAGGTTGACACTCTTAGGAAAAAATAAGGGCATTCCGGCGAACCAAAAGGTTCAGGAAAAAGTTAGGGATATATATGTAAAAGATTGTACACCCGGCAAGTCGAAAACCTGAAAAGGTGGCTTGGGCAAAAAAGGGTATCCCGTTGGACTGAACACCCGAAAGGACGGTCCAAGCAAAAGTTAGGGATTAAAGTGTGCGACTATGTCCCGTTATCTCATCATTTTATCTATCATTAAATGATTTGTCACTCTGGTCAACATTTACTAAGGACTCTGGGAGAAGACATAGTTCAAGCTGTCCATAAATCCCCACAAGGCCAAATTCATGGATATCCCCACCGAATCACTTCAATAAGATTATCCCCCACAAAGTCCCTTTTATAAGGTGATCCTCAATGAAATCACCAAAGTCACCTCTACAAGGCTATCCCCGACAAGCGCAGAAGCATCTTCAAACAAAAGTGTGCATTCTCAAGCCAATGACATAGTCAAACTTACCAGCAGATAGTGGAGTTTGATCTTCTCTCAACGAACGCACACATCATTCCAGTTCCCAAACAGATGAAAATTGTCAGAAGTTTAGCATCTTCTAGATACAATGCAGATGCAGTCTAAATACAGATTTATTCTGACATTCATTCCAGACTCTCCTACAGATACAGTTCAGACACGATCCGGATATAGATGTCATTCTGATACTCATTCAATATCTCCTCAGATACAGTCAAGGATCGGATTCATTCTGACATTCCTCAACTGAGTTGCTCTTAACTGAAAAAAGAAGCCTTATGGAGTTCTCCCCAAAATAATTCATCTCCCCAATAAGATCTTCAAAATATTCTCCTCAATAGGGTTTATTTCCCCAACAAACTACAGATTCCCCAACACAAGTCTTTTCTCAGACTATTACAAATCAACAGATAAAACCCCTTGTCACCATCAAAGTTGATATTATCCTCAGCAAGTTGCTGTGGAGCCTGGAAACAGACCAGATAACAGTTAAATTCAGTAAGTTACTGCGAATCCTAGAATCCGACCAGATAACAGTTAACTTTAGTAAGTTACTGTGAAGCCTGGAATTCGACCAAATAACAATTAACTTCATCCACTTCAAAAATTTGTTGTGAAGCCTAGAATCTGACCAGATAACAGTTAAGTTCAGTAAGTTGCTATGAAGCCTGGAAATTGACCAGATAATAGTTAACTTCAGTAAGTTATTGTGAATCCTGGAAACCGAACAGATAATAATTAATTTCATTCTCTCAAAAATTTGTTGTGAAGACTGGAATCTGACCAGATAACACTTAAATTCAGTAAGTTGTCGCGAAGCCTGGAAACCGACCAGATAACAGTTAACTTCAGTAAGTTGTTGTGAAGCCTGGAAACTGACCAGATACCAATTAACTTTATTCTCTCAGAATTTTTTTGCAAAGCCTGGAATTCGACCAGATAGAAATTAACTTCATCCTTTCATCTAAGTTACTGAGAAGCCTAGAATTCGACCAGATAACAGTTAACCTTAGAAAATTACTGCGAAGCCTAGAATCCGACCAGATAACAATTTAACTTCAGTAAGTTATTGTGAAGCCTGGAATTCGACCAGATAGCAATTAACTTCATCATTTCATATAAGTTACTACAAAGCCTGGAATTCGACCAGATAACAATTAACCTCAGAAAATTACCACGAAGCCTAGAATCCGACCAAATAACAGTTTAACTTCAGTATGTTGTTGCAAAGCCTGGAACCTAACCAGATAACAATTAACTTCATCCATCTTAGAAATTTTTTGGGAAGCCTGGAAACCAACCAGATAACAATTAACTTCATCTTCCCCAGTAAGTCGCTGCGAAGCCTGGAATACAACCAGATAACAGTCAACTTTATTGTCCCTAGTAAGTTCCTGTGAAGCCTGGATTTCGACTAGATAACAACTAACTTTCATTCTCCCAATCAAGAAATAATTCTCCAAGTAGAGAAATGGACAACTAAAGCTCCTGAACTATATTCCCCAAGCAGAAATCAACACTCCCCGCAGAGTTTTCTCAAGCAAAGTCAATGTTCCCTGGCGAAAATCTCCTCAAACAACAAAGCAGGAATCCCCAGCGCAAACACTCTAAACAAGGTTAGAAGATGCACATACTCTTCATCCCCAACAATAATCTTGGATTTTTCTTCCCAACACTCCCTAGCATTTTGTCAAGGATTTATTTTCCAGACAAAGATACACTTCAATAAACGTATCACATTCATACATCATATCACATACATGACAAATGCATATAGCATAATCTCATTTATTTTGAGAACATCATTACGCCATGCATACATCTGCATACAACTAATCCTCTTACTTATAGGAAAAGTCAATCAAAACAACAATCCTCTTTTGGTTAAGTTCACTTTCTCCAGTTAATAATAGGCAACCAACTGACCTCTTCTGGTTAGATTCCCCCCCCCCCAATGAAGTTACCAATTGCAAGACCTCTTCTGGATCAGATTTATTTCTCCCAGTTAAAGACAGGCAAAGGACATCTACAGTTTCAGCATAGGTCGTGTAATACGGTGGGAGAACTGACTTGGGATGTTTTGCGTTTGATCGCAAATGTTGCGGTTAGCAAGAGTCGCCACCGACTTTTCTTTTATCCAAAAGGAAAGGTGAAAAAGAAGAGGAAAGAACTTTGAGATTATTTCTTGAGTTTGGGGGGTAGATTATGAAAAGGGAAGGTATTAGCACCCTTTTCATCCATAGTTATCTATGGGCTCTTAGTTGCTTGCTAGATCACTTGCTTTGTTTGAAAATGTGCTTTTTGGTGGTTTTTGAAAGTATTTTTGAAAAGGCGCCTTTGTTTAGGCGAACTTTGTAATGATTCTCGTTTCGGCGAAAATGTATACAAAGTGTTGGACTTTTAAAAATATTTCATGTTTTGAAATTTTTTGGTGTGTGTTTGTTTTGAAAGTGTTTGGTGTATGTTTGCAAGGATGTTTGTTTTTTAAAATGAGCAAGCAACTAGGAACATTTCTACCTACTCAAAAGGTCTTTTTGTTCATTTCTTTCTTCCTTTGATATTGATATCTTACCATTGATTGGGAAGAAGCCTTATCTTTGGATATAAAGGGACGGGCGCGGGTCATTGTATAGTCATGATAGCAATGTTGTGAGATATCTTAGCATTTCTCTTAAGGGACTAATATCATTCGAAAAGGCAACATTTGTAGCGTCATCATGGGACTATGATCTTATATTTTGATTGTTTTTGCTGAGACATCCCACTTGCATAACATGACTATTTTTATAAGGCAACAAGTGGAATTACCCTAAGGGTGCATGTGTGAACAGTGTTTGATTTGCATGCATTTAGTCTTTGATTAGGGTTGTCTACTTGTTGTTTTTATCTTCCCATGCAAACCCTAATTACTAGCATTTATATGAAAGCGATAAATTACGGAAGGTAAATATTCTACGCTATTAAAATCATTAGGGGGATGGGGTATACAAATTTACAAATGGGGATTGCAAGAAATTAAAGTCCTAATTATCTATTACAACCATATTGAAATAATATACAAAAAATGTAAAATGGATTTGTTTTGTTTTTGTTAAGAGAAGAAATAAGTTTGCTTATGAAAAATGTTTTTTAGTCTTTTGGTTTCAAATAAAATAAAGTATGTAAACATAAAAATATTTTTTGGTGTTTCTTATTATTAAAGATAAAATAAAATAATAAGAGGAAAAGGGGTCAGAATCAGCACGTTGCTGAAATAAGAGGGAACAGAAGTTCTGACTCCTGTATACTGCAAGTCAGAAAGAAAATGTTAGCAGAAAAGGGGAAAGTCAAAAGTTCTAGGTCCACTGGGAACAAAGGGAAGTCTAAAAGCTATGATTGCTGAGGGAATCTAAAATTTCTAATGTCACTGGCAGGTCAGAAGTTCTGGTCGTTTGAGAGAGACTAGAAGTTCTAATGCAATTGGAGATCTAGAAATTCCGATAGTAGGCAAGTGAAGTGTCAATACTGTTGGATGAAAACATCTAGAAGTGCTAGTTCAAAATCATTGTTTTTACGAACAAATGGGAAGGGTTGTATCTAGAAGTTTTGATCCAACTAGTGGGAAAAAATGTCAGGAGATAAATATGAAAAAAAGGTGTTTCTGGGGCTAGAACTCTGGACCTTTAAAACTAATGTCTTATACACACGCTCTCTACCACTGGGGTGGCTAACATCTGGTATTAGAAGAAAAAACATAAACATATAACACAAAGTAAGTTCTGACGATGAGCTTCATCTCCTTCTCCATGCCAGTCAGAGCATCTGCAGCTTAGTCATTTCTCAACAAAACAGAAAATGCAACCATAGCAGTTATGGCGGATTTCCTCAAGAACTTATGTACTGAAATTCTCTATGCTTAGGCAAAAATACATGAAATCTATGAATATGTAAAAAATCAGAGGCAGGATGTCTACATTGTATTTTTGGACATGCAAGTCTAACAAAGCCTAAGTAATATGATAAAAGTCAGCAGAAGCTTACCTTGCAGCTGGAAAATGTTTTGTATGCTAGAGCCTAGTTCTGATTGCTATGATGTTCTGGTCAACTTTCTCACGTGCTCAAAAGGCTAGAACAACCCTGAGCTATGGATGGCTGGGAAATTCTGAGCAGCCAAGAAGCAAAGTTCTGGTTTTTAAAGATGTAAACAGAAGTTGGGATTGTTTCTAAATATATGTTAGAAACTGGGTGGGTGATTTGGCCAAGAGATGTGAAAGAAAATTAAAGTTTGGATGCAAAAAACACAAACTGGCAGGTTTTGTGTTTATATTTGAATTTTCAAGTTCTTATAAATTTTAGTAAGGTTTCAAGGCTAATTCTCAAATTCTCGACCCCTTTACAATTGGAAATGAAGTTCAATTTATAGGCAAGGATTTAGTAGCTTGGAGAATCAAGGGTACAACCATCATATGCTAGGACGGTGACTTGTTCTTGAAGCAAGTTCAAACAAGTATGGTTCAAGGAAAAAAGTAAGGTGGTTAGCAGCTTTTAGCCATGCCTAAGCTGGATTTATAAGCATGAATTAAGAAAAAGTACCCTCAGATACAAGAGTAGAGCATGGGGTCAACATAACCTTTGTACAAAAGTTTTCTTTTCAAGGACAGCAATGGTACTTCTATGCCACACGTGGGGAAATCCTTTGGATAAAGACTCAAACGTGGGCGTGAGCATTAAACCAGAAATCCTGCAATATAAGATTATGCATCATAGCTTAATTTTAGGATAGAAGTTCAGCATCAGCGTAACTTAGAACGAATATCCAACTTCTGATCTTTGAAACTCCCTGCTCCAGCATATTCTGAAGGGGTTCTCAGACTTTTCAGAAAGCTTGTAACACACTTTGCAGATCTTCCTTGAACTACTCTTGCAAATTCTGATTGAACTTACGTGAAAACTAGCCTAGAAGTTGTAACCAAATTCTGATTTGAAACTGCTCATAATTTACTAAGTGTTTAAGTTTCAGGGACGTGTCTTTGAAGATTTATATCTTGAAATCCAAGCATTTCTAGGAGAAGTTCTGTTCTGCAATGTTTTAGATCTCACTGAAATCTACAACTCTTGTGTCAGAAGTTCTTCAAGAATCCGCTTGCATCATGATGAAAATCTGGCCAGAAGTTCTGAATTTATCATATTTCCTAAACACTTAGAAAAATTTCTAAGTATTTAGAATTTTGTCTTTTCCAAAGTAATTTTTACTTTTGATTTTCTTGATGAAACAAATCTCATATTTTGACATTTCTTGATGAAATATGATTCTTGAAACTTGATTTTGACCCAAAAGTCAAAGTTTAATTTTTCATTGTGTAATTGACCATTATGCCCTCGTGCCAATTCCAAACCTAAATTGATGTATTATTGCTGTAAACTTGATATCATGGAAGATCTTGTGAGAGAATCCTTGAAAAATGAGAGGTAAAATTTTGGGGTACAACAGTTGCCCCTGTTCAATCTTCTTACACCTGAAGAGTTAGATTGGCGAGTCCGCTATTCGTGACTTGAAGGTGGAAGATGATTGAACACTAGAGTGCCAAAAATTTTCACTCGATGATATGTTAATTGACTGCGTAGGGAATAGGCTTAGAGATGCCATTCAAAGTGACTGAGGAAAGTATCAGGATAAATCTTTTGGTTAATTTAAACTAGAGCGATAGATGTCTCTGTCTGTTGAATTTTTTCCTACAAGGAAAAATATTAGTTGCATACAGATGTATGCATGGTGTAATAATGTTCTCAACATAAATGAGATTATGTTGTATGTATTTGTCATGTATGCGCTATGGTTTATGAATGTGATGCATTCCTTGTAGCGTGTCTTTGTCTAGGAAAATAAATCCTTGATAACATGTTGATGAGCCTTGGGAAATGAGCTCCCAGAATGCTGCTGCGAATGAAGAGTATGCTCCTCTTGTTTAGGATATTTCCGCTGGGAATTCCTGTTCCGTTTTTGAGGAGAAACTCCGCTGGGGAATACTGGCATGTTTAAGGAGACTTTGTGGAGAGTGCTGATCTCTCCTTGGGAAAAGAGTTCAATGCTCTACTGGGGAATTATTCTTGACTGGAGAGCATCGAAAACTGGCTGTTATCTGGTTAAAATCCAGGCTTGGCAGCAATTGTTGGGGATAATGAGGTCGACTGCTATCTGGTCGTATTCCAGGCTTAGCAGTGATTTGCAGGGGAAGACCTGAATTAACTGTTATCTGGTTGGAATCCAGGCTTTGCAGAAAATTGCTTGAAGTTAAACTGTCATCTGGTCAGGTTCCAGGCTTCACAGTAACTTGAAGTGGCAACTATTATCTGGTCGGGTCCAGGCTTCATAGTTTTTGAAAAGTTACACTATTATTTGGTCGGGTCCAGGCTTCATAGTGACTCACTGGGGATTGTAGCTAGTTATTATCTGGTCGGATTCCAGGCTTCACAATAACTTGCTTGAATAGACGAAGTTGAATTGATATCTGGTTGGATCCATGTTTCATAGTAATTTATTGATGTTAAACTGATATCTGGTCGGATTCCAGGCTTTGTAGATTTCTGAGGCAGATTACGTTAATTGTTATCTAGTTAGATCCAGGCTTCACAATAACTTTCTTGGAAAGGTGAAGTTGAACTGATATCTGGTCAGACCCAGGCTTCACAGTAACTTGCTTGAAATTAGTTGTTATCTGGTCGGATTCTAGGCTTCACAACAAATTTCTGAGGGAATAAAGTTAATTGCTATCTGGTCGGGTCCAAGCTTCATAATAACTCGTCTGAAAAGATAAAGTTGAACTGATACCTAGTCGGGTCCAGGCTGCACAGTAACTTGCTGGGGTAGAGGAAAACTCTACTGGGGAGAAGAAGTTAAATCCTTGTCTGGTTGAGTCTAGGTTTTTCAACATCTCGAAGAGTTAAACTATTATCTGGTTGGTTCCAGGCTTCATAGTGTCTTGAGAAGTTAACTATTATTTGGTCGGGTACAGGCTTCATAGCTACTGAAAGTTGTACTTATTATCTGGTTGGATCCAGGCTTCATAGCACTTGGAGAAGTTACACTACTATCTGATCGGGTTCAGGCTTCATAGTGATTGAAAGTTGCACTATCATCTGGTCGGGTACAGGCTTCATAGTAACTTGAGAGAAAGAAGTTGATTGTTATTTGGTCGGGTCCAAGCTTTAAAACAACTTACTGAAGTTAAATTGTTATCTGGTCGGGTCCAGGTTTCACAATAATGACTTTGTTGGCGACTTTACTAGGGATCAGGGGTTGTGGTCCTCTGATTTGTAATAGTCTTAGAGGCAAGATCAAGCTGGAGAGGTTAGACTCAGCTAGGGGAGATAGACTGAGCTGGGGAAATAAACTCGGTTAGGGAAGTAAAATCAGCTGGGGAAATAAACCGTGTTGAGGAATACTTGACGAACTGCTGACGAGGTGAGCTCTTTTAGGAAGAGATCCATGAGGTTTCTTCTCTTAGGACCAACTTAGCTGGGGAGAGAGAGTTGTCAAGAGATTGAGACTCTGGCTGGGGATCAACCTATGAAAAGGATTTCGTGGGCAACTCCATTGTGGAAAGGTTTATTGTAGCCGGCCTTGTGGGGATAATGCTAATGAGATAACTCTGGGGATATCTCAACTGCATTAAACAGATGCTTGTGGGTGCTTGGCAGGACACATGTGCCAAATAGTTTTAATTATGTTCACATGCATATGTTCGTTCAATTTTAGTCATCAGACATCTTTGCATTCAAAACAAAAATAGAAAGTTTTCACTTCAAAGTATATTTGTATTGATATTTTGCCCATGAATAGAAGTTTTTGTACAAAGAGACGGAGAACCTAGTAAGAAGACACATATTCAAAATATAAGTAGGACACATATTCAAAATATAAACTACAGTCGAAACAGCTTCTACCCATAAAGATTTTGGAAAATTCTTTTGCTTCAGCATGCATCTCGCCATATCTAATATGGTTTTATTTCTTCTTTCAGCAATTCCATTATGTTGAGGTGTGTAAGGAGCAGTTGCCTCATGATAAACACCATGTTCTGCACAGAAATCTTCAAATATCTTGGATGTGTATTCGCCACCTCCATCTGTTCGTAGAACTTTGATCTTCTTCTCACTCTGGTTTTCGACAATTATCTTGAATCTCTTAAAGATTTTGAATACTTTGTCCTTTCGTTTGATCACATAGATCCACAGCTTTCGACTAAACTCATCGACAAATGAAACAAAATATCTGATTCCACCAATTGTATGTTCTTCGAATGGACCACATACATCTGAATGCACCACTTCAAGAATGGATGATGATCTCACTGACATAGTCGAAACGAAAGAATTTCCGGATTTCTTTCCCACTAAACAACCTTCAAAGAGTTTTTCAGGCATCTCAAGGCTTGGAATACCAATAACCATATCTTGAGTAATCAGTTGATTAAGTGATTGAAAATTAAAATGTCCAAACCTCAAGTGCCACAACCAACTATCCTTGTGGTCAACAACAGTTTTCATGCATTGAACTTTTGTCGAACTGATCATAGTCTTAAATGTCATATTCTTTAACAATGGAGATTTTAAGACCAAATCGTTCTTTGTGTCGAACAATTTCAGAACTCCATCTTTCATGACAACTGAGAAACTTTTTTCGACTAGTTGTCCAACACTTAGCAAGTTGCATTTCATTCCAGGTACATAGAGCACATCTTTGATCATAACTTTCCCTCCATTACTCATTTGAAAGACTATGTTGCCAATACCTTCTTCTTGCAACGAACTATTATCAACAAGTTTTACCTTGCTCTTCTTTGACTCGTCAAAATCTCCCAACCACTCCTTTTGACCAGTCATGTGGTTACAGTAGCCTGAGTCGAGAAACCAAATATTGGATTCAACATGGTTATCTGCAACTGCAGCCGTAACAATCATACCACCTTCAGAATCATCTGAATCTTGGCGTGCAAGGTTCGCTCCTTCGTCCTTGCCTTTCGATCCCTTGTATTTTCTGTACCAATAATTCTTGGCCAAGTGTCCCCATTTTTCACAGTTATAACATTGCATACCTTTCTTATCTTCTTTGTCCTTTCGATAGTTTCCTCCTCCCTTTTTCGAGGATTCAGAAGATATATCTTCGACCTTATTCTTATGGGGATTCGACCAAGACTTCTTGCCATGAGTCTTGTCAAACTTGCCTTTGAATTTGTTGGAACCATAATCTTTTTTCCATGATTGAGCTTGCAGTGCCTGTATCGAGTCCTGAACTCCTTTCCTTTCGACAATCCTCATCTCATGCGCCTCCAACGAACTAATCAAATCTTCCACTTTAGTGGTTTCAATATTGTTGGATTCTTGAATAGCTACGATAACATGATCAAAGTGAGAGGTCAATATTATCATTACCTTCTCAACTATCATCTTATCACTAATGGTTTCACCACAACCCTTCATGAGATGGACGAGTTTCTGAACCTTCGACACATATTATGCAACTTTTTCATCTTCTCCCATAAACAACAACTCATATTGTTGATGCAAGGTTTATAATTTGACA